>CM067359.1:20210339-20928975 GCA_034401795.1 Chaetoderma sp. LZ-2023a | reverse complement strand
TGGTACAAAAACGCACGCAGCGACCAAGAATAAGATGCACGAATTAATGAAACACTTCCTTCACCAAACAATCTGAGCAATGAAAGGGTGTGACACCACCCGCTCGGACCACATGGTTGAACGACGTAAGCCGATTTTAGTATTAAATAAAATGTAGACAAACACCCAAGTTTCATATTACTTCCCGATCGCCATTGGGATTAAAGGAGGTGATCTTATCTGGTATATTTCGTTGTAACCATATGTCCCAGTTCCGTGGTCAGAAAATGGGACATGCAACACAGACGAAATTTCAGAGACATAAGTCTCCATATAACCAGAGAAACAAAAATGAAAGAATACGACTTAAGAATCAGCAGAAAGCACAGGGAAAAGACACAAAGAAAACTAAGATTTATCCAAGGCAAAAAAGCTTGTATTCTCTTGTAGCTATGCGAACAAGAATGGGCGGCTCCGGCAGGCAGGTACCCAGTTGTTGGGAACCGGGTACCCAGTTTCAGGAGCCGGTAGAGCTTTCTAAATCTAGATTGCTAGAGCACAGCTATCAGGGTAGCTGTATTATCACTAAGTAATGTAATGGTAAGTATTGATCAAAGGAGAAAGGATATGCGATGGGGGTTTTCACATTAAAAAGTTTTTACTTTCCCTGGACATGGGGGAATTATTGCAGATAATTCTGTGCGTGTTTGTGTCTTTCACATTGGTCAATGTTGATGCATACAAAGAATGGCCAGTAGGAGTCTCTAGTACAGTTTTACAAGACAGGCATTAGACTGTGTACATATATAACACTACATTTACACTATACTTGTACTGTATAACTTACTCTTTCATCGATGGTTCTTGTGCATCTGCTAAGGCATTGTCCTCTAAGTAGAACCAGTCTGAACGATGGTACGGTTTCGCTTCCTGAGTGTTAGGGACGTTCTCTCGAAACCGCAACAGATCTACATGTAATTACAAAAATATCAATACAGTAACGCATGTTTTTAAGAGACCACCTTATGGGACCATACTAGGCTGTTCTAAGAGCAAGCTGTATGGGACCACATTAAAACCTTAAGCGACCACCTCATGGAACCTTAGAATAAACCCACTCAGAATATGACAACTGTTTTAACCGACGACCTTATTAAAGCATGGTAACACTTGTCTTAAGTGCCCACCTATGAAGCCACAGTAAAACTTGTATTAAGTAACCACCTTATGGAGACATAGCAAACCGTATCATGCCTGTCTTAAGTGACCAACGTATGGAGCCATAGTAAAACCTTATTAGGTGACCACCTTACGGAGTCACAGTAAAACAATTCCTAAGTGCCCACCTTACATTATTGAGCCACAATAAAACCTGTCTTAAGTGACCACCTTATGGAGCCATCGTAAAACCTGTCTTAAGTGACAACCTTATGGATCCACAGTAAAACCAGTCATAAGTGACCACCTTATGGAGCCACAGTAAAACTTGTCTTAAATGAGCCACAATAAAACTTGTCTTAAATGACCACCTCTTGGATCCACAGTAAAACCTGTCACAAGTGACCACATGGAGCCATAGTAAAACATGTCTTAAACGGCCACCGTAAGTGATAAATTATAGTCACAGTAAAGCCTGTCTTAAGTGACCACCTTATGGAGCCATCGTAAAACCTGTCTTAAGTGACAACCTTATGGATCCACAGTAAAACCAGTCATAAGTGACCACAGTAAAACTTGTCTTAAATGAGCCCCAGTAAAACTTGTCTTAAATGACCACCTCATGGATCCACAGTAAAACCTGTCACAAGTGACCACATGGAGCCATAGTAAAACATGTCCTAAAAGGCCACCTTATGGAGCTACAATAAAACCTGTCTTAAATGATCATCGTACGGAGCCATAGGAAAACCTGTATTAAGCGACCACCTAATGGAGCCACAATTAAACATGTATTAAGTGATCACCTTATGGAGCCACAATTAAACATGTATTAAGTGATCACCTTATGAAGCCACAATAAAACCAGTCTTAAGTGACCACAGTAAGACCTAAATTTTCTTGAAAAAATTTAATGGTTAAAGGGTTAAAAATGCGTGCTAAAATCATTTAACTCTATAAGTAACACTCAAGCAGGGAAAACGTCATTCTGCAATGGCATTGATTAACATGTCCATTTGAAGACCATGGAAAAGAAGACTATTTCTGTAAATTTAGTACCGGAATGACTGGCTCAATAACTGAGCCAATCATTCCAGTAATAAATTTGTTATAATATGTTTTCTCTTTGGTCTGCAAATAGACATTTTCTATGAGAAAATTGAAATTTGCTTATCGAGACACTTATTTCAGTGGTAAATTTTCTTTTTAAATTCTCCTTTCTTGCCTTGATCTGCAAATTGACATTTTCAGTGAAAAATTGTCTTGATCAAATCTGACCATTAAAGCATTACATTAACCCTTTCGCAGACAAATTCCTGAAAAAGTTAATTCTTTATGATATAAAACTTATTATGTTGAATACATTTGTATTTTAAAATTAATTTGACTGGAAGAGCTCTGCTGGTGCTGCTGCCTAAGGCAGCACTTCCAGTCAAATTAATTTCAAAATATTCAACACTATTCCCGCATTGTTGCGGTGAAATTGAGATACATGTATGGGAAATTGATTGGTGAAAGTGTTAAATGGTTAGAATTCTGTACCAGCACCTACCTGCGCGTCCTCCCTGTTTAGCCAGTCTGACATACTTGGAATCAGTATCCCTGAAAACAGGCTTGCCAATGGCGTCATCAATCTCATCGGGAAGATCAGATAGTCCGGGGATCTGAGACGCAGGTGGCAGATCTGCAATAATGTCATCAGCATCCTCGGGTCGTTTATACGATGTGTGGTAAAACCAGCCTGGAAAATGTAAATAAATGAAACAGCATTCTTGTTACAACAGTTCAGGGTTCATAGATGTTTGTTTTTCTGTTTCGAATTCAATAGCCTAAACTTAACGATAGCATAACTGATATTTAATCCGGAAATACTTGAAGGATGTAACACATGACATGGTACCCTTCAATCATGGACATTAAAAAGGTACCATCAAGACGGTTACTCTACACAAGAACAATCAGTGGGCATGTGCGGTGGGCATATGCGTGCACATGCTCAGTTGTAGGGATACTGGCGGATCGGATGGCATATAAGTAGTAGGCACATCGCCAGTGTTAGGGATCTGACATTTGTCCTCCGCTCAAAAACAAGTGCCGCTGCTTTGAAGTTTTCCATGTTTTACCAGTACACTGTACATGTAGTTAATAATTTGATTAAACAAAGGACGAGAACTCATAATGCCATTCCAACACAATCTCCTGAAGCAATAACAAGCAATGGCTTATGCCCCGTAAATGATGATGATGAGATGTTAACTCTTAAATTCAATAAACAAATTTAAATTTTTTCTAAGAAAAGAATGTCTTCGGCAGTGGTCTTGGGAAATGTCCATTTGCAGACCAAGAAGACTGCTTTTGAAAATTTACCACTGAAATGACTGGCTCGGTTATTGAGCCAGGCAGTCCAGTGGTAAAGTTTCAAAAATAGTCTTCTCTTGGTCTGCAAATGGACATTTCCCAAGACCACTGACGAGGACGTTTTTTTGTCGCTTTGAGTGTCAAAGGGTTAATTGTGCATGCACCTTCTAAACCTCAAATTGGCCAAAAACTGCTTCTGCAGTGATCTTGAGAAATGTTCATTTGCAGACCACGGGCATTCATACACTTTTCTGAAATTCCATAACGTTTTATGACCAAAATTAGCAAATTATTTGACCTCCAACAGTTAATATCTAGATTTGTCTATGATCTAGCTCCAGAAATTACGATCTGAATTAATCTGCAAAATGTCTGAATATTACCCCATACAACAACTAAGCCTCAGCCTTGTTTTGATATGATGTTGCCGTAATTTGTATTATCGGTACATAGAGGTGACTGCAGGAATTTATGGCAATAGATTTATTTTTATTTTACATGATTACTATTTGGGGAGAAAGATGACACCTCCATGCCGGTCTCCTCCGTAAGTACCAACTTTGTTGGGAAACTAAGTCATCAAGGATTGCGGGCTGACATCCGCATACAGAGGCAACTCTGACTATGTTTAACCTTCTAACAAGAAACTGCTCGACATCCTCGGACAACGCAATCTTCCCAGGAGCTTACCATAGCTACGTGGAATGTACGTGGTCAGACTGCAACATCAGAGGCAAACCTTATGTGCAGACTGTGAACACTAAAAAATAGATATCACATGCATTCAGGAGACTAAAGTAGCCAAACACTCAGAGCAGCAACTACAGACAGGCCATAAGCTAGTACTCATGGAGCAATAACAGGACACTTACCGTGGATTAGGCTTCGTAATCGGACCAAGGGTATTGGACGATGTCATTAGTTTTGGATACGTCAGTGATCGCGTTGCATTTATCGACCTGGCTAGATAACAACGCGAAAGCGCACCACCACTAAGTGTCGCATAGTCAACGCATATGGGCCAACTACCGAAAGGGCCAAAGACAATCCAGCTATATTAGATTCCTTCTACGCAGAACTGAGCCCCGCCATTACTATCCCAGCTAGATGGCAACTGTTTGTGTGTGGAGAATTCAACTCCAAGTGCGGTAAACTCGGCATTGCGGACAAAAGTTCAGGACTTAGCTCATGCATGGGATCGTATGGAGAGGGCACACGCAACAGCAATGGAAACGCACTGGTGGCATTCCTTAGCTCCAATGGCCTATTTGCCACAAATACGGCTTTCAAACACCCATGGCACCACCGGACAACATGGACTGGACACATTGCTGATCGCAAAGCCCCAAAAGGTTCTAAGGCTACAAAAGCTGTCTTCAACCAAATAGATTGCAGGAAATGTCAATTTCCCTTTCTCCGAGATCTAACAATACTCACCATTCTGTTACTTCTGATATACAGCTGGCCCTGACAGCGGCTCTAGGATTATAGACTTAGAAAGCTTTACCGACTCCTGGGAACCGGGTACTCGGCTCCCAACTGCCGAGTACCCGTTTACCATAGAGCTCATATTGTTTGCATAGCCACCAAACAAGAGAAAACTATGGCTTGCCTCCGTGGGGCTGGGAGGCTGGGTCCGTAACAGAATGGTGAGTATTGTTAGATCTCGGAGAAAGGGAAATTGACATTTCCTACATTCTCCTTCGATCAATACTCACCATTCTGTTACTTCTGATATACACCAGATTTGATCAGTAACCTGGTGGGAAGGGGCAAGCCATAAATGCTAATTTTGCCACTTGGAGAAAGATTTTAGACTTCAAACTTGACTAACGGAGACCTAAAAGGACCGTCAAGTTCACGGAACCGAATCACATTCGCGTCACAGCCCCCCCCCCCCCTTTTTCCTCCTAAGAAAAGGGAGAGAACTAACGAACATGTATCTCGCCTGAAAACACAAATATGCCAAGAGGGTTAACTACTCCCTGCATATTCCATGTATTAGCCTGGGAATGAGCATGAATATATAAGATGAATGAACATGATACATATACATAATACAAAAAACTCTCACTTATTGAATTACCTTATGATAATTGGACTTCAGACGTACCGCCTCCAACCATTCACCGGTTCGGCCATCGGTGACACAATCTGGTTGACATCCTCTCGCCTGACCATGCCTGCTTTAGGTTCTTTTCTTACCAAAGTGAGAAAAGGGTGAAAAGCAGTGTGGTCACTAACTATCGTTTCAAAACAGCTAAAGCGAGTGGATTGGCTGAGTCTGACACATCCCTCATATAGTAATCCGTGAATGAGGACTCACAGGTGCCATTGTGCAACGGCCATGATGTCCTATAACGGAACACCATTGTAAAAGGCGGTCGAGGCGGCTATTCCTCTGACATTGTGTGCCCTTACGCCTTGCACCTGGTGCCCAGTCGCCATCTCGTGAGTAGTCTGAATGCATTCGACCACCAAACGAGAGATAGTATCCATGGATGCGGCGCCATAAGACTTTTTATGGCAGATCCACAGATGTCTATCGTTCGACCGTAACGAGTCAGTCCGTTTCTTGTACTTAGTCAAAGCACGGACCGGGCACCAGACACTGGCATCACGATCAAACCTAGTTAACTTCGGTATAATGATCGGTTTGCCGGGATATCTCAAAGATTGGTTCTTTGACATAACCTCTGCTCTTGGCAGAAAACGCAGACCTTCTCCAGAAACAATAAATCGGTTCCTCTCTGCCGAAAGCGCATGGATCTCACTGCGCCTTCTAGCTGAGGAAGCTGCCAATAGAAAGACCGCCTTTAGAGTCAAATGCTTTAGACTAGCCGAACGCAACGGTTCGAAAGGGTGCTTGGCCAGTACATTAAGCACTAAAGATAGACTCCAGGCTGGAATGACTACCGGTTGTCTCGGTCGGAGAGTGCACATTCCCTTCAACATCACATTTAACTGGGCCACCTCTGGCCTATCCCTGTTGGCTAGACAAGGGATAACTGATGCCAAAGCTGACTTGTATCCAGCAACTGTGACGGGAGCTAGTCCTCAAAAGAACAGCTCACAGAGAAAGTCTGCTATTTGCTGATAGTGGATTGAAAGGTATCAATACCCTTTTCTTCACACCAGTCTGCAAATCTGTTAACCTTGTTGTTATATGACTTGAAGGTTGACCTCCTTCTCGCAGCCGCGATGAAATCAGTAGCCTGTCGAGAAAAGCCTTCCAACGTGGAACGTTGTTTGATAACATCCACGCAGTCAATTTGAACATTTCGGGACGCTCGTGTAGGAAGAGTCCCTTGGCCTGGGAGATTATGTTCGGAATCTCGGGCAACTGCACAGGATTTTCCACCAGCAGATCTAGAAGATCCGTGATCACGCCCTGCTCGGCCAATACGGCGCTATTAGCAGGACCAGACACGGTTCCTCCCTGACCTTCACCAATACCTTCGGTAGAAGAATGGTGGGTGGGTACGCGTAAGCGTGCATCCCTCTTCAGCTTATCGCCAGAGCGTCTGTATCGACGGCATTTGGATCTGGAATCGGCGAGACATATGTCATGATTTGAGCATTTTCCTTTGTGGCGAACAAGTCCACGTTGGGTTTGCCCCAATGCTCGAAGATCCGTCGCAGAACTGGAGGGTTGAGGGACCATTCTGTTGGCAGGATTCTCTGTCTGCGAGACAAAGCATCCGCCAGAATGTTCAAACGGCCAGGAATACGAGCTGCTTTCAAAACAACCGAGTAATTCCTGCACCATTGAATCAAGTGCCACACCCTGATACACAGAGTGGGCGACCTGGTCCCGCCTTGGCGATTTATATATGATACTACTGTCGAATTGTCCGACCGTATCAATATCACCTTGCCCCTGATCATCGGAAGGAACTCTTCCAACGCCAGTTCCACTGCCATCATTTCCAACAGATTGATATGCAGCTGACTCTCCGGGAGAGTCCATGTGCCCGAGACCTGGTGTTCTCCCAGGCAGGCACCCCACCCTTCCAGCGATGCATCCGTGTAGACGGACAGCTGGGGGTGGGGTAGGTGCAGCGAAACCCCTAATAGGAGATTCTGACGCTGTTTCCACCATAGAAGATGCGATATTATCGGCTCCAAAACTGGCACCAGTTTTGACAGGGGTTCTGTTCTCTGTTTCCACAGAGACATCAGATACAACTGGATAGGCCTTCGCATTAGAGCAGCGTACGGGATAACCTGCTCCATGGAGACCATCATGCCCAGCATCTGAAGGAACCGCCTCGCCTGAATGTGGTTTCCTACTCGAAAACTCTTGAGGATGGCTAACAGAGACACCACTCTGGGCTGTGACGGGTAAACCCTGCCCTCCTCGAGGTCGAATCGCATCCCCAAATAAACGAAACGTTGAGTGGGCGTCAACTCGGATTTCTCCTCGTTGACTATGCAGCGTAGATCTGAAAGTAACTTCAGAGTCAGAGCAGTATCCACGTTCAACCTGGCTGCCGAGTCTGCCTTGAGCAGCCAGTCGTCTATGTAGGTGTGTAGCGCCACGTTCTCTTTTCTGAGAAACGCTGTCACCGCAAGGACCACTCTTGTGAAAACCCTCGAAGCTGTCGACAGGCCAAACTGGAGAACTGTAAACTCCCATACTTGATTCTGAAACGCAAATCTCAGAAACCTGTGCCAACTCCGATTCATAGGAATGTGGAAATATGCATTTTTCAGATCGATCGATACACACCACATTCCTTTCCTCAATCCCGCATTACCGACCTCGGCGTTTCCATCTGGAACCGAGGCGTATGGATAAACCAATTTAATGGCCTGAGATTGAGTATGGGTCTCCATCCCCCTGTGCTCTTGGGGACAAGGAAGATGTTTGAATAGAAGCCTGGAGTGTTTCGGTTTGCTGGTTTTATTGCTCCCTTCAGAAGCAAACCCGACACTTCCTTTTGAACGGCTTCTAACTTGTCTGGCTCCCTTGGTACGGGTGTCCAGACAGGTGCCAAAGACAGATTTTGTGGTGGAAAGTCCCACCACTCCGGCATGTAACCCTGGGATAACCATCCCAGGACCAGACTGTCTGACGTCACACCTTGCCAGGCCTCGACGAAACGCATGAGCCTTCCACCCACCATAGACGCCTCGACGTCTAACGGGGTTGTCCGGCTCGCAGTCCGCCCCCCCCCCCCCCCTCTTTCTTAACGAGAGAGAGAGAGAACCATTTCGTTCGAGGCACGACGGGTATAACTGGCACCGCTGTTCCTGTCGCACAGGCGCGGTCCAGGCGGATATGAAGGGAGCTTTCGTACCCTCAGGTACGCTTCGGCCCCTTCTGTCCGCCCTTTGAGGCCTTACCCTTACCCTTCCCGCCTCTAGGCGGTCAGGAGCAACATTGGGGAGGGTAGGCGCCTCTACAACCTTCCTGGGCTTCTTCGCCGGCGGCGGCTCTGAAAACCCAGCTGAAGCAGAAGTCGCAACAGGCCTAGCTTTCGCCTTGCCCTTATGCTTCTTCTGCTCCTTTGAAGGTTGTCCCGTTAGCGGTTTCCCCACAGCCCCTAGTGCGTGCGCTTCAACCGACGGACGGGGCGCATCTTCATCGGCCGTGGCCGAAACCACAGACGGGTCAACCCTGGCTAGCCACGCCAGAGCATCTGACCAATCTACCTCCGATGAAGACACCCCCGCAAACACGTCACCCGTTGACGTGCTCACGGGTCTGCCAGCCACGGCCTCCCGGCAAGGAGCCACGGCTGACACGCCAGGCACTCCGCTACCACACGGTTCGGCCGCCACCCCATGAAACACTCCGGTCCATGGGGTAGGTCCGCACGGAAAACCGTACGGACCCGTAACAGTCGCTGAACCATAGCCGGACACGGGCGCCAACGGCACCCCACGTCCGGCTGCCGGACCAGGAAAGATAGGTGAGTACCACGCCTGGCCCGGCACACCCGTTCCCATGACGGCTGGTGACAAACCAAGCCGCGCGGAACCGGTGCAAGGTAACGGATTGGCCTCAGCCGCAGGCGGAGCCGCTGACCTGGCTTGCGCCAAACCAGACAAATGGAGGCCGGTTCCGTCCAGGACGGAATCAACCTCCATATTCTCCACCTGCGGCTTCACGGGCCGCAGCAACCTCTCCTCCTCGTCTTCAGACTCCGAAGAGCCGTCACTACACGAGTCAACCGTGGAGCCGTCCTGGCGGACGGCTCCCACACCTGACGGACCGGCCACCGCTACTGGACCACCCGGAGGTGGCCGCAGAGAGACAGAACCCGTCTGACCGAAGCCAGACGTGCCTGCCAGGGGACCGTACGAGACGGCCCCCTCGGTAACCAGTCCAGAATCCTCCTGTCCGAGGACAGGATCCGTACCAGGCATGGGGAGAAACTGCCCCCCAACCTTTGGTAGCAGGGACGACACCAGCGTGGGCAGAACGCTATGCAGAAAACCCTGCATAGCCGGACCAAACCACGCCGGCGGTGCCATCTCCGCCACCTCCAGCTGGGGACGTGGAGCACCCCCACCGGCCGAACCACGATTTCCTCTCGGACCGCCTGACCCCGCGTCAGACCCAGCCAAGTCCTTCTGGGCAAGGAACTTAACCATCATTTCGACGGACCACACTGCACAAACATTACACCTATGATCTATATTACACAGGGAACACCTAAAACAGACATGGTCCTTGAACATTACACGGACAAACTTATGGCAGTCGTCACATGATGGCGGGGCTGGCTTGGCCTATAAAATAAGCACAAACCTACAATAAACAAGCGGAACGAGACCCGGATGGAAGGCAGACAATTAATTTTCAAATAATTTTGACTCATAAATTAACCGTAACCTCCCCGCACCCCACCTCACCACAACAACGATCGCATTGATTATGACGACAAGCACGCGGCGGGCACAAACACACCCATAATAGATCCTCCAGGATGTGTAACGGCTCCAGGAATCATATCGCATAGCATTCAGGGTATATTTACTAATCAATATAAATTATACTCCTAATGAAAGCAGCACGATATGTGAAGAAAACAACAAAATGTATAACAAACTGCTGTCTCACACAGTAAAACCGCAGACCACGCATCTACTCAAGAATTTTGAAATCACCGATCATTGCAAACCGATCGTGATCGCACGTAAACTTGATCATTCTAAAGTTTCCGGTACCATTTTTAGTACGCAGCACCCAGAATAAGATGCAGGAATTAATGAAAAAAATTTTCTTCACATAAACATCCGAGCGACCGGGTGTGACGTCACCCGCTCGGATTCTACGGAGAACGACGTCAGCCGATATTCGTGTTAGAAATACTGTAGCAAACACCTATTTTCATATCTGCCGATCGCCTGTTGGGGGTTAAAGAAGGTGATCGTCTGGCATATATCGTTGTTAGCACACGTCCCAGATTCTATGGGGTCAGAAATTGGAACATGCGACACAACGAAATTTAGAGACCTAAGTCTTTTAGCTATGGATAATAAAGAACAATACAACCTGGTTGTCTTGGGCGGTATTCTCCATAGTCCTTAGTTAATCCTTTCAGAACACACAAACTATCACCGATTAAAGACTTAGATTATTTAAAACACTAAAATCCCTAATGCAGAAAGCATGTATTGCTCTTGTTGCTATGCAAACAAGAATGAGCTCTATGGTAAACGGGTACTCGGCAGTTGGGAGCCGAGTACCCGGTTCCCAGGAGTCGGTAAAGCTTTCTAAGTCTATAATCCTAGAGCCGCTGTCAGGGCCAGCTGTATATCAGAAGTAACAGAATGGTGAGTATTGATCGAAGGAGAATTCATACTATGCAAGACAGCAGCAAAACCCCTACTTCGGGATGCTCATTCCTATGGAGGCACATACCTCAATTCTGACCTTAAGCCAGTCATTAGACGCCTCCATATGAACCAGCTCTAACTAACGTATAAACGCCATACCAGGCAAGAGGGTAGAGTCACCTACAACTTACCCAAGCTCATCAGCGACACTGACACTAGCACCATAGGTGTTCTAAAAACAACAGAACTAGGTATACTGACGACCCTCTCATAGTAAAACTGTCAGCAGAACAGAAAGCGTTACGTCTGCGCATCTATCAAAGTGGCCAAAGCGAAGATCGCACCAAACTATGCCAGGAACGCAATAACATTCTGCGCCACATTAGTGAATGATTAAAAGATCTTGCTATCCAACAAGCAGAAGCCCTAGCAGATGAAATCACTGCCACGGATGACTGCCACAAAATGTTTCGGGCAGCCCAAGCCCTGAGAGTTGCTGACTACGCACCACCACTAACTGTACACAACTCTGAAGGACACTTTATCGGGACTGACCAGGGCAAAGTCGAGGCAATTCGAGAATGGTTCGAGGAACAGTTCACTGACCACAATGATGAGCCCTTGCACCCATTCTCAGGAGACCCCAGGCCATTACTAACACCAATTAAAACAGCAGAGGTTGAGAAGGCACTGAAAGCCCTGAAAAACGGCGTGCATCTGGACCTGATGGCATGAGCAATGAACTATTCAAATATCCAAGTGACATTATCTCAAAACCGATCATGCACATAATTAATTCAGCTTTTATGCACCACCTTCCCATCGACGCTGTAGGCCAAGGCATCCTTATCACGCTACCCAAGCCCAAGAAGCCACTTGGCCCACCCCCAGCCAATCTGCGGCCCATTGTGCACCCTAACAGCACACGGAAAATCCTATCCAATGTTACTCTATGCCGTATCCGAGACAAGATCGACGACTTAACCGGATCATGTCAAAGTGGCTTCAAACGTGGACGTAGCTGCACAGACATTGTATGGGCTCAACGCATGCTTGTCCAAACACTGGGATTTCCACAAAATGGGCATTGACATGTCACGAGCCTTCGACACAATTAAGTACTCAAAGATCCTAGATGTACTACGCCAGTACAGTTGCAATGAAGATGAGCTACGGCTAGTGAGACTACTGCTTGCAGACACCAAGCTGAGGGTACGAGTCAAGTCAGTGAAGTCTAGAGTTTGAGACATCAATCTATTCCCTGTTACCTGGCTGCTGCATTGAAATCTGTGCGGGAAAATTCCACAAAACTAAACACCACCCCCCCCCCCCCACCCCCCGGTCTCAATACTGGCCATGCCGCTAGAGATGGAATATGCCGACGATGTGGACTTTATAGATGAGGAAAAGAAACCCCATGACAAACTTCTCCCAATAGCTGCAAGCAAACTAAAAATTGAGAATCTCTTTATGAATGAATCCAAAACAGAGTTCACCCACATATACCTATCTACAAAGCATGAAACTAAAGAAAATGACGATCCACTCCGTGGCGGCGAACCATGGAGGAAAAGTAAAATCCTGGGCTCACTGCTTTGCAGTACTGCTGACATTGCTGCACGCATTCTGGAAGCTATAGATTCGTAGATCAAAGATGCCCTTGGTAAAAGACTACGTCTATACAATGCAACCTGCGTATCCTTGATGATGTATAACTGTAACAGCTGGGCAGCTCCAAAGGCAGCTCTAGACAAACTTGACGCCTGCCACCGCAAACACCTACGCACCATCACAGGACTCCATCACAGGACACCGATGGCCAGAGAGCATAATTTCCAACGATGCACTATACAAGATGTGTAATACGCCGCCGCTGTCTGTAAAAGTCGCCCAGCAAAGATGGTCCATGTTTGGCCATGTGCTAAGGATGCCAGAAGACATACCAGCACAGAGAGCCTTGGAATTCGCCCTACTCAGAGCCAGCAAATACAGAGCCAGGAGAGGACGTCATTGCATAAAGCTGCTAAGCGTGCTATGAGGTGACCTCAAGAAAGCAGGATTAGGTACGCTCAAGTCAAAAATGGACCTGAGGAAGCTAAGGATTTTGGCTGAGGACAAGATACAGTGGGCAAAAGCGAAGAAGGACTGATTGCAGCTGTATGATGTTTCTATTACTACAGCCGCAGAATACAGTAATCATACATACATACCATTTTCCATGACCTACATGGTCAAAAAGCTGGCATGCTGATTTTCTATGACTGACACGAAAAACAAAGAAAAATCAATCTAGATCTGAAAACTACATAAGCACCCCATGTCAGTTTGACGCTTCGAGAGAAATAAATTATTGATATGGCAACATATCTGCCATGCTACTCAGGACAGCAATTGGCAGATGTCGCCCAAAGCGAAAATTGGTTTGTTTAGTATCATTTCCTTACGAGTTATGTGCATTTTTATCTTGACTCTAAAAAGTAATAGTGGAAATACATGTTGACGTCACCTAAGCAACGCGCATGTGAGAATGTGAAAATTACATACCCTCGAAATCACATGCCCATCAAAAACTGGGCGATACATTTAATAACCCTTTAAAATTTCTCAAATTTGCTTTTAAGATAATTTAAAATTTCTCATACATGTCATAGAGAATGTCCATTTGCAAAACGAGAGATTATTTTTTTTAATTTACCACTGGAATGGCGGGCTTTGTTATTGCTAGGTGGCGGCTATGACAACTCTGCCTAAATTATGCCTAGATTATTGTACTGACATTGTAGATCAAGGAGGAACAGTCGACGTAATATACCTTGACTTTGCCAAAGCGTTTGATACTGTCCCACACCAGAGATTGCTTAGCAAATTAAAGAACTACGCCGTCAATGGAGATGCCTTGGGCTGGATTCAAGACTTTTTGAGTAACAGAAGGCAGAAGAAGGTTGTCGTTAACGGCTCTAGCTCAAATTGGGCTCCAGTCCTCAGTGGAATCCCACAAGGCAGTGTGCTGGGAGCGGCATTATTCGTCTGCTACATTAATGACATGCCCGAAGTAGTAAGCAGTATGATAAAGCTTTTTGCAGATGATACTAAGCACTACTCAAAGATAGCTTCAGAAGAGGACCATCAGCAGCTACAGACAGATCTCAACAATCTAAGACTGGTAAAATACTTGGCAACAACTTTAAAGCATCCAAGTACAAAACCATGCACTTGGGTAGATGCAATAAGAAACAGCCTTACAGCATGACTGAAAATGGTCAAAGCATAACACTTGGTGAAACAATCTGTGAAAAAGATCTGGGCGTTTTTGTTGACAATGGATTGAAGTTTAACAGCCATGCAGAGACAGCAGTAAACAAAGCCAACAAAATCGTTGGGATGATTAGAAGATCGTTCGACTTCCTAGATCCAGTCACATTTGTACTACTCTTCAAAAGCCTTGTACGATCCCACCTAGAATACGGAAATGTGGTATGGTCTCCACTGTACAATAAAGGCGTGCTGTTACTTGAAAACGTTCAGCGACGAGCGACAAAGATGATCCCAGGGCTAAGTGATTTGCCATATGAAGATAGACTCAGAACACTCAAACTACCAAGTCTAGTATATAGGCGGCTTCGCGGAGATGTTATCGAGGCTTTCAAATACACGCACAATATGTACGACGTCAATCGGGAGCATCTACTGCCATTAGATGTAGTTGATCGCACAAGAGGTAACACTTAAGCTCACCAAACAACGCTTCTGCAGTGATACCAGAAAGAAGTTCTTTAGCATACAAGTGAACAAGCATTGGAATAGCCTACCTGATCACATAGTGACAGCTCCAACACTCAACGCCTTTAAAGGAAGGATTGATAAGCACTACCGAGAGAAACTCTACGCAATTCAGTTCCCGATCTCACCCATCCGCACCCAATCAGTTAAACAGGTTAATGAAACCCAGGCTCAAGGGCTGGATTCAAGACTTTTTGAGTAACAGAAGGCAGAAGAAGGTGAACAAGCATTGGAATAGCCTACCTGAGGAAAAGAAAAATATATGCAGCCCATTCCTGACGTTAGAGGCTTGTTGACGCCTGCTGTCAGTAGAGGATTCGTATAAGAAAAAAGCGAAAATCTGTTACAGGCTTACTAGCCTAACCAGCAGAAGAGGATATGTATCATGTATGTATGTAAAATATGTATCACGGAAATACATGACACTCAACTTCACAAACAAATTGTGAACACTTACCACATTGGTTAAGGTTTTTCTTTGTTGCCATTACTGATGTCGTTTACACGTATCGCTTACAGCGTTGAAAGCTGGTAAATGCTTCACTACCGACTTTTATCATTAAATTGATATTCATGTATTAGAGAAGACACTTAAAAACTAACAGGCGGTAAACTGTTACCGCGGCAACAGCATTCTCGCGAGATCTCGCGAGATTTAGTTGTAAACAAGTGCACGTGTACAGAAATTTAACTCAAATGCATCATGTAGACCTATAAGACAGCAGTATCAGTCTGTGAACTGGTAGCATATTTGTGAGTAAATCTAATATTATTTAACCTACCTACACAACAGAATTTTCAGACAATAAGAAACCTTCCTTATGTATCCAATTATTCGAATAGATAGAGGTAGCATACCCACTCCAGTGTCTCCACTCGACCACTGGCGGTAATCTGCCACTGGCGCAGAGCACCCCTTCTCAATTTTTCTGTCATTACAATTCGAAATTATATTTTACTACATGCATGTAATTAAACAATGTATAGGCTATTCATCTATCAACAATATAAGAGAGAGGTATGGGCTTATTATCCCCACGTTTTGAAAAAACGTCGGGGAATTTTGTAGTCGTCTCTGACTCTGACCGTCTGTCCATCATTTCATTATCATTATCATCATTTTACGAGGCATAAGCCATTGACTTGTTATTGCCTCATCATCATCATCATCATCATATGCACAGAACATAAGCCTATGACTTGTTATTGTTCCGACTTATGTAGATACACAAGTTTGAAAAGTTTGGGGGAAAATGGAATTATATGTCAATATGAAACCCATTTCCAGACCATAAAAAGTATGGGGAAATTCAAAATTTTTTGCTAAACCTTTGGAAAAAATGTGGAAATTGAAATATTGTTACGCATGATTCTCATTCGCAAAATAATGTCAATAATATTTAAAATATTGACTCAGCTGCTGGAAAATAATAAATTGAGTCGGGAAAGACTTTTTTTTTGTCTGCAGTATTCATGTATGTAAAATAAACCTGACAGACCTAATCTAAGAACATTCAATGCCCATTAAATCCATAAGTACCTGCATTTCCATGCAAATGTACAAATTAAGTTACTGGATATTTTGAAACTGGTTTGACTGGAGGTTATTGATCTACTGTATATAATAACGGCTTTCAGTCAAATAGGTTCCAAAATCCTCAGCAGAATATATTTCTCTATTGATTTCACAATATCCAACCCTGTAAACAATGAGCAGATAACTATACGTGTAAGTGCATGCATGCGTGTAAATATATATGTAAAACTTGTATATAGGAGGGCGCGTTCATGCATGCATGTGTGCGTGCATTATTGCACTTGTGTGTGTGTGTGTGTGTGTGTGTGCGTGCATGTGTATCAGTGTGTATGTACATGTGCATACATTCATTGTATAAATTATCAATTGTACATTCTGTATATATACTGTATATACTCTGTTGTATAATAGATTAGATTGAAGGCCCCATGGAAGACCAGAGACATTGTATCACTGATTGGATTACCTTCATAAAATAAAGCTTATTATTATTATTATTATTATTTTAGATTCTAGTCACAGTTATGGATTATTTCCCTATAGTGATTCACTGATTATCTACTTTTATTTTAAATACTTCAAGGGTAGATGCCCCTACAGCCTCAGCTGTTAGTGAGTTCCAGTATGGGACTACTCGGTTGGAAAAGAAAAATTTACGAATATCCTTATTGCTACGCTGTGTGTATAACCTAAGTTTGGAGAAGGGGTATCATACTCTCCTCTACTGGCGGTAATCCTCCACTCGCGGCAGAGCTCCACTCGAAGCAGTGACATAATTCACGTATTCCTGTCAATGCAAGGGAAACAACTCCAACACAATCTAAGGCCTGGGCCCATGCACTAAGGTACTGTTGCGCCCAAGTTAAACCTAGAAATCGCCATTGTATACTTATTACTGAATGAATAGTACTTTGGAGTTACATAGCCGTAGAGTGGCTATGACCATGGGTGTGGGAATGGATTTTCACTTGTGGGGGGAGGGGCAAAAGTATGGGTGAGGCCAAAACCTAAGGTCGCTATAGGGGATACACTATGCGAGAGGAAAAACCCAGGGGGTGGAGGGTGTGATCAAATTACGCCGTACGTGAGTTGTTTCCCTTGCATTGACAGGAATACGTGAATTACCTCGCTGCCTCGAGTGGAGCTGGCTTGGCCTATAAAATAAGCACAAACCTACAATAAACAAGCGGAACGAGACCCGGATGGAAGGCAGACAATTAATTTTCAAATAATTTTGACTCATAAATTAACCGTAACCTCCCCGCACCCCACCTCACCACAACAACGATCGCATTGATTATGACGACAAGCACGCGGCGGGCACAAACACACCCATAATAGATCCTCCAGGATGTGTAACGGCTCCAGGAATCATATCGCATAGCATTCAGGGTATATTTACTAATCAATATAAATTATACTCCTAATGAAAGCAGCACGATATGTGAAGAAAACAACAAAATGTATAACAAACTGCTGTCTCACACAGTAAAACCGCAGACCACGCATCTACTCAAGAATTTTGAAATCACCGATCATTGCAAACCGATCGTGATCGCACGTAAACTTGATCATTCTAAAGTTTCCGGTACCATTTTTAGTACGCAGCACCCAGAATAAGATGCAGGAATTAATGAAAAAAATTTTCTTCACATAAACATCCGAGCGACCGGGTGTGACGTCACCCGCTCGGATTCTACGGAGAACGACGTCAGCCGGAACTTGGTTTGTTTAGTATCATTTCCTTACGAGTTATGTGCATTTTTATCTTGACTCTAAAAAGTAATAGTGGAAATACATGTTGACGTCACCTAAGCAACGCGCATGTGAGAATGTGAAAATTACATACCCTCGAAATCACATGCCCATCAAAAACTGGGCGATACATTTAATAACCCTTTAAAATTTCTCAAATTTGCTTTTAAGATAATTTAAAATTTCTCATACATGTCATAGAGAATGTCCATTTGCAAAACGAGAGATTATTTTTTTTAATTTACCACTGGAATGGCGGGCTTTGTTATTGCTAGGTGGCGGCTATGACAACTCTGCCTAAATTATGCCTAGATTATTGTACTGACATTGTAGATCAAGGAGGAACAGTCGACGTAATATACCTTGACTTTGCCAAAGCGTTTGATACTGTCCCACACCAGAGATTGCTTAGCAAATTAAAGAACTACGCCGTCAATGGAGATGCCTTGGGCTGGATTCAAGACTTTTTGAGTAACAGAAGGCAGAAGAAGGTTGTCGTTAACGGCTCTAGCTCAAATTGGGCTCCAGTCCTCAGTGGAATCCCACAAGGCAGTGTGCTGGGAGCGGCATTATTCGTCTGCTACATTAATGACATGCCCGAAGTAGTAAGCAGTATGATAAAGCTTTTTGCAGATGATACTAAGCACTACTCAAAGATAGCTTCAGAAGAGGACCATCAGCAGCTACAGACAGATCTCAACAATCTAAGACTGGTAAAATACTTGGCAACAACTTTAAAG
Source organism: Chaetoderma sp. LZ-2023a (assembly GCA_034401795.1). NCBI lineage: Eukaryota > Metazoa > Mollusca > Caudofoveata > Chaetodermatida > Chaetodermatidae > Chaetoderma > Chaetoderma sp. LZ-2023a. The sequence continues at coordinate 20,909,877 of CM067359.1, read as the reverse complement.
CATCCAAGTACAAAACCATGCACTTGGGTAGATGCAATAAGAAACAGCCTTACAGCATGACTGAAAATGGTCAAAGCATAACACTTGGTGAAACAATCTGTGAAAAAGATCTGGGCGTTTTTGTTGACAATGGATTGAAGTTTAACAGCCATGCAGAGACAGCAGTAAACAAAGCCAACAAAATCGTTGGGATGATTAGAAGATCGTTCGACTTCCTAGATCCAGTCACATTTGTACTACTCTTCAAAAGCCTTGTACGATCCCACCTAGAATACGGAAATGTGGTATGGTCTCCACTGTACAATAAAGGCGTGCTGTTACTTGAAAACGTTCAGCGACGAGCGACAAAGATGATCCCAGGGCTAAGTGATTTGCCATATGAAGATAGACTCAGAACACTCAAACTACCAAGTCTAGTATATAGGCGGCTTCGCGGAGATGTTATCGAGGCTTTCAAATACACGCACAATATGTACGACGTCAATCGGGAGCATCTACTGCCATTAGATGTAGTTGATCGCACAAGAGGTAACACTTAAGCTCACCAAACAACGCTTCTGCAGTGATACCAGAAAGAAGTTCTTTAGCATACAAGTGAACAAGCATTGGAATAGCCTACCTGATCACATAGTGACAGCTCCAACACTCAACGCCTTTAAAGGAAGGATTGATAAGCACTACCGAGAGAAACTCTACGCAATTCAGTTCCCGATCTCACCCATCCGCACCCAATCAGTTAAACAGGTTAATGAAACCCAGGCTCAAGGGCTGGATTCAAGACTTTTTGAGTAACAGAAGGCAGAAGAAGGTGAACAAGCATTGGAATAGCCTACCTGAGGAAAAGAAAAATATATGCAGCCCATTCCTGACGTTAGAGGCTTGTTGACGCCTGCTGTCAGTAGAGGATTCGTATAAGAAAAAAGCGAAAATCTGTTACAGGCTTACTAGCCTAACCAGCAGAAGAGGATATGTATCATGTATGTATGTAAAATATGTATCACGGAAATACATGACACTCAACTTCACAAACAAATTGTGAACACTTACCACATTGGTTAAGGTTTTTCTTTGTTGCCATTACTGATGTCGTTTACACGTATCGCTTACAGCGTTGAAAGCTGGTAAATGCTTCACTACCGACTTTTATCATTAAATTGATATTCATGTATTAGAGAAGACACTTAAAAACTAACAGGCGGTAAACTGTTACCGCGGCAACAGCATTCTCGCGAGATCTCGCGAGATTTAGTTGTAAACAAGTGCACGTGTACAGAAATTTAACTCAAATGCATCATGTAGACCTATAAGACAGCAGTATCAGTCTGTGAACTGGTAGCATATTTGTGAGTAAATCTAATATTATTTAACCTACCTACACAACAGAATTTTCAGACAATAAGAAACCTTCCTTATGTATCCAATTATTCGAATAGATAGAGGTAGCATACCCACTCCAGTGTCTCCACTCGACCACTGGCGGTAATCTGCCACTGGCGCAGAGCACCCCTTCTCAATTTTTCTGTCATTACAATTCGAAATTATATTTTACTACATGCATGTAATTAAACAATGTATAGGCTATTCATCTATCAACAATATAAGAGAGAGGTATGGGCTTATTATCCCCACGTTTTGAAAAAACGTCGGGGAATTTTGTAGTCGTCTCTGACTCTGACCGTCTGTCCATCATTTCATTATCATTATCATCATTTTACGAGGCATAAGCCATTGACTTGTTATTGCCTCATCATCATCATCATCATCATATGCACAGAACATAAGCCTATGACTTGTTATTGTTCCGACTTATGTAGATACACAAGTTTGAAAAGTTTGGGGGAAAATGGAATTATATGTCAATATGAAACCCATTTCCAGACCATAAAAAGTATGGGGAAATTCAAAATTTTTTGCTAAACCTTTGGAAAAAATGTGGAAATTGAAATATTGTTACGCATGATTCTCATTCGCAAAATAATGTCAATAATATTTAAAATATTGACTCAGCTGCTGGAAAATAATAAATTGAGTCGGGAAAGACTTTTTTTTTGTCTGCAGTATTCATGTATGTAAAATAAACCTGACAGACCTAATCTAAGAACATTCAATGCCCATTAAATCCATAAGTACCTGCATTTCCATGCAAATGTACAAATTAAGTTACTGGATATTTTGAAACTGGTTTGACTGGAGGTTATTGATCTACTGTATATAATAACGGCTTTCAGTCAAATAGGTTCCAAAATCCTCAGCAGAATATATTTCTCTATTGATTTCACAATATCCAACCCTGTAAACAATGAGCAGATAACTATACGTGTAAGTGCATGCATGCGTGTAAATATATATGTAAAACTTGTATATAGGAGGGCGCGTTCATGCATGCATGTGTGCGTGCATTATTGCACTTGTGTGTGTGTGTGTGTGTGTGTGTGCGTGCATGTGTATCAGTGTGTATGTACATGTGCATACATTCATTGTATAAATTATCAATTGTACATTCTGTATATATACTGTATATACTCTGTTGTATAATAGATTAGATTGAAGGCCCCATGGAAGACCAGAGACATTGTATCACTGATTGGATTACCTTCATAAAATAAAGCTTATTATTATTATTATTATTATTTTAGATTCTAGTCACAGTTATGGATTATTTCCCTATAGTGATTCACTGATTATCTACTTTTATTTTAAATACTTCAAGGGTAGATGCCCCTACAGCCTCAGCTGTTAGTGAGTTCCAGTATGGGACTACTCGGTTGGAAAAGAAAAATTTACGAATATCCTTATTGCTACGCTGTGTGTATAACCTAAGTTTGGAGAAGGGGTATCATACTCTCCTCTACTGGCGGTAATCCTCCACTCGCGGCAGAGCTCCACTCGAAGCAGTGACATAATTCACGTATTCCTGTCAATGCAAGGGAAACAACTCCAACACAATCTAAGGCCTGGGCCCATGCACTAAGGTACTGTTGCGCCCAAGTTAAACCTAGAAATCGCCATTGTATACTTATTACTGAATGAATAGTACTTTGGAGTTACATAGCCGTAGAGTGGCTATGACCATGGGTGTGGGAATGGATTTTCACTTGTGGGGGGAGGGGCAAAAGTATGGGTGAGGCCAAAACCTAAGGTCGCTATAGGGGATACACTATGCGAGAGGAAAAACCCAGGGGGTGGAGGGTGTGATCAAATTACGCCGTACGTGAGTTGTTTCCCTTGCATTGACAGGAATACGTGAATTACCTCGCTGCCTCGAGTGGAGCTCTGCCGCGAGTGGAGGATTACCGACAGTGGAGTGGGTATGATACCTCTATTCTAAGTTTGTGTCCCCTAGTCTGAGTATTGGTGGAGGGTGTGAAGAAGGTATTTTTGTCAATGTTGTATTGGTTGTGTATGATTTTATATCATCATCATCATCTGTTGCGACGTTGGAGGCCCTAGTAAGGCCTATTGCCGATCTCAACTTAAATATGTATTGTGTATTGTTGCGGATAGTGGATGTACAATTTACATATGTACATAGGTTAGTAATTGGTAAAATCAGGTTGGTAGGACATGCCCACCTATTCAGGTTGGATGTACAGAGGTATATACAAGATTTACAGATGCTGGTAAGACATGTTCCTCTACCTTGCTTGTGTGCGCTTTGGCTATATACAAGTGTGCTAAACGTTGTTGAGTCTGGTAGGACATGCCCACCTGGCCTGGTTGCATGTAGTTATATATATATGTTTCAATCAGGTCCCCACAAATGCGCCTGTATTTTAATGACATTAAGTTTAGCATGGTAAGTCTTTCTGAATAGCTGTAATTTCTCATTTCTGGTATAATTTTTGTACCTCTACGCTGGACCCGTTCTATTAGTTGGGATTGTCTTTTGAACCTGGTTGACCATATGCAATTACAATATGCTAGTATTGGTCTCACCAAGGATTTATACAGTAAAATGAAGATGTTCAGATTTATGTGGCGAAATGTTCTCTTTATGATTCCTAGTATTTGGTTGGCCTTGGACACCATAGCATTGATGTGTATGTCAAATGTTAAACTTTCATCGATATACACTCCCAGGTCCTTTTCGCTTCCCGACATTTAGATTGTCTGTATTTCAGTGTAATCTGTCATATAGTACTTAGTGTGGGGTTGTTTCTGCCAAAATGTAAAACGTGGGTTTTAGCTGTGTTGAAGGTTAGCTTCCATGTGTGTGCCCAGTTACATACTTTGTTAATGTCATCTTGTACTTGTAGACTTGTATATGATGGGTTAGTGGATTACCATGTATTTTGGTATCATCTGCCAAGATTTTGCAATAGCATGTGACTAAATCACGCAAATCGTTTATGAATATTAGGAACAGGGTAGGTCCAATAACACCCCTGTGGAATGCCACTAGTGATATCTGCCCACTCTGGGACCGTGTCATTGATTTTTACCCTCTGCTTCCTGCTAGTTAGGTAGTTATTGATCCACTGAACTATTTTATTCCCAATGCCATAACTTTTTAGTTTCATAAGTAACCTGGTATGTGGGACGCTGTCAAAAGCACTCAAGAAATCTAGATATATTGCATCTGTTGATTCACCTGTGTCTAATTTAGAAGTAAGGTAGTCTATGTATTCCATGAGTTGAGTTTTGCATGATCTGTTATTTCTAAACCCGTGTTGACATTTGGAAAATAGGTCATTTATTTCCGTAAATTTGGTGATTTCATCTCGTATTAGACTCTAAAATGTTGCACATGTGTAGGATACCTGTAAGGCTGATTGGTCTATAGTTGCTAGGGTCACTTTTACATCCCTTTTTGTAGATAGGGCAGACATCAGCAGTCTTCCAAATGGTGGGTAACACGCCATCCTCTAAAGATTTATTAATAATTATGCAGAGGTACACTGATTTCCTTAGCTACTTCCTTAAGTACTGTAATCTTGCAGGTATTTCATCTGGGCCTTGACTCTTATTAGGGTTTAAGTTCCTGAGTTTCTTTTCTACAGCAGTAGGTGTTATTATTATATCTGCTAAAACAGGTTTCTTACTCGTGAGGGGCACGATTGGAACAGAGTAAGTTTTCATTTGTAAAAACACTGGCAAAGAAGTTATTTAGAATATCTGATTTGCCTTTGTCACTTGTGGATAATGCACCATTTATTGGGTCTTTCAAACTGGTTATTGATTCCTTTATTTCATGCATTTTGGTAGAGAGCATAAGCACTTGTTGCCTTTGTTTTCTTGTATTTTTTATATGTTCTATTTTTATTTATGAGCGACTGAGATGCACTGTGATTAAGCCACACAGATTTTTTCCTACTGAGTTTATTAGGTATTGGAATGTATCGTGCTATATCCTCCCAAATCATTGGGTGGAATTCAACCAAATTAATTGGTATAAACGAGTTACCTATTGTCCCATATGACTTGCGCTTTGCAAGACAGTATTTATATTTGGCTCCACCCCCTGGGGTTTAGGGGTGGGGTCAAAAATTCAATTATCCTAAAAACTGTCCATCACACTATACATCCACCAAAACCATTAGGTGGAATTAAACCAAATTTGGATTGCGCTTTGCAAGACAACATTTAGATTTGCCTCCACCCACTCGGCATCAGGTAGCCTATACATAGCCTCCATTGCCAGTACGGCTTATAACCGCTGCATTGATTTTTCTATATTGCTTGCTGGTAGAAATGGATACTCTGTCTCTGTCTAGGCATCAGGTGACGGGGTCAAAAGTTAAAATATCATAAAACTGTCCATCACACTATCTCATCCAAAACCATTGTGTGGTATTCAAACAAATTTGGTATGTGGGTTACCCATATAATTTTTGATTGCATGATAACATTTATGTTAGGCTCCGTCCCTCCCCCAGGAGATGAGGGAGGGGTTAAAAGGTCGAGAAATTGACTGTAATGCAACTCTTCTGAAACCTATGGTCGGAATTCAACCAAATTTGGTAGGTGAGTTACGTATATGATTAAAGCTGTCATGAGTCATGACATCTTAAAATATCCAAATTTAGCTCCCTACAATGGCTGTACAAGGAGCAATATTACTTTTTTTAATTCTGTTTTCGGTAGCTCTAGATTACGAGTCCCGTTGTTGTCACTTTAAACCAGACTCGTGTAACATTCCTAGGGCCATTTCCACGTGTAAAGAGGGCAATAACAAGACAACTCGGTCTCCAGACAACTTCCCAAAATTCATAACGTTAACCAGAACCGTCTTCCTTAAAAAGCACAATATTTTGCAAAAGATAATTTCGTGCCACCGTGATCATGCGCTGCGGCAGGCTGGATGAGTTTAAAGGTTTGTTTATTTACAATTTAAAAAACAATGCCCTTCTTTCTGTTCTTATGGGTGAGCATGATTTTCCTGCAGTCCCAGTTTGAAGGACGGCAGGTCAGCTGAGCGTTTTTCGTGGGCAGTGGGAGTTTTTCCAGAGACGGATGGCTGATACTAGGAATAAGTGACGATGAGATTCTATGAATGAATTTTGGCAACCTCCCCCATGTTCTGGCAACAATTTTCTGTACTTTCGCCTTCAACCTAGGCTTGCTGAATTATTCAATTTAATGATTTAATTGACATAAATATAAATTTGCAATTTTAATTTCAATATTTGTCAATTATTCAATTATTTGAATTTACCATCATCCACAGAAATTCCCCAATTTGCTCGCAATTATTAAAAAATAAATAATCATGGATGATGCGAAATTCAAATACATGTATTAAAAGTAAAATTTCAAATATATTTATGTTGAACTTTTTGTATGGAAAGCACCATACTCAGCATATCAAGGACCATTGTATGCCTACATGTACCTTAAAATTGAGGTTTTGAAAATAATGTGACTAAGATTTGTTATTTTGATATACATGTAGCATACCAAATTCATTTCAATAACATAAATCGTTTTGAATCTCTTGAGATTAAGTTTACTGACAACGTTTAATAACTTTCCTGCACAACAGTGCTTCTAATTATCTCTAGCAAATTTTAATCTGCCTGCTTTAGTTTAGCAAAGTTGTTATAGGTTGAACTTGAGTCAATCATCACTGCATTGTCCTTTACCAGCACACTGATGTGAATTAGCTGCAGTATAATTGGTCTTCAGTTAGTGTTGCTCTGATTAATCGATTTGATCGATGATTGATTGGTTTGCATGTTCAACCAACCGATCGATCATGATTTTAGAAATCAATTTTGGTTGTTTATAAATTGACTTTATTAATATATTTTAACTGGTCAAGCTAGAAAACTACTACTTTTTGGAAAAGAATTTAAATTTAATTGCTACAACTATATAGTATTACTCGTTATTCTAAGACATTAATTCTTTCAGCACTGAAATAGTATGTTAATTTCAAAGCAACCATATCAATAACATGTTAAATATTTTGAAACTTATTTGACTGAATGCTGTTGCTGTTGTTATGATCAATCATTAATTGATCATCGGTTAATATATAAAACCAATCATCGATCACAAAAATAGTACCAATTCCCAACACTATGTTCAGTGATACGTTAATATGTGGCTAGATTTGCTAATCATTAGCTTACAAAGTATGATTTGATTTGATTTGATTTGTTATTCACGTTTTAAATGGTGTTTTTAATCCATTCCATTTGAAATGTTAATAATTAATCTCTTGAGTTTATTTTGGAAAAAATCAATCCGAGTTTGATCTTAACCATATTCTTCCTGTATTCTGAGAAAATGTTTTCAATTGAGCCCATTATGAAACATGCTGAATAGTTTGAAAACAATTCGACTACAATTTGTTGCTTGCACATGTAGCAATTATTTTCAGTCAAAAATTTTTCTATATTTATAATCAGTAGGAAAATTATAGCTGTAAAGGTTGTATTGCTAAGATAGAAACAACAAAGTAACATCGTTTCTCAAATGTACACCAGGATTTCTTTTACTGCCTCTGTAGGAGTTAAAGTTTTAACACAGGGTGGGTAAGTGTTAAGTATTAATTAATTGATGAGATAATCGCAATTATAAAAATTGCATAATCGTGCAAGCCTACATGTATTTCAACCAAGTCATCCATCAACTTGTATACAGTAAAATGACTTTGTTGTCTTGTGTTCTGGACTGCAGATTATCCCACTTGAGCTGTTCCATTATTTTTGTCATGCTAGTTTCACGTGAGTAGTTATTTGTTACAGATCTTGCACCTGGTCTCTGGACCATGTCGATTCTCCTAGTGTGGTTTGCTTGGTGTGGATGCCAGATTGATGAGTACTCTACAAGTGTATTATAGAAGCTTTAACTCGAGAATAAATTGCCTGACACTAGAGGTTTAGAAGAGTTGATGCCAGTTCCCAGTCTTAGCCTGTTTCTTTATGTTCCCAGTGCAGGTAGCAGTGCTACTTGTGATCTGGGATGCGGTGAATGCGGTAAACTTGTATAGCCGCCGTGGCAGGTGGTATGTTAGCCGCAGAGTGCCGCCTGAGTTAACCTTGGAATGCGGGAGTTAACAGCATTTAGCCACCTTCAACGTGTTTGTCCGCCAGCGGGCAATGTTTACTGACCACTGGCAGACGAGAGATCGATGGCAGTGATAGGTGCGAGGAGGGGTTTACAGGTGGTGAAGAAGATCACATCACTACACCAGCATACCATATCAGGATGGAATGAGAGCCACTGTGAAATTCATAAGGACACACGGAACCCCAGGCCAGGCCAGCGCGACATCCCTAATATCACTACTGAAAATCCTACTAATGTGCAACAACTTTGTTTTCAACAACAAACACTATCTCCAAATAGGAGGAATGGCCATGCGTACAAAAGTAGCACCCAGCTAGGCAATCATCTTCATGGCAGAGTTAGAAGGGAAATTGCTGAGAAATGCAGCACACAAAACCTCACTCTACCTAGTACATGTTGTACATAGATGACATTTTCATGATGCCAGAGGAATGAGAGAAATTTGACATTTTCATAAACTACATAAACTCAGCACACAAAAGCATCAAATTCACAGCCATGACAGCTTACATGTAAATTTTGCATCATGAAGTGAGCTTCCTAGACACTTTCTGAGAATCACACACTCGGATTCAAAACCCACTGACACACATGGGTGCCGACATTATCAATCAGTACATCCAGACTCCTAAAGGCACAAGTCCGTATGGCCAATTCCTGAGACTGAGAATAATCTGTAGAAACACTGAAGATTACGAAAAACATGGTCCTAACACAATCATAAACTATGAAAACCGATGATATCCAGTTGATTCACGGATAGAAAGCTGTAACAAAGCACTACAACAGCACAGGATAACTCTAGATACTCGCACCAAAAGAGAAATAAAAAACTCAGAGGATCACACTAATCACAGATTTTCATCCACACCGCATCCACCTTAAAAAAGATCATCAACACACACTGGGATCTCCTACACACCAGCCCAAAATGTAGGGACACCTTTACCATATTCACAGAGAAATCTCTGTTTAGATACCGGAGAAGCCCCACCATCAAAGATCAATTGGTTCACGCCTCCTTTAATTATCCAAATCAAAGAGGATTTCAAGGGAGTTTTATTCCAAACAAAATAAAACAATGCCGAAAAGCCAATTGTTTTTTGTAGCTAGCTGGAGAAGGAAAATCCTTTTACAGCACACGCACGCACACAGACACACACATATACAGACACACGCACGGTCACGCGCATGCACACACACACACACACACACACATACACACACATGATTGATCTAAAGTTGTCACTTTAAGACATACTGCACCACATGAAATGCCATCTACAAAAAAATATCTCCTCACTTGTTCTAAATGCAACATGCAATGTATGGGCGAGACGCTTGTCGTTATGTCGGAAGGGGATATGCTTCCTTCCTGCTAATGTTGCCAATCTTGAGCACACAACATTTTGGTGCATTGAATTCCATTAGCCGGTCCTATCCCAGCTTTGATTGCTGTCAATGTCTCTTTAGAGAGTTAGTTTCGGCATCAACGACTGTATGTGGAAATGTGTCGTTGACAACGAGTCAAAGGTTCACTTTGACTGATTGCAGCGTGTCGTTGATCAATGTAAATCAGGAACAGAAAGGGACCAAGTACTGTACCCTGTGGCACATCCAAGGTAATGATGTACTGATAGTCCTGGTTTGGATATACATGTAATGTTTTCTAGGATAACTTGCTGTACAGTACGAGTCACGGGGAGACTTTCGATCCAATCTTTAGTTCTGCCTCTTATGCCAAGATTGTCACGGTTTACCAGAAGATGTACACATACATATATAGTTATATAGAACAAGGTTCCACTTTTCAGTTAACATTAAACAACAGTAAGCACAATAAATTGTCGGAAGTTGGCTGGAGTATGAATTGGCTTGTCCTGTATTTCTGATGCCGATATTAAGTACACTAGCCCTCTACAGTACTTAACTGTCATGTCTGTGGTGGTGCACTTTGAGGCTCTGTTGATAGAAGAGGTTAATACAAATAAATAGAGACCCAAGTTGTATGTCTAAAATTTCTCCATTTCAGCTTCAAGATCATGTTACGAGCACGGTCACCAGTGATTATGTGACATTGCATAGCGTGACAGCAAATTTGATGGAGACCTGACAGACCGGTGATCATGTGATTGAAGAGTGTGACAGCGAATGACAGAGACCGGACATGATCTCATTTGTATGATCATGGACATTTTTATGAAAATATTTTGCTTCATAGTGTGTGTTGTGTCTCCATTACAAAGAACTGTGTCATGTAAAGACAATCCTAACACCATTACCATAGACAAGATTCGTGATAGTGTCAATGTTAATACAGATGATTTTCAGTCACATTCATACATGTACCAAGAGACGTTTATCCGTTCAAGTATCTGTGAACCTTCTAGATCACATAGGGAGGATTCTTCCACTAGTACCATGACTGCGAATAACGCACTAGCCCTGGTACCATATGACGATAGCTTCCTGTTACCATTGCATAAAGCAAGCCAAGAGTTCAAGTTTGCAGGTGAAACGATTGTGATTCAGCAAGATTGGACTGGCCTTGGTGTGGCAGCTGTTGTTTGGGACTCGGTAAGTCATTATATAGTCTCACCTGTGACTGTTGTGCAGGCAGCAGTCATGATGTACAGGTAGTATGTCTTACCTGTGGCTTTTGTGTGAGCATCAGTAATTATGTACAGGTAGTCTTACCATTGGCTCTTGTGTGGGCATCAGTAAGTAATTATGTACTGGTAGTAGACTGGACTGACCTTGGTGTAGCAACTGTTGTGTGGGACTCGGTAAATAAAATTATGTAGTCTTACCTGTCTTAAGCAACCACCTTACAAAGCACCAAAATGTGTTTCTAAAGACTGGTCGATGGTGTTTTAACCCTTTCAACAACAAATCCTTGAAATACTAAATAAGTACTTTGCGATGTATAGCACATTCTGTTGAATATTTTGAAATTAATATGACTGGAAGTCATTGCTGCCAAAGTAGTCATATTAATTTCAAAATATTCAACATATTTCCTGTTTGTTTGCTCTGGAATTTATCGGTGAAAGGGTTAACCAACTTGTCGAATCGGCCGAAAATGGCATCTACAATGGTGTTGAGAACTGTGCACAATTTCTACATGTTGGCCATGAAAACTATTTTTGGGATGTTTTTTGGCGTGGTTGGGGGTGGGTGGCAGGTGGCTGCAAGACGGGGAGGAGTCTTATATGCGTCTGCCTCAGAGATGACAGGACTGCAGCAGCAGAAACACTGGAATGAGGCCATCTCTCTATGGTGAACCAATCAAGGTCTCAAACACTGGATTTTTTCTAGAATTAACAGAGCCTGTGGCATGGCAATACCTATCTTGTGAAAGTCCCAGCATATGCAAATGACCACTGCCACAAACATTTGCCATGTACACGCAATGTCTGTGTAGCTGTCCTCATTAAGCCGCCCTCTGACAGCCTCTGGTGAAACTAAAAACTTCAATCTCTTATTACAGTGGCATCGGAGAGGAATTTCTGGATACTAAGCATAATGGGCTTCGGATTTAGTAGTGGCCAGAGTTTTTTTCACGCGTTCTTCATTTAGACACCCAAACTCATGGCGCCTAAACCCTTAATATTCTAGTGTCTCAAGAAAGGTACATGTAAGCTGTTGAATATTTTGAAACTAATTTGACTGAAACATGTGTTGCATGTTGATGCCTTATAAACACTAACAACAGCTCCAAGTTAAATTAGTTTCAAAATATTCAACTAGGAAATTAGTCATTTCTGATCCGCGAAGTTTAATGAGTTATGTTTGTAGCTTTTGAATATTTTGAAACTAATATGATTGGACCATGTTGCTCATAGGCTGCAACAGCTTCCAATCAATTTAGTTTTAAATAGAATGTTCATTACATTATAAGAAATTTGTCGTTTCTGGTTGGCATGGTTTAAAGGTTAAAAGCTTATAACATGTTCAGAATCGCATGTTATGTGGTCCATCATGTCCGTATCTAGAGATGTGTACCTTTCTTTCGGGTGGCGCGCATCTAGAGATGACTGGACTTTTCCTTCAGGTGGTCCGTATCTAGAAATGATTATTTGTACTTTACCATCATGTGGTCCGTAACTAGAGATGACTACATTTGTACATGTACGTTTCCTTAAGGTGGTCCGGTCCATATCTAGAGATGACTATTTATACTTTTTCTTCAGGCAGCGTGTATATAAAGATGAGTATATATACTTTTTCTTCAGGCAGCACGTACTGTGTATCTAGAGATCTTGACTGTCTATACTATACTATTCCTTCAGGCAACGCGTATCTAGAGCTGACTATTTGTACTTTTCCTTCACAGGCTGTGGTTCTGTGTGAATACATGCAAGATAACCGTGACTCCATTACGGGCAAACGCGTTCTAGAGCTAGGTGCTGGTACAGGATTGGTCGGCATTGTTGCTGCATACTTAGGTGAATATAACGTACAATTTGTTTGTACAGGTCTGTGTATAGATCAGGAAGAAGCAAGAGCAATGGGAGATTGCAGACCCTCACCCTCCATTTCAGATATTTGTTTTATTAACCCTTTAACACTCATATTAGCCAAAAATGGCTTCTGCAGGGGTCTTGAGACGGGTCCAACTGCAGACCAAAAGAAGACTATTTATGAAAATTTACCAGATTTAAGATTTCTTGTGATTATGATTTAACCCCTTTTGAGTCAACAGCACCTGAGAGTGCTACTTAGTCTATAAATTAACCCGCTAATGGTCACGATTCCTCAATTCAATTAAAAGGAAAATCGTGCAAATGGACATTCTTTATGACCACTGCAAAGGCAGTTATTTTCTAGCTTGACCAGTAAAGAGTTAATGGTCAGGAAAATCCAAATTGTTCAGATTAGTCAGCATCCATTTTCTGACCAAGAGATGACTATTTTTGAAAATTTACCATTGGTAAATTGTCAAAAATAGTCTTCTTTTGGCCTGCAAATGGACATCATGTAAAAATCATCAAGGGCATGCCGATCTCGTCAGTTACCTGCCCTCATAGGCGGTCTACTTTTTTCTGTGTCTGATAAATTTATAGCAGAACAAGAGGCCCAAGGGGCCTGTGTCGCCCACCTGGAGCACCATCAATTTTTGTCAAAATTGTTGGTGGGTGGTTTAGCAGTCTTTTAAATGAGTTTGTGGACATTTTTGTAAGTGCAATATGGCAACACACTACATTTTGATTGCCCCACGGCGCCCATGTTTTTTTGATGGATCAACTTCCTTTGAACAAATTTTAATGGCCCAAATTTCGGCCCGATCCCTTCAGCGGTTCTGGAGGAGTCATTTTCGTGAAAACCAGGTCATCCAAGATGGTCACCGAACCATTTGGTCAATCAAGTCCTCTTGAACAAACTTGGCTTACCTCTTGGCCTAGATGAAGATTCCCCAAGTGGTTTTGGAGATTTTTAAAGACATTTCCTGAAATCGGCCGAAATCCAAAATGGCCACTGGGCAAATTGGCCGATCGGGTTCATTTGAACAAACTTGGATCCTTGGCCCTAAGGATGCTTCCTGCCAAATATAATTGAAATTGGCATGGTAGTTCTCAGGAAGATATTTTTAATTTCCCATTGCTTTAGCATGGGAGCTTTCGACGAGAAAATTATCCAAGATGGCCACCAAACCGTTTATCCGACAGTTTCGAAAATTGCAAATTTGAGCTCAGAATACCCAAAAACATATATAGAACCAATTTTGGCCTCAAAATCCATCAAATAAAAAAATCCAATATGTCCGCCAAACACACTACATTTTGATTGGCCCACAGTGGCCATGTTTTTTTATGGAGCAACTTCCCTTGAACAATCTTTAACGACCCTTAGTCTCTAATCATATCTCCCAAATTTTGGCCCGATCCATTCAGAAGTCGTTTTCGGGAAAACTAGGTCATCCAAGATGGCTGCCGAACCATTCGGTCAATCAAGTCGTCTTAAACAAGCTTGGCTTACCTCTTTGCCTAGATGAGCTTTTATAAGTTATGAATCGATTCCCCAAGCCGTTTCGGAGAACGAGATTTTTAAAGACATTTCTAAAAATCTGCTGAAATCCAAGATGGCCACCGGCCAAATTGGCCGATTGGCTTCGTTTGAACAAAATGAAATCTCTATGCCTTAAGGATGCTTCCTGCCAAATATAATTCAAATCGGCCCAGCAGTTCTCGAGAAGATATTTTCAATTTCTCATTGCTTTAGTATGGGAGCTTTTGGGGGGAAAATGATCCAAGATGGCCACCAAACCGTTTATCCGACTGTTTCGAAAATTGTAAATTTGAGATCAGAATACCCAAAAACCTATATAAAACCAATTTCGGCCTCAAAATCCATCAAATAAAAAAATCCAATATGACCGCCAAACATGCAATATTTTGATTGGCCCACGGCGGTCATGTTTTTTGACGGATCAAATTCTCTTGAACAAGCTTTACTGGCCCTTAGTCCCTAATCATATCTGCCACTTTTCGGCCTGATCCCTTCAGCGGTTCTGGAGAAGTTATTTTCGCTAAAACTAGGTTAACCAAGATGGCTGCCGAACTATTTGACCAATCAAGTTCCCTTGAACAGATTTGGTTGAGCTCTTGTCCTAGATCATATTTCATGAGGTTTCCTTCAATCCCTCAAGCGGTTTCCAAGAAGATTTTTAAAGACGTTTCTAAAAATCGGCCAAAATCCTAGATGGCCACCGGCCTAATTGGCCGATCGGCTTCATTTGAACAAACTTGGATCCCTATGCCCTAAGGATGCTTCCTGCGAAATATAATTGAAATTGGCCCAGCGGTTCTTGAGAAGTCGTTTAAAGGAAAAGTTGACGGACGGACACATGACGGACGCTCGCCATGACATAAGCTCACTTGGCCTTTCAGGCCAGGTGAGCTAATAAAGTGGGCATCCTAATTTCAATGACGGTACTCGGTTTTAATTATTAGCATGCCATGATGGCATTGACCTAAAAATGTTACGTTACAGCAATGGAATGTGGATGATGTCACGCTGCTGCAAGCCACAAAACAATAAGGTCAATGGACAATTACTCTGGATATGCTGAATATTTTGAAAACAATTTGACTGAATTGTGGGTCAAATTGTTTTCAAAATATTCAGCAGGTCCAGTGATATAACCCCTGAAATATGTCATCTGCAAAAACTCGGCAGTGAGACAGTTAAACCTCAATGCACCTATTTCCACATTCCCATCATCGATCCTTCATTTCTGTTAACCTGTCAGGGCCAGGTACATGTATGGCAATTCGCAATTCTCAAGCCTTCCTTTCGGTTTCACCACGTTCCCTTACTTTTTCACCGGTATCGTGACAGCTGTAGCTTCTGCCATTCATCTGAAGGATGTTTTCTATCCACGTGTACATCAACGATTGATTATTCAAGGCACGGTACATGTAGCTTTATAGAAAATTAAAATTTCTGCTTTATAGGCAATGTCCATTTGCTAGCCAAGAGAAGACTACATGTATGTTTGACAATTTACAACTGGAGTAACTACGTCGGTTACTGAGGCAGTCATTTCACCATTAAAATTTCAAAAATAGTCCACTTGGCCTGTAAATGGACATTCCTCAAGACGACTGTGCATGCCAATTACGCCGGCTTAGCAAATTAGTGTTAATAGATTTGCTTCACATTTGAGCATTTAGGGCCTTTCAACAATAACACCCTCAGTCTGTCTGTTAACCCTTTAACTCTCATATCAGCCCAAAATGGCTTCTGCAGTGGTCTTGAGAAATGTCCATTTGCAGACAAGAGAAGACTTTGAAAATTTACCATTGGAATGACTGGTTCGGTTACCCTGTAGGTGGGGCTTAGAATACACCTTCCGTATCCTCTGCGTGTCGTAAGAGGCGACTAAAGGAGGTACAGGTGAGGTAACCCTGACAGAAACCTCGAGTGCTGAAGACGGAGGTTCCAGGCCGCACGGCGCACTCTAATAAACCATGGAT
Source organism: Chaetoderma sp. LZ-2023a (assembly GCA_034401795.1). Classification (NCBI taxonomy): domain Eukaryota; kingdom Metazoa; phylum Mollusca; class Caudofoveata; order Chaetodermatida; family Chaetodermatidae; genus Chaetoderma; species Chaetoderma sp. LZ-2023a. Next base: position 20,893,381 of record CM067359.1, on the reverse strand, counting down.
CCACGCACTTAACGCTTATGATCATGTCGATAGTCACTTTAGGACTGGCGGTATGATCAGCGAACGAAAAGAAGAAGAAGAACAGTCGGCCTGCGGAAATCTCCACTGCAACTTATTTCAGTGGTAAATTTTCAAAAATAGTCTTCTCTTGGTCTGCAAATGGACATTTTTAATGAGAAATTTTAAAAGAAATTCTAGGGTTAAAGGGTTAATGGTCAGGCCATCAAAAATGTCTTCTTAAGTGGTCTTGAGTAATTTCCATTTACAGGCCTATAGAAGACTTTTTGAAAATTTACCTCTTGAATGACTGGCTCAAGAACCGAGCCAGTCATTCCAGTGGTAAAATTTCAAAAATAGCATTCTCTTGGCATGTAAATGGACATTAAATAAGCACGTTTTTATTTTTGTCATCAAAATTAGTCTCTAAAGGGTTAATAGTCAAGCCGGCCAAAATGGCAGTCATTCCCCCTGAGTGATACATTTTCTGAAAATATTCTTCTCTTGGCACGCAAATGAAGATTTACTCCTAAAGATTTCTATAATGCTATTGACCATTAACCATTTAATGGTCTAGTCAGCCAGAACCAGCATCTGCAACACCTTGGTCTTGAGGAATGTACATTTGGAGACCAAAAGATTTAATAAATATGTGTATTTTCATGACCAAATGTGGCCATAGATGGGTTAAAAGTTCCAGAAGACAATGGCCTCCCGTGTTTGATTGTACCTGATTTGTTTCTGTGTTACAGGTGCTGAGGTGACGATCACAGAAAGACAACTCGCGTTGAAGCACATCACGTCAGTAGTGCATGAAAACATACAATCACAAGACATTATTTCACGGGTCAAAATTGAAGAATTAGATTGGACGGATGAGAATGACAGCTACAACTCACACGATTATGACATCATTCTAGGAGCGGATATAATTTACATCGAGGAGGTTTTTGATGATTTACTAAGGACGCTGCTAAAGTTAACAAATACTACTAGTAACTCCGTGCTTCTCTCGTGTAAGATTCGCTATGACCGTGATCAGAGATTTTTAGATATGTTGAAGCAGTATTTCTCCGTGACTGAGGTATTATATGACAAATCTAGAGATATTAGGATATATAAGGCCGTGAAGAAATAAATAAGATTTGTATGTATTAATTACACATTTTACTTAATTTTCATTACATGTACCATAGTAGGCGTGCACGATTTTTTGATTTAATCGTGAAGTTTGATTTAATTTTTAAATCACGATTTGTACGATGTAATTAAGGAAAAACCGGAAAATCGTCAAAAATTTCATGGTTTTTTTTTTTAATCTGAAATGTGTACTTTTCCATTGCATTTTATCAGTACATGACTACAATTATAATGGATTCATGCCTGTGTTCATTGTGTTTATATCCCACTGTGCCATGTACTTGTCGAATAATTACTAATCACAACACAAAACGCTACAATAAACAAGCTAACAATAGCCAGGTAACACCTTTGTCATTGAGAAAACCAGCTAATTACTCCGTCGAATCGCCATATAATTTTCTTTCTTTCGCTGCAGACCCTGAGTCTGTCGTGAAATGCCAAGTATATACTTAGTTGCAGTGTTAGGCAATTAGTGAACATAATTCTTTTTAATTATAGAGTTAGCAATTTCAGGCAGTGTAATAATTTTTCCTTTTTGATTCGGTTGTCATGTCTAATTAAAGAAAATAAAGCAACAGCATTCCAGATTGTTTGATTTTGAACTGTGCGTTCTGTTGATTACTCTTAAATGTAAATCGTACATTCTGAAAGCAACTATAAACCGCACTATAGGACGAGTTTACGCCGTTGCACTTGTACCTACTCAAAGCTACCATCCTATGTATGTGGATTGCGCAGTATCTCCCCGGGTACTAATGTTAGTGTCTTCGCGTTACTCTGGTAATGACCTAAACTCATCCTACAAAGGGAGGCTATAAACGGAAGCTGATACATCATGTAATTTTTTTTTTTTTCTTGGCAACATTTTATCTCGAATCATTTTTATTTTGTCAATTCAGAGAGCGAGATTATTTTTGAAAATTTACCACTGGAATTACTGGCTCAGTTATCCAGCTAGCCACCCCAGTGGTAAATTTTCAAAAATAGTCTTCCATTGGCCTGCCAATGCACATTTCTGAAACTCATTGCAGGTGTTTTGGCCGGCTTAGGTATTAAAGGGTTAAGGGCTAACTTGCTCATCACTGAATTATCAGTATCTCAAACTCTAGTCTTCAAACCAAACATATAACTAAGTTGTTAAAATTAATTTTAATAGAAACTATTGCAGCCATAGGGAGACAAAGGTATTTAGTCAAATTAATTTTTATACCCCGCCAAAAAAATTGGCGGGGTATTATGTAATGCCGCTGTCCGTCCGGGCGGGCGTGCAGGTGGCAGAGTGGTTTCCGGATGATAACTCTGTTAGCATTTGTCGGATCGCATTGAAACTTCATAGGGTGGTTGGACTTGGTCTTGGGAAGAAACCTATCGAAATCGACGATGATCCGAAATCCAAGATGGCCACCAGCCACTGGTGGCCATCTTGAAAATTGGTTTCCGGATGATAACTCCGTTACCGTTTGGCGGATCGCATTGAAACTTCATAGGGTGGTTGGACTAGGTCTTGGGAAGAAACCTATCGAAATCGACAATGATCCGAAATCCAAGATGGCCGCCAGCCACCTTGAAAATTGGTTTCCAAATGATAACTCTTACCATTTGTCGGATCACATTGAAACTTCATGGAGTGGTTAGACTAGGTCTGGGGAAGAAACCTATCAAAATTTACGATGATCCGAAATCCAAGATGGCCACCAGCCACCGGTGACCATCGTGAAAATTGATTTCTGAATGATAACTCTGTTACCGTTTGTCGGATTGCATTGAAACTTCATAGGGTGGTTAGACTAGGTCTGGGAAAGAAATCTATCGAAATTGACAATGATACGAAATCCAAGATGGCCGCCAGCCACCGGTGGCCAGCTTGAAAATTGGTTTCCGGATGATAACTCTGTTACCGTTTATCGCATCGCTTCGAAACTTCATAGATTGGTTGGACTAGGTCTGTGGAAGAAACCTCTCAAAATTGACACTGATCCAAAATCCAAGATGGCCGCGGGCTGCCATCTTGAAAGTTGTTTTTTTAAATGATATCTCCGTTACCATTTATCGGATCACTTCCTAGGGTCGTTGGAATATGTCTGGTGAAGAAACCGTTTAGCGGATCACTTTGACACTTAATAAGGATTACTGGTCTGAGGAAGAAATAAATATTTTCTGATAGCTGCCATTTATTAGTTTGTCATCATGGCGGGGTATTGAGCTGTTTGCGGAGCTCTTGTTAAATATTCAATAAAGCATCTAATAACAGCTGGCATAATAAATGAGATATCATCCAGAAACAAACTTTCAAGATGGCAGCCCATGGCTGGTGGCCATCTTGGATTTCAGATCATTGTCGATTTCGATAGGTTTCTTCCTCAGACCTAGTCCAACCACTATGAAGTTGCAAAGCGATCTGATAAACGGTAACAGAGTTATCATCTGGAAACCAATTTTCAAGATGGCCACCGGTGGCTGGTGGCCATCTTGGATTTCGGATCATTGTCAATCTCGATAGGTTTCTTCCCCAGAGGTAGTCGAACCACCCTATGACGTTTCATAGCGATCCGATAAAGGGTAACAGAGTTATCATCTGGAAACCAATTTTCAAGATGGCCACCGGTGGCTGGAGGCTAGCTTGTATTTCGGATCATTGTCGATTTCGATAGGTTTCTTCCTCAGACCTAGTCAAACCACTATGAAGTTTCAAAGCAATCCGATAAAGGGTAACAGAGTTATCATCCAGAAAACAATTTTCAAGATGGCCGCCTGTGGCTGGCAGCCATCTTGGATTTCAGATCATCATCGATTTCGATAGGTTTCTTCCCCAGACCTAGTTCAGCCACACTATGAAATTTCAATGCAATCCGACAAACAGTAACAGAGTTATAAATCCGGAAACCACTCTGCCGCCCGCCCGGACGGTGCCAAAATTTGGCAGGGTATAAAAAGTAGTTTTATACCAACGTCACTGTGACCTTGAACTTTGACCCCATGAACTCAATATCAGTGTGCTCCATTCTCTTAATATAAGGAAGCATGCGTCCAACGTGAAGACATGGCAAGATATTAGCTCAACCGAGATTGGACACCGACAAACAGAGGCGGCGTAACGGAACCCATCAATGTTTTTTAACTTTCAATAAATCTCTGAAGGTTTCAGATCTGATAAGCCCTTGATGAATTAAGCGTATTAAAAATCTTTAACCCAATTCTTAGTGCATGTCGGAGGCCATTTGGATCATGTTGTCGATCCATCCTATGCTTCGCTACAAGCTCAACAACAAGCGCATTGTGTATCACTATACTCTGCCTTAGACCTTAGTAACTACTTGTACTGAATTAACCTTTTAACACTCATATCAGCCAAAAACCTGTCTGCAGTGATCTTGAGGAATTTCCATTTACAGGCCAAGAGAATACTATTTTTGAAAATTTACCACTTGAATGACTGGCTCGAGAACCGAGCCAGTCATTCCAGTGGTAAAATTTCAAGAATAGCATTCTCTTGGCATGTAAATGGACATTAAATAAGCACATATTTTTATTTTTTTCATCAAAATTAGTCAATAAAGAGTTAATGGTCAACCCAGCCAAAATGGCAGTCATTCCCATGAGTGACAAAAACACAACAAATCAGAGAAAATTCAGGGAGTTTGACCATGACTCAGAAGTGTTTTTCACATTGTGCCAGTTTGACGTACATGCGCATCGTGTTATGTTTCCAAGTTGTGTCCATTGACTGAAAATGGAGATAAATTACACTTATTGTATGCACAGGTTACCCATGTTGTATATTTTATCTTAGTTTCTGTGCCGCACCTACCTCTTGACTTTCCAACAACCTTGTTAAAGTGAAAATATTTCTCATGGAATTGTGGAAATTTCGCAAGGAAATATCAGGGAAAACTCAGGCAATTTTGTTTTGATAAAGTGCTTGGAACCCTGAAAGGGTTAAATACGTCAAATATAATGACACTTTATTAAATCAGTGTAAAATTTCATTCTTAACCAGGTCTCACATCAACAAAATCTGTAAAAAATATTTGATATATATTTTATATATATACATGTACAGTTATACAATTATACCTGCATGTTTTTATGGCACTTTCACACATTAAAATTAATTAAATTGCAGCAAAATAACACTTGTTAAGCTTTTGCTTTCTCCGCAACAACTCTCAGCACAGACCCTATAGCTTAAAATTAATTGTCTGCCTGCTGAATGGGGTTTAGCCTTGGATATGCTGAACATTTTAAAACAATTTGACTGAAAGTTGTTGGTGGCTAAGCGAGCAACAACTTTCACTCGACTAGTTTTCAAAATATTCAGCAGGTCCAGAGTTATTGCCCATTCAAAACTTGATACCATACTTTTCTTGGACACTTACACCTTTAATGATCAAATTTGCAGGTCAAGAAAATTTTATTATTCTCATTAAAAGTATCCATTTGTAGATCAAGAAGAGTATTTTTTTAAACTTAATAAGTTTACCGAGCCAGTCATTCCAGTGATACATTTTCAAAATGTCTTCTCTGCGACTGCAAGTGACCATTCTTCCACAAGACAATTTCAGAAGGCGTTTTAGAGAGGTAACCAGTATGCTTCTGCTGTCAATAGTTTTAGCTGCACAATAAACCGAAATGTCTCTTAGTCAGTCAGTCACAAAAGCTTATTCCGGGCTCTATCTCAAAAACTTCTGATCCGCCGATTTGGCTCAAGTTTTATCACAAAGAAGGAACTTGCCATGCCAGATGTCGGCCGTGAGCCAGATAAAAGAATCCGGATCAGATGATCCATATAAAAGAATCTGCATTGAATCAAATGCTGGATCTGTGGGTATCTGAGAGATTACTGGTTTGATTAGGCAAATATTTTAACACCGGAAATGGTGTGACCGTACACTAGGATTCAACAACTTTGGGCGCGAGGCAAAAATTTCCGGAAACCCCGTAAGCCGCCACTACAGAAATTCTGTCAATCTTGTTATTTTAATTAGCGTTGTTAAAGAGACACATTGGAGATTGTTTCTTGTTAACTCTTTAATGCTTGAGAATCTTGGTCAAGAAAATAGATATGTTTGCTTAGTGAATGTCCATTACCAGGAAAAGAAAGTTGTTTTTGAAAATTTAGCACTGGAATAACTGCTCAATTATTGAGCCAGCCATACCAGTGGTAACTTTTCAAAAATCATCTCATGGCCTGTAAATGGACATTTCTAAAAAAAAGTCATTGTTAGTCAACTTGACCGCTAAAACTTCTGGTGTTTCTGATAGAGGTAAGGAAAGCTGATCTGTTTCTTACATCAAATGTCCATTTGCAGTCCAAAAGAAGATCAGTTTTGACAATTTATCATTGGAATGACTGGCTCGGCTATTGAGCCAGTCATTGCAGTGATAAATTTTCAAAACTAATCTCTTGGTGTGCAAAGGGGCATTTCTCGGGACCACTGCAGAAGCTGTTTTTGGCAAGTTTGAGTGTTAAAGGGTTAACCATTTCTTAGTGAAGACGGTCAAAATCGGCCTCTGCAGTGGTCTTGAGGAATGTCAGTTTGCAGGCCAAGAGAGGCTATTTTTGAAAATTTACCACTGAAATGACTGGCATAAAAGAGTTAACCCTTAACCCTCAAATTTGTTCAAGAAAATTTCAATTTTCTTAGAAAATTTCCATTTGCAGAGCAAGAGAAAAGTATTTTTGAAAATTTACCACTGAAATGACTGGCTCGGTTATTGAGCCAGTCATTCCAGTGGTAAATTTTCAAAAATACTCTTATCTTGGTCTGAAAATGGACATTTTTCAAGACCTCTGCAGAATCCGTTTTTGGCTGATATGAGTGTTGAAGTCTTAAAGAACTGAATTAATCTTTTCTAAAAGTATCCGCGGATCACAATGTGGTGTTTCTGATAGATGTACGGAAAACTGATCTGTTTCTAGCATATCCCTCACAATGGTCTGAATGCACCTTAAATCAAACACAGCATGATCCAGTGTCAGAACATGCCTGTAATCCTGAACCAGTCTCGCACGAAGACCTCGCGGAAAAACAGTCTCCGGAAGTTTATGAAGATTATCGGCAGAAAAATCGACATACGGATTTGCACTAGAACAATGTTTTGTATCACATCTATTAGCTACTGATGCCCAGGTTTCATGACCAGTCCTTATGTCATCATCTGTGTGCTGGTTACGAGTTTTGTTGTGAAATTGTTCATCTAGTGGGCTATTTATAGAACAAGAACACATAGATTCTGTATCAGTCTCTGTATCTCCCTTACTTCTGCAAATATTAATTGTCTTTAGCCTCTCAGTAACACCACTAAGAGGGATTGCACTATCACCCCTATCATGGGTTTTGCTGTTCTCAGACTGGACACCGTCACACCTATTGCTATGATCTGATTCACCTGTTAGCGCGCTTAAGCTTTGAGCAGAATTTTCTTTAATCGTCAGGATGTCTAGAACTCGAAATCTGTTCTCAGCTATGATGTGAAGGAAATGATAAAACTCCATGTATTCAATTCCACTTGTAGCTTTCAGTATCAACTGCAGAGAAGACAAAAGTTGATCATTAGATGTGTGTGTCTTGGGCGTTAGATTATGGCTAGTCCAAAACTAGTATAGTACTAAGACCAGGGCTAAGTCTTTATAGATTGACCAGGCATGCCAGGGCTAAGTCTTTATAGATTGACCAGGCATGCCAGGGCTAAGTCTTTATAGATTGACCAGGCATGCCAGGGCTAAGTCTTTATAGATTGACCAGGCATGCCAGGGCTAAGTCTATAGATTGACCAGGCATGCCAGGGCTAAGTCTATAGATTGACCAGGCATGCCAGGGCTAAGTCTAGATTGACCAGGCATGCCAGGGCTAAGTCTATAGATTGACCAGGCATGCCAGGGCTAAGTCTAGATTGACCAGGCATGCCAGGGCGAAGTCTATAGATTGACCAGGCATGCCAGGGCTAAGTCTATAGATTGACCAGGCATGCCAGGGCTAAGTCTATAGATTGACCAGGCATGCCAGGGCTAAGTCTATAGATTGACCAGGCATGCCAGGGCTAAGTCTTTATAGATTGACCAGGCATGCCAGGGCTAAGTCTATAGATTGACCAGGCATGCCAGGGCTAAGTCTATAGATTGACCAGGCATGCCAGGGCTAAGTCTATAGATTGACCAGGCATGCCAGGGCTAAGTCTATAGATTGACCAGGCATGCCAGGGCTAAGTCTTTATAGATTGACCAGGCATGCCAGGGCTAAGTCTTTATAGATTGACCAGGCATGCCAGGGCTAAGTCTATAGATTGACCAGGCATGCCAGGGCTAAGACTATGCAGATTGGCCAGCACTAAGACTTTGTAGACTGACCAAAGCTTAGATGTAGATTGACCAGTGCTAAGGCTTTGTAGACTGACCTGGGCTAAGACTTTGTTGACTGATTGTAGCTAAGACTTTGTAGACTGACCTGAGTTAAGATTTTGTAGATTGACCAGAGCTAGACTGACCGGGGCTAAGACTGTATTCTGATTGGGATAAGACTGCAGATTAACCATAGCTAAGACTGTAGACTGATTGTGGTTAAGACTGCAGACTGGCTGGGGCTAAGACTGGAGATTGACCAGTGCTAAGACTAGAGATTGACCCGTGCTAAGACTGTAGACTGACGAGAGCTAAGACTAGATTGACTGGAGCTAAGACTTTGTATACTGACTGGGGCTAAGACTGTAGATTGACCTGAGCTAAGACTATGCAGATGACCAGGGATAAGACTTAGGAGATTGACTGGAGCCAAGACTGTAGATTGACCAGAGCTAAGACTGTGTAGGTTGGCCAGAGCTAAGACTTTGTAGAGTGGCTGGAGCTAAGACTAGACTGACCAGAGCTAAGACTGTAGACGGACCATGGCTAAGACTTTGTAGATTGACCAGAGCTAAGACTTTGTAGATTGACCAGGGCTACGACTGTCATGACTGTAGTGCTAGGAGCCAGGAGTAAATTTTCAAATTATCTCGGTCTGAAAATCAATATTTTCTATGAGAAAATTTAAATTTTCTTGAACAAATTTTAGGGTTAATGGGTTACTTGGCCAGTACTGCAAGATTTGTGATGGACTGGTGCAATAGTAACACTTTCATCAACAAATCCCTGACAAAGTAGTCTTTACAATATAAAACTTATTTTGTTTAATATTTTGAAATTAATTCGACTGGATGACAGGGTCAACAAGAAGACCACCTCTATGTGGACTGTGATGCTCGCCTGGAACAGCAACATTTCAACAAGAGGACCAAGGGGCCTGTCTCGCTCATCTGGAACATATGCATTTCAACTGGAAAGGCCATCAAATATAAGTAGATATAACTGGAACCCTAAGGAGTTGCCCCCCAATTGTAACAAAAACACAGCCGCCACGTTTCTTTACGTATCAACCCCCTTGAAATTTTAATTGCCCTTAGTCCCTAATCGCCCAAATTTCAGCCTGATCCATTCACTGGTTCTGTAGAAGTCACTTTCACGAAAACTAGATCATCCAAGATGCCCACTAAAGCAGTAGGCCAATCAAGTTCCCTTGAATAAACTTGCTTCAGCTGTTGCCCTAGATGACCTTTCATGATTTTTTAATCGATCCCCAAGCAGATTCGGAAGATTTTTAAAAGCGTTTCAAAAAGTCGACCAAAATCCAAGATGGCCACAGGGCAAATTGGCCGATCAGCTTCATTTGAACCTAGATATATTTGAAATCGGCCAAGTGGTTCTCTGTAGGAAGACATAAGATTTTCTATTACTTTAGCATGGGAATGTTTTGTGGGAAAAATGATCCAAGATGGATGCCAAACCGTTTATCTGACAGATTACCTAAAAACCTAAATAAAACCAATTTCGGCTTCAAAATCCATCAAATAAAAAAATCCAATATGGCCGCCAAACACGCTACATTTTGATTGGTAAAGGTGTCTATGTTTTCTTATTTTCTCCTGAACAAACTTTGGCTGAGTTCGGACATGTTATCGAGGTACTCCGATCGGATGTATCACATGCTTTCTTTACCTATTTATGCAGGCGCACACTTACTCTCGCTTGGAGTAGGAGTAATCGAGTATAATTTGTACCACATGATACCGTTATCCGATTTTACTCTGGGCAGTTCGGATATGTAATCGGGGGAAGCGAGGTACCTCGATAACATATTCGAACGTTAGCTTTAATGGTCATTAGTCCCTAATCATATCTCCCACATTTCGGCAAAATCCATTTAGCGGTTCTGGAGAAGTCGCTTTCACAAAAACTATATATTGAACTCTATCCTACCTGGCATTGCTGCTGCCAACCCTCCATTTCTCTGCAATCAGCTATCTCTTTCTCTACGTCACTTAAGGATGTCTTCAGGAAATCCCAGAACAAATCAACATTGCAACCATTCAGCCAGTTATGGTTAATACTGATGCAGTCCTCCTGGTATATATATATAGAAAAACACAGGTGATGGATCAGCATGATAGTGGCTAAAAGCGAGAGTTTGCGATATGTATACATTTACACATGCACACAGGATTTCTTATAATTGCTCATTCTAGCATGTATCATGGGTCATTATCCCATGTCATAGACCTTTACATCTGTGCTACTTTTTATCATAAGAAAGATTAAATTTATCGATCGAACCCTGCACTTTCTGAATCTCAAATTCCAGAAAACTATACCGGTGAGCTTTGAATATTTTGAAAACTAATTTGACTGGGTGATGCCTCTGGCAGCAACAACGCCCAGTCAATTTAACTTCAAAATATCCAACAGCATGTTTATTAAATAGTAGACATACAATTCGTACAACAACGCATATTCCATCATCAATTAAGCGTTCGTGACGAACTTAGCTACGTCATTCATGACGTCATTGATTATGATGTAATCTTACACATCACGTTGATTATGACATCATATGATTGATGGATAAACTGGAAAGGTCTATTCTGAGAAGCTGATTCAATGGACCTTTCCATTTTTAGCTATGCCCCACCTATCACTAGCTAAGCTCCACCCACACCTCGCCGTGTTGGGATTGATCGATCCCCGGATGCCCTCGCCATCAATTTCCTGAAAACTATACAGGGAAGCTGTTGAATATTTTGTAACTAATTTGACTGGGTCAAATTAGTTTCAAAATATTCAACAGAATATTTATTAAATAGTAACGGCAAACAATTTGTACAACAACGCAAAGACCGTCTTCAAATATGCGTTCGTGACGTACTTATCGACATCATTCATGACGTCATTCATTATGATGTCATTGTACACATCACACAGTTCATTATGACGTCATATGATGGGTGGGTACTCTGGAAATGTGAATTACTCGAGATAACATGAAATCAGAATCGAGATGCTGTAAATGAGGAGACATTTCACCACAACAACAGATCCTGATATATTCTGTATGAGCGTGGAAGGCTTATAGACTCATTCATTGACTCAATATCTAAACAAGCTACGTGTACTAACCAAATTAATTACTTGATGAAACCAACCAGTCGGAACGAAGATTATCTCCCCTGGCTTTTGAATGACTTCCATAGATGGTATGTTGCCGTGGTAATATGGATATTTCTCTGCATCGTGAAGGTCTGGTGATGTTACGTCGAGAGCAACGTTTCCTAATCTGTCTGTCACTTTATCTTCTGTTCCTGCACATGTAAACATGTAGAGAACATTTTACCCTGCAAGCAACCAGACAATAATTTTGATTTGTAATAATTTTGAAAACAATTTGTCTGAAAGATGCTGGTGGCTTGGCCACCAACAACTTTCAGTTAAATTGTTTTCAAAATATTCAGTATATGCAGAGTTAAACCCATGCAAACTCTGCAAAATTTCAGTTGGCAAACAGTTAATGGTCCACTCAACCAAAACGCTGTCTTGAAATATGATAACCGAGCCAGTCATTAGTGGTAAATTTTCAAAAGTTTGTCTCAAACTGCAAATACACCTTCACTCTGAAAAAAATTAATTCTTAGCCAAAATTCTAGCAATTAACCCTTTCAATGACAAATCTGCAAAAAATATAATTCTTTATGATGTACAACTTATTCTGTTGAATATTTTGAAATCAATATGACTGGAAGACCTTGTCGCCTTAGGGCAGGAATGGCATTCAATATTAATTTCAAAACAAACAACAGCTTTCCTGTTTCTTTGCCCTAAGATTGTGATACAGGGAATTTATCAGTGACCGGGTTAAAGATAACCCTTTAGATTCCTTGATCCCAGCACCATAATGTTTGTTGTTAAATTTTTTTTTAAATTAATTTGATTGGAAGTCAAATGATGTAGAAAGGTGTGGCAGAGGTGAATAATGCCGCTCTTTCTGTGGTCTTTTTTTTCGATAGTGCTAAAAAGCCTTAAATACAGGGATCGTACACTTTCCACTCTGTGAAAGTCCATGACTTCAATGGCTTTCCATGACCTAAATGAGGTCCACGAGTCATCATCCCTAAAAATTTTGAAATCTAAATGTGTTCAGATGCCATCTGCATTTGCTGTTTGTTTGAAATTTAATTTTATCTCTTAATTTTTCACAGTAGTGGTTTATCGAGTTTTCATGACCTATATGAAAAAGTACTAGTTTTCCAGGACTGGAATTGTAATTTTCAAATTCCATGACTTTCCAGGTGTTCCACCACCCATATGAACCCTGTTTATAGTGAATCAGGCTCTGGCCCTAATCAACTAGCTGACCAGTATTGTCACTAACCTGGTGGATAGAATATCCACTTCTTTAACCCACAGATGTTTGCAGACCAGCTGAAGGAGCGAAAGACATCAGCATGAAACGGTGTCCTGAAATGCACAAGAAATGTGTAGGATTATTATTATTATTCAGTCAAGAATGTTTTGTAAAATAATGTGTGCGTGACTGCGCGTGCATGTCTCTGTCTCAAAGCAAAAACTACTGATCAGATTTGGCTCAAATTTTAACACAAAGGAACTTCTCATGCAAGAGGATTTCCAGGCTTGGTCGTGATCTGGATAAAGCAACCTGGATACGCCTCTGATGAAATTCTGGCTAAGTGATATATTTCAGTCAAATTAGTTTCAAAATATTCAACAACATATTCCATACATCAAAGAATGGAGGATTCCAGTTTCTCAGTCAATCATATGACGTGATAAACTACTTGATGTGTAGGATGACATCATAATCAATTACATCATGAATGACGTAGCTGTTTGTCACGAACGCTTAATTGATAACAGACTAATCAATGTTGTACAAATTTTGTCCTTACTATTTAATAAACATGCTGTTGAATATTTTGAATCTAATTCGACTAGGTGGGCGCTGTAGTTGCCATAGGCAGCAACAGCACCCAGTCAAATTCGTTTCAAAATATTCAACAGTTCACTGCCAGTGTATAGTTTTCTGGAAGTTGATAGTCAGGGATCGATCAATCACACCACAGGCGAAGTGTGGGTGGAGCTTATCTAGAGATGGGCAGGGCATAGCTTAAATTGTATTCCTCCATTCTGTACGGTTAAATGGTTACGGAATTGTTAAATAGCACAACAAGGTATGTAACACTAGGCTTGCGCAATTACGTGATTAAATCGAAAATCGCGATTATGTTTTAAATCGTGAATTTATATGATTAAAAATTAAATAATCAAATAATCGTGAATAATTTCGATTGCATAAAATATTTCAAAACCTAAATTTCAATTATTTTTTAATGCGATCGGTCATGAAAAATGACATTTTGCTTAATGAATGTATGTCTATTTGCAGGGTAAGATAAGACTATTTTTGAAAATGTATGACTGGAATGCCTGGCTCGAGAATCGAGCCAGGCATTCCAGTGATACATTTTCAAAGTCTTCTCTTGCCCTGCAAATGAACTTTTCTAAATACCATTGTAATTTTCGTCATTGATATTCTTTTGTTGTATCCAAGCTGATTAATCGAGTAATCATGATTATTTTTTAACAATCAATCGCGATCACTCAACGCAATACTCGCACAAGCCTATTCAACAGCTTGAAATCTATCGTCCTATTGCACAATCCTCGCCCTCCCACTCTCCTCACGTAACGTGTACCATGCTTGCAGGCTGGCTTTTGATGTTTGTGCTAAGTTCACAAAACTTAATAAATATTGAGCTGGGGGTCCGTCAACTTCCGTCAATGAAATTATGCAACAAGAAATAAAGTAAGTAGTCAAAGTTACACATGCATAAGCCAAAATAAGGTTTTTTGTTACCAAAAACACATCTACACAGTTTCTGTTCCTCAGATAGCTCATTTAGACGAAAATGATTGCAAACTTTTGCAAATATCTCTTTCCAGTCCAACATGAACTGTTCAACGCTATCGCCATCATTGTTGTGATTGTAAATTAGGTCACCGGATGAAGTCTCACCTATCGAGTGTGGTAATCTGAAATCTGATTGGTGGACTCAAACCGGCTTATAATGTTACGTCACATAACAAGAGGTCAAAGGACTGCAAGTATGGCCATGAACAGCGGAGCTGTGTAAGTGGGTGTACAATATATTAGTACGATGCTTGAAATCATGGCTTGAGGTTAGACACTGACATATCAAGGCTTACACCTGTAATGGTCAAGATTTTTCACAAATATTAAAATTATACCTCACTATATGTCCATTTGCAGGCAAAGCTACGAAAATTTATCACTGGAATGACTGGCTCGATTATCGAGCCAGTCATTCCAGTGGTGCAAATGGACATTCCTCAAGACCACAGTTTTAGTCATCTTGACCATTAAAGGGTCAAATGGTCAAACATCCTGGAGGAGTCAGAAGAAGTACATCATCAAAATTATTCAACTAGTCATTAATATTAAAATTTCTTGTATTTGATTGGCAAGGGTCTGTGAAAGAGCTAATGTAGCTTAACTAAATGTTTGTTTAACAAGCTTATTACTAAAATTACAACCAAACAAATTATTACCTTAGTGCTTACCATGAACCTTTAGGTCCCATGTACACAAATCTGTAGTCATCTTCACCATCGGCACGACTATCCCAGAATTCATTTAACCAGTCAGACAGGAAGTAAATTGGTGTTGTGTAAGCGTGATAATGTGGAAACGCTCTAAAGACAAGATGTATTCACAATATTGAACAGTATTGAAGCTGTCTCATAGAGAAAACTAACAATTTAATCTTCAAATTTGTTAAAGAAAAATTCTTTCGACATACCGTAGAGCAGCTCTACATTTTTGCTTAGTGAATGTCCATTTTATAGCCTAATTAAATGTTAAAAGGTCACCTGAAACTGTAGATTCTCTTACACTTATTAGCATGGTCACGCATTAATGTATGCAAACAATATCTGGAAAATGCTTTGAGTCAAACTATATAATGAACCTTTCCATTTTAGCTATGCCCCGCCCATCACTAGCTAAGCTCCACCCACACCTCGCCGTGTTGGAATTGATTGATCCCCGAATGCCCTAGCTATCAATTTCCTGAAAACTACACAGGGAAGCTGTTGAATATTTTGTAAATAATTTGACTGGATGCTGTTGCTGCCTATGGCAGCAACAGCGCCCAGTCAAATTAGTTTCAAAATATTCAACAGAATATTTATTAAATAATAAAAGCAAACAATTTGTACAGAAACGCATAGACCGTCTTTAAATATGCATTCGTGACGTACTTATCGATGTCATTCATGACGTCATCCATTATGATGTCATTCTACACACCGCATAGATGATTATGACGTCATATGATGGGTACATACTCTGGAAAGGTGAATTGTGCGTCACACCCCGCCTAGTGAATCCGACCAAGTCGACTAATAGCCAACATTAAAGTCATAGTACAGAGTTATCATTAAACCTCAGCATCATGCGATAACATAAGCACATCATATACATGTATATACATGCCAGATTGGACGGTCAATGGCTCACTATCCGAATTCCCCATATTCACGACCTTTTGACCCCAACCCCCTCGGCGCTGAGCCAAATGTAAATGTCTCTTTTCACTCTGCAAACATATAGGTAACTCACATACCAAATTTGGTAGAATTCCATCCAATGGTTTCGGGGGAGTTGTGTTACAATCAATTTCCGCAGACACACGGACGGGACGGTATAATCTCCACTCTTTCTTCGAAAAACGTGGGGATTAAAAAAACTGCAGGTGACCACCACCACCAACAGGTTATCTTAGCATCATGTGCTCACAAATTGTAGGAGGTTTTTTTTTTAGCAATTAGCAAGTTTGACGACTAATTGTTACCAGCACATGTTTTGGTTGTAATATTATAATTTTGTTCAGCTAGCGGTTTAGTGATTCCTGGCATCGGCAGAGATATGAATTGACCTTTCCAGGTTATCCATCCATCACATGATGTCATATGACATCATAATCAACTACGTGATGTGTAGGGTGATGTCATAATCATGACATCATGAATGACTCGATTTAACATAGTCCGTCTTAAACACTTAATAGTCTGACAAGCTGTACGAATTGTATATCTTTGATATTTAATAAACATGCTGATTGGCAACAACAGCTCCCAGTCAAATTAACTTCAAAATATCCAACCGCATACCTGTCTAGTTTTCTGCAAATTGATTGTCAGGGATGAATTGATCAATCCCAAAATGGGAGAAGCATGGGTGGAGCTTAACTAGGGATGGGCGGGGCATAGCTAAAACTGAAAGGTCCATTAACCACTGATCCTGTGATCTGTTACAGATAACTGCTTTATAGCTTATCCTGCTGAATCACTGGCTTTCACTAGATGTAGACAACACAAAATTCTGATTGTTTCACTCCATGTACTTACAAAATTTATCACTACATGTAGCATGCATAACTGATTAAGACCAACCACACGGTGTGTGGACTGGCCATGAGAAACTTTCGGTGTTATTTATGATATTTGTAGAGGTTTTAGCATTTTCACACAATTTTTAATTAATGGTCAAGCTTGATGAATGTCCATTTGCAGGTCAAGAAGACCATTTTTCATAATTGACCACTGGAATGCCTGGATCGATTATGGCGCCAGTCATTACAGTGGTATATTTGTTTAAAATAGTATTTTTTACTTGCAAATGAACCACCAGTGACATGATTGATAAGGGGGAAATAATATGGATCAATATGATTTTGTTGACAGTTGTATATTACACTCACAATCTCATTCTTACCTACTGAAGTGCCAATCTTTTAGGTACAGACACGGTTTTGTACTTGGATAGCCACCCTCTCGATAATCTCTCCAATAATCAACATAGTCTGCGACGGTCATATCTGTCTTAGGGTGAGCTGAATATTCCTGGAGACCACAGTCTGCAACCGGTGCTAAAGCCTCGCCTGTACGGGTAAATCAGACATGTCAGAGGAACACAAAGTACAGCTAAACAGGTTTTTTTTACAAATGGCACTGTCCATAATGGCAGTGTTTCTCTTGCAGTGCAATAGAAGGGTGGTAGGCTTGTGCGATTATTGGCTTGAGTGCTTAAGATCAATTATTTAAAAATAATCGTGATTACTCGATTAATCAGCCTGGATACAAATTATCTAGACATAACAGTAAATGTGTATCAATGGCGAAAGTGCAGTAATGGTGGTTAGAAACCTACATTTGCAGGCCAAGAGAAGTTTTTTTGAAAATGTATCACTCGAGACAGTCATTCCAGGGATACATTTTCAAAAATACTTTTCTCTTGACCCGCAAATGGACATACAATCGCTGAGCAAAATGTCAATTCTGACTGATCAGCGATCACATTAAAGAGTAATTAGAAAGGATGTTTTAATGCAGGAGAAATTATTCACGATTATTCGATTATTTAATTTTAAATCATATAAATTCATGACTTACAAAATAATCGTGATTATCGATTTAATCAGATAATCGCGCAAGTCTACATTTAAATCTTACAGACCAAAAACAGTAAATTCATTATGATGTAGGGAATGTTTCATAAAATATGTTGAAACTAATTTGATGGGGAGCTGTTGTTGCTGCCATAACCTTTGCACACTGTCTATGGCAGCAACAAGTTCCAGATAAATTAGATTCAAAGTTTTTGAACTGCTTTTCTGTAGCCTTGACGTTGAGACATTAATGGTCAAGACAATTGAGATCTTTATATAGTTCACCACTGGAATGGTTAACTATTATCAAGCCAGTTATTCCAGTGCTTCATTTTCAAAAATAGTGTTCTCTTGGTCTTCAAATGAACATTTTATATAAAATTAAAATTTTCTGAACAAATTAGAGGGTTAAAGAGTTAACTACATAAAAATCTATTTCTAAAAAAACAGCAAAAATATTCAAAGTTCAAACGCGTGAAAAAAGTATGAAACAAGAGGCCCAAAGGTCTGTGGCGCTCACCTGGACCATTAGCATTTGAACCATTTGCATTCAAATAGATTTGATGGATAATTTTCGGAAAATCCAAGATGGCCACCCAAAAAATTTACCAATCAAAATTCTAAATAGAATTTCTAGTCTACCTTGATAGATTCACTCCAGCCAAATTTGTTTGAAATATGTCAAACAACTATATGGTGTTTTGACAATTTCTGGTAAATTTTCACCCAAAAAATTGTTCAATCAATATCTGGATAGAATTTCTACAGCCTACCACCATAGAATCCATTAGTGAAATTTGGTTGAAATATGTCAAGGAGGGGTAGTAATTTGACAATTTCCGGTACATTTTTCATAAAATCTGATTTTCATGCAAAAAATTGATGAATCAAAATTCTGAATAGACGTTCTAGAGCCTATGGCCATAGGCTCCTTTCAGCCTAATTTGGTTAAAACCAGTCAAGAGGGTAAGAAGAAACATTTTGACAATTTCCAGTACATTTTTCATAAAATCTCATTTTTTCACGCCAAAAATTGATGAATCAGAATACTGAATGGAAGTTCTGGAGCCTATTGCCATGGGTCCTTTCAGCCAAATTTGTTTGAAATCGGTTAAATGCAAAGGAGAAGAAACATTTTGACAATTTCCAGTAAATTTTAATAAAATCTTAAGATTTTGTCACAAAAAATTGAGGAATCAAAATCTGAATGGAAATTCTGGAGCCTACAACCATATGGTACTTCTAGCCAAATTTGGTTGAAATCTCCCCAGTGGTTAATGAAGAGTAGTGTTTCAAAGCAAAAGTTGACGGATGGACGATCGCCACGGCATAAGCTCACTGGGCCCTTCGGGCCAGGTGAGCTATAAATTGCCCAAAATCAAATTAATAATGCTGTAGATTGTATCCCTGCACAGCACTGAATGGCTTTGTCAGTGAAATCATCAGACTCATTGTTCAGCATTATGTTCAATAAAAATACCATTAACCTAAAAAACATCAAAAGCCCAAAACAGATTGCATCCCTGTATGGCACAGAACACATCTGAGTTTCTTTGATCTTTGATCTGCCGACCCGCTCAGCAGTTCTGGAGAAGTTGTTTTCGCTAAAACTAGATCATCCAGGATGGCTGCCGAACCATGTGGCCAATCAAGTTCCCTTGAACAAACATGGTCCAGCTCTTGACCTAGATCATATTTCATGAGGTTTGCATCGATCCCTTAAGCGGTTTTATGAGATTTTTAAAGAGGTCTCCAAAAATCGGCCAAAATCTAAGATGGCCGCTGGCCAAATTGGCTGATCAACTCTGATTGAACAAACTTGGATACCTATTCCCTAATGATGCTTCCTGCCAAATATAATTGAAATCGGCCCAGAGGTTCTAGAGAGGTCGTTTAAAGGAAAAGTTGACGGACACTGAATGGCCGATGGATGGTAGCCATGGCATAAGTTCACTCGGCCTTTCAGGCCAGGTTAGCTAAAAATGCAGCCCTATGAATCTTCACATCCTCGCATGAATTCTGAAGCCGAAATATCTTCACTTACCAAACTCCTGTTTTAGAAAGTCCAAATTTGGTAGTCCATTTTCTCGCACCCAATCCTTTCGACTCAGCCAATCACGCGTTGCTACATTACTCAAAATAAATGGCCTGTTAGCTTTTATATAGGCATTAAATATCTCATGATAAGGTGGCTGAGCATCAATGTGGTCTATTTCAGTCACTGACGCATATCGTCGAGATTCCTTGATGTTGTCACTTGAATAGATTGTTTTAAGATGAGTAGAAATGTCAGCGCAATGAGCCATGGACATGTATTCAGCAATCTCAATGCGGAGTCAAGTCACCAGTATTTCTTACTGAAATAGGAATTAGATATAATCACACTTATTTGGTATCAATGGAGGAATCCAGTTTTAGCTATGCCCGCCCATCTTTAGCTAAGCTCCACTCACACTTCGCCCGTGTTGAGATCGATCGATCCCTGAATCTCAATTTCCAGAAAACTATACAGATAAATTGTTTGATTATTTTGAAATTAATTTGAGTGGGTGTTATGGCAGCAACAGCGCAATGAAAGAGCATTGAAAAAACAGCAGTAAGAAAAAGCACCTCTGGCTTGACCGTACCACAACAGAATCACTAAATAGCCAAAATCGTACATACAAAAGATAGAATGAAACAAAGAAAACCACAGACTATGCACTTTACAAAATTGCTAAACAAAGCGGCAGAGCGGACATCTGAAAAGCGAAACAGATGAACGTAAAGTGGCAGGTGAAAGCAAGAAAAAAACAAAAGCTTTTTGGAACTACAGTATGTCAAAAGTAACAGTTCTATGTGAATCAATTAGCAAGCTACATAACCCAGCCAACTGCACTATGACCACAAATGATAAAGAAAGAACAAACATTCTTAATAAATTCATCTGAAGTATGTTCACTTCAGAAAATCTTTATTCTACGCCAATCATTAGCCCCAGAAGCAATGGTAGATTGTACTAAAAGACATAATAATAACACATATTTCCATCAAAAATAAATTGAAAGGATTCAACCCCAATAAAAGCAATGGCCCTGATGAAATACCAGTGAGATTATTAAAGGAAGCTGCTAAAGAAATTAGTACACCACTACGCATACACTTTAACAAGTCTCTGGAAGAAGGCATATTACCTGACATCTGGAAAATGGCGAATGTATGCTGCATACACAAACAAGAGGCCCAAGTGCCTGTGACGCTCACCTGGACCATTAGCATT
The DNA here is from genome assembly GCA_034401795.1 of Chaetoderma sp. LZ-2023a. Taxonomy (NCBI): domain Eukaryota; kingdom Metazoa; phylum Mollusca; class Caudofoveata; order Chaetodermatida; family Chaetodermatidae; genus Chaetoderma; species Chaetoderma sp. LZ-2023a. Next base: position 20,872,134 of record CM067359.1, on the reverse strand, counting down.
TGAAGCATTTGCATTTAAATATACATGACGTATTACATTAAACAAGATGGAAAAAAAATGTTCACAGGAAAAATCTACCAATCAAAATTCTGAATGGAAATTCTGGCGCATAGGATCATTTTAGCCAAGTTTGGTTAAAATTGCTCCAAGTAGTAAGGCGAAGAAGCAATTTGACTATTTCCAGTAAATTTGTAATAAAATATAAGATTTTTACCCAAATAATATGATGAATTGAAATTCTGAATGCAAGTTCCAGACCCTATGATCATAGGATACTTTTGGCCATATTTGCTTGAAATCAGTTACGTTAACAAGCAGAAGAAGCAATTTGACAATTTCCAGTAAATTTGTCATAAAATCTAAGATTTTCACCCAAAAACAGCTCAATCAAAATTCTGAATAGCAGTTATGGAGGCTACCACCATAGAACCCATCTAAACATATTTGGTTGAAATATGTCAAGCAACTATGGAGGAGTAGCCTTTTGACCATTTCCGGTAAAAAATTTCACCCAAAAGATTGATGTTTCTTAATTCCAAATGGAGGTTCTAGAGCCTATGACCAAAGGATCCTTTCAGGCCAATTTGGTTAAAATCATTCTGACTGGTAAGGAGAAGAAATTTGACAATTTTCGATACATTTTTCAATAAAATCTAAGACGTGAAGACGCAGCTCACCTGATCTGTCCAAAGCAGCTGTAGTAGAAGATGCGGCTGACTAGACACCATCAAACAATTGATTTGTCACAACGACCATTTTCAGGGCCACCATATGTGAGAGACCATGGTCAGATTATGTGCATATGTCTGTATGTACATATAGGTGTATGTATGAATGTGCATGCGTGCGTGTGTGCGTTTTTAATTAAAAATTATATGCTTATTCTGTATATTGTTTGTATAGAGTTAGATAAATGCATGATAAATTCAATGTTAATATCATCTACAATGTTTTTATCTGGGCATACATGCACATGTCTGATTTGCCAATAAAGTTTGATTGATTGAAATAAAATACAAACTAACATATAAAACACAAATGCGTAACAATTAACATATGGCATGGCCATGGTACACATAGGCTTGTGCGATTATCGCTTTCAGTGATCACGATCGATTATTCAGGAATAATCGTGATTACTCTATGAATCAGCTTGAGTACAAATTACAGAGACATAACAACAATAGCATATCAATGATGAAAGCTGCCATGGGGTTTAGAAAAGTCTATTTGCAAGCCAAGAGAACCCTGTTTTTGATTCTCGAGCCAGTCATTCCAGTGACACATTTTCAAAAAGTCTTCTCTTGGTCTGCAAATGGATATACATTCACTGAGCAAAACATCAATTTTGGTGATTGATCTAATTAAACAGGTAATTCAAAAGTTGGAATTGAAATATTATATGCAGTAGGAATGATTCATGATTATTCGATTATTTAATTTTTAATCATATAAATTCATGATTTAAAAAATAATCACAATTTTCGCTTTAATCACATAATTGTGCAAGCCTATGGCATGGCACCCGAATGCATGATACTGTGCATGGCTCTCAATAGACCTTTCCAGTTTATCTATCAGTCATACATATGATGTCATAATCAACTACGTGATTTGTACGATGATATCATAATCAATTACATCATGAATGACATAGATAAGGTGTCACGAAGGCGTAATTGATGACGGACTAAGCCGTATTGTATGAATTGTATGTATTTACTATTTAATAAAGATTCCCTTGAATATTTTGAAACTAATTTGACGGGGTGCTGTTGCCATAGGTTTCAAAATATTCAACAGCTTACCCATATATTTATATATGCATATTAGGTGAAACCAACTAGCCTAAACCTAATAACAAATCATGAAAAATCATAATTTTAGGAACATGTTATCTACAATAGACCTATTAATAGTGAACGCAGTCATGGCAGTGAGCAATGGCACGCGAAGCCATCACGAACGAACATACATAGATAACATGTACATACATGTATGTGTAATGAGGAAAAACCAACAAAAAATGAGACAGGGAGCCAGGCTAAATTACATATAAACCTTGCGACTGAGAATGCGTGGTTTCCGGTCACGAGAATGTAAAACGATTAAATGGTGTGAAGCAGACCAGGTAAAAGTTATATGTATTCCTATTTATGCATATGTAATTGCATCATTCACTGTCTCGCATTATTTTTCACACCCAGACACCCACCCATGGCCATGGAAAGTCATGCTTGTCAATATCATATGGATTTAGCACCGTAACATGAAAATTAAGGCCTGATACCATGCCATTCGCACTCGCTGACGTGCATTAATTCACGTTTTTTGTAGCCTATTTATTTATGTCATTTGAAAATTCTAGCGGACGATATTTCTATATGACCTCATTGTTTGTAAACCCCTACAGACGAGGAGTACAGCGATACGTCGCTACAAATTTTATAACGTCATTGTACTGACCAGTGAAAATAAATGACTATGTAAAAGATGAAACTATACTGGCGTGTATCACTGACAATAGAGCTGGGCGGTCTGACGGTAGTACCGTGAGGACCGCGGTATACCGTGAACTGATACCGTGACCGTTGCCATTTCCAAATACCGTGAATACCGTCCATACTGTTTGAGCAATATTTGAGAAATATATTCATAAAATATGACTTGACCAAGGGTAAATAAGTGCTAATAGTGCCAAAAATACAGGCATCCCTAACTATTAGCCGAGTTGAGGTGAAAGGGTCGTTGTAAAAACAAACATCAAGATGTCAATTACAAAATAATGACAGGCAGAATTGTATGTCAAACATACGTCTTGAAAGTCTCACGGTAAAATTGCTTTATTTAAAACATCTAACATTCTCTGGCCGTCAGCCGGTAGTAATTACACTATAATATATTCCCTATTCCCGTTTCTATTATTCGTAATTTATTACTCCAAGCATTTTGTCACCGAACAAACAGGCTAGAATAACAAAATAACATACAAACTGCGTGCTATTCAAACACAACAGCAATCGCGCAAAAACGTATCTGATTGGTTGGTCATGAACTAGACCGTGGGAAAATACATTACTACGCTGAATTTATCAATGAAAATTTACTAAAACGTAGTATTTGCTCGCGACGCTTTGATCACGTGCTAATATATTAACAACAAGCAGCGTTGAAGTCGTTATTTTTATTTTTCTGGCTTGTTTTATGAAATTTCTTTAAGGATTAAATCCAGTTTAAATAACGACACCTAAAAATTATAGTGTTTTAGTTTTTGTAATTCATTTTTTGACTGGCTACACGACGGAAGTTCGCGGAAATAGCTTTTTACACGCATTGTTCACGTGAAGCATGGCGAGTAACGAGCCTGCACATCGGGTACTCGGTAATTATCAGAAGCTTTGCAATCGGCTATATTCAATGTCGTGTTATATGTATGTGTATAGGCCTGTTTTCGCGAGTAACAGAACATACGACTCCAACAGAAATAAAAGAGTACAACACTCGCCCCGTTTAAATACTCACGGATTTTGTCTGGACTCTGTTTATCAAAGCGCTCAACTGCCAAAATAAAATTTACCGTTTGCTGGTCGCACGCATTAATAGCAAGAACACTCCAGATTGAAAATAGTGCACCCAATGCCTCAAACAGCGGGTTAAAGTTAGCGAGTCAACCACACCCTTTGACCAATATTCCCGTGAATGATATTACGTCAATAAAAATAGTGACCTAATAAAATCGTGAAACTAAACAGTCACAATAGCCATGTTTTTCTTCTCTAAATCAGGAAGCCGATTTATTTATTTTACCTATATTTACCGTTGATTGGAGATGGAAGTGAAAAGGAAATGGAAAAAATTGTTCTAATTTCGTGGCATGCCTCAAGCTCAGATGACGGTATACCGTGGTATCGCGGTATTTTTTCATGGTACCGATACCGTCATGTAAATATCAATACCGCCCAGCTCTAACTGACAATAGGCCTAAGTATTGTTGTGACTATCGTGGACTAGATTTTCAAGAATGCCCTCCAAGCGTGATGAAAAATCAGCTTCAAATGTACTATACACAGAGTTGCCCTTATGCGTCCTTTTGTGTGTATATACGCATAAAAATGGCAGAGGGACGCATAAAAATTAACCCTCTGCGTCCCCGAGGATGCACGATGGATGCAGTGAAAAAGTGTAACAGAAACTGGTAACTTTGCGTGTGCTTAATTATCGATTATATTATCGTGTGTATATTTATTTGTGCATGTTTTTACTTTAAAAAATATACCTAATGTATTGTGTCATGTATGTTCAATAAAAACGAACTTACTGTGTTGTTTAAGACTACGATTTGTTGTATGTTTTCTTGCACAACTCTGTTGTTAATGCCCAAAAATCAGATTCAACCACCACATTTAATTGTAAACACAATCCTTAGTATTCCACTTGATCTAATTTTTTATTATTATAAATAATGAGTTTACAAGCCCGATGTTAGTCGCCTTGTTTGGCCTACAAATTGCAAAAATACATGCCATGTTTCTGTCTGTTGTGCTAAACGTCAGTGTGACGTGTCAGTATTTCATTGGATAACAGCGGAATCTCCATCTAGAGGAACTCACGCTTGAGACATCCAATACAACTGATCAAGCGTATACAAACGTGTCTGGGTGTCTTAACCCTTTCATAGCTCAGAACATTGGACAGATCACAACGTTGTTATCACTAATCTGCTGAATATTTTGAAATTAATTTGTGCATGCATACTTGCATAAAGCAGCAACGACTTACAGGCAAAATATTTTTTCTATTTACTTATCAAAATATCTTAATGGATGAAGGAATATATGGAAGATATTGTAATATATTTTACATTTGAATGAACATTTGACAGATTAGCGGCGGTGTCTTTGTATTGCTGTTTGAATAACGGTATCAATACGCGCTATAATCCGTTTTTTATTTAGCAATAGCGGCTGATTGATTGACTGATGGATTAGTGTTTATAATGTTTAACAATACTCGATCGTTAGGTGTTCCCAATTTCTCAACTAAAAAGCTCAGCGATGTTCAACGATATCGTCGATCTACAGGTAGGCATACGTTAAAACAATGATTTTTTCCAAACAGCGTATAGCTCAAAGCTCCCCGATACAAACGTCCTTATTGGATACACGCTAAGGCGTTATCTATGCTTCAACCAATCAGCAATCACGTTACATAGTTACTCCCTATGAATTAGACATATATCCGGTTATTGGCTGATATATTTTCACTAATTACGCAGTTTAATCTGATTTATACAGATTATTTTTGATAAATTATTGTTTTGTCTGATCTTAACCTATGTATTCCACTATATTTAGTCATTCCAGTTACATTATAAAAAATACACGCGCATTATATCGAAGTAGGTCATGTCGTCCTTGAGCAAACTCGCCCCAGGTACTCGTAATTTTTCAATTCGTCCAAAGTCAAGTTAGGGTTTAATAGAAAAACGAATGCAGTGGTCTTTGCTAATTACTAATGTAGTGGTCCTTGGAAATATTAATCATACAAGGTCATCAATGTAGGTTGGTTGGTTGGTTTACCAGACAACAAACAAGCACAGTGCTTTAAGTTATTGTCTATTGACATGCAGTTCAAATGTTATTAGTTAAATATACAAGGGCCATTTCAATGGATCAATTTTAGCCACCATTGTAGATCACAGAATACATATTTTTGAAAATTTACCACTGGAATGACTGGCACTGTTTTCAACATGTTTAATAAAGTGCTTTATAATTAGATCAATGTGTTGTGTTTATTTCAAGAAAAAAACATGGGACCCCCATATTTCAGATGAGGACCGCATGGGACCCCCAGATTTTACAGTGGGACCCCCCAAATCTGAGTGTGGGGTCCTTGGGACCCCCAAAAATCAGATGTTGTGGGCAACACTGACTATACATGGATATATACGTATTTAGTACATTTCAACCCTATACAAATTTGTCCTATTTATTTAAACAATAAATGATGTCTGTGTTCGCTTATAGGCAACGCCGATTTTCCTATTAATGTAATGATCAAATGAGGTGACTGACATTGAGTAAAATTCTTGTATTGGATTACATTCATAAACACTGTAAATAATGCTCACATTTATGAAAACAAATTTAAATCTTCTCATAGAAAATATCCATTTGCAGAGCGACAAATTATTTTTGAAAACTTAACAGCACTTATTTATGCACACATTAAAACAATACTTTGATTAATACTCTGTATGCATCACACCCCGTCCAGCGATTAAGCATGTGTGTCATAAAAAGATTCAGCAAATCACCACCATCATGTTTGATAGTGTTTCTTTAGGTAAGATGTATCAAACGAACTAACCCAGTGACTGAAAATTAATCATTGGTCTATGAAGGTAGCGGTAGAAATCACAACTTGCTTATAACTGTGTACATTTCCTATTGGCGCCAGTTCAATATTGACATATGGCCCTGTGCCGTTTACAAATGTGGTGTGCCGATAACAAATTTGCATGTGGTTGCATGTGGGCGGTGCACTGTTTGCAAATGGGCACGCTGATAACAAATTGACACATGGCTCATGCGGCGCCGTTTACAAATGGGCATACAAATAACAAATTGTCATATGGTTCATGCGCTGTTTACAAACAGCTGCCTCGATAACAAATTGGTATATGGGCCTGCGCTATTTACAAACTAGCCAAATTGGTTATAGTGAACACAGTGAGCGATGGCTTCGCGTGAAGCCATCACAAACGAACTGAGCGTATATAGATAACATGTACATACGTGTAATGGGGAAAAATCAACAGAAAATGAGAGAGGGAAACAGGCTAAAGTACATATACCATGCTTGAGAAAGCTTCGTTTCCGGTCGCGGGCTTTTTTTTGGTTCCGGTTTCGGCTTATGATATAGTTTTTGAAGTTTCTTCATGGGCATTATGGGGGGTATGTTCCACTAGTTGTTTTAGAGAAACCTACTGCGCATTTGCAAAGTCCAAAATTTGTGTGATATTGCTATCACGAAATCGCGTACATTTACTTCAGAATGTAAAACGATTAAATAGTCTAATGCAGACCAGATAAAAACTGTATTTATTCGTATTTATACGATATTTCATTATGACGTCATAGTTACTATGAACTTGTTCGTATTTCACCAAAATAGCGAGGAGCACCTCGATACCTCGGTATAAATTTTGTAACGTCATTGTAGGCTTGCGCGATTTTTTCGATTTAATCGTGAGTCGATTTATTTTTTAAATGGCGATTTTTACGATGTAATTGAGGAAAAATCCGAAAATCGTCAAAAATTTGATGTTTTTATTAAATCTGAAGTCTGTACTTTTCCGTCGCATTTATCAGTAAATGAGTACAATTATAACCGATTCATTCCTGTGTTCATTGTGTTTATATCCCGCCGTGCCATGTCATGCACGTGACAAATAATTACTAATCACAACACAAAGCGCTACAATAAACAAGCTAACAATAGCGAGATACCACCTTTGTCATTGATAAAACCAGCTAGTGACTCCGTCGAATCGCCATATAATTTTCTTTCTTTCGCTGCAGACCCTGAGTCTGTCGTCAAATGCCAAGTATATAGTTAGTTGCAGTGTTAGGCAATTAGTGAACATAAATCTCTTTAATTCTAGAGTTAACAATTTCAGACGGTGAAATAATTTTTCCTTTTTGATTAGGTTGTTGTGTCAAATTAAAGAAAATAAAGCAACAGCATTCCAGATTGTTTGATTTTCAACTGTGCGTTCTGTTGATTACTCTTAAATGTAAATCGTACAGTCTGAAAGCAACTATAAACTGCACTATAGGACGAGTTTACGCAGTTACACTCGTACCTACTCAAAGCTACCGTCCTATGTATGTGAATTGCGCAGTAGCTCCCCGGGTACTAATATTAGCGTCTTCGTCTTACTCCGGTAATGACCTAAACTAGTCCTACAAAGGGAGGCGATAAGCGGAAGCTGATACATCATGTAATTTATATTTTTTCTCTCGGCGACATTTTATCTCAAATTTTGATGAAATAAATAATGTTTATTAAACTATACACAATATTTAGGCGGTCCCAATTAATAATTTCACGCCTGCAATGATGGATATAAGGTATACATTAAGCATAGACGTAGGATGGTAAGAATTCGTCGCATGAACATGTGTTCTAATTTCGTGCTATTTTTGTATCATTTATTTCAACTTTCTAGAAACAAGTCACGTTATCCAGGTTCATACTTTTGGGAATTTGGACCTACGATTTAATCGAAAACCGTGATTTTTTAAATAAAATCGATCGCGATGTTTCAAAGCAAAAATCGTGCAAGCCTACGTCATTGAACTGTTACAACTATTTTAATGGTGTAGGATGCAACAAAGATGCAACAATGCTGGTGGATATCACTGACATTGGGCAGACACATTGCTGAGAATATCGTGGACTGGATTTACCAGAATTTCCCCCCCCCCCACATGACAAAAAAATTAGCTTCAAATGTACTATAGATGGGCATATGTATTTAGGACATTCCGACCATATACAAATTCGTCCTACTTATTTAATCAATCAATCACATTCTATTTCTGTAAGTAGGCTACTAGCCTGCTACAACAGATTTTTAAAAACAATTACATTTCCTTATATGTCAGCATGATAGTAATCAGTGTTTATGTCTGAAGCATAATAGTCGTAATATACTGGTTGGGTAACCCACAGTTTATCAAGTCTCCCCTCAAATGATGTTATTGTTGGTGCTTCTATTACATGGGATGGGAGGCTATTCCATGCGTTCACCACTCTATACTTAAAGGAGTATTTTAGGATGTTTAAGCGGGACCGAGATTTATACAATTTTAAACTATACCCTCTTGTTATAGATTCTTGTCTTAGTTCAAAGAAATCGCATACATCTGGGTCATACTTTTTTGTTATTATTTTATAAGCTTCTATAATGTCGCCTCTTATTCTACGATATGCAAGTGTTGGTATGTTACGTTTTCTAAGCCTCATTTCATAATTTGTGTGTGTGACAATCCTGGGACAGTTTTGGATGCTCTGCGCTGGACATTTTCTAACAAATCTATATGCTTTTTAAGATATGGACTCCAAACCTGGTTAGCAAATTCCAGATGTGGTCTTACCAGTGATGTGTAAAGAGTTTTTTAATGTTTTTATATCTCGAAATACTGTCTTTTTAAAAGAGTCTTGACTTAAGCAATAAATGATCACGGTGTCTGCGTTCACTTATAGGCAATGGCAATTTTCATTATTAGTTTTAACCAGATTGTGTGCCAAACCAAAAGCCCATAGTGGACGTATGGGAGCGGTTAGAATAAAGATATAACTCCTCTGACAATGATGATGATAATTCCGAAACACTCTGGTTATTTAACGAAAACTGGTAACTATACTTTCTGCAATAATTTCCCCATGCATCTTTCTTATTTAATGGAAAAATCTGTAAACGTTAAGAAAATATATAATACTAATAGCAAACATTGAAAACAAAACATTTATATAGCTTAAACTATTATTTACCAATTGGTCATGGGCGCAGACATATTGGGTTAAATGTAAAAGGCAGATTCTACGGATTTTCTCTATTCCCATTTAGCAAGATCTTTGTACGAGATTGAAACAAATATCTCGCGTGTAACAAATGGCCAGTGGTGTAGTTCTAATTCCTCCAATTTGAAGAAAGACCTTAGCTTGAAACTAACATTAATGTTGTTGTGTTGTTGTGTTCGGATATTCCTCCTGCTGATAGAAGCATTCATGCCAAACACTTACTCATGGCAACACACAACACAGTAATGACTTATCCATACAACATCAAAGATTGGAACACAGGCTGCTGAACAACAATGCGTCTGTATGTGATACTGAGCAGATCAATAAATCGGTACATGCCGTGCCACTAACAAGCCTCCCAATAGTGACTGAAACTGAAATAGTACCACCAAAAATGTACTCAAGCCTAAGCCAGTGAGTGTTGAACAGATCAGAACTGAGAAGTCTGCATACGGGCGCTGTATGTCTGCAGACGTGACACAGCACCAGTCAATACCATGTATAAACCTAGCACAGCAGAGTTCCATAGCAGCTGACAAATCATCATGTAATAATGCCAACAGAGAGACACTGAGCCCTAATGCAACTACTCTACACCCAGAAGCAATCCCTGGAAAAGACAGGCCTATTACTACAACTGTACATCCAGAACCACCTACTGGAAACGATAATGGTGCGACCATGTACATGAGACAGAAGGCCCCAAGAAAGAAGCAGCAAGTGTGGGAAGGAAAGATAACGACGAAGATGCGTGTGCGAGCCGGATTGAGTTGCTTACCTCCCTTGTTGCAAAGCTTGAGTCGAAGGTAAACTCACTAGGTGATGAGAACAGACTGCTAAAAGCACAACTAATGGCAAACCCTGCCCAAATATCAGCCACTAGTCAGCACAATCCGATTCTGGGCACAGTGAGTCAAACACAACAAGCAATGGCAGCCCCACTTCCAGGGCAGCCTGCCAATATTTTTGGGAAACAAGACATACCATACCCAGACCAGAACCACGATCCCTTATCCAGCTATTGTTACAACTGACCACTACACTCACAGCCTCTATACTCATGAGCTTGACAGAACATATGAAAACACTGCACTCCCAAAATTGCCCACACGATGAAGAAATTATTGTGCCTGCATATGCTATGCATGACACATACGAACACGCTCAGAAAAATAAAGTACATCAACACTGGGTTATGGATAGCAGTAAAGGAACACACAATTATGCGAACCAGGCATATACGTACCAGCAAAATGGAGTATACCAACATAGGGGTATGGGTGCCTATACCAGGCACAATTGTGAGAACCAGGCATATACGTACCAGCAAAATGGAGTATACCAACATAGGGGTATGGGTAGCCGTAAAAGAACACACAATTCTGGAATTCAGGCATATACGTACCAGCAAAATGTAGTACCTCAACAACGGCATAATGGCAGAAGACTGCACAATTCAGAGGCTAGAGCACAGATGTACCAACAGCAGCGCAGAAGCAGCCAGATGTGCGAAAACAAGCAAGACAGAAGGGACAAAGAACATTAACGGGAATCTATGTATGAAAAGAGGAGAAACACAGTCAAATACATGGAGTCTGTTCACTGGAAGCATGTAGGCCATGATAAAACATCCTATCAGCATGCATATGGCGGCGACAAATACAAGAATTGCAGCTTAAAGAATCCTGTCAAAAACGAACCTGAACATAGCCTAAGTCAAAGAATAACAGTATATGAATACAACCACGGGCTCAACTACAATCGTCAATGTCAGCCAGGTCTAAGCAACTCCGATAACATGTATGAGTACGACCATGTTCAGCAGAACTGTTCTGCATACAGGACTGCTATGACTAATGAGGAGGAAACCAGTGAAATTACAAGCTGTAGCCACTACCATGCTCTGAACATAACCCAACAGACTGAAGATTACAACCCCTCCATTGATGTTCACCTGATAGGGCATTGTGATGAGGAAAATGTCAGTGCCAGTGAACAATCTGCACTAATCCCGGATGGGTATCATGATGGCAGTGAACCCTCTGAAGAAGTACCAGGCCTGTACCCTTATGCCAGCGAATCCTTTGAAGTGATGATGGCTCAAGGTAAAGTTCCACCAAGTGATCATCACATCCCATCAAATGCATCTGCCTTGTCATATTACCATCTTTTTTTAGACCAGGCAGGCCTCCCACCAAAACCACCAGAGCTAGCAGCTATCAAACTGGATGTTGAATAGAAATTGGAGACTGCGCAGTCAGGCCAGAAACTCAGGCCAGTAAGCCCAACCAATCAACTGATCACGTCTGCAAACCTGAGACAAGTAAATGCGAATCCATGCACAATATTACCGACACCGAAAAATCTAACAAGAGCACTGGTCCCAATCAGGAATCTGATGCCAATATACTGATGGGCTATACACCCAGCAGCAGAGTGGTAGGGGATATCTATACAACCACGTTAGATATTACTACTATCAATATAGAAAATATTAAGACAAACAGTGCATACCTCAGAGAGCTACTAGCTGGAGATCACTCAATTGTATGCCTGCAAGCACTGGCTGTTTAACTACGAACTCAGATTTATATCAGACACTTTCCCTGGTCACGCCTATGTGGCTAAATGCTACGACGATGATGACCCAATTCCACTGCGGTACAGATCATGAGGTAGTTCAGGTACTGCAATCATTTGGCACCAGTCATTAAGTCAGAGCATAGAAATATTGCCAGATGGGAGTACCCGGCTCATAGCCATCTGCATTAATACATCACCCAAACCAACAGTCCTTATAAACACGTATCTGCCCGCAGAAGGTTCGGTCTGCCTGCTATCAGAGTGTACTCAATGAGGTGACTGCCAAGTACTCGGGATCCTGCCTAATTATTTGGACAGGCGATATGAATGACATGCTAGATAGGCCTAAAGAGACTAAAAGTGATAAACTCCTTAGGCAGTTTTGTACAGATTCTGGGTATAGCCTGTCTGTTATGATGCCCAACGCGCCTACATATTACCACTTTGTCGGGGGTTCTACCTCACAGCTAGACCGCTTCTTTGTACCTAGCCAACAGCAGAGTCAAATCAAGAGTATTACTGTAGACACTAGACACCCGATAAATAATAGTGCACACAACGCTGTTACAGCATCCCTTTCTCTAAAACTGAACATGGAAAAACTGACTGATCCCCAACCAGTAAATCAGACCAAGCAGTGAGTAAACTGGGAGAAGGTGGATATTACAGCATATAAAGACCTAACTTCCACTGGGCTACAATCCATGCTAAAGGTTGCCGGTCAAAATCTCTACCAAGATCTGGTCCTAAAAAGGACAAACGAGATACCGCATACTGCAACAGCCGAAGCTAGTCCTGCACGAGTAAAGAGCAGACAAAAGACATGGTATAGGTGGGATGCAAAGCTGAAGCCGCTGACACAGGCAGCCAAATTTGCTCATTGGGTTTGGAAATGTGATGCATGTCTAACTAACGGAGAAACAGCAGAAAATAAGAAATATAGCAAGAGATCGCTGAAAAGATTGCAGCGACATCTAGCTGCCGAAGAAAGAAACAGTCTCCATACTACCATAATGGATGCAGGACTAATGGACAGGAATCGCATGTTTAGTACAATAAAGCGACTACGAAATGATAAACCAGCTCAAGCTACATCTGTTATCTTCCCCGGCCAAGCAGATGCCAATACAGAATCTGAACTATGGGCATCATACTTTGAAGGCCTTGCTACTCCTAGGGATGAGCCGACATACGACAGTGAAATGAAAGACTCGCCACAGTGCAGCCCTTGCCACCAATTAGCATTGAAGAAACTGTGCGGCATCACTCTAAGCTCAATCATAGAAAAGCTGCTGATACATTCGGAATTACGGCTGAACACCAGCTGTTTTCCTCTCATGAAATATGTGAAGTTCTTACAATTGCCATCAACAAAATACTAGCTAGTGGTGTAACACCAGACATGATGAAAACCGGTCTTGTCACTCCAGTACCAAAATGGGCAAATCACAGCACCTACCGGACAACTAGAGAAGAATAACTGTGGGGTCAGTCCTTGGAAAAGTTGTGGAGAAAGAAATTGTGCGGCAAATAAGGCCAATACTTAACCAAACCAAGAATAGGATGCAGTTCGGCTTCACAGAAAAGTGTTCATTTGTAAATGCTGTATTCGTGCTTAGTGAGATGGTTGCTGAGGCCATCGACACAAAAAGCCACCAATACATAACATTCTTAGACGCAAGCAAGGCTTTCGACATCGTAAATCATCCTAGCTTATTGAATTCTATCTACAATCAAGGCATCAGTGGAAAGCTATGGAGTGCGATCAATAGCATGTACACCGGTATCGGTGCAGTTGTCAAGTGGAATGATGTGTTGTTGAGAACATTCACCAAAGGCCAGGGTATCAGACAGGGAGGTGAATCATCTACTGACTTATTCAACAGTAGGAATAATGGACTGCTTGATAAACTCGAATCTCACCCAGCAACATTCCGAGTCGGTACAGTTCCAACTGGAGCCATCATGTGCGCTGATGATTTTGGCACTAGCTGCAAGAACACTACATGATATGCAGCTACTACTGTAGCGCGGATTGACCAGACGGGTACTGGCCATCCCAGCCAAGCTGGCTATGGGTCGTCCGTCCTGGATTCATTCTCAAAAGTGCACCCCTTGGGTAGAGCAGTAAGCGTGTATAAGCCTATGCAAGAGGCATTTCGTCATGAAAACGACTAGGTTCGTTAGAACGAGTGGTGCGCATACGCACACTCTGATGCTTCCTCGACGACATCTGTGTCGAAATTGGGAGTGAGTATGTACCTATAGTGTATCGAGATGGCACTCGTAAATATCTATAGCCATTTATTTTCGTTGTTCTTGGTATCAATCAAGACCAGAATGTGACGAGCTTTCCAAAACTGTAAACCATTTTAAAATCGGTCCAGAAATGGCCGAGTTATCATCGAAGCTCCCAGTCAAAATATGCTTTAAATATTGCTATAACGTCATAATTAAATACATAGTGATTTGTGTACATGTGACCTGCTACGTCACTTCACATATCTATACATATCTAGATACATAGTTATTTATGTATACGTCACAGTATTTTAATACGCCGATTGGCTGGTACAACGGCCGCTGATTGGCCCAGGCAGTCAGGTCTGACGTCCCAGCAAGTATAAAAGATGGTGAGATTCGAAGATCAGGAGCATATTGATCATTGAGATTCGTGTTTGCAAGTCTATTCGTTACTCTCGAACAATTTGTCATCGCAACGTTCGTTGATGATAGACGTGTTTTAGATCAGTTTAAATTGCGTCCATTATTGCGTTTGCGACAAAATTATATTGCTTAAGTGAGACCAGAGCTTAAAGAACAGTGTTATTTGATAATTCTTCTCTTTAAACTATTCTAAACATTTTCCGTTTGAGGCTCGTTCGCGTGCATCAAGCACTAGCTTTTCCGCCAGTAAAATCGTTGCTCTTGTCGGCCATTAGTGTTGTCTTGTTCGTTTTTATTTGGCGCCAATTTTCGAAAACAAATCTTTTATTTTTTCGTTTATTTGTTGTGCTCCCCGAGTCGTAACTATAAGGTAATGTTATTAAATTATTTTAATAATTTTCGTAATTTTAAAAACTTGATTAAACCTTTTTGATAAATCTTCTTTTGGATCTTCGTTTGCGTGCTTTAAAACACTAGACTTTTCGCCATTCAAACAGCCGCATTTTTCGGCCATTAGTGCTAGCCTTGCTCGTTTTTGACACCAATTTTCGAAAAAAACGAGAAAATTTTGAAATTTTCTTTTCAGTTTGCTTAGTTGGAATTTTCGCGAATTTTACCAAAGGAGACGACACAGCACTGGTATACTGGTAAAGTTTACTAGGCGTATTCTACCTCTTCTCTCTCTACACTTCCGTCTTTCACAGCCAACTCTACTCATCTCCTTCACACACTAATCCTACTGCATCCTATCCTATCTCTCATACTGTACCTTCTAAATTTTCCTACTGCACACTACCTTCTAAATAACTCACACCGTAGGGTAAGTAACATGGAGGAAGATGACTTCCTCAAACAGCTTATTGAAGTGGCGCATGATACTGGTGGTGGTCAACTGGCCACAGCCAACTCAGCGCCAAATGGTGGCAAAGACAGTGACGTAAGCGCTGCCAAGCAGGGAGCCACTGGTGGTCCATGCAGGGTTGGGGAGGGAATGTCCTGGGAGGGAGCGAGTGAGGGCGTTAGCGTCACTACTCACCTGGTAGGGGATAGGGGCTGGTAAGGCGGACCTACATGACGAATTGGCAATGGAAGAGTTCTCCCACGAACAGGTGGCCCAGCAAGTGGTGACTCTGGAGAGCAATCTCCAGAACACACCACAAAGCACCCCTAAGGAGGGTGGTGGTACACCAGGCCCCAAAAGAAAACGGATGGTCGGGGTGTTAGAGGAGGGGGAGGAAGTGGGAGGAAGGGAAGGCACTCCCAACAAGAGGTCTCGGGACAAGGGGGGTTCCCCAGCGGGAGGGAGAGTCCCAACCATCGCGCAGAGCGGGGGTTCCCCGGGTGGTGCATCCAGTAGTGAAGGGAGGGAGGTGGGCCATAAGGGGGGGGGGGGGGGGGGGCAGAGAGATGGTACCCAGGGAAGGAGGGTCAGGGTCAAGGGACTCGCGGGCGATGATTTTGCGGGGTTAACCCGCATGGTAATCTATAGGCTACTGTATGCCATGGTGGGCATGCTGGCAGGCCTGGACAAAAGGGACGGGGAGGTTTTAGTAACCTCCACCAGTGAAGGGCAGTTCCAAAAGCTGCTGAAAATTACAACGATAGGCAGCCACGTGGTGTCTATTGAAGAATACACCACCAAAAACACCAGACAAAGCAAAGCGGTAGGTGTCATATCGGGAGTCCCAAGGGACTTCACGAATTATGACATAAAGGAAGAAATGAATGAGCAGGGGAACACAAAGTGGACTGGGTGGGTCGGATTGGCGGAACAGCCAGACCGACCTATGCAGTGAAACTGGTGTTCAATTCAGACGCACTGCCAATTAAGGTTTAAACTGGGATGGATGACCTTCAAAGTCAAACCATACATCCCAGATCCCGTCAGATGCTTCAGATGCCACCTGCTGGGTCACGTGGCAAAGCACTGTAGAACCAAAGCCAGCGCATGCGTCAACTATGGAGGGAAACACACACGTGAGGACTGCCAGCAGACCCCCCACCCCCACCCCCCACTTTAGAAATTGCAAGGGGAGCCACAGTGCTGCATATCGCGGATGCCCGGCTTTGCAAAAAGCCAAGGACATCCTCAAGGTTAAAACGACAGATCAGGTCTCATATGGGGAGGCCAAGAAGAGGGTTACCCAGCAAATAAGCAGGGGAACTGAACAGCCAGCTGGAATACCAGTACCTGGACCAGCCACACCTCTTGAAAGAACAGCATGGCAGAAAAGGGCTGAATCAGTAAGGAGGAAGCTGGCCACCCACGGGAGGGACTGCTCAGTGATGAGACATCAGGAAAGAGGGGAGGAGGCTCCTACTGAGCCACCCACAATAGAGACGGCCACGCCCACCCTCCCGCTTGGGAGTCCGGCCAGCAAAGCCTGTAAACAGGCCAAAATGCAAACAAAAACGCCTAAAAACCCGCTTGCAAAGGGCCTAAAGTTATAGGCAGTAGCAGGGGCCGAGACCAAAGGGCTGAACCAATCGGCACATTGGAGGTAACACTAGTGGAAAAACAGGTTAACAAACCTGTGAACCCCACTAGCAGTACTAGCAGCTGCAGTGACCTGCCGGCCGAGACTACCAGAGGGACACCAACGAGCGAGGTAAGACCCACCCCAATTGGTGGAGATCATAAAATTGTTTTAAATGTCCAAACTTTCAGACTGATCATAGAGACGATCATATCTTCAGTTTGCATTGGCAACGAGGCAGCCAGGAACAAGGTTGATGTCGACGGCCTCGTTTCGAAATTCGTAGAACTTTGCTCTTCTCCAAACTAATCATGGTGGTCAAAATTCTTCAATGGAACGTTCGAGGCACCTGGTCTAATACCAACCTTGACGAATTGTGGAACACATTCCACAACGAAAATGACCACCCAGACATTATATGTCTACAGGAAACCCGTCTGAAACCCAACCAGGATTTCAAAAGGTACAACTACAATGTCGAAAGACAAGACCGTACCGCAGAATCTGCAACCACCTCTAGGGGTGAAGGCGGTGGCGGCATAGCGACCCTCATTAAAAGTAATCTTTCCTACAAAAGATTGCCACAACGTGAGAGTAGCGTAGAGCACCTTACAATAGAAATAGAAATCAATCACGAAACTATTAATATTGTAAACGTCTATAGTCCCAAGTTGCACTCTTCCTCGGACTATGACAAGCTCCTTGAAGGCCTAGAAGGTGAAACAAAACTTCTGGGCGACTTCAACTCCCACTATGCCCTATGGAGGAGCAAAACCACGAACTCCAAAGGCCGAATAATAGAACAGGTTATTGACAACCACAACCTGTGCCTACTAAATGACCATAGACCCACCAGATATAACTCTAGTGATGGGGAATGGTCGGTCTTGGACCTTTGCCTCATAACACCTGGCTTTCGACCAACCCCCAGCTGGGACACCCAAGACCAGCTCCTCGGCAGCGACCACCTCCCTATAAAAATACAGATAGGAAGCCTACAGAGCAAGAACGAGGCGCAGGAACAATTGGAATCTGAAAAAGGCCAACTGGACTAAATACAAGCACATAATGGCCATGGAGCTGGAGACACCGTTCACTAGTACCAGCACCGAGGAATATTATGAGCAGTGTATGGGGATTCTCTACAAGGCTGCCAACTCAGCCATCCCCAATCAAAGCCAGACAACAACCCCAAACACAAACGCGTGCCTTGGTGGAACAGTGAGTGCCAAGAAGCAGTAAAGCTCAAGAAAATAGCCTGGAATAGACTAAAGAGAAACTTCAGCATTGAACGCCTAGTTGAATACAAGAGACTCCAGGCCAAGGTAACAAGAACCATCAAAAAGGCAAAACGCGATCACTGGCGACAATACTGCTCTGAAATCACTCGGTTCACACCCTCGAGCCAAATATGGCGCAAAGCGAAAGCTATTGCGAGCGAAAAAACCAAGTCCAAAAACCCCTTACCCACCCTCATAGCAAATGGGGTAAAGCACGCCAATGACAAGGAAAAAGCTTGATGAGCATATCAATCACCTGTTCAGCTCAGGGAAATGCGAAGATCTTAACAACCGAGACATCAACAAAACCTTCAACAGAATGGAGCTTGAGCAAGCCCTTGGCAGAGGCAAAAGCTCCTCACCAGGTGAGGATGGCCTGAAATACGACATGCTTCATAATATGCCAGAGGAGGGTACACAAATGTTACTCAATCTCTACAACCTCGTATGGAGCTCTGGAAAAATGCCCTCAGTTTGGAAAACTGGGATCGTGGTTCCTATCCCAAAACAAGGGAAGGACAAAACTGACACAAGATCATACCGGCCAATCTCCCTGACGATTATGCGAAGATAGACTGTGCACGTAAGACCATGCAGAAAGTTCTGGACATTGTCTCACGGTGGTGCAAAAAAAATGGTTTCAAACTGTCTGTGGAAAACCCCAGTTCAAATCAATTTTACCAATGTTAAATACATAGGCCATGATGCAAATCTGTACCTCAATGGACAGAAAGTCAAGACATGTGCTGAAGCCAAATTCCTGGGACTAACATTTGACGGAAAGCTCACGTGGAATCCCCCCATCAAGAGTCTGAGGGAGAGATGCTTCAAGCAATTAAATCTCCTTCACTCATTAACAAAGCACACCTGGGGTGCAGACCTGCCGAGCATGCTTATGCTATACCGCGGCCTAATCCTGTCAAGGATAGACTATGGATGTGAAGCATACGCCACGGCGAGCAAGTCACTGTTAGAAACCATTGACACCCTCCAAACAAAATGCCTGCGCATTTGCTGTGGTGCCTCACAGAGTAGCCCTCGAGACGCAATCAACGTAGAGTGTGGAGAAATCCCATTAGATCTGCGAAGAGAGGAACGGCTTCTCAAATTCTGGACATACCTACAAAGCTCTGCACCCACCCACCCTACCAGGGAGGTATGTCTTCCATGCAAGGAGCACCTAAGACACAAGGTACTGCCCAAAATGACCAAAAAGACCAAACCACCAGGCCTGTTAATGACAGAGCTCGCCAGTGCCACTGAACTGGTAAACGTCGAAATAGAAAGCTCAAGGCCGGCTCCTGACCCGCCATGGCTACTTCCGCAGATCAAGGCGCATGACAGCCTATCCTCACAGATAAGCAAGAAAGACCCACCAGCGCTAATCAAGAGCTATGCTCTGGAAAACATTGACAGCAGATGGAAGGAGCACAGGAAAATCTATGCCGACGCCTCCAAAATGCCCAACTCCGGCGAATTCGGAGCAGGAGTAGTCATAGGCGACCAGGAAGAAGTCCTCAAGTACAAGCTGCCGAATCACCTGTCAATATTCACAGCCGAACTGGTGGCAATTAAAAAGGCTCTAGAATGGATTAAAACAGCAAATCCAGGCAAATACGTTATACTCACAGACTCACTAAGCTCGGTGAAGAGCTTCAAATCTAGCAGCAGCAAGAGCAGGGACAACCTAATCAAGGAAATCCGGCAGCTGTATGCAACTGTGGTGACTGACAACAAACCCGTGGACATCGACTGGGTCCCAAGCCATGTTGACATTAAAGGCAATGAACAGGCGGACGAGGCAGCCAAGCAAGCGCTCAAAGATGGAACTATGACCAGCATAGGACTCTCTAAGTCCGAAGCGAACGCCCTGGTCAAAAGGCACATCAACAGCAAATGGCAAAGACAATGGGACGAAAGCACAACCGGCAGATTCCTGTTCAGAATCGTCCCAGGAGTCAAACGCAAATACCAAAACCACATCCCAGGACGCCAAGGCGACATTGTATTACGCCACATCAGAATGGGTTGGATCAGCGTTCACCAGATACGAAAAAAACTCAGCCTGTCAGACACAGACCAATGCGAGGCCTGCAAGGAGACTGAAACTCTAGACCACTTCTTCCTATGGTGCACTGAATATACAGACATTAGAAAGGAACTCATCAATACGCTGAGAAAGGGAAACTTCAATCTTGACCCTGTAGAAGACATTATAGCGATGCGTGACCGACAGATCAACCACGAATTAATCAAGTTCGTGCTTGCATCGGACAAACACATCACATAATCAGAACACATTTTGTTTAGCCCGAGACACCGACCGAAACGACAACTAAGACAACCGACAAAAAGCAAACACGTGAGACGGCGCAAGAAGCACTCTTCTGCGGCCTCTACGACCCCGGCCTGCCCTGCGGCATACCGCCTTCCAACCCCCGGCCTGTCCTGCGGCATTTCCTGCCTTCCAACCCCCACCCTGTCCTGCGGCATTTACTGCCTTCCCACCATCGACCGCTATGGTCACTGCAGCATTTACTGCCTCACCACCCTCGACCTCTATGGTCATTACGGCCTTTACGGCCGTACCCCAACCTGCATCTGTTAGAGACAAAAAAAAGAAAAAAGAAGAGAAGACAAACCCCAGAGAAGAAATCGAATAAGAAGCGAGAAGAGAAACTGACACCGAAGAAATGGCCAGCAGACCAAACAACAAAGAAAAGAACACCAAAGAAACGACGAACATTGCAACCCGTAGATTACACTCAGTACAGAGGCGCGGACATGGCTTCCGAGGCAGACAACAGTGGGGACGACTGTGGTAAACGTCCAAACAAGCTTGCAAACACCTATAAACAAAATATAAGTAACATACTCGTGCATGCCTGTGTCATGAATTGATGACCCAGAGTATGTGAGTACATGCCCCAAAACACCTGTCCACACTGTCTGTTTTTTCCTTCTTCTTCTTTCAGCATTGTTCCCCTCTTTTTCTTTCAGAGCCAGAGCTGGAGCTAAAATGCAGCAACGAACACAGCAATGACAGACGGGCAGAAAGACACATGGAGGCCCGGAATGGCCAATAGAACAACAGATGGGCCTGCCTGCTGGCGGACCGCGAGGGATATGGACGTGTGTCCATCTCATTCATGGCCCGTAGGCAAGTATGCTTGTCTGTCGAACGGACTGACAAACCAATCAACAAATGGACAGACTGACGGACAATTCTGGGCACAGCAAGCTGCTGGAGTACACTTAAGCAATGTACTTGGCCCCACTTGCTCAGTCTTCTCGGAGGGGACTTTAAATTGAGGTCCCGTCATACAGTGCCCATCACTGTGTGAACGTGAGCTAGGGTTAGGTAGGCAAGAAATTTCGGCATAATCAAAGTAAACCGGATGCTGAATGGATCCATCCTCGGATGGAACCACGCAACATACGGATTACAACACCAAAACATAATTGCTAGAATTAGAATCTTTTGGACCTTTCGATGGGACTATGGAGGGATGCAACCCGGATGACTGATCGATTTCGTCCTCGGACGGACGCAGTCACCATACGGGCTGCCCAATCAATCAAAATCAAACAAGTGCACGCTGGTGCCTGCTCGGATGATGGCCAGAAGAGCAAATGGGTCCCAGGACCCGAAAGACCCCACACCCCAACCTCCCCACTCCCCCCAAAGGGGCCGGGAGGTCTCTGACCTAAAGCCCCCCCCCCACCTTGGGTACATTAGGTCATAAGACCGCATACACCTACTCCCCCCCCCCCCCGACCCAGCACCTACCCCATCCCTTCCCCGCCCCCGTTAGGTCCAGGTTAGGCCCTCCCCATCCCCCACGCCCAAGCATGAGGAGCAACAGGAAAGCCACGGACAAGAACAGCAACATGAGACAAAATCGAGAGACAATGAGCAATACACACACAGAGAGACACAAGCTAATGCACAAACCGACGTCACAAGAATTCACAAGAATTCAACAGAAACCATAACGGCCAGGCGTGAGTCTAGACCCTAGCATTGGGAACTAGCATATAAACGCCTTAAATATTACAACACACACACACACACACACACACACACACACACACACACACACACACACACACACACACACACACACACACACACACACACACACACACACACACACACACACACACACACACACACACACACACACACACACACACACACACACACACACACACACACACACACACACACACACACACACACACACACACACACACACACACACACACACACACACACACACACACACACACACACACACACACACACACACACACACACACACACACACACACACACACACACACACACACACACACACACACACACACACACACACACACACACACACACACACACACACACACACACACACACACACACACACACACACACACACACACACACACACACACACACACACACGAAGATCAGGAGCATCGTCAGCGTGGAGGCCGAAGAGTCGAGAGCTAACTGGTGGTGTGGCCTAGACGAGTGGACCAGAATACCTGCGGATAAGAATGATATAGAACATCCCCTGTGGTTCCTTACGGCTTTGAGATCACCCACACGTAAAAGCAGTTCTCGGCTAACCTGCATTATGTACAATTTTTTATGCTCACGGACGGCCATCCAGGAGCAATAATAAACTAGTTATGGTTCCCATTTCCAAACACCTATAAGAGGAACTTTTGCGGGAGGGCCCTTGTGGCCTGATATGTAAATTCCACATAACGTAGAGCAGCGATGTTTCTTGGTGGATGACTCACCGGATCTGCCAACCATGCGAAAGTGGACTTCAACCACCGCACTGCATGTTGTGTGAGATACCTTTATAACTTTTTGACCGCAGTCGAGTTGACTTTGCCCGGTGCACTGCAAGAGCTATACGACGCACCCCGCACTGTGCGCTTCAATATGTACATGCATTAATTACATTTTTATAAGTAACCCTCTTTGTTAATGGGTTATGCTTAAGTTTTATACTCCTGTCGATGAACGGAGAACTTTCCACCACTGTATAAATTATGATTTAGTTATAGAGATGATCTAGTAGACATTACTTCATTGCTCTGTTTTGCTGTTCGGAGTTTGTACCGTATCTACCCCAGAGTCAGCATGCAGAGACCCTTCTATGGAAACCAGCTGCGGAGATCTGCATGCAGAAACCTTCCACCCTCAGAGAATGTGTTGACTCGCGCCACCAATATGTAACCAATTCGCGCTACCAATTCCAGTAACATAGTAGCCTGTACCGTCCAAGTAACTACTAGGTACTCAAGTAACTATAGATATGATGTCTTATTGCCATAATTTACGTCCGTATAAGGTACTGATGACTAATAGGTACCATACCAGTCTTCGGACCGCAATTTATGATTTCTTTATTACTGTCTATATTATCCTTATTAACTGTGGGTGCTTTAACTAACCAAACCGTTTAGGTTATTGACCTATCTATCTTACACGAACTACCTCATTTAATTATTATATAAATTATGATATTGTTTCATTGTCTTGGTTAGTTATGTATATGGCAGTTAGCCATCCAGTTGATATGTTTTGTTTATTTATAAAAACTTTGGCCCACAGTATGCTAGGAAATACTAAACAGCAACAATAAACGCATCACTTATTCCCGCCAACAACAATTTTACACTGAGGTCACTGACTGTGCTCTAATATTCGAGACAGCATGCTACCGACTAACCTTACTATCCAGCTTGATAGGATAGGTTAAAGTGGTTAGGGACAATTTCTTCAAAAGGAGACATATAGTGTATGCCTCTGTTCTGTCTGTTGCGGTAATCTAGGCCCACACTCTGGAAAGGTTGTGTAGGATTGTCCAAATACCTATAGGGCCTCATATTTATCAAGTTATTGTCTCTTTCCACGATCCACCAAGCTGTAAGTTTCTTAATTGTTTGTATGCCCCACCCGCACGTTGGACTGATCTGACTCTGGGAAACTATCAGAGGTTTTCGAGCGGTGATGGCCAATGTGCGGGTTCACATACATCTCCTCCGTATCCTCAGATACTTGATAGTTAGAAGAAGGAAAGCACTGCGAAAACATAGTTATTATTGTAGGATGATATTTTATTCCCGGCCCACAGTGCATATTGGGCATATTGGAATATAAACCTGTCAAGTCAAAGATTAGGTCCATGGGACTGGTGACGGACGAGACACGCATCTCCACCCAACTCATTGCATTGTCTGGGCAGGATCTTGGAATCCGCCACGCCCTCATGGGAAGGACACTGGCGGTGGATATTCGTCTCTCTACCCCCACCGTAACGATATGTCAGTCATTAAATTTGCTTGTGTAAAATGTAGCCATCGTCCAGTGATGTTTTACGTGGTTAAAGAGCAGGGTATCCGAATTCTCACCCAGTTCGGATATGTTGCGAAGTAACATGTATGCTTGCTATCCATGGAGGAAGATGCTTTCCAAAGCAACCCATGGGAAGCGGGGCGTCTGCGTCCATTGGATGGCCATATCTAATGATTGGTAGGAATCTCTGCCACTTGCGGCCAAAACTAGTTCCTGTTTCTAACACCTAAATGGTAGGTCAGGATTAGCAGAAGGTCGGCATAAATAAAAGGGCCACCCACGAATACAGTATCTTAGAATAACATAAGACGGGGACTTGTGAATCCTTCGGGAATCGCTTGCCCCATCTTCACGTAAACCAATATGCATCACGGTAATTATGTTTTCACTAGGATGGTCTTTTTTCCTTGCATTTTCTGTTGAACAAAAGAGTGGCCCTTTTTGCCAGCTCTTTTCCACTGCTTTGGCGTTGAAGGCATTTTCCTGTGATGGAGGCCTGCACGAGGTACTTGCCTCTCGCATAAGCGAGACGTCCTTGACAGAGGCCCGCACAAGGTACTTCCCTCTCACAGCATCGGGAATCTCTTTATTTGTATGGTGAAGGTATAATAGCTTATATTAAGTTAAACAGTGACCCCGTTATGTGGATGCCTCGCTTGTGGGGATACCCCTGTGGATTTATGAATCCGTGTGGTACCTCCGGCAAACCCACGTGAAAAGTACACCAGCTAGCTCTACTTTATGTATTATCATTATATGCTCAATTACTGTTAAACGATTCACCTTGTTTGACTAAATAGTTACATCTTTTTATAATCTATTCTCCATAATCCCAAATTGACATGGAAAGACATACCAGTGACACCAATAGCGGGAATGATACCGTGCAGTTCAATCCCAGCGGCAATGGTCACATGGCCCCACCGGAATGATTGAGTTCCACCGGTCTTAGGAGCCGGTCTATGTATTTCGCGGAGCGACATCACATGGGATCCGGAACCCTGAGACTCGGAGCTAGCCAGCCCCCTCGTTCGTCATGCACATGTGGTGCGACGGCTGAGCATTTCGTGCTGGAACGACCCGACAGACCCCCCCCCCCCCCAAAGCTACACTACTCAATGAGGCTCAGCTCGATGCATCAAGTGTACGATATCTATTCAGCAGTACAAAAACCACCACCATGGCAATCAGAGGCACCCATGTGGCCAAACTCTTTCTTAATGGCGAACCACTTAATGTTACACAAGAGGAACAGCACTTAGGCGTCATCAGAAATCCATCATGCTCATACAAGCAGACCATAGAGTGCAGAATTAACACAGATGGGTGGCTGATCTCCATGGCTTAAATGTCCTCAACCCGGTGCTGTCCAAGAACATCTGGGACATATATGTAACAACAATCCTATTATATGGACTAGAAGGGCTGATCCTAAAGAGAGCAAAGATCGATAAACTCGAGGTGTTCTACCGGATGAACCTGAAATATAAACAGCACCTCCCTGTTATGACTGCAAACGCTGCTATCTACTTACTGTAAGGAGCTCTTCCGATTGAAGGCCAACTGCACAAGCGGAGCCTCCTTTTCCTCGTAAATATCTGCATCCACAGAATTCCATGGAGAAATAACTATTCGTTAGGCAACTTGTTGTGAAGACCCTTTCATCTTATAGTTGGGTGACTATGGTCAGACACATTCTACACCAATATAGTCTGCCATCAGCATTCAGTTTTCTGAACAACCTTCCTGGCAAGGGAAGATGGAAAGTGCTGGTGAATGCACATATCAATGCATACTGGGAAGGAACTCTAAAAGAAGGTGGCAGAGTGAAGAAAACCCTAGAGTACCTGGACATAGATGGCTGTCACATCGGTCACCCACATATGGCATGGGAAAGCTGCAAAACTGACAACGTATCAGTATACAAGGCCACTGTGCACGTTAGACTCTGGGTCCAGCGATACCACCTCCTCGGTGGACTCTCCAGGAGCAGATCGACATCTACTGTGTGTCCTCTCTGCAAATGGGATAACGAGTCTCTCATTCACTTCCTCTTGGTATGCCCTAAGCTTCAGTCAGCCTGGAAGAACCCGCTGGAGAAGAATCCAACATCACTTGCATCAGCTTGGGATTATAGCAACAAACGCCAATTGCATACAGGCTATACTCGACAGCAGCAAACTTAATGTCAAGCAGGAAAACTTGCAGACCCTGACCAAACTCCTGAAGGAGTCCAGAGACGTCTGCTACATGCTGCACCTGAAATGGACAGCGATCATGAAGACCCTTGGCGGCCTGCAGGGAAAGCTGGTATGCTGAATCTACAGGCACCCTCTTGACAGTCTGATCCAGATTACTTACATATTATATACACATCAAGACAACGGACTTTTGATAGCAAGCAAGTCAGGACAATCTACATATCGTGTTCTTCTGTTAGAGACATTCACGTTTATTAAATAATAAGTATTGTAATAATATTCGATATCTACTCCTAACGGAGGTTCGTCTAAAGGACATTAATTTTCATGTTTAAGAGACGGGACTACACAAGAAAGAAAGAAACAAAGAAAAAGCGTCATCTAGGCCGACATCCTAGTGTGGTCCATTCTGTGCTATAGTGTGCTATTTACAGGTTCATATATAGAGCCATTGGCCGCTTGAGCTGTTGACCGAGACGTAGAGTACATGGCCGCTTGAGCTGTTGACCGAGACGTAGAGTACAATATTTTAGCATATTTACAGTACTATATACACTAACAAATGTAATGAAAAGAAACCCCTTGACGAACTTTTCCCAAGAGCTGCAAGCAAACTAAAAATTGAGTCTCTTTATAAATGAATCCAAAACAGAGTTCACCCACATATACCTATCTACAAAGCATGAAACTAAAGAAAATGGCGCCCCACTTCGTGGCGGCGAACCATGGAGGAAAAGTAAAATTCTTAGCTCACTGCTTTGTAGTACTGCACGATGCATCATGGGGAGCATAGCTTTCCAGTCCTTCTGGAAGCTACGGATTCGTAGATCAAAGATGCCCTTGATAAAAAGGCTACGGTTATACAATGCAACCTGCGCATTCTTGA
This sequence comes from Chaetoderma sp. LZ-2023a, assembly GCA_034401795.1. Taxonomy (NCBI): domain Eukaryota; kingdom Metazoa; phylum Mollusca; class Caudofoveata; order Chaetodermatida; family Chaetodermatidae; genus Chaetoderma; species Chaetoderma sp. LZ-2023a. The sequence continues at coordinate 20,844,067 of CM067359.1, read as the reverse complement.
TGCTGTATAACTGTAACAGCTGGGCAGCTCCATGGCAGCTCTAGACAATCTTGATGCCTACAACCGCAAACACCTACGCACCATCAATGGATATCGATGGCCAGATAGCATAATTTCCAATGATGCACTATACAAGATGTGTAATGCGTCACTGCTGTCAGTAAAAGTCACCCAGCAAAGATGGTCCATGTTTGGCCATGAGCTAAGGATGCCAGAAGAGACACCAGCACAGAGAGCCTTGGAATTTGCCCTACTCGGAGCTAGCAAATACGACAGGAGAGGACGCCATTGCATAAATCTGCTAAGTGTGTTACAAGGTGACCTCAAGAAAGCTGGACTCGGTACGCTCAAGTTAAGAATGTACCTGAGGAAGCTTGGGAATTCGGATGAGGGCAAGACACAGTGGGCAAAAGGAAAGAAGGACTGATTGCAGCTGTATGATGTTTCTACTACAAAAGCCGCAGAATACAGTAATCGTACATACATACACTATCAAAGCATATTCAAAACTGAGCTCCCGATACATGGTCTGACACTCAGTTCTGTTACATCCCCCATGGCACCCACACACTCACCCACGATGGGGCCGACAGCTTTACATCCCCTCGAAGGACGTGTCATGTGAATGCTGTATGGAATGGCGCAGGTTTTTACACCTGGAACACATGCCGGAACGTGGGATTAAACCCAGCCCTTCGGATTGGAATTCCAAGCATGTGAGACACAACGGTTTTGCCAACCGAGCCGATGCTCTACAACATGAAATGAATAAGACAAAAAATTAAGAAATTGCAGCTGTAGAAATTGGAGACGATTCCCAAGTGAACGGTCATTCTACTTTGAATAACACTTACCAGATCTACTATTATGATAATCTCTATTATCTAGTCTAGCTCAGAATAAACAATTAAAACTCTGCACTCTCCATGGTCCTGCCCATACTGAGTCCGGGAATTACCATAGCCTCCAGGTACCGAGTAAATTCCCAACAACAGTCAGATTCATCTATTTTGCTCGACCTTTCAGTCGTGTTTTCTAAAGCTCTCAATTTGGACCTCTCGTTTGTGGCACCATGGAAGGAAAATGGAAATCATCGCAGGGGCAGGGTGTATCAATCTAGAATTTATACATTCGTGCCATAATGACTGTTTGAAATTTCCTTAAATTGGCACATTGTTTTAAAATGGTAGCCATTGTTAGTGTCGCTCTGGTACCCGTTAACTTTTATATCTTATCCGGGTACTCGGTTAATTTCTCTTGCGACTCGGTTCCTTCGAAGATGGATGCGCCCTTAGCCAAGATGGCGGCGGCCATGATTATTGTTTTGTTTTGGCTTGGCGTATCTATGCACTCAGTTTTAAGCCGATCATTAGCTCTCGCTTCATTGTCGAGTGTTTGTAGCGATCAGTCTTAATTTCTTGGCTATTTTAAAGTTAGTTAATTACCAAGTCATGTTTATAAAATGTTCACTCTAAAAATTTTCAAATATTCCCTGTCTAGAACTTGATTATCATTAATTTAAGAGAAAGTTAATGTTTTAAGTAATTTAAAAATTACAATCAAGTAAATTGTGCATATTGCTCATCATCATCTTGTCATGTGCAGCATTTTAATTCTTATTCTGTGTTCGCAGAAGGTGAAGGGGCAGGGCAAGGCCCTACCAGATACATTATGAATCGAAATTTTGCGTGGCACCACTACGTTGCATGTGCCAAGTGTAAGGTTGGAAGTCCTTGCGATGTGTGCATCAAGTGGTTGTCGGACATAGTGGCAGAGTTTGATCGCGATCGGCGTGTGCGTGTGGAGAGAATCGCGAGGGACAAGGTGGCCAAGATGGATCAGGCGTCAGTTAAAGGTCTGGAGAAGCGCCTGAATGAGTGCATGGACTCGGCCCTGCGGGTTTGGGTGGCCCAATTCAAGGCGATGTTTGAATCATTCCAGTCCACGGTTCCATCGATGCAGCCTGGTGCAGGACAACCTATCGGTGGTCCAGCAAGTTCTGCGTAGTTACAAGCACCTGACCTTTCTCTTGCTTCGGCTCAAGAGCCGACGGCGGAGGAAGAGGAAATTCTCCTGATGGAAGACTCTGACATGCCAGAGCTTTCACAAGTGATGGACTCCAGCGTTTCCTGCAGCTCACCCCCAGGTTTTGTTCGGATCTGTCAGCCGGGTGGGGATGTCGACATTCCATTGGGCATCTTCCATCCAGAGTTCACCCTTTCTGGAGTGCCATCAGAGCCGTCTTTTATGGCTCCCGTCGGCATTGCGGATGTGGGTATGGCGGCTCCTCTCGGAGTCCCATGTCCTGCCGTGTTAGCAGACACAGTCCCAGCTTTTCCGTGCTGGAGCTGATGGATTGTGGTGATTCACTAAATACTGGAGCTGCAAGTAGTCGAGCCACAGACCTGCTTCGAATTGGAAGTTTGGTTCGTAGTTCTCAGCATGGGTCATCGGTAGCCTTCTCATCCAAGGGGGAGAAGGAGGATGAAAATGGTAGTCCATTAATGGACGAATTATCTTTATGCACCGAAGCTGAATAGGTGCAGGTTCTTGGATGGATGTCCCACTGTCGCGGGTTGACATCTGACCAAGGGTCTCAGCACGAACCGGTAATGGAGGGGATGTCAGCGCGTGGGTTAGTGCTCTGTTGCATGGCTCTTCGGCTATGCCAACGCTCCTCTTGGACACCCAGACTTCTGACATGTTGGAAGTCGCAGCATACCATCTGGTTCAGCCGAGTATACGTTACCCAAGGCCCCTAAGGGGATTAGGAGTAGGGTCCGCTTTCCAGAGCAGGCCTCTCATCAGTATGCCCATGTGCCTCGGCTTTCAGTCAGAGAATGTGAAGCACTGAATAGGCCATTAGCTGGGAAATCCACGGGTCATTCACGACCCATGGTTTCTCAGACTAATAAAGATGCCTTCAATGAGCTATGCTTATTGAGAATGCGGCAAGAGGGGCTATGGCTGCTCTCTCCCATGGCCATGTACCATCTTGCAGGAGATGCTGACCTGCATGGCGGAAGGTGGGGAAGTGCCAGAGGCTGCTCCCGGAGTTATCCGGGACACCATGCAATGATCCCAAGATTGCCTGGCCAGGGTGATCACTAGATCATTGGCAGACTGGAAGAGAATGGTTCTCGATTGTGTAGAAACAGGACCAGAGATGAGAGCTGCTTTGTCTTCTGCACCCTTTATTGGTCTGGGCTTGTTTGGTGGCTCAGCAAGACAAGCTCTCTCCAAGGTTGCGTCCATGGTTGCAGAGCAGGTCGTTGGCAAGTCGACGAAAAGGACCCAGCCGCAGCAGTCCTATAAGCAGCACCATCAGGAGCAGCAGAGGCAACGTCAAAGATTGCCATTCCATCCGTCAGGCCGTGATGCCCATCGGGCATCAGATTCTCAGGGACCTGGCCATTCAGCATCATATAGGCCCTCTAATAAGAGGTCGTATGAAGATGACAGGAAGGGTTGCAGCTCGGGACACGCCGGCTACCGTAAGGATAGCTGTGGTTGTGGTTCCGGGCCGTCATATTCCAAGAAGCCGTGAGGTAGCCATGAGGGACAGTCCTACCGTGGCGTCAGGAATGCAGGGAGTCAAGGATCTTCAACCAAAACGAATTAACGTCTTGTCATACAACATCAATCGCAAGCTGTGTGCAGATTCCTTCCATCGGAGGCAGACTTCAACTGTTCGCAAACCAGTGGGAACAGGTCGTGCAAGATTGTTTAGTCTGTCTTTGGCTAAGAAGCGGCTACGAACTGGACTGGCTCATCCGTCAATCATTAGTTCCATTAATGTCGACTCCCGTTCCAAGGGAATCCGATCGTCTGGATGTCATTTGCTCAGAAATCAAAGATCTTCAATGAACGGATGCGATTCATTTAGTCCAAAATCAGTCCTCCCTAGGCTTCTATTCGATAATTTTCTTCGTTCTGAAATGCACTGGAGGTTGGAGACTGATTCTCAACCTCAAACCGCTGAACAAATACCTTCGCTTTGCGTTCCAAGACAATGTCTGGGAGTTCAATGCATTACCATTCGGTCTGACCACAACCCTGAGGGTCTTCACCAAAGTGGTCCTCGCCATGACTTCTTATCTTTGCAGGAGAAACATAGCTGTTCATACTTACATAGAAGGGTGGCTGTTGCAGGCGGGGAATCCAGTCACTCTGCGCAACAATCTTCAGGTAGTCGTGGCCTTACTAAAGGACCTAGGATGGATTGCAAATCTAGAGAAATCAGAATTGACTCCATCCCAGGAGTTTGTGTATCTGGGAATTCTTTTCAATCTCATGGACTTTTCTGGTGGAGAGCAGTCATGAGCTGGATTTCAGTTCTGGGGTCAATTTCTTAGAATACTGGTGTTACTAGTGTCTCTGGAGAAGGCGATTCCTTATGCGGCACTCAGGCACATGCCGATTCAGATGTACTTAATGTCATTCTGGTCTCAGAGAACTGATGGCATGTGTAATGAACTATTCAAATACACAAGTGACATTTTCTCTAAACAGATCACGCACCTACCTAATCAATTCAGCTTTTACGCACCACCTTCCCATCGATGCTGTAGGTCAAGCCAAAGTATCCTTATTGCACGGCCCAAGCACAAGAAGCCACCCTAAGCCAATCTGCATCCCATTGTGCTCCTCAAAAGCATACTGAAAATTCTATCCAATATGCCACATATGAGACAAGATCAATGTATTGTATGGGATCAACACATGCTAGGAGCGGATCCAGAGGGATGCAGGGGTGTGCAACAACCCACCCCCTAGCCCAGGTAGAGGTGCCCTGCCCCACCTAGCATGCCCTTTCTCCTACCAACGCATGTCAACTGTTCCACTAGTAGCACCAGTCACCACGCATTCTAATGCATATGTACATCCATAGTTAATCTCTACTTAGGCTATATGCAACCGTCCACCAGTTTGCACATGGGCACCAAATTTAAAGGCTCCAAAAAGTGACAAAATATCTTTCAAATAAAGCACAATATTTATCATCCCGTAATTGTTCTTTAAACAAGAGGCCCAAGGGCCTGTGGTGCTCACCTGGACCATTAACATTTGAACCGTTTGTATTTAAATAGACACGATGGATAATTTTTGGAAAATCCAAGATGGCCACCAAGAAAACTGACGAATCAAAATTCTCATTCTATTTCTTGAAGCCTATCATCATAGGGTCGTTCCACCCAAATGTGTTTGATATCGAGCCGTAGTAGTAGCGGTAGCGATTTAAAGGCTTCTGCCTTCTGGAATATTTTTTGGAAAGTCCATGGTGGCTGCAGAAAAAAATGACCAATTAAATTAAATTAAAACACACGCGGTCAATGGGTAGCGTTTTGACAATTTCTGGTACATTTTTTATATAAAATCGAAGACTCAGCAAAAGAATTAAGCAATAAAAATTCTGTATACAAGTTCAGAAGCCCACACTCAGTGTCCTTTCAGACAAATTAGGTTGAAATCTGACAAGCAGTTAATGTGGCAATGTTTTGAGACTTTCCGGTAATTTTAAAAAGTATAACCTAAGATTTTTTACACAAAAAATTGACCAATCAAAAATTTAAATAAGATCTAGAACCTACATTCATAGAATGCTTCAAGCCAAATTTAGCTGAAATCTCAAGAAGATAAGGAGATACGGTTTTTTCCAGTAGATGTTTTACAAAATCCAAGATTTTTTACCCAAAAATTAAACAAGAGGACCAAGGGCCGTGGCTCACCTGGACCATTGGCATTTAAACCATTTTCATTTAAATAGACATGATAGGCATGATAGGTGATTTTTTGAAAATCCAAGATGGCCATAAAAAAAAATTGACCAATCAAGACTCGTTTAATATGTTGAAGCCTGCCGTCATAGGAGTTCAACCCAAATTTCGTTGAAATTGGGCTATTGATTGAAGGAGTACCATTTTTAAATGGTTCCGGAAAACTTTCAGAAAATCAGAGATGGCTGCCAAAACATTGACCTATCAAAATTCTGAATATACTTTCTAGAGGCTACGACAATAGGATCATTCCAGACAAATTTGGTTGAAATTTCCCAAGCGATTAATGAGTAGCAGCATTTTACACAAATTCACATTTTCAGAAAATCCAAGATGGCCACCATCAAAATCAAGCCGTCAAAGTTCTGTACACGTGTTCAGAAGCATACGGGCCTATGGTTCTTTCAGCCGAGTTTCATTGAAATAGGCCAAGCGGTTAATCGTAGGCGTTTATTCAGAAAATCCAAGATATCTGCCGGAAAAAATAGACCATTCAAAATTCTGTATACAAGTTCTGATGCCTACCACCCAAAGTTCGTTCCAGCCAGTCTGGTTGAAATCGCCCAAGCAGTTAATGAGGAGCAACGTTTTAAACGATTTTCAGCCATTTTTACAGAAAATTCAAGATGGCCAATGAACAAATTGACCAATGAAAATTCTGTATACAAGCTCTGAAACATACCACTTGAGGGTCCTTCCGGCCGAGCTTGCTTGAACTCGTTCAAAACAGTTAATGAGTAGCCTTTTAACTGATTTACAGAACGGTTCAGAAAATCCAAGATGACCATCTGCAAAATTGACCAATCAAAATTCTGTATACAATTTCTGAAACCTACCAGCCTAGTATTCTTCCAGCCAAGTCTGGTTGAAATTGCTCGTTTCAAACAATTTCTTGCCATTTTTCGGAAAATTCAAGCTGGCCCCCGGAAAAATGGACCAGTCAAAATTCTGTATGCAAGTTCTGACGCATACTATGCTAGGGTTCTTCCATATGAGTTTGATTGAAACCAGCCCAGTGGTTATTGCGTACGCTTTAAAGTGATTTTCAGAAATTTTCAGAAAATCCAAGATGGCCACCGAACAAATTGACCAAACAAAATTCTGTATACAAGTTCTGAACCATACCAGCGCACTATCCTCCCAGCTAAGTCTGCTTGAAATTTCCCAAACCGTTAATGAGGATTAGCGATTTAAACGATTTCTAACCATTTTTCGGAAATTTAAAGATGGCCGCCAAAAAGAAGTCCTACAGCCTACTTCATTAGGATCTTTCTAGCCAAATTTGATTAAAATCTGCCAAGCGGGTTAGGAGATACATTTTAAAAAGGACAGTCGAACGACATAAGCTCACTTGGCCATTCTGGCCAGGTGAGCTAATAAGTGTGTAATGAATGACGTATCTAAGTCAGTAACAGTGAATAGTCTGTCAAGCATACAGATTTATGTCTTTACTATTTAATAAAGATTCTGTTGAATATTTTGAAACTAGGCAGTAATAGCAAACACTCAAATTAATTTCAAAATATTCACCCGTTTATTTGTATAGGTATCTTGAAATTTGGATTCTGGGAATTCATGACTCAAAGTATATAAATTAATCCAAACACGTACAAAGTATGGTCTGAGCACAGCTAAAAATGTATCCCTCTATTGCCCCTTTTCACCTGTCAAGTGAGTATTAAGGTGGCTCGATGTGCATCTCCTATTGTCATACCTGGCCCTGGTGTCGCTGTAGGAGATACACAGCAAGCCACCTACATGCTCATGATAAGCTAGTTCTATCACATTAAGGCGCACAGTGTTGGGTCACACAGCAAGACACCTTACTACTTATGAGAAGCTATTTATCTCACATTACAGTGCACAGTGCTGGGTCATTACTTAGGTACCCTAGAAATTCCAATATCAAACATTCGATAAACAGTTAAATATTTTGCAACTAATTTGCACTGTTGTGGTTGCTTCTGCCTTATTTAACAATGGCAGCAGCAGCTTGAAAGCATATCAGTATCAATAAATTCAAGACTATTTTTTATATTGTAAATAACTTGCTATATCTGTAATGTACATGTTGATAGGGTTAAAACTCCCACCCCACCCACAGGCCCTCAACATTAGGCTGAGCACCATCCGATCCCATTGTATTAAACAAAATCCCTGGATATACAGAAAAATAGACAAACTCGCAGAATGATGAAGCATACATGTATACATCTTTATTATGTTTGATCAGTCATTGAATTGATTCTCATATCGAATGTCTGTTGTCATACAGCGAAAATCTCTTGAACACGTTGCCATTTCATATTAAATTTATCACACATATCTAATAGAACTTCATTTGGAGCGAGCTGAAAATGAACAAATGTGAGAAGCTTAGTAGGAAATGGTAACGAGTTTTGAGATTCTATTTATCACACATAAGCTATTATTTCAAATTTTCATATCAGTTTTCATAATCTTTGACGATTTCATATCTATTTGATTTTCAATTCATACATATGACTAACCAAAGTACTGACAAATGTACAACATAATACAGTGACATACATCAGTATATTGTGACAGACGTATTACGTATTAGATTACAAATATCATGACATTGATAGTGAGATGTATCTCATTGTGACAGATGTAACGTGCATTAGATTACAATATATATTATCACACATATCTTATAGTGGCAGAAGTAGTGTATATTACACAGAAATTTGTTTTGTAATTGATTCTTTTAAACTCACCACATTTCATTTAAATTTCACAACATTTATTTCATAGCTACTTCATAACAGTAGGCTGGACGTGTACTGTACTAATATACTCATTGTACAGTACGTGTCAGTATAGTGTGCTTGGTTGATACGTCATGGTTCCCAGCATCAGTGATAATGTCAGGGAATTTAATTTTCAAGGTCAGTGAATTTTGTTTTTTCAGTAAGAGAAAAGTCATCAAGTTTTATATTGATGATTCCTGTCATAATTTTACTCAGAAAAATGTCGATTCAGAAAATAAAATCCTTGTTATTTTTGTGGGGTTTTCAGTGGTTTTATTCAACGCCTTCTGAAGAAGTAAAAACATCGGAGATGTAACTAGCTTACCAGTCTATCTTACAAATAACCATACAATATTCAGATTATTATCTTCGTGACAATTGCCCAATCCTGATTCATAGTGTCTGAGAACACGCAACTTATGTCAAAGTAAAAGTCAATGAAATACCAGGGAATTTTATACTTGCAAGTGAAAGGGAAAATAAAAGGAATACGTTTATTAACCATTTAATGGTCAAGCTGACCAATGCCGGCCTCTACAAGAGTCTTGAGAAATATCAATTTGCAGGACACCCGGACTATTTAAACAATTTTAACACTGAAATTACTGGCTCGAAAACCGGGCCAGTCATTCTAGTGGCCAATTATCAAAAGTCTTCTCTGGGCCTACAAATGGACATTCACTTAGCAATGATTTTAATTTTCTTGACCGTTAAATGGCTAAAATTGTCTTAAAGAACACAACTTGTCTTGAAGATACAACTGTTTTAAAAGAACTACATGCCTTAAAGATGCATCCAGTTTTGACAACTAGACTCATATGATATAACAACTCACTTACATTAACTGTCTGACTGCCGCAAGCCACCAGACAATAATAATCTCAATGGGAAATAACTCAGGGTGGTGGCTTTGACACCAACAACTTTCAGTCAAATTGTTTTAAAAATATTCAGCAAGTCCTGAGTTAACCCATATATATAATTTTGTGATGTCACACACATAATTTCATAATTTTGCATAAATTTGACACTCATCTCAAAATTGGAGAATGACACTCCAGATGGGCGATCCCTGCATTTTGAATGCGGTATCTTACAATGAGATGTAACCATCGATTGTATCTTAAAATAACTTTGATGCATATACTGCTATCGTATTATTACACTGCATAAATAACCCAGAATAATGCGGCCGTATAAAGGGTTTGTCATGCGTAGTACAGTCAGGGTATGCCATGAGCGACATTGACATGAAAACGTTAATATGGCTTGACTCCACATTTAAACCTACGTTGCACAAACAAGATATGACTAGATACAGTATCAGTTAACAGAATAATTCAAGCTTAAATCACGATACAACTAAACTACGCAGGCACGAAACAAATGTTAATACTAACATGAAAGCCAGTCATGTATACAAGTACATTCTTTTCTAATCCAAGTCTCTTCTGACCCTGAACCAGGCGACTCTGACTCACGCTTTTCAAACGCATGATCATTGCTACTAGATAGAAACGAATTATAATAATTGTTCACAAGCAAAAATTCGATAATTTAGTTTTTAAAATATTAAGCAGTCTTAAGATTTTGCTACTGATGTCGGGTTTCTGACGAATTTGAAATAAAACTTTCCAAGATATCCAGTTGCATTGTAAAATACATGTAAGTCAACACTCTGACAGACAGACAGACATAGACAGCGTTGACTGAAATATAAAACCATTTGACCCCTGACAGACTGCATTTGCGAGTCATAACTAATAACCACGGCGTGATATGGTGTCAGAAATGTTAGGAAATTTGATCGACCAACAGACAGACAAACCGACAAACAACATATGTTAGTTACTAGTTGCAAATAAAACATTATAAGGGAGATTAGCATTGATTTTAAACACTCAACACTAATTGTGATGATTATATGATTGTTTTTAGCACACACACATTAAATAGTGTTGCTGTTGTTATTATTATTATTATTATTATTACAAACATAAATATCTCAAAATCTAGAAGCTGAAGCAACAGTGTTAGTGCAGCTGTCTAGTCCACTCCCTGACAGAGAGCAATGACTATCAGTTATATATTTTTCAAAATAGTCTATGATTTTAACTTTGATGTGTAGGATGGAAGTCTTTACAAATTTTACAAATAGTAGTGTAGTTACTATTTGTAAAATTTGTAAAGACTGTCTTCCATCCTTACATGTCATAATTAAAATCCTGCAAATTATTTTGAAAACACTATGACTAATAGTGGTTGCTAGTCTAGTCCCTGACAGAGAACAATGACTATCAGTTATCATTTTCAAAATAATCTGCAGAATTCCTATTATTTCTCTTTGCAGTAAAAATATGCTCCATTCTAATTTTGTGTGTACATGGTTAACCGTTTAACTCATATCAGCCAAAAACGGCTTCTGCTTCTTCTTGAGAAACGTCTATTAGCAAACCAAGACAAGACTATTTTTGAAAACTTACCACTGGAATGACTGGCTCGATAAGCAAGACAGTTATTTCAATGGTGAATTTTCAAAAATAGTCTTCTCTTGGTCTATGAGAAAATTGAAATTTTCTTGAACAAATTCAAGTGACATTCTGTGCTATGTCTACACTAATTCGAATTTAAACGTATACATTAATAAAGTGCAGCTCAGAAATAACTTTAATTGTTTTCAAAACAAAATGTACTGTCGAGTGTTGAATATTTGAACATAACTGGATTGGAAGACATTTCAATTCAATTATGTTCAAAATATTCGACAGAACATTTCTTACTAATTAAACATGTTTCTATTTCTGTCTTGGAAATATGTTGACCTAAATTAAGATTTTCTTGAAACATATTGCCCTTTAACCCTTTTAACACTCATATCAGTCAAAAACGGTTTCTCCAGTGGTCTTAAGAAATGTCCATTTGCGGACCAAGAGATGACTATTTTTGAAAATGTACAACTGGAATGACTGGCTCGATAATCGAGCCAGTCATACCAGTGGTAAATTTTCAAAAATAGTCATCTCTTGGTCTGCAGATGGACATTTTATGAGAAAATTAAAATTTTCTTAAGCAAATTTGAGGGTTAACGGTTTAAGGGGTTGAAAGCCGTATGCAGGTCACTCGGAAAGCATAACATTTCTAAGAGCTCTACGAGATTTGTAGAGCGTAAAAAAGGCACTCTTTTCCGATAGTAAATTTAGTTAGAGGACCTTTCTATTTTGCAAACCAGGGTTGGAGGTGACTCGAAAAGAAAGCATATTTTTTATCTGTAAGGTAATTAAATGTGAAGCAATGTCATTGGCATTTATTAAGTTGTAAGGGTATTACACAAGGTCTGCTGGGGGGGGGGGGAATGTTTTTAAAAAACATTTTCCTTTGAAATAGAATACCAGAGAAAAAGTGGTCTAAATGAGCGCACTATAGAGGCACGTAAGGCTGATAATATATACACAAAACTATGTTATATCTGTATTTGTGCACACAAAACTATGTTATATCTGTATTTGTGCACACAAAACTATGATGTCATATCTATATCCTACTGGTTATGTTAAACTACTAGTATGTAGGTAGGTAGTACATACCTCGACCCAACAGTGTTTTACATGGTACTCTTCATCACTAGTCACTGTTATTATACAATAGTAAGACTTTATAAACATATAAATAGTATATCATACATGAACAAGTACCATTTCATTTTCTTAAACAGAAGCTGATTACATAAATTCAGTCACAACTTACCCAACAAACCAGCGCACATAGTCAGAGAACTCATTCCTATTATTGTTGTCAAGCATTCCTTATTTGTTCTGATAACGAAGAGTTATTCAAGTATTCTACATTTATCTACATTAACTCCTAGGCTATTGAAAATTGAAATATCTAAATTCAATTCCATTTCAAAAGATAACTGCTGTTCCTTTTGTGAGCAATATCCCTATAAGTTGTTGCTGTCGAAGCACCACGAGTGTCATACAGTTGCCATGGCATGATTATCAGTTTATTGAGCAAATTCATGAAAGATGAGTTCTACAACACTTGTCACGACAGATTGTAATGCCATAATTACTCAGTTTGATTCAGTTATGGTGTCATAGCTATACCATGCTAATGACCGGGATAATGCCGGTACTGGGACAATACAGGGCAATATTGGCCTGGTATTGGTCCAATACCAGCCCAGTAACCTGCATAATGAAGGGACACAAGTTACACAACGTGATTCTTGCGCTTCAAAACTCTCACAAACACATTCAACATGACACCAGTGTTGATAACACAAGCCCAATCAAATGTCCTCATTGATCCTAAAATGTACAATAACCTTCCCGCTACTGATTCCGTATCACTTAACCTTTTGACCTCAGCATGGGAGGAGTTAATCTAACAGCTGACCACACTATAAATATCACGTCATTAACCCATTACTCGTTAAGATTTGATAAGAAAATTAACAATGTTGTGTAGTCCATGACCGTTTGTAGGTCTACATTTTTTGAAAATTTACCACTGGAATGACTGGCTCGGTTATTGAGCCAGTCATTCTAGTGGTAAAATTTCTAAAATAGTCTTCCCTTGGCCAACAAATGGAGAATCTCGAAGACCGGTTTTGGAAGGCTCAACAATTAACCCTTTAATTTGTTCAAGAAAATTTCAACTTTCTCATAGAAAATGTCCATTTGCAGACCAAGAGACTATTTTTGAAAATTTACGACTGGAATGACTGGCTCGGTTATCGAGCCAGTCATTCCAGTGGTAAATTTTCAAAAATAGTCTTCTCTTGGTCTGCAAACAGACATTCCTTAAGACCACTGCAGAAGCCATTTTTGGCTGCTAGTGTTAAAGGGTTAAAGGCTCTGGATACAAGGGATTAGGTGGCACTATATACAAAATATATACTATATTAACTTTCACTGTACAATCAAACAAAATGTTGTACAAAACTCTAATGCAATATAAGCATGCAAATAACGCTTAAGTAAAATTATTTAATAAGTACTCAAATAATAAATAAATAAACATAAGAACATTTTAAACATTTTATTAAATGATTGACAATTTCACCAAGATTGAACCCAGTATGTCAATAGAGTGGAATTAACACAGGGGTGGCAAAAGCTAGGAAGGGTGGGGGTGATGATGGTGGTCAGCGACAAACCTACACACTAGCTAATTAGTTTTCGAGAATAATTCTCATGGTTGGCTAATAAAATCCCAAAATATGTTAATTTCCTGTCTAACATGTCTAAGTGTTAATATTTTTCTAAGAAAAGCCCAAAATAGACTAATTCACAGGCTAATGATTTCAGATGGGTAGGTCTGTCCCGGGCGGTGGTGTCTGACATAATAGCAATCATGATGAACCTGTATAACAGTTGACTAATATAGATGTTGAGTTTCACTAAAACTCTTGTTGAAAATTTACCACTAGAATTACTGGCTTGAAACCATGAGAATTACTGCCAGTCATTAACCCTTTATCATTAAAATTTGGTCAAGAAAATCTTAGTTTTGTCTTAGAAAATGTCCATTTGCAGACCAAGACTATTTTTGAAAATTTACCACTGGAATGACTGGCTCGGTTATCGAGCCAATCATCCCAGTGGTAAACTTTCAAAAATAGTCTTCTCTTGGTCAGCAAATGGATATTTCTCAAGACCACTGCAGAAGCCGTTTTTGCCTGATATGAGTGTTAAAGGGTTAACATTGCCTTTTGCTCCACCTTTCTCCACCACTTTCACACCCACACACCCCAACCCCCCACACCCCAACCCCACACACCCCAACCCCACACACCCCAACCCCACACACCCCAACCCCACACCCCAACCCCACACACCCCAACCCCACACACCCCACCCCACACACCCCAACCCCACACACCCCTAATGCCACCATTATAGCTAATTCATCTGTATTGAGATGTATTTTATCAGCAAATGCCGTCATATGTTACGTTTCCACACACAATTTGAAAATAACTTAAACCACTGTGAAAAACCCCATTACTGTCAGACATTTAAACTTTAAAACACTGGAGAATGGATATTTTAAAATTAAAAACTGGAATAACTGCCACTTTGTACGATAAACAACACCGGGATTGTTTAAAACTTTAAATAAAAGGACTCCAGTTAACTCTTGAACCATTACAATGTCAGAATCTCAATTCACAGATAACTGTACAAGAATGCTATTGAACATTTTAACCTGTTAATGGGCAAAATATTTTTTTACACAAATTTTAATTTTTCCCTCAGTGTCTGTCCATTTGCAGGCCAAGATAAGGCAATTTTTGAAAATTTATCACTGGAATGACTGGCTCGATAATAATCGAGCCAGTCATACCTGTGGTAAATCTTCAAAAATTGTCTTATCTTGGCCTGCAGATGGACATTGCTCAAAACCACTGCAAAGGCCGGTTTTGGTCGGCTTGGCAATTAAAGGCTTAAAATTAATTTGACTCTGGAAGCAGTCAAATTAGTTTCAAATATAGGATTTGTCGTTTCAGGTTAACCCATTAATGGTCAAACTGGACAAAACTGACCGCTGCTCTAATCTTGATAATCAAACCAGTCATTAGTAGTAAATTTTCAAAAACACTTACCTTTACCTGCAAATAGACATTCAATAAGAAAATATTTAGAATTTCTTGACCAAATTTGAACAAGACTATTTTTGAAAATTTACGATGGAATGATTGGCTCGATAGCCGAGTCAGTCATTCCAGTGGTAAATTTTAAAAAATAGTCTCCTCTTGGTCCGCAAATGGACAATTCTCAAGACCACAGCTGATATTAGTGTTACAGGGTTAAGCAGAGTGGATGTAGATAAGCATATTTACTACACATATATATTATATTGAATAGTCAATGGTATACAAATTCAGTAAAATCATGGCAATGCCATTGACTATCCACAATATGACTATTTGTGATGGTATAAATCAACCTCTATATAATAATACACGACTGACTTCATCAAGTCGGTTAGGAAATTAAATTAAATTGTTAAATTAAAATGACTGCAGATTCGAATGTTTCAGATACAACAGAGAATGTTTCATTCTACACAGATTTAATGACAGGGTAGGAATTCCTACCCTAGGCTGAACTCTCTCATGTATACTATTGCGCTCCTCAACAGTGTCCAGAAAGTGCTCTCCAATGGCACATTGCACCGCATCCGATAATAAGAGATTGACGCCTTCAGTTTAACTGGAGCCTCTCAGAGAGAGGTTAAATGAGGGCTGAATAAATGATTGATGCTCTCAGTTTCACCAGAGCCTGTCAGAGCAGAGTTAACCCTTTAAAACTCATATTGGCCAAAAACGGCATCTACAGTGATGCTGAGAAATGTCCATTTGCAGACCAAGAGAAGAGTATTTTTGAAAATTTAGCACTGGAATGACTGGCTCGATAACCGAGCCCGTCATTCCAGTGGTAAATTTTCAAAAATATTATTCTCTTGGTTTGCAAACGGGCATTTTCTATGAGAAAATTGAAATATTTTAAAACAAATTTAAGTGTTAAAGGGTTAGATGAGGACTGAGCTACATGCAGACATTGCGTGTACATGGCAAATGTTTGTGGCAGTGGTCATTTGCACATGCTGGGACTTTAACAAGATAGGTACATGTATTGCCATGTCACAGGCTCTGTTAATTCCAGTTAAAATCTGCAGTCTGAAGTGTTTCATCAAGCAGGGGAGGAAATTAAGTTATAGCCCCACCTTGTTAAATTAAAATTACTGCAACTTCGAATGTTTCAGACACAAAAGAGAACGTTTCATTTTAGAAAGATTCAATAGCAAGAGTAGGAATGGACCTATCCAGTTTATCCATCCGTCACATGACATCATAATCAAGCACATGATGCTTAGGATGATGTCATAATCAATTACTCGATTTAGTCCGTCTTAAACGCTTAATAGTCAGACACGTTATACAAATTGTATGACTTTGCTATTTAATAACCATGCTTTTGAATATTTTGAAACTAATTTGACTGGGCGCTGAACAAGCTGCCATAGTTAGTAACAGTACCGTTCGATTAGTTTCAAAATGTTCAACATAATTTTCTGGACTTTGATAGTTAGGGCGTTCAGAGATCGATCGATCGATCCCAACACGAGCGAGGTGTGGGTGGAGATTAACTTGAGATGGGTGGGGCATAGCTAAAACAGTGGTAAATTTTTTTACTTGTCTTGGCTATAAAATGGGCATTCAATAGGGAAAATTTTCAATTTTCTTGATTAATTTGACGATTAAAGTTAAACCACGGGAGCAAGCTCCAGTATCTAGCCCATACATCATTCTCTAAAAATATTATTTTAATTTCTATTAAAAAAGACCATTTTGTTAGACAGTTATCATACAGTAATGTACGAATATATACATAGCTATTATACAAAACAACAAAGAAATTATCAATATAGTTACTATTTACGAATTACTAATACTAATATCAACAACTAACGACATAACAACCGATTATGCACGGGTACATTAATAGATCAGAGGGTTTATAAGTCCTAACCAATTAATGGTCAAATATGGTTAAGAAATCTTTAATTTTCCCATTGATAATATCCATTTACTGGCCAAGAGATGACTATTTTGGGAAATTAACACGTGGACTAACATGGTTGGTTATCGAGACAGTCATTCTAGTGGTAAGTTTTCAAAAATAGTTCTCCCTTGGCCTGTAAATGGATATTTCTCAAGACCATTGCGGAGATTGGTTTTGGCCAGCTTGTCTATTAAAGGAATAAAGTTCTCATAAAGTGATAGAAAAACCGAGACACTTTATTAACTATTTCACTGCTGCAACACACTAGAGTGTATCTTCAAGGGGTATTAACTCTAGATACACTAAATATTTTGAGAGCAATTTGACTGAATATTGTTAGCGGCTTAGCTGTTGATTTATTGTTTATTAACATATTTAGCATATTCAGCGTTAAACCCATGCAAAATGTCGTCTGCAGACAGCTTATCGAGGAATCCAGTTTCTCAGTCAATCATATAACCTCATAATCAACTACATGACGTGTAGGCGGGCGTCATAATCAAATACGTCATAACTTGATTTAGTCCATCTTAAACGCTTAATAGTCTGTCAGATTGTACAAATTGTATGTCTTTACTATTTAATAAACATGCTGTTGAATATTTTGTAACTAATTTGATTGGGCTCTGCTGCTGCCATAGACAGCAACAGCACTCCGACAAATTAGTTTCAAAATATTCAACAGTTTACCTGTATAGTTTTCTGGAATTTAAGATTCAGAGTGCTGGTATCGATAGATCCCAATACAAGCAAAGCGTGGGTGGAGCTTAGCTAGATGGGCGGGGCATAGCAAAAACTGGATTCATCCATTGTCAGCTGGGCCATGCTATATAATGGTATTCTGTTGTCTGTACTGGTTTAACACCGTGATATAACAGTATACGTCACCAGCGCATCATCACTACATGAATTACGCTATGCTCTTCTACGAGAAATCAGGAGAGACGATAGATAACACCAGACATCGTACAGACAAACAAATTAAATGTGCTCTCATTTCCTACATCAAATTATAAGAACTTTAACTAAGCGAATAAATACACAATATTTCGACTTTCTATAAGATAAATAGGAGAATAAAAAAAAATAGTAATGTAATGCCTTTAATGGTCAAGTTGACCGACCTTTTGTAGTACGTAATCGTGAGGAATGGTCATTTGTACGCCAACAGAAGAGTATTTAAATATTTTTACCACTTTAACCGTTTAACACTCATATCAGCCAAAAAAGTGCTTCTGCAGTGGTTTTAAGATATGTCCATTTGCAGATAAAGAGAAGGCTATTTTTGAAAATTTATCACCGTAATGACTGGCTCGATAACCGAGCCAGTCATTCCAGTGGTAAAATTTCAAAAATAGTCTTCTCTTGGTCTGCAAATGGACATTTTGAGAGAAAATTAAGATTTTCTTGACCAAATTTGAGTGATAAAGGATTAATGACTGGCAGTAATTCTCATCATTTCGAGCCAGTAATTCTAGTGGTAAATTTTCAAAAATCATCGCTTGACCTGCAAATGGACATTCACTGGTCGGAAACTGATTATTAATAACAATCTGTAATTTACTAAATAAATTATAGACAAAGTTGATATTTATACAGTTATTCTCCGTCATTAACAATGCCATTGTTAAACACCTGATGATGAAGAGTTTGAAACAATTTGAACAAAACTCAAATTGTTTTCAAAGTATTCACTATTCAGTAATATCATTAGTTCTAACGAGAACGCTTGATAATTATGATTTATGGTGTAACTGGTATGCCTGATGCCATAGTTCTCCCGAATGCTTCAGAGACCTGAAAAGTCGTAAAATAAAACAGAATAAATAAATTAACAACACAGCATTACAAGAAATACAAATCTCACCGCAATCAATGATGTCATGGACGTCATAATCAATGACATCATGAATAACGTAGATAAGTTCGTCATGAATGCCTACGATGAAGGAGTGTTGTACGAATTGTAGGTCTTTACCATTTAATAAACATTCAGTTGAATATTTTGAAACTAATTTGACTGTAAAATTAGTTTCAAAATATTCAACAGCTTGAATTTATTATTTAAAAAAAAATTCAAAACCTAGTTTTCTGGAAATTGATAGTCAGGGAGTTCAGGGATCGATCGATCTCGACAAGGGAGAAGTGTGGGTGGAGTTTAGCTACAGATGAGCGAGGCATAGCTTAAACTGGACTCCACCATTCCTGATATTATTGAACTGGGTAAAAAATGACCATTCAAATTAAGAGTATTAATTATTTAACCCTTGGCATTCTAGTATATCTATTTCAAGACAACTTCACAGAAAAGCTGTTGAATGAGTTTGCGACTCGCAACTAGTATAACTCGGTCTGTTGGTCGGCAGGGGTAGAAATAAGAATTTTGTTCTACACGCACAAAGTGCGTCTAACTTTTGGATTTTACCTGCACAGCAAAACATCTACATGCACATAAATTAATCCTTTCACCCGACATCCATGAATTCCCTATATCTCAGTTTCAACACAACCATACAGGAAAACTGTTGAATATTTTGAAATTAATTTGACTGGAAGCCATTGCTGCCTTAGGCAGCAACGTCTTCCAGTCAAATTAATTTCAAAATATTCAACAGAATAAGTTTTATATCGTAAAGAATTTGCTTTTTTTTCCGGGATTTGACGTAGAGGGTTAACATTATAGTTTAACAGCCAGAAATGTGCATGCACCTTGTAGTTGTTGGTGGTAGGCTTGCACAATTATTTGATTATTCAATTAACCGCGATTATGTTTTAATATATGATCGTGGAGGATCACAAAACCAAATAATTGAATAATCTAAGATTTTCAATCTCGAAGATAGTGGTTTTTCATATGTAAAGTGGGCTCAATCTCGAAGATAGTGGTTTTTCCTATATAAAGGGGGCTTACAATTCCCGTGATACTTAGTGGTGGCAGGGCTGTTAATTTTTTTTTACCTACCTGCTGGTGGTGAAATGAGCCCATTTTCAAGAATTAACTCTCTTTAAATTTTGGGTGCCCCCCACCCCCCCACCCCCACCAAATGGCCTCCTGGATCTGCCTCTGATACTAACCCAGGTGAATGTTAAAAATGGTTGTAAATACTGTATCATATCTATATAACTTATTTTGGGACTTGTTTTGATGAAAGATAACATTAAAATGTTTAAATCTGCTATTGTTTTTTTAAACAAAGTTTTCGGGCCATTCAACCCAGTGCCATTTCGCCCCAAGAGCAAGAATAATTTATCAATGTTTTTCAAATAAAAACACTTTCGCTAATCCTAAAATATTGCACATTGCAGATTTGTTGTAATTATTTTAGTAAATAGCATCTATGTTTGTCCAAAAATGTAGACAAGCCGGTTAGAGAAAAATGTTGCTTTAGAAGACCACTTTAGATACTCTCCACCACACTTTTAGAAACTTCTAGATCTTGCCGGATTGCATTGATATTGTGTTCAGAAATTGCATTATAATGTTTATAATAGCATATTAGTTGTGATTTCTGAACACCTATTACTATCTGGCAATCAAACTGGAGTCGTTTTAGTGGTCTGATCAGCGATACCAATCTTTGTTTTTTAAGCGTTGCGTTAGCAATTCCCATTTGAAGCAAAGTTTATAGTTTTCCAGATATTGCCAGGGATTTTGAAAGCTTTTTGCCTCCCCAACCCAGCAGTACCAGAACAGCACCTATTAATCGAATAATCGCGATTATTTATCCAAAATGATCGCGATTAAAAATATTGCATAATCGTACAAGTCTAGTTGGTGGCTCATTTTCAAAATATTCACCATATCCAGAGCTAAACCACATGGAAAGTGGTCTGCAGAAACTTAACATGCAGACAGTTAAAGCACATTTAAGATTTAAAGATTAAAAATCTAGTATACCTGATAATATCTCCAAAGGCCTTGCCTATGGGCTTAACCGGAAAGTCTAGACCATGTTTGGCGCACAGTGACTTAATTAAGTCAGTTGTCTTGTACAAGTTGTGTCGCGGCATCAGAGGAAACAGACTGAAAACAATAAACAGTGCATTAGTTGTTGTTTTCATTTGCTGAATAAATTACATGATGTAAGAAAACAGCATTTACTTCAAGTATACCATTATGGCACACGGACAGTCAAGACAATGGTCCTTTCCAGGTTATCCATACATCATATGACATCATAATCAACTACATGATGTGTAGGATGATGTCATAATCATGCTGTTATGAATGACTCGATTAATAACATAAATGCTTAATAGTCTGACACATTGTACGAATTGTATGTCTTTGCTATTGAATAAAATGCTGTTGACTATTTTGAAACTAATTTGACTGGGCGCTGTTACTGCCATAGGAAGCAACAACCTCCAGTCAAATTAGTTTCAAAATATTCAACAGTTTACCTGTATTGTTTTCTGGAATTGATAGGCAGGGGGTTCAGGGATTGATTGATCCCAACATGAGCGAGTTGTGGATGGAGGTTAGCTAGAGATGGCCGGGGCATATCTAAGACTGGATAGGTCCATTAGTTTTTGTTTACCAACATACAATTACTCCTAGCCCAATTTCCGGAGCTTGGACAGTAGATCCTGAGACCAGACAGACAGATGGATATACACATGGACAGTCAGCCAAATGGACAGAAGGGTGCATGGACAGTCACCTATATTAAGCCGTAGAGCATCGAATTTCCTCAATCTTAAATCCCATTAATTTTCATAAGATAGCAGGTGGTCGGTTTAGAAACACGGCTGCTATAAGACGTTGGCGTCTATGACAGTAAGAGATCTAAAAAAAATTATTTCCAAAGTGCACAGCAGCTTTTCTTCGACTGACTATAAATCAGTAGAGGGCAATGTTTCTAGCTACGGCCGGCCCACTTTGCGTGCGTAATTGAATCAATTTGTGCACTTTGAACCTTGAATTCCGGTTCTAATTATACAGATAATCTTTTGAATATTTTGAAGTCAATTCTGACTGCGAACTGTTACCTACAGCCACCTGGTCAAATTAGTTCCAAAATAATCAACAGAATTTTTATTAAGTTGTAAATTCTCAAAAATAGTCTTCTCTTGGTCTGCAAATGGACATTTTCTATGAGAAAATTGAAATTTTCTTGAACAAATTCAAGTGTTAAAGGGTTAATACGAGCAATAATTTATCTAATCACAATAGAAAACTGGGATAATTATTGAAATTTCACAAAAATAACTGTTCTACAGAACAGCTCCATAAATTAGTTAACATTTCGAAAACAAAAAACCCCAAAACATGTTAGTTAGAAGACAATGTAAGCTATGTTCTCTTGAATATTTTGAGTCATTTGATTGGAAACCATTAACCCTTTAATGGTCAAGCCGGCCAGAATGGGACTCTGCAGTCATCTTGAGGAATGTAAACTTGCAGGCTAAGAGACTATTTTTTAAATTTTACCACTGGAACGACTGCCTCGATAAACGAGTCAGTCAGTCCAGTGGTAAATTTTCAAAAATAATCTCTTGGCTTGCAAATGGGCATTCAATAAGGATATATTTCGATTTTCATGACCAAATTTGACCACTAAAAGGGTAAAGACAACAATTTCCAGCAGTCTCTTCCAATTCAATAGAGGAATCCAGTCTATCAGTCAAGTATATGACGTCATAATGAAATACGTCACAGGCAGGCCGATACATCATGAATGGCATATCCAAGTCTGTCATAAACACTTAATAGCTTGTCATGTTGTACGAATCATAAGCCTTACTACTTAATAAACATTCCATTGAATATTTTGAAACTAAATTGATTGGGTGATTATGGAAGCAATAGCACCAAGTCAATTAGTTTCAAAATATTTACCAGCTTACCTGTATAGTTTTCATGAAATTGAGATTCAGGGAGTTCAAGGTTCGATCGAGCCCAACATTGACAAAGCGTGGGGCGGAGCTTAGCTAGGAATGGGCGCGGCCATAACAGGCCAAAACCGGCCCCTCTTATGGTCTTATGTAATGTCATTTTACAAGCCAAGAGAATAAAAATTTTGAAAATTTACCACTGGAATTGTATTCTCTTGGCCTGTAAATGAACATTCAATTTGAAGATTCATGACAAAATTTTACCATTGAAGGGTTAATACAAGCTAGTATTTATCTGCTCACAAACAAAACCCGGGATAATTCACATGCTCGTGATATTAAGGGAGATAACTGTTCTATGTCGACTTACTGATGCTCGATTTGAAAATTCAGATGTCCGGTGAACCAATTATTAAAGAATGATGGTTCAATGTTACATGTGGCGCGCATCTGCAACTCGAGCCAAGGTCTGCCCGTGTCATTCTCTATCTCCATAGGGATATGGTTTGACTGAGCGACCCAAATAAACCAATGAGACTCAATCAACCTAAAGAAAAACAAAAATGACTCGATTAACATAAAAGAGGCCCAAGGGGCCTGTATCGCTCACCTGGACCATAGGCATTTCAACTAGAATGCTCTTTATTAACAAGATGGCCACCAAACCGTTTATCCGACAGTTTCGAAAATTGCAAATTTGAGATCAGAATACCCATAAACACATAAAACCAATTTCAGCCTCAAAATACATCAAACAAAAAAATCCAATATGGATGCCAAACATGCTATATTTTGATTGGCCCATGGTGTCCAGCTAATCATATCTGCCAAATTTCGGCCGGATCCTATCAGCGGTTCTGGAGAAGTCGTTTTTGCTAAAACTAGCTCAACCAAGATGGCCACCAAACCATTTGACCAATCAAGTTCCCTTGAACAAACTTGGTTCAGCTCTTGCCCTAAATCATATTTCATGAGGTTTGCATCAATCCCCCCAAGCGGTTTCGGAGATTTTTAGACGTTTCTAAATCTAAGATGGTCACCAGCCCAATGGACCGATCGGCTTCGTTTGAACAGATTTGAATCTCTACACCCTAAGGATGCTTCCTGCCAAATATAATTGAAATTGGCCAGGTAGTTCTCGAGAAGAAAACATTTTACATTTCCCATTGCTTTAGTATGGGAGCTTTGGGCGGGAAAATGATCCCAAGATGGCCACCAAACCGTTTATCCGACAGTTTTGAAAATTTCAAATCTGAGCTCAGAATACCCCAAAACACATACAAAACCAATTTCGGCCTCAAAATCCATCAAATAAAAAAATCCAATATGGCCACCAAACATGATATATTTTGATTGGTCCATGGCGGACATGTTTTCTGACAGATCAACTTCTCTTGAACAAACTTTAATGGCCCTTAGTCCCTAATCATATATCACAAATTTCCGCCTGATCGTTTCAGTGGTTCTGGAGTTGTTTTTGCAAAAACGAGGTCATCCAAGATGGCCGCTGAATGATTTGGTCAATCAAGCTCCCTTGAACAAACGTGAGTGACCTCTTGCCCTAGATCATATTATGAACCATTTGGTCAATCAAGTTCCCTTGAACAAATTTGGTTCAGCTCTTGCCCTAGATCATATTTCGTGAGTTCTGAATCGATCCCTCAAAAAGTTTTGGAGGAGCAGATTTTTAGACATTTCTAAAAATCGGCCGAAATCCAAGATGGTCGCCGATCGGGTTTGTTTGAACAAACTTGAATCCTTTTGCCATAAGGATGCTTCATGACAAATATAATTGAAATCGGCCCAGTAGTTCTCAAGATATTTCTAATTTCCCATTGCTTTAGTATGGGAGATTTTGGCGGGAAAATGATCCAAGATGGCCACCAAACCGTTTATCCGACAGTTTCAAAAATTGCAAATTTGAGATCAGAATACCCAAAAACTTATATAAAACCAATTTCGGCCTCAAAATCCATCATATAAAAAAATCCAATATGGCCACCAAACATGCTATATTTTGATTGGCTCACTGCAGCCATGTTTTTTTACGGATCAACTTGAACAAATTTTACTAGCCCTAATCATATCTGCCAAATTTCAGCCTGATCCTTTCAGCAGTTATTTTCGCTAAAACTAGGTCAACCAAGATGGCCACTGAACCATTTGACCAATTAAGTTCCCTTGAACAAACTTGGTTGCGCTCTTGCCCTAGATCATATTTCATGAGGTTTCCTTCAATCCCTCAAGCGGTTTCGGAGAAGATTTTTAAAGACGTTTCTAAGGCCTTTCAGGCCAGGTGAGCTAATAATTGAAATCGGCCCAGTGATTCTTGAGAAGTTGTTTAAAGGAAAACTTGACGGACAATGGATGGGCGAACAATGGGCAGTCGCCACGGCATAAGCTCACTTGGCCTTTCAGGCCAGTTGAGCTAATAAAACAACATGCATGTAAATGACTCAATCAACCTAAATAAAAGCAGTATATAAACGACTTGATAAACCTATGAAAACAACCAAGTGAACACTGGAGAGATTTACAGCTTTCACACTCGCGGAACAGTATCACGTGATGTAAATGTTACAACTGGCTAGGCTGGCACAATTATTCGATTATTCGATCAATCGCGATTATTCTTTAAAATATGGTCGTGGACGATTACAAAACAAAACAATCGAACAATCAAGATTTTCAATCTAGTTAGTTGTTTTTCAAAATGTAAAGTCACGTACATCATCTATTTGGACAAGAGATGTTAAATTTCCAAACAAGCATCTCTGAGAACCAATGGGAGCTTATTTTAGGTATATTTCAAGAAAAAGTTGAAATCTATTCTCTAAAATGGTTAAAACTGAATATTGAACAATTTCCAGGTACAAATTCTTGCCGCCTTACGACTGTTTAACACCTCTTGTGTCAACAGGTAACCCTTTCATTTGTTAAGATTTTAAAAGAAAATTCAAGTATTTGCTCCGTGAATGACCATTGCTGACCTGTGATGGGGAACTGGGTTTATTTTGTAAATTTACCCCTGGAATTTAAATTATTTTTTAAAGGGTTGACCTTTTGACTGGCTTGGCGATTATAGGGTCAATCGTTCAGGAAATCAACATTTTTAGTCAGTGTCCATTTGCAGTCCAAAAGAAGATTATTTTTTTTAATTTACCACTCGAATAACTGGCTCTGTAACCGAGCCAGTCATTCCAGTGGTAAATTTTCTAAAATAGTCTTCTCTTGGCCTGCAAATTGACATTCCTCAAGAGCTCTACTGAGGCCTGATTTGGTCGACTTTACATTTGACACAAGAGGGGTTAATATACACCGCCAAAACATCATCGCGGAACCAAAATTATTAGATTGCGGCTACCTAAATATTGCGTACCCTTTATTAGCCATTTATTACATCAAAATTAATCCAAAATATCGTCATGAAAAATATAAATCACTTGATATTAGTAATCTGCTCAAGTTAAATCAAAATAAGAAGCATCAACAATTTTTACAGCCAGTACTCCGATATTGGAATTCAGATATCACTACTGTTACATTGTGTATATTGCGCACTTTTTTGCTCAAATTACATGTTATAAAAAGCCACTGCGCACTATATACAAGGATAAGTATTTGTCACATTTTTTCCCTCAGAATCACAGAATTCCAAGCTGAAAATGTGATTTTATGGATCGGGAATAACGATCGCATTCTAACATGTCTATAATGGTACTACCTCAACTGGATCTTTGAAATGTCTTACTACTGTCTAAATATTGTGTTATACCTTTATTAAATACCATATAGTATTGTAAAATGATCAAATAAACCATCATTCAACTTTTTTACAATGCCATTGTTTCCTGTAATTTGTTCTAATTTATATCTATAAAGGGAGGTTACTCTGGTCTTCCCAGTTGAACACAGAGATGTTTAAAATCCATAGATTGCTACACAGATACGGACATAAATGTGTTAAAAAAAAGAATGATAGAGCAAATGTTTTCCAAGGTGATCTAGCATTTACATAGATATAGAACGGAATGTTTTCTATGTGCTAAACAGCACAATGTTTTGACCAATCGGCGGGCAGGATGATGATTATGATTGACAGGTTATGGTTAAAGGTCACAGCTGTCAAAGTATGACGAAGTAACTATGGAAACGAAAGGATGAGAATAGAAAATCATTTCAAATTGAAGATAATTCAATTTATTTAATAAACAATGCATGGAATAAACTAGATTATAGCACTATGTTATAATATATTATGATGATGATGATGATGATGATGTACTATGATATATAAAATAAGATATGACAGTGATACGACGGGAAATGTTTGGAATACAATTGATCACTGTCGATTTTGTAAACGTCAGGCAGTCAACTCTATCACCTTTGTTTATTGTACTTCTGACCGCGTTAATCCACCGACACCACTTGCCCCACCCCACCACCTGACTACACCGCCTGTGAACCAAGTATTGAAACCACTAATTTTTTATGTTCTAACGACCATTTATGTTAATGAGCTCTGCTTAAATCAAATTCGGATTCTAAACTGTTCTGATGGAAATTATATTTGTATTTTTATATCGTTCAATAAAGTTTAACACAAAATATTTGCTAAAAGTGTAGGCAAATGATATTCCCGTGATTAAACAGAGTAACGCACGACACAAATGGGATTTTATAAGGAAAGCGTATTCGACGGGCAGTAAGTCATTGATTTTTTTGTTACCAGTTTTTGTTCACATGTCTCTCAATCATACTGCGCGCTATACATGAAAACAAGTTTTTTTCAAGCGGATTTTGGTAAAATTTAGGGGTGTGCACTATGCACGATAGCGCAATACACACCAAATTTTACGGTATATATTATCATTGCATGATGGAAACCGAGTATTGTACTTTACATTTGATCCAAATAATGCGGCAAAATGGGTACCCGTTTGATAACGGGAAGAATTATGATCAATATGATCTGCCTTCTCTGTCTCAAACTCCTGCTAGCCAACATAAGATGTGATCGCCTGGATTTTAATTCTCGGGCATTCAAGCAAATTTTCTTGCTTGTTTGATTCCACTTTGGATCATTTTATATTGGTCGCTTACATTGGGCTGTCTTGCCAGATTGTATCGATATTTTGTTCGGAATTAGTACTGTAACTGTTTATAATAGCATTTCTGAACGGCTATTACTATCTGGCAATTAGACTGGAGGCGGTTTTAGTGCTCAGCGATACCAATTTTCGTTCTTTTAGCATTAGGTTAGCAATTCAAAGTAAATTTTGTATGGTCTTTTCCGATATTATCAATACTAGCTCTCGAATTAATCAAAATATTCCGTTACATAGTTATTTGTGTTGAATAAAACTTTGTTCCACCCTAACGCATCATGTGAGCTGATCTGAGCATCATGTGAGCTGATCTGAGCATCATGTGAGCTGTTATGAGTGTCATGTGAGCTGTTGTCAGCATCATGTGAGCTGTTGTCAGTGTCATATGAGCTGTCATGGGCATGTGAACCATGCTGAGCATGTGAGTTGCCGTGAATGTCATGTGAGTCATCATGAATGTCATGTGAGCTGTTGTGAATGTCATGTGAGCTGTCACGAACATTATCTGAGCCGTTTTGAACCGCTTAGCCACAGACAATTTTCCATCAAATTGTTTTCCAAATATTCAGCATATCAAGTTTAACCCCATGGAAAATGTAATCTGCAGACATTCATCAGGCAGATGGTCAAGTCATCTTTCAGTGCATCACAGATGAGGAACAACCAATGGAACCTTAGCACTACATGTAACGCATTAGTAAGAAAGCAGCAAGCAGTTATACATGCATGATTAGAATCAGTGAAAAACTCACCGCATTGTGAAATAGTAGGCAATTGCCAATTTCCATCCGAGAAGTGGCACAAACAAAATCACATACTTGACGAAGAAAGATATTACCCAGCAAAGGTCCTGAAAATATGACAAACAGATTCAGTCAGTGAATGAGGGAGTGAGTGGGCGTGTAAACTAACTGACTAACTAACCAACCAACCAACCAACCAACCAACTAACTAACTAACTAACTAACTAACCAACCATGTCACAACCACCTAACTAACTAATTAACTAACTAACTGCAGCTGAAGAGTGGAAACTTCGCTGAGCTGCAGTCAGTACATATATTCTTCAATGTGTCTTATCCATTGCGAGGAACTTAAAGTTCTATTCATAAAAGAAACATATCCTAGCTAAATTTAGGACTATTTGTTACTTTATGGACACTAACTAACTAGGACTGTAACTATGATTTTAGATAGATATTTGCGGGCGCCATTATTTCATCTTCTATTGTCTTCGCCGGTGCGCAATTGTTAGTATAAAACCAATGCTAATGCTAGTCATTCTTCTGCTGGCTTCCACGTTGAGTACATAGTAAGCATAGCATAGTACATTACTAATTGTATATTTCCTATGGTGCAAATAAAAACAAATATATCTATAACAAGTTTACTGAAAACTGTTGCAGCAACAACTTTCCGTTAGATCGTTGTCAATATAATCAGCCGATAATACAATTGTCACAAGATACAAAATTGATAAGAATTTGGTTGAAAATCCTTGATGCAACAACTTGCCGAAGATATTTTGTAAATTTATTTACAATCATTTCTGACTACGGCAGCAATATAGTGTCGTCAAATATTTCTCAAAGTAATCAGAGGGTTTTCTGTTTTGTTAGCTAACAAGTGCATACAGAATTAATTAAGGATAAATCATATGCATATTTCTGTGTGAAATACGTTCGCAAAGATTAGTCCACCATCAACACGCACACGATCACCTCTGACATAGGTCTACAGTGAATTGAATATGCTTATCTCCTGACTGACCATGAAATGAACAGAATTTTCGAGTATATCTGACACTGGGTCTCGCTTCCATATATTATATAGGTGTAACTAGTTTTACATGCACTTGTTAGCTAACAAAACAGAAATCCCACTGATTATTCTGAGAAAAATTTGACAACGCTTTTGCTGCCTTAGTCAGAAATGAATAAAGTTGATCGAAATATCTTCACCAAGTCTTGCAACATTGACTGCCCTACTGATTATTATTAGAACAATTTGATGTAAAGCTTTCAGTAAGCTGGTTACAGATATTTGTTTTTATCTGCACCATAGGAAATATACAACTGGTATTGTACTATTCTATGCTTGCTTTGAGCTCACTGTGGAAGCCAGCAGACGAATGACTAGCATTAGCATTGGCTTTATACAAAAAAATTGCGCACCAGTGAAGACAATAGTCTTAAAAAATGGCGCCCGCAAATATCTATCTAAAATGGCGTTTACCGTCCTAGTTAGTTATTGTCCATAAAGTAACAAATAGTCTTAAGTCTAGCTAGGATGTTTCTTTTATGAATAGATGAGAACTTTAAGCTCACATAGTTTCGTTTTCGTCATAGTGTCTCCTGGTTACATCTTTATATCTAATTTCTAAACACTTCATAAGTTGATATTTATTGGCTCCTACCATGTCCAAACACTGAGCATCACTCACCGCTTCACTGCCTTCACACTTTGTAGAGTTAGAACAGAGTGACATATGATGAGGTAAATGGTGATTTGTGATCGCTCTCATGTGTTTGCACATATAAAGTGGCACATAGACAATCGCATACATGATGCACACGTGTACACGCACGCACATCCACATCCACATACACACACCTCATCACCGGCCCCTATACACATGCATGAACGCACTCACAAACACACCCACACGCACAGACACACACACCTCATTTAATTGGCCGACTGCTGCAAGCCAACAGACAATAATTTCAATGGGTCATAACTCTGAACCTGCTGAATAACTTGAAAACAATTTGACTGAAAGTTGTTGGTAAGCTTAGCCACCAACAACTTTCAGTCAAATTACTTTCATAATAATCAGCATATCCATATAAATCTACGATACTATATAAATATGAGTGTAACGAGTTAATAAATTACAGTCACAGGTCTGATCTAGCTCTGGTTAAATGGCAACATTTTAGGTTTTACTTTATTCTATTTGAACAGGATACATGTGTATTTATATACTTACCACCCACTTTTTCCGCATAAATATATGACGAAACAGCATAATTTGGAAGTAGACGGGAAACAGAATTGGTGGGCCAACTGGAATAGAAATCAAAGAAATTTATTTTCAAAATAATTACAACTTTTAATATCTCTCTCGCTCTCTCCTCTTTATCTTTAAACATGATAAAGTATAACCCACGGATAACAAGTCAGAGTTTAAAATCAAATGGGGTTAAAAAAAAGTAGGGAATTTAAATGTAAATATTAATACTTGTGAGTTCAAATGCAAAAGTTTCTAACAACCAGACCACTGAAATGTCTGACTAATAAATTCAGTTCCCTTTCATATGATAGCCGGTGCTCAGTTTTCAAATGACTTAGCTTTCAGCAACATCGTTCAGCAGTCTTAGCTTTCAGCGATGTTGTTCAGCAGTCTTAGCTTTCAGCGACGTTCTTCAAGTCTTAGCTTTCCGCGACATTATTCAGCAGTCTTAGATTTCAGCAATTTATTCAGCAGTCTTAGCTTTTAGCGATGTTGTTCAGCAGTATTTGCTTTCAGCAACATTGTTCAGCAGTATTAGCTTTCAAAAAACATTGTTCAGCATTCTTATCTTTCAGCGATGTTCAGCAATCTTAGCTTTCAGTTTCAGCGACATTGTTAAGCAGTCTCAGCTTTCAGCGATGTTGTTCAGCAGTCTTAGCTTTCAGCGATATTGTTCAACAGTCTTAGCTTTCAGCCAATGGTGTTTAGCAGTCTTAACATTCAGCAATATTGTTCAGCAAACCTAGATTTCAGCAACATTGTTCAGCCATCTTAGATTTCACAACAATGTTCAGCAGTCTTAACTTTCAGCAATCTTGTTTACAGAATGTACATCCATCTTAAAGGATAACTAATCCCATCTTTTGATAGCTATTCAGGTGA
Organism: Chaetoderma sp. LZ-2023a; assembly: GCA_034401795.1. Classification (NCBI taxonomy): domain Eukaryota; kingdom Metazoa; phylum Mollusca; class Caudofoveata; order Chaetodermatida; family Chaetodermatidae; genus Chaetoderma; species Chaetoderma sp. LZ-2023a. The sequence continues at coordinate 20,812,096 of CM067359.1, read as the reverse complement.
TCTAATGTTCACGCCGGTCATAAACTATCCAGGTAATTTTAAGCTTTTCATCACGCAGCTAAGGAAAGATATTCAGGATTAGTAGTTAAATGTTGGTACATTTCTACACCCTATGATAGCTGTCATGATTTACTTTTCAACCAATCAGAAAAAACCTAGTGTTTGCCTCGGTATATACGCTCAGTCATAGAGGCGCCAGCTAGAGTTTGGCAATGTGGTATAAAAGCAATCCTACAGGTAAGCTGTTGAATATTTTGAATCAGCAACGACTTCCAGTCAAATTAGTTTCGAAATATTCAATAGGATGAGCATTACATAATAAAGAATGGGATGCATTGGAGCTTACATGACATCACACACAATAGCTTGAGGAGACAAAATGGTGTCGATCACTGTTCAACATTTACTCGATATTACAAAACAGATAATTGCGATACAGATCAGGGAATGTGACAGGATATGAATGATATGGAATCTATAAACCATATTCTATCGGTACAATACAACATTTGAGATGAGATTACCATCGCTTTAAGTACTTCTATCGATTCTACAAGTTTATCTTTTGACATCGCAGAGATAACCAGACTCTTCAGTGGTCTTGAGGAAGGTTTATTTGGAGCAAGACTATCTTTTTAAAATTTACCAATAGAATGGTTGGCTCGATGAGCAATCCAGCAATTCCAGTGGTAAAATTTCAAAAATCCTATTCTATTGCTCTGCAAATGAACATTTTCTATGAGAAAATTGAAACTTTTTTCAAACCAAATTTCAGGCAGAAATGGCCAATGGTCTATGAAAAAAATACATGTAGCATCGAATACTGTTATATACTCACGTAGAAAGAAATACCAGTTCTGCCAATTGTACGGCATGCCACGTTTTCTTTTCTCGGCAACCTGGAAAACATGAAATATACATCGTCAATATGCCATGCATTCAATTGAAAAATGTGGACAAATTTGACCTCAAACATGTATGAGGGGTCTTAGGCAGTGTTCACGCTAGAGAGCTAATCTGAAATAACTCCACTCAATCGCAAAATTTATTTTTACTCATGTAAGCATTCACACGTACACAAGCTTTGACGAGTAAAACAATCTTTGTGATCGATCAGACTTACTTCAGATTAACCCTCTACTTATGCTAGTGTGAACCAGGCTGTTAGCCAGAGACCCTTCCACCCATCTTTTGGATGGGTAAATTCCATTTTGGACAGACAGTGTCAGAAATCAATAAGAACTGGTTAAAATTTACAAGAATGTTGCCAACCAGGAAATTTGAAAAATGTTTTAACTTGGAGGGTTATAAGACCTATATTTATTGTCTGTGGACGCCCTATTTTTTAATTCCTGGCTAACGGCCAGGTGTGAACACCACCTTAGTGTCTTCATATGATGTACAATTTTCAAGGTATTACAATTTTCAAGGTATATTGTATTTCAAACTTCAGACACCATTTTCGCATGAAAAATAAACAAATCTGTGAGCAGATACTTCTTCATCAAGGGTGAATTATGATACTAAAGAAGATTGTGAGAGACACATCTTTTAACCCTCAAATTTGTTCCAAGAAAATTTAAATTTTCTCATAGAAAGCGTCCATTTGCAGACGAAGAGAAGACTATTTTTGAAAATTTATCACTGGAATGACTGGTTATCGAGCCAGTTATTCCTGTGGTAAGTTTTCTAAAATAGTATTCTCTTGCTCTGCAAATGGACATTTCTCAAAAACACTACCGAAACCATTTTTGGCTGATATGAGTCTTAAAGGGTTAATATACGATTTAAATGTGTATACATGCCATAGGTCATCATCTTACGAAGCATTCAGAAACTATTATATTTACACACTCGCTGTGACCCAGTGACAGGAAATATGAAACTTGAAGACAAAGGTCTATCTATAATCAAGCATAGTTTATTAGTCCAAATCTGATACAATGTAACACTGAAACCGATTAGCCACGATTCCTGTCATTTCCACAAATGGCGAGATGTCCTGCGACAAATCTCCAACAAATAGCCTCTCTGTGATTGCCAGGCTAATAGCATGAATTACCTCAATAGGCATGACTTTACCGACGACAAACAGCGGGTCGACACGCACGTCAGGATCCATGTTAATCTGCAAGAAAACAAACAAGCATTCTCTAAGTATTGCTTTGCTATACATGTCCCCTAACTGGTGATATAAATCTTTAAACATTTAGAGATTGACAGAAGCAGCGGAAACTCGAACTTGATCTGTAACTTCTCATAACACAGCAATATACCAAATCTCAGTTATATATTGATATATATTGGTGAAGGAGAACATAAAAGTCTTGAAAGCTGATATGTTTGTATTTCATAAGTCAAAAGGGGACATAACTATGAAAAATGTATGCACATGCGTGAAACTCGAACTTGCTCTGTAATTTCTCATAATAAAGCAATGTACCAATTCTCAGTTGAATACCTTGAACGATTGTGAAAAAGAGTGTGGAAAACTAATATTTTTCGTATTTCATAGGACGAAAGGAAAGCATAACTCCATGAAAGATTGACAAAAATGTCTGAACCTCGAACTTGTTTTACAACTTATATTAAAGCGATGTACCCGTAAATATCTTCGAAGAGTTCGAGAAAACTGCGGAAAGCTGATATCTTTCGTATTTCTTAAGTTGAAAGGGGGCATAACTCTATAAAAAATATCGCAATAGGATTGCTGGCTTGATAACTGAGCCAGCCATCCTAGTGGTAAATTTTCAAAAATGTTCTCTTAATTTACCTTTTCTATATCCATAAAGGGCTAGAGATGCAAACCTTAAATCATGGTCTTATGTTTGACTCATGATATTTGACATTTGACTGAATATATGTGACATTTGACTCGGATTATTTGACATTTGACCCACCATATCTGACCTTTGACTCATCATATTTGATTTGACATTTGACTCGCCATATTTGACATTTGACTCACCATATTTGACTCTCCATATTTGACATTTACTCACCATATTTGACATTTGACTCGCCATATTTGACTCTATATTTGACTCACCATATTTGACATTTGACTCACCATATTGGACTCTCATATTTGACATTTGACTCACCATATTTGATATTTGACTATCCATATTTGACTCACCATATTTGACATTTGACTCACCATATTGGACTCTCCATATTTGACAATTGAGTCACCATATTTGACATTTGACTCACGATATTTGACTCTCCATATTTGACATTTGACTCACCATATTTGACATTTGATTCACATTTGACTCGCCATATTTGACTCACCATATTTGACATTTGACTCACCATATTGGACTCTCCATATTTGACATTTGACTCACGATATGTGACATTTGACTCTCCATATTTGACAATTGACTCACCATATTTGACATTTAACTCTCCATATTTGACTCACCATATTTGACATTTGATTGACATTTGGCTCACCATATTTGACATTTGGCTCACCATATTTGACATTTCACTCACCATATTTGGCATTTGACTCACCATATTTGACATTTGACTCACCTATTTGACATAGGCCTTGCCATATTTGACTCCCCATATTTGCCATTGGACTCACCATATTTGACATTTGACTCACATTATTTGATATTTGACTCACCATATTTGCCATTTGACTCACCATATTTGCCATTTGACTCACCATATTTGACATTGGACTCACCATATTTGACATTTGACTCACCATATTTGGCTTGGCATGATGTTGATTGTGCATATGATTCCACCAGTGTGCTGAAGCACCCTGGAATATTACAAAATAATTCATAAATTAAATAGTTAAATGTCTGATGTGAAGTGTCACGAAATAACAAACTTTGCATGCTCCGCCTGGGTGTGGCCAATCTAACAATATTTTGGATGACTTATATGGCCAATATCATGTAATAGTTCAGGGCTTCACGTTATTTTTAATTATTTCAGTGTAAAATTTTGTCTAGACTCAAATTGTTTGCTCATTTAATGTTCATTTGGATTCCAAGAAGACTATTTTTGAAAATTTGCCACTGGAATCGCTGGCTCAGCTATTGAGTCAGGCATTACAGTGGTAAATTTCAACAAGAGGCCCAAGGGCATGTGTTACTCACTTGGAATATTGGTCTGTGAGATCATTGTATATATCATTTAAATGATTTGTTCCGAAAATCCAAGATGGCCACCGCAAATATCGATCAATCAAAATCTTGTATACTGTAAAATTTCTGTGGCCTACCACCATTGTGTCCTTCCAGCCAACTTTGGCTAAAGTTGCATAAGCAGTTAATGAGTAGTCTTTTAACTGATTTCAAGATGGACATTGGGAAAATGGGCCAATCAACATTCTGCGTATATAAGTTCTGAAGTCTATCACCACAGGGTCATTCCAGCTAATTTTTTTTTAACTCGACCAAGCGGTGAATGAGGAATGGGCTTTTAGCTGATTTCCGTAAATTTTTGGAAAACCAAAGCCTGATGCCAGAAAATCGTTCTGTCGTTCCAGCCATGTTTGCTTAATAAAGAGCAGCCTTGTAACTGATTCCCGAATATTTAAAAAAAATCCAAGATGGCACCAGAATAATTGATCAACCAAATTCCTCTATAGAATTTTTTAAGCCTACACTAGGGTCCTTCCAGCAGCGTTTGGTGAAATCGGGCGAGCAGTTAATGAGAAGTAGCGTATTAAAGCAAAGGTGATGACTGACGGAAAATGGATGGATGGATGGACAATGATGGTCGCCATGCCATAAACTCACTTAGCCGTTCAAGTAAGGCTCGATAGTCTTCCCTGGACTGGCAAATGGACATCCTAAAGACCCCTACAAACACTATTGTAATGTTCCTAACACTTTAACCTTTACACACCATAGACAACATATTCGTTATGATCTATATCAATATATTATGGAATATTTGATGAATATTTTGAAACTAATTTGACTGGCAACTCTTGCTGCAACAGGCTCCAGTCAAAATAGTTTCAAAATATTCAACCGCTTAACTGTATAATTTTCTTGAGTTTGAAATTCAGAATTTCCAGAATTAAAGGGTTAACACTTTAATGGACACGCCAAAAAAATGTCCATTTGCAGACAAAAGAGAACTCTTTTTGAAATTTTAGCCCGGGAATGACTGGCTCGATGAACGAGCCAAGTCACTCCAGCAGCGCATTTTCAAAGTCTTCTCTTGGCCTGCAAATGAACATTTACTAAGCAAAAATTGTAATTTCTTAACAAATTGCGACCAGTAATGGGTTAAATGGTCCCATCAGTTCATATCGTCATCAAAGCGATAATTACAATCAAACAAATTAACAATTAACCGAGAAATGTTAAAGTGCTTTTCTACTTTGACAGCATATACATGTATAAATATTATATACATGGTATATTAGAAGCATCACACATGACTAATAATGCAGCCATGCAACAAGTATCATGCGGATAAATGTTTAGTAAAACAATGTTTTTGAGGTAACTGCTGAAATTAGTTTCACAGTGTTAAAGGATTACACACAGCATTAATAACTCCTGCATACATGACATATCTCAGAACACATTTGAAATAGAGCACTCATTTTGAAGACAACGTAGGTGGACGCTGTTGCTGAGAACAGCACCATTGTCTTCTAAATGTAGAACAACTTGCTTCTAGCATGTACTGGTCAAGGTAGTCAAAATCGGCCTTGAGCTGCAGCATTGACTTGAGGATTATGTCCATTTACCGGCTAAGAACCAATTTTTGGACATTTTTCACTAGAATGACTGCCTCAAGAAATTTCACATACTTGATCTTCTCTTGGATTGTAAATGGATACTGACAAAGTAAATATTTCAATTTTCATTACCAAGCCTGGCCCCTAAAGAATGCCGTAACCCTGTAATGGTCATACCGGCCAAAACCGGCTTCTGCTATTGTCTTACGGATTGTCCATTTACAGGTCAAGAAAATAAAATCTTTGAAAATTTATTACTGGAATGATTGGCTCGATGACAGAGCCAGTCATTCCAGTGATAAATTTTCAAAAATTGTATTCTCTTGGCCTGTAAATGGACACACACTAAGAAAATATTTCAATTTTCTTGACCAAATCTGACCATTACGACAATGCAAGACAAAAAAAAAAAAATTGTGAAAATAAATATAAATTTTGTTAAAGTTCTGAAAATCTAAAAAATAATACATGTATGTAAATTATCTACAAATCTAACCAATAATATGTAAATTATATACAAATCTAACCAATAACATGCAAATTATATATGATAAATCCAAGTCATTATATGCATATTATCTACGAAAATGTCTTTCTTATGCAAATTTCTTAGCAGATTATCAAATTGTTACATATTTTAATATTTTAATTTATGTAAAATTATTCTACTTGACATGCTTGAATATTATACTCATGAAGCACACCATGAAAATGCTTAGGAATAATATATAATATTGCACTTCATATACAAGCCCGGGAAAAATAACAATCATAAAAATGTAAATAGAATTTCTAGATTCCATGACTCAGCACAATGTACTTTAACTGTCAATTATTCTCAGGATTGTGAAGTTCAATAATAATAATAATAATAATAATAATAATAATAATAATAATAACACAGCATGCTGGGAAGGTAACATTCAGGCAATGGTGTTAATGGTTTGAATCAAACATGATTAATATCTGTAATTCATTGTATATTATTGCGCTTTTAACCATTTAACCATCTGACTGCGGGGATAGATATGTCCATTTGCCCTGTTGCCCGGGGAAACCTGATTTTCAATAGGGCAACTAAACCTTGGCTGTTAATGGTACACAGGACAACCATGATAAATACTCAGACTAATATTATAATGTGTTTTTGATACCTACTGACTAACTCTTTTTGTTTTAAGTCATTTAATTATTTAATTATTAGAAAGAGTAACCGGTCCGGTATTCTTAATGCCATTTCCGAGTAATTGTGGCCATTCTTCAGAATTTACTTGACTAAACAATAGTGATTCTAATTTTCTTAACCTTAATCTGCGGCAGACGACCTGCAATTCATGAAATGGCATCATACATGTAGGTTGCCAGCAGATTTGAAACTGACGCCACATAACTGAAATTGAAGCCATATCAACCGAAACTGATGGCACATCAACTGAAACTGACGTGACACTGATTAAAACTGATGCCACATCAATCAAAACTGACGCCGGTCATTTGAAATTGATGCCAGAGCAATTGAAACTGACAACACGTCAAGCTGAGTGACAACAAATCAATTGAAATTGAGACGACATCAATTGAAACTGATGCCACATCAACTGAAACTGATGCCACATCAACTGAAACTGACGCGACATCAATCGAAACTGACGCCACATCAACCAATGTCAGATCAGCTAACACCACATCAACTGATGCAAAATTAATGGACCTTTCCGTTTTTAGCTATGCCCCGCCCATCACTAGCTAAGCTCCACCCACGCCTCGCCGTGTTGGGATTGATCGATCCCTGAATGCCCTAGCCATCAATTTCCTGAAAACTATACAGGGAAGCTGTTGAATATTTTGTAACTAATTTGACTGGGTGCTGTTGCTGCCTATGGCAGCAACAGCGCCCAGTCAAATTAGTTTCAAAATATTCAACAGAATATTTATTAAATAGTAAAAGCAAACAATTTGTACAACAACGCATAGACCGTCTTCAAATATGCGTTCGTGACATACTTATCATTCATTATGATGTCATTCTACACATCACGCAGTTCATTATGACGTCATATGATGGGCGGGTACTCTGGAAAGGTGAATTGACGTCACAAATTCAGAATCAAAATCATTGTTTGTTTCGAGTAATGCGATGAAGTCTGACAAGCAGTTTAACGTCGTAACCCTCCAATTTATTCCAGAAAATTTTAATTTTCTCATAGAAAATGTCCATTTGCAGCCTGCGAGAAGACTATTTCTCAAAATTTACCACTGGAATGACTAGCTCGGTTAACGAGCCAGTCATTCCAGTGGTAAATTTTCAAATATAATCTTCTCTTGGACATTCTCCTTTTTGGCTGATATGCGGGTTAGGGGGGGGGGGATGGGGGTGGGGGTTAACCAAGAGTACTAGCTATAAACCAAAGCATCGTGTCTGAAATTCAGCGTTACCCAGTCAGAGAGGAAGTGAGATAATCTAGATTGTTGTAAACCTTTAAATCATACATCTAGGCTTTTCCTTTTAATCTCAACTGCTTAAATAACTTTATAACTAAATACTATTTTTATTTGAACAAGTCTTAGTTTTAATTTTGATAAGTAATAAAAAATTTTAAGTATTATCGTATTATGAGGAGATAATCTTTTTGTAAATCAACTTCTAATTTGAACATTTTAATGTTTAAGATTTGCCACGAAAATCATAATTTCTGATTAACCCATAAGTAGCACTCAACATGATGTCAACATTTTTAAATCTTCAAATTAAATTAAAGGAGGAAGTGGTGTTCAATTTCAACAAATTTGGTGGAAGGCCAGCAACATCGTCCACCAAAAGTTGTCGAAAAATGTACACAGGTTTCTTTACTACTGACACAGTAAAACATAGAGTATTGACATCACAGTGGTACAGGTTAATACATACATATCCATTTGCACGCCAGCAGATGATATTTCTTACTATTATTTTACAATTAGAATGACTGGCTCCGTTATTATCGAGCCAGTCGTTCAGGTAATACATTTTCAGAAATACTCTCTTCTCATCGGCCCGCAAATGGATATTTTTTATGTGAAAATTGAAATTTTCATGAACAAATCTGAAAGTTAAAGGGTTATAGTGTTTTACATCAGCAGCATACCTTAATGAAGCCAATGATGAAATGGTGCAATAGATGATCCAACTTGAAATTTTGTGTGACGGACAGATGACCGTAATCATGTTGAATCCAACCAGTTTGTGCCTGGAAGATACAAACAGAAAGCGAACATGCGTAAAGGGAGCTACAGACTCTACATATGGACAACATCACAGGGAAGGTGTGCACGGAATGGACTTTTCCAGTTTTAGCTATGCCCCGCCTGTCTCTATCTAAGCTCCACCGACACCTCATCCGTGTTGTGATTGATCGATCTCTGAACTCCCTGACTATCGATTTACAGAAAACTATACAGGTAACCTGTTAAATATTTTGAAACTAATTTGACTGGGTGCAGTTGCTGCCATAGGCAGCAACAGCGTCCAGTTAAATTAGTTTCAAAATATTCAACAGAATATTTATTAAATGGTAGACATACAATTCGTACAACGTGTCAGACTATTAAGCGTTAAAAGACGGACTATATCGACTCATCCATAATCATGACATCATCTTACACGTCACGTAGTTGATTATGACATCATATGATGGATGGATAAACTTGGAAGGGTCCATATAAGACAATAAGTGGGTTATATGATCACGTTTGACGCTACAACAAGATGATACAGGTAGTGCAATGGTGCTACCGTATAACTCAGAAATAACTTATCATGTTTCCAAAACAAACTAATACACCTTTGAACAATGTCTTCCAATCGAATTATGTTCAAAATAATCGAGAACATTTCTTGTAACTAACATGTTTCTGTTTTTGGGTTTTGGAAACATGTTAACTTATTTAGGTATGAAAATAAATTAATGAACCACAACATATATACAAGTGTGCGAGGGAAAAGGCAATGAAGCTAAAGTAGCGGGTTAATTGTCAAACAGGTCAAGGATGCCTTGGCCAGTTGTCTTCAGTAGTGAGTCATTCCAGTTGTAAGATTCCTGAAAAGATTTCATTTTCATAAATTGTTAGAAACCTTTTTATCATTCAAGTTGTCAAGCCGGTCAAGATATATGCCCTTGCACAATATTATGAAAACCTAGTAATGTCCACATTATGATGAAGAATATCTTAATGATAGCGATTATCGATGTACAATTATAAAAGACCTTTACAAAAACAGTTTGAATACAGAATCTCCATTTACTCAGGATGAGATAATTACAGCAAAATTTGCGCAACTAAATACATGGAAAGATGCTGATGAATACAGTCTGTCAGAAGGAGACATACTTATACCAATTCTAACAAACGTTTACAACCAGATAATCACTGATAAGAAAGTAAAACCCCATCTTTAACCCTTTAATGGTCAAATCTGGTCAAAAAAATTGAAATATCTGGCTATTGAATGTCCATTTACAAGCCAAGAGAACACAATTTTTGAAAATTTATCACTAGAATGACTGGCTCGGTTATCGAGCCAGTCATTCCAGTGGTAAGTTTTCAAAAATTGTATTCACTTGGCCTGTAAATGGACATTCCACAAGACCATAACAGAGGATGGTTTTGGCCGGCATGACCATTAAAGGGTTAAAACAGGAATCATAACTCCCATTTGTAAAAAAGGTAAAGATATGAAGAGACCCTCCAGACCTCTACTGGGGAACAACTGTCGCCTCGGTTCTGGAAAATCTGAACATCTCCTTGGGAGATTAGAAATAATCTTCCAAAGGCAGTCTCGTCTACAATATGGGTTTACCAAAGGTCTTTCTCCAGCAATGGCTACTCTATTGATGTCTAAATCATCCATTGATAGCCATAATAAGGACATACTCTTGTCACACTGGACAGTGAAAAGGCCTTGGACATTGTCCCAGTGATGTAACTTAGTGAGTGCCCTGATGCAAACGCAATTGAAAATCACTGAGGGCATGCTGATTTCAACAGTCAGATGCCCTCATGAGCATACCAATCTTTCGTGCTTAGAAAATATCAGTGCTCTGATTATTTATATATCAATCGTTTGATAATTTTTATCTCATATTATTGTGTAAATACAACTGCAATTTCAGAATGATGGTCACTTTGAATGTTGATAAATAGCATCTTCATACAAGTATTTGTACCGATTTAGTATATGACATAGAATGCAGGCAGCCTAAGTTCAAGAGTTCGTCAGGGAGGTATTTTGTTGACACACCTTTATAAGATCTATATTAATGATCTATTGCTTCAATTAGGAAGACATAATCTTGGCATCACAATCGGGACAACATATGTTTGATGCCCTACTTGTGCTGACGATGTACTATTGCTAACTCAAAACCCAGCTGAACTACAAGTAATGCTAAACATAAACCATATCTACTCATGCCAGCATCGCTTTAACATAAACCCAACTACAAGTTCATTAATACGGAAGAATTCAAAGGTTTCTAAGGAAAAGAATGAGTCACTCTTGAGTGGATGTGAGGTGAAACCACTGTTCCTATTCAGAATTATGCGACCCATCTCAGGGTTACCAGAGCTTCCAAAAAAGAATTGTTAATAAACATTCAGGATTGGATTAGTTTAGCCAGACCCACATTATATGCCCTCATGAACACTGGCTAAAATGGGACTAATGGGTTAAACCCCACAACCTCATATCTGATCTATAAGGCATATGCTCTCTCCCCGCATGTTACATAGCTTAGAAACACTTCCTCTGAACAAAACACATATCAAATCCCTAGAGGACTTTCATTCGGATACCTTACATAAAATCCAATCACTTCCAACAAGAACTGCAATTACATCCTGCTACCATCCTTTTGGAGCATTGCCGCTTGACGCTGAACTTCAGACACCGTTCTCTATTATGTGCAATTCTGAACTGTGAAAATGAGACCTAGCTTATTGCAGTTGTTATTGAGACAGTACCATCTACATATCAATGTCAACACCTTTCTAATATGTACATCAATACTCTTACATATGTATTCTCTCCCTTAACTACATATATACTTATAGGCAACAGACCCGAGAAGCTCAAGTGGAAAAAGCTCCTTCGAGAAGGGCTCGATAGGTACTGGACATCCTGGTCCTACAAGCCTCAGAGAAATCTAGTCTCCAACATCTAGACATAGTCGCTAAATATTAATCGACCACATAAAGTTTGGAGCTCTGCTTCAGCTAGAAGTTAAAACGCAATTGTTAAAGCCGGAGTACTGACTGAAATATACATCCTGCAACAACAAAAAGGCGAAATTCCAAAATTATGTAGATATAACCAATGCCACATGTCCAATGTGTGCAGCAGAAGATTAGACAATCATACATTTTCTCACCTCGTGCCCGACATTATCATCAGCTAACGATCACTATTACACCCTGATCAAAAACACCATCCCGGGAGTAGGTATCCCAAAGTACAAACATCATTTCCAAGAGAATGAAGCTATGGCCCAAATAATTATGGATAGTGGTAAACTCTCAAATGTAATTGTTTCACCAAATGATGACTTTATTAATACCTTAGAAATATACAGTCGCCAGTTTGCACAGAAAGAGAATGTATCATCTGGCCTAGTATCTTGCGCAATTTAGCAAATTAGTTTTTTCCCCACATAGTCTTGTTTTCTTTTTATTCTTGAACTAACTCCATGTCTACTCTGACTTAACTCCAATTCTAATTATTATCGTTTTGTAGATTTAACTACCTGAGGATTCAGGGTGCTCCTAAAATAGGAGGCATATACAGATTTAAGAAAAATGAGTAATTTATGTGACTTTAAAAGAAATGACTTTGCTTGTGTAATTTTGCACGTTAACTTAATCTCACTAAAATCATGCAAAAAAACCCAATAAACATAAGAAAAATTTAAATATATTATGTAGAAATTTGTGAAAATCTTTAAAACAAAAGGATTAGAGTAAGGTCAACTAAGATGTGCAAAAACAAAAGAAAGGAGTGTATCAAGTATCAATTCAAAAAAATGAAAATTAAAATCTACTAAAACAAGACAGCAACAGAATACAACATGAAGCGTGTGAGTGACAGACAAACCAACAAGAAGCCTTCAGTGAAAATACTTGTGGATGGATATTAATCCATGGATATTAATCCGGAATATTTTCACTAAACAACTACATAGATGATCATGCGTTACACACATTTACATAGTCACCACAGCCTACACATATACAGTATAGCTGGTACAGCTCAGAAATAAGTTACCATGTTTCCAAAACAAAAACACAAATATGTTAGTTAGTATAATTTTGACCACGACGTATGAACAAGGTTCAGTTATGTTCAAAATATTCAACAGCACGTTTTATTTTCTTTCAGAAACATGTTAAGTTATTTCTGGGCCGTGCTGTGACCACAACATCGATGATGACATAAATGCACAAATTCCTGTCACTTTGATGTCTTATCGTCATGGCGATCGTACAGCGGGTTACCTTGAGAAATCCCATGGTTATATGATGAAATAGACGGTCCATAGATAGATTGTGGAATACAGATAGATGACCGTAGTCGTGCTGGATCCAGCCCAGCTGAGCCTGTGATAAAAGTCAAGGTTAGGACTCACAGAGTATGATCAGTACAACTGGCCGATAATCATTGATGACAGCGTCAGAATAAATGATACAATGCAAGGATAGATGCAAGGCTTCAATTAGTGAATTCCCAGGAGTACTATACTGTATTACCACTCAGATCCTCAAACGTAACCACTGACCTCCATGTCACTATCCTGTATCCTCTTGGTATAAGCAACCATCTACCCAAGTTGTGTTCCATTACAGTTAAGCAATCCCAAAATCTAACATGATAAGATTTGCTAAGCCTAAAAACTTAACATTGAATAATAAGTTTTCTAGAGGTCAGAATGACCTTGACCTTCGACGTTGTGACTTCAGTGTCAACATGCTGCTTCCTAACATTATACATGTAAGTAACAATGTATCCAAGTTTAGATCCAATGATTAATTAATCCTGAAAGATAGGCAAGAAGTTTTGCTAAACGCAAAAAATTAACATTGAAAAAAACAGTTTTGTATCACAATGACCTCGACCTTTGACCTTGTGACCACGGTTCACATAGTAATTAGATTCCTAACAGTATAGGCAACAACCAAGCCACGTTTAGATGCAATAGGATAAACAGATCCTGAAATATAAGCTGAGAAGTTTTGCCAAACGCAAAAACATAACATTGTTGACGCAGTCGTCATCGCCGTCGGAAGTGACACATATTTCTCGCTTTCTGCTTTGCAGGCGAGACAATTATTCTTGACAATCATTTCATTAGTAACTTTGCAGAAAGTCTTCTCTCGGCCTATCTTGACTGCAAATGTTTAATGATATGACTAACCCTTTACCACCCATATCGCCCAAAATCAGCTTCTGCAGTGATCTGGAGAAATGTTCATTTGTAGACAGACTATTTTTGAAAATTTACCACTGGAATGACTGGCTCGACAACCGAGCCAGCCATTCCAGTGATCACTTTTCAATAACAGTCTTCTCTTGGTCTGCAAATGGACATTTTCTATGACAAAATTGAAATTTTCTTGAACAAATTTACGTATTAAGTGTTTAATTGAACGGAGGTTTATCAAGGACAAAGACAGGGCAATCAGACACACCTGTATGTGTCATCACAAGCGTGACAAGAAGATCATTAACCCTTTACTTGTTACGTCGGCCAAAATCGGCTGCTGAAGTAGTTGAATGGATATTTGCAGGCCAAGAGACTATTTTTGAAAACTTACCACTGGAATGACTGGCTCGGTTACCGAGCCAGTTATTCCAGTGGTAAGTTTTCAAAAATAGTCTCTTGCCCAGCAAATGGACATTCAAAAAGGGAAATTAGATTTTCTTAACCAAATTTTAACATGAAAGGGTTAATGACAGCTGCTGACTAGAAATTCATCTCATTGATTATGGCATATAGCTTTACGATTGTCATCCACTAAAGAAGGGTGATCATACGAGCACCGATCTTATAGAACTGCGATCGTTTGTCTCCAAAAGCTTATGTCCATTATAGATAGAGTTGTATCTTTACATTTGAATGTCAATATTTAGCAAGCAGAGATGAAAGCGATGGTCACAAAAAATTCCTGAACTTTACTTAACTATTTAACCCTTAAAAGTTGTTTTAAAAAATTTAATTTTCTGATAGAAAATCTCCATTTGTAGACCAAGAGAAGACTATTTTTGAAAATGTATAACTGAAATGACTGACTCAGTTATCGGGCCAGTCATTCTAGTGGTAAATTTTCTAAAATACTCTTCTCTTGGTCAGCAAATGGACATTTCTCAAGACCACTGCAGAGGCCATTTTTGGGTAATATGAGTGTTGAAGGGTTAAAATGCTGATTAACAAAGAAACTACCATATAAAATTGAATATTGTGTGTTTAAATGCCCTCTTATATCTATTTCATTTCAAAGTAAACAAATAATTTCCTCCTCAGATGAAAACCAAACATTTTGGAACTGAAGGATTGGGAGGTAAAAATTCCTGAAAACTTTCATCTCTGATTACAAGCACAATTACAGATTGCAAACTCCCTCAGAATCTGCCTCCTGTTTTCAGATGCAATACCTCACCCTTATGGGGGGGGGGGACTGTAATTAAGGTAAATTAAAAAGCCAGTCCACTACTCACCTGCACTGTACCGGCAAGTGAGACAGAGATCAGAAACGGAATACAACCCGAACCAAAATAAAACAAGGTAAGGTATGCGAACAGCTCTAAGACCAGACAATGGCCTAATGTCGCTAAGAAAAACAGTACATCTGGCTTGTACAGACCCTGAAATAAAACACATTAAAATTTATGTCAAACCATTCAAACACGATCTGACATTGGGAACCACAAAGGTCGCCGTTACCACCCATTAACCCTAAAATTTATTCAAGAAAATTTTAATTTTTTCATAGAAAATGTTGATTTGCAGACCAAGAGAAGAATGTCTTTGAAAATTTATCACTGGAATGACTGACTCGGTTATCGAGCCAGTCATTCCAGTGATAAATTTTCAAAAATAGTCTTTTCTTGGTCTCCAATCAACATTTCCCAAGACCGGGGCAGAAGACGTTTTTGACCGTTTTGGGTGTTAAAGGGTTAAACAACAGTCCAAGATTAACACTTTCCTGGTCAAGACGGTCAAAACTGGACTATGTAGTGGTCTTGAGGAATATTCATTTGCAGGTCAACAGAAGAATATCTTTGAAAATTTACCCCTGGAATGACTAGCGTGATAACCAAGCCAGTCATTCCAGTGGTAAATTTGTCCAAAAAAGGGTGTTTTGTTGGCCAGTTTTGCTGCGGAGAATTAGAAATTTTCTTGACCCGTAACCCTTAACCCTCGGAGAAAAAAAATTAAAAATTTAAAAAATGAATTAAAAGATGATCTGGTGTTAATTTTACAACAAATTTGGTGGAAGATGTTGCTGTCTACAGATGTCGCCGTCGTAGACATACGACAGCAACATGTTGACAGCAACATCTTCCACCAGAATTGTTGGAAAATGTACACCAGTTTCTTCGTTATTGGCACAGTAAAAGGTAGCACATTGACATCAGAGTGCTAAGGGTTAAATAGCTAATGTGATGCTCAGAAACTACATGTACAAATAAAATTTTGCCAATTTGTTAAATATTTGACGGAGTTAAGTGCATACCAGAATACACATATTGGAGTTTGATGTCAATGGATCAACTATCTACATGTAGTGAGCGTTAAGACAAAGGCATGAGTCTGCATCTCACTAGAGCACATTTTATTTTCCTATCAATAAGGGCTAGAAATTACCCCTTTAAATTGTAATCCATACGGATCAGTACGCCCGAAAATTAACAGATCCCCAGAATTTTGTACTGATCTGTATTGTCATGACTGTAGACTCTGTAGTACTGTAGAGAATATAAATTTAATGTCCATTTGCAGGCCAAGACAATTTTTTTAAATTTTTCACTGGAATGACCGGCTAAATAACCCACTCAGTCATTCCAGTGGTAAGTTTACAAAAAATAGTCTTCTCCTTATCTGCAGATGGGCATTCAATAGGAAATATATTGATTTTCTTGGCCTATTTGACCAGTAAAGGGTTAATCAAATGGTCTGAATGGACCATTTACAGTGCATTATGGTAACCATTTAATCCTAAAGAAATCAAAATGTCTGCTTGCTTAAAACCTTAACACTCAAATTTGTTCAAGAAAACTTTAATTTTCTCATAGAAATATCCATTTGCAGACCAAGAACACTATTATTGAAAATTTACCACTGGAATGACCTGGAATTCCAGTGATAAATTTTCAAATATAGTCTTCGCTCAAGACCACTGCAGATGTTTTTGGCTGATATGAGTGTTAAAGGGTTAATGTACATATATGAAGGCCAATCATGCCAAGAGAATACTATTTGTCAAAAGTTTACTATTGGAATGACTATACCACTATAGAGCCAGTCATTCCAGTGGTGAGTTTTCAAAAAATATTATTTTCTTGGCATGCAAATGGACATTTCTCATGACCACTGTAGAGACCATTTTTGGACAGATTGACCGGTAAAGCGTTAAAAGACAACAGATTACGCCCACTGGCTGATGATGTAAGCAGTAAATCCAGTTTGAATTTTGTCATAAAACTGCTTGCTGAAACACAGTGATCAAGTGGGATCAGTTACCGTGCTAAAGCAGTGATCCGTTACTGATCTGTATGTGAAAAATGCCCACGGATCATGGGATGAGTGGTTAATTTCTAGCCCTGATCAATCTGCATCATATAAGCACTTACCACCTGTGTGTTCATCATTACATATAACAGAGCATTGAGTCACTATTGATGAACTCCTGATGACCTTCTAAGATTTCAATTTGTTCATAGAAAATGTCCATTTACCTAGAGAAATTATTTTAAAATATTTATCAGTGGAATGACTAGCTCGGTCGGTTCTCTTTTCTGCAAATGGACAGAAGTCGGTTTTGGCTGGCTTGAGTTTTAAAGGTTCTAAGATATAACGATCAGAGGAATCTTACCATTTTTCTGACAGTTTCTCGTAATTCCCGGAAATCTTTGTTCATTTCGCTTTCTATATTCTCTTTAGCGTCTATCGTTCCCACGTGTATCGGATCCATGTACTTTTTTATATAGTCCAGGTCGAGATGAAATGCTGTCCATGCTTCCTAAAATGCACAATGATCAAAAACATGTTTAATCCTTACCACTCTGATGTTCATATTCTATATTTTAACGCATCAATACCAAAGTAACTGGTGTAAATATTTTTTAACAATTTTGGTGGATGATGTTGCTGTCGTGGCGTTTAACTCTTGGTATGCAAAATATTTTGAAAACATTTTGACTGAAAGTGGTTGGTGGTTAAGCCATTAACAACTTTCAGTCAAATTGTTATCAAACTATTCAGCAGGTCCAGAGTTATTGCCCATTGAAGTTATTGTCTGGTGACTTGCAGTAGTTAGATAGTTAAATTACTACTGACATACCGGTTGTAAATTTGATGTGGCGTCAGACATTCTAAGATTATTGTAGCGGATACTGATAAGAGGGCAACAATACTGATCTTAGTGTAGCGGAGACAGACAACAATACTGATTATAGTGTAACAGAGTCAGAGAGAATGCCTATAATGATTATAGGGTCATTCCATATAAGGACCAAAATTTTTGAAATCCGTCAAGTCATAGTTTCAGATTTCCTTCAAACTTTGTCAGAGTAAGCATATGTATGTATTAACAGGAAATTCCAAGTATTATAGTGAAAGGTCAAATACTTTTTGAAAACTGGCCTATCCAATACCCCCTGCCTAAAATTGACAAAAATTTGTAACAAAATTTCTATGTTTGAGGCTTCATATCTCACCGACTACAGTGCTCACAATACTAGGTCTTTTTATTTTAACAGTCTGGTCACCATAGTTCGAGAAAATCACAAGCATTTTGTGCTGACCTGTTTTAGGCATGTATTAGGGGGTCGTCAAAAATGCCAAAAAATGTGATTTTTCATATTTTAATCCAAATTTGGTGATGCCGTAAAATGTATTTGTATTTGGTTTACACAAATGATTTCTATCCTGTTAACTAGAGCTACTGCTACTTTAGTGATATTTATTACCTAATGGCAAGATATGCTCCGCAAAAATTTTGTGGGAGCCATACCCCCACCCCTGTTCGCCAAAATGGGGTGACTTCATAACATCTTTTTTCAAAATAACCCCTTTCAATTTTTTTAATATTTTGGTGAATGTTATATATATATGGTCAATCGTTACAGGGCCAAAAGGTTCACTCTTACATTTGTTTCCTTTTAGAGCTATGGCAAATACAAAATCTGATATTTTTTCAAAAACTTGTATGATATTCGATTTTGCGGGGGTTAATAATTTTAAAAGTATACACTCTAGAAGTATGAAACAAGAGATGTAGCGCGTTTCCCTGCCTTATTAAAAGAAACAACCAGCATTTCCCTTTTACAAAATAGATAAACATGGATTTTAGAGATGTCAAAACCGTACTTTGTTAAGATTTGACATTTTTGTGGGTAAACTACAAGTCATTATTCAACAACATTTTCAATGGGAATAACATATTGCCTGGAGAATATTTAAAAAACAATTTGACTATAAGTTGTTGCTGACTTAGCCATCAATAATTTTCAGTCAAATCATTTTCAAAATATACACCAGGTACAGAGTTTGTCCTGTAAGCTGGTCGAGCTGCAACAGCTCATCACTCAGTCTTGAGTTATCCAGTGTTAATAAAGACTGAGAGATTTCATATCTAGAGAAAATAACTCAACCTTCAGAGCTTTGTATATAATTAGGTCAATTGCTGTAATAGACATAGGTAGTGAGGTGATATTGATTAGTCACATGGTCTCAGTTTTTCTCAGAGATCTGCATGCAAGTATTGCTATCAACAAGAGTTCAGTCAAGCATTTTAAGTGATCAAGATTAGGCAGCATGACCAGTGAAAGTGTTTAATAATTACTGCTTTGAAACATTGACATTGTTGCTGATACACAAATGTTTAGATATTTACTTTAGAAATTTAATAATTCACTATACATTTTAATGATAAATTAGGCCTTTTAATTTGAAAAGTGTAAACTTTGACTACGACACGTTGCACAATGGCTGAATTACCAGAGACATTTTGTTCAGTTGGACGTCTCACTAATGATAAATGTCATAAGTTTACGGATAAATGCTCTGTAAATGATGTTGTACAATTGACGGCTACAGATAAAACACTTGTTGCAATGAGAAGCGGCCAGAGTGAGGATAGTTTAGAAACAGTGTGCTGTTGCCACAAGAAACACTATCTGCATATATTCCCGATGATGAAGCAGAACACTTCATGTTGTGATCCCCTAAAAGTTCACAAAAAGCTTATTAAAAAGGGACTAGTTAATATAGATCAAGAAATTGTGGCATTAATACAGTCGAAAACTAGAGAGAGAAAACAACCTGGCCAAAAGATTTGCCATCATTGTTTGCAGAAAATTAATAACCTGACAGATTGTAGTGACAGTGAACCGGAATCAATGGCCATAGCAGATACTTTGTACAGTAATGCTGAATGCCTCAACTCTAGTTTCTCAGCAGTTGGACTTTCTCCCCTAAAGAGTGTCCATTCAGAAAGGAAAGTATCATATGGTAAACGAAAAATCAAACAAATGGCAGAAGCAACAACAAGTCACGTGGCATCCCACCTAGGTTTTCCACCTAATAAATTAGTTGCTGACACTTCACAAACTGAATGTACATGTGATTCTAAGTTAGATGTGGACTACTTGGTATCGAACATGAATGAAAAACTGTCTGTGTCATCACGAAATCAAAAGATACAAGTATTGACTATTACACCTAAATCATGGTCGATAGATAAAACTGTTCAGGTTTTTCAGGCATGTGGTGTTACGCGTTATATGGTGAAAGAAGCCAGACAACTTGCGCAGAATGATGGAATACTCGCTGATCGTGAAACCTTTAAAAGAAATAAGCTTGATCAGCATACACTAGATAGTGTTATTAACTACTACCAAGATGATACTGTATCTAGACTATTACCCGGGAAAAATGATTTTGTTACTATAAGAATTTGTGGTACCAAAGAACATAAGCAAAAAAAAGAAGCTAATCCTGACAAATTTGAAGGAAGTACATGCTAATTTCAAAACAGAAACTGGACTTAAAATTGGTTTCTCTAAATTTGTTGAGTTAAGACCCAAATGGTGTGTAACTGTTTCTTCTAGCGGCAGCCACAATGTTTGTGTATGCGAAAAACACCAAAATGTAAAGTTTATGGTGGATGTTATCTCTGAAGACTATCATAACCTAATTGACAAATCTGTATGTGACAGTAGTTCTAGAAATTGCATGCTGCAACGATGTGAAAAGTGTCCAGGAACTGCATTTCTCAAAACTTACTTAGAGCAAGACCTTTACGAGCACATGGATGAGGATGACATCATTAAATTCAATGAATGGGTATCCACAGAGCGAATTGAAATCATGCGCCGAGAAGTATCAGTTGAAGATTTTATTTCTATATTATGTCAACGGATCCAAGAATTAACACCACATTCCTTCATAGCGAAATCTCAAAGTGAATTCTTGAAAGCGTGCAAACATGATTTAGATGACACTACTGCCATTGTTGTTCTCGACTTTGCTGAAAATTACAGCATTATTGTGCAAGATTGTGTACAGGGATTTTATTGGAACAATTCTCAAGTCACGATACATCCTTTGGCATTTTATGTTAAGGCTTATGGAAAGTTGAATGAAGAAAATGTATGCTTCATCTCTGAGTGTCTGAAACACGAAACAAATACTGTGTACTGTTTTCAGGAGATTTTTACAAGATATTTGAAGGAAAAGTATCCCAATATTCATATAATTAAATACTTTAGTGATGGGTGTGCAGGACAATACAAGAACTTCAAAAACTTTATTAATGTCTGCCATCATTATTCAGATTTTGATATTAAGGCAGAATGCAGGAAATGTCAATTTCCCTTTCTCCGAGATCTAACAATACTCACCATTCTGTTACTTCTGATATACAGCTGGCCCTGACAGCGGCTCTAGGATTATAGACTTAGAAAGCTTTACCGACTCCTGGGAACCGGGTACCCGGCTCCCCACTGCCGAGTACCCGTTTACCATAGAGCTCATATTGTTTGCATAGCCACCAAACAAGAGAAAACTATGGCTTGCCTCCGTGGGGCTGGGAGGCTGGGTCCGTAACAGAATGGTGAGTATTGTTAGATCTCGGAGAAAGGGAAATTGACATTTCCTGCATTCTCCTTCGATCAATACTCACCATTCTGTTACTTCTGATATACACCAGATTTGATCAGTAACCTGGTGGGAAGGGGCAAGCCATACATGCTAATTTTGCCCCTTGGAGAAAGATTTTAGACTTCAAACTTGACTAACGGAGACCTAAAAGGACCGTCAAGTTCACGGAACCGAATCACATTCGCGTCACAGCCCCCCCCCCCCTTTTTCCTCCTAAGAAAAGGGAGAGAACTAACGAACATGTATCTCGCCTGAAAACACCAATATGCCAAGAGGGTTAACTACTCCCTGCATATCGCTTGTATTAGCCTGGGAATGAGCATGAATATATAAGATGAATGAACATGATACATATACATAATACAAAAAACTCTCACTTGTTGAATTACCTTATGATAACAGGACTTCAGACGTACCGCCTACAACCATACACCGGTTCGGCCATCAGTGACACAATCTGGTTGACATCCTCTCGCTTGACCATGCCTGCTTTAGGTTCTTTTCTTACCAAAGTGAAAAAAGGGGAAAAGCAGTGTGGTCACTAACTATCGTTTCAAAACAGCTAAAGCGAGTGGATTGGCTGAGTCTGACACATCCCTCATATAGTAATCCGTAAATGAGGACTCACAGTGCCATTGTGCAACGGCCATGATGTCCTCTAACGGAACACCATTGTAAAGGGCGGTCGAGGCGGCTATTCCTCTAACATCGTGTGCCCTTACGCCCTGCACCTGGTGCCCAGTCGCCATCTCATGAGTAGTCTGAATGCATTCGACCACCCAACGAGAGATAGTATCCATGGATGCGGCGCCATAAGGCTTTTTATGGCAGATCCACAGATGTCTATCGTTCGACCGTAACGAGTCAGTCCGTTTCTTGTACTTAGTCAAAGCACGGACCGGGCACCAGACACTGGCATCACGATCAAACCTGGTTAACTTCGGTATAATGATCGGTTTGCCGGGATATCTCAAAGATTGGTTCTTTGACATAAATTCTGCTCTTGGCAGAAGACGCAGACCTTCTCCAGAAACAATAAATCGGTTCCTCTCTGCCGAAAGCGCATGGATCTCACTGCGCCTTCTAGCTGAGGAAGCTGCCAATAGAAAGACCGCCTTTAGAGTCAAATGCTTTAGACTAGCCGAACGCAACGGTTCGAATGGGTGCTTGGCCAGTACATTAAGCACTAAAGATAGACTCCAGGCTGGAATGACTACCGGTTGTCTCGGGCGGAGATTGCTCATTCCCTTCAACATCACGTTTAACTGGGCCACCTCTGGACTATCCCTGTTGGCTAGACAAGGGATAACTGATGCCAAAGCTGACTTGTATCCAGCAATTGTGACGGGAGCTAGTCCTGTAAAGAACAGCTCACAGAGAAAGTCTGCTATTTGCTGAATAGTGGATTGAAAGGTATCAATACCCTTTTCTTCACACCAGTCTGCAAATCTGTTAACCTTGTTGTTATATGACTTGAAGGTTGACCTCCTTCTCGCAGCCGCGATGAAATCAGCAGCCTGTCGAGAAAAGCCTTCCGACGTGGAACGTTGTTTGACAACATCCACGCAGTCAATTTGAACATTTCGGGACGCTCGTGTAGGAAGCGTCCCTTGGCCTGGGAGATTATGTTCGGAATCTCGGGCAACTGCACAGGATTTTCCACCAGCAGATCTAGAAGATCCGTGAACCACGCCCTGCTCGGCCAATACGGCGCTATTAGCAGGACCAGACACGGTTCCTCCCTGACCTTCACCAATACCTTCGGTAGAAGAATGGTGGGTGGATACGCGTAAGCGTGCATCCCTCTCCAGCTTATCGCCAGAGCGTCTGTATCGACGGCATTTGGATCTGGAATCGGCGAGACATATGTCATGATTTGAGCATTTTCCTTTGTGGCGAACAAGTCCACGTTGGGTTTGCCCCAATGCTCGAAGATCCGTCGTAGAACTGGAGGGTTGAGGGACCATTCTGTTGGCAGGATTCTCTGTCTGCGAGACAAAGCATCCGCCAGAATGTTCAATCGGCCAGGAATATGAGCTGCTTTCAAAACAACCGAGTAATTCCTGCACCATTGAATCAAGTGCCACACCCTGATGCACAGGGTGGGCGACCTGGTCCCTCCTTGGCGATTTATATATGATACTACTGTCGAATTGTCCGACCGTATCAATATCACCTTGCCCCTGATCATCGGAAGGAACTCTTCCAACGCCAGTTCCACTGCCATCATTTCCAACAGATTGATATGCAGCTGACTCTCCGGGAGAGTCCATGTGCCCGAGACCTGGTGTTCTCCCAGGCAGGCACCCCACCCTTCCAGCGATGCATCCGTGTAAACGGACAGCTGGGGGTGGGGTAGGTGCAGCGAAACCCCTATTAGGAGATTCTGACGCTGTTTCCACCATAGAAGATGCGATATTATCGGCTCCAAAACTGGCACCAGTTTTGACAGGGGTTCTGTTCTCTGTTTCCACAGAGACATCAGATACAACTGGATAGGTCTTCGCATTAGAGCAGCGTACGGGATAACCTGCTCCATGGAGACCATCATGCCCAGCATCTGAAGGAACCGCCTCGCCTGAATGTGGTTTCCCACTCGAAAACTCCCGAGGATGGCTAACAGAGACACCACTCTGGGCTCTGACGGGTAAACCCTGCCCTCCTCGAGGTCGAATCGCATCCCCAAATAAACGAAATGTTGAGTGGGTGTCAACTCGGATTTCTCCTCGTTGACTATCCAGCCTAGATCTGAAAGTAACTTCAGAGTCAGAGCAGTATCCACGTTCAACCTGGCTGCCGAGTCTGCCTTGAGCAGCCAGTCGTCTATGTAGGTGTGTAGCGCCACGTTCTCTTTTCTGAGAAACGCTGTCACCGCAAGGACCACTCTTGTGAAAACCCTCGGAGCTGTCGACAGGCCAAACGGGAGAACTGTAAACTCCCATACTTGATTCTGAAACGCAAATCTCAGAAACCTGTGCCAACTCCGATTGATCGGAATGTGGAAATATGCATCTTTCAGATCGATCGATACACACCACATTCCTTTCCTCAATCCCGCCATTACCGACCTCGGTGTTTCCATCTGGAACCGAGGCGTATGGATAAACCAATTTAATGGCCTGAGATTGAGTATGGGTCTCCATCCCCCCGTGCTCTTGGGGACAAGGAACATGTTTGAATAGAAGCCTGGAGTGTTCCGGTTTGCTGGTTTTATTGCTCCCTTCAGAAGCAAACCCGACACTTCCTTTTGAACGGCTTCTAACTTGTCTGGCTCCCTTGGTACGGGTGTCCAGACTGGTGCCAAAGACAGATTTTGTGGCGGAAAGTCCCACCACTCCGGCATGTAACCCTGGGATAACCATCCCAGGACCAGACTGTCTGACGTCACACCTCGCCAAGCCTCGACGAAACGCATGAGCCTTCCACCCACCATAGACGCCTCGACGTCTAACGGGGTTGTCCGGCTCGCAGTCCGCCCCCCCCCCCCTTTCTTAACGAGAGAGAGTGAGAACCATTTCGTTCTAGGCACGACGGGTATAACTGGCACCGCTGTTCCTGTCGCACAGGTGCGGTCCAGGCGGATATGAAGGGAGCTTGCGTACCCTCAGGTACGCTTCGGCCCCTTCTGTCCGCCCTTTGAGGCCTTACCCTTACCCTTCCCCTTGCCCTTACCACCTCTAGGGCGGTCCGGAGCAACATTGGGGAGGGTAGGCGCCTCTACAGCCTTCCTGGGTTTCTTCGCCGGCGGCGGCTCCGAAAACCCAGCCGAAACAGACGTCGCAATAGGCCTGGCTTTCGCCTTGCCCTTATGCTTTTTCTGTTTCTTTGAAGGCTGTACTGATAGCGGCTTACCCACAGCCCCTAGTGCGTGCGCTTGCCGCACTAGCTCTAGCTGTAGATTTACCGCTAACCGATTCTGCGCAATACTGGCGGTGTCCTCTAAGATGGCCCGCGCTTGGCCACCAAAGATGCTAGGCCCTGTCAGGGGCGTCCCAAGAAGACGCTCCTTGACTGCCGTAGCCGGACGCATATGGTCAATGACCATTTGCCTCCTGGACTTCGTCACACGCGCTTGCACCCTTGCCAATGCGTCCATTGACAGCACCAAGCCGTCATTAACGCACGATAGCGCCACAGGTGGCACAGGGTGGCCTGCCCCCGCTTCAGCCCACACCGACTGAAGTAGACGATAGGAGTGATTGACAGCGCTCATGGCTGCCCTCACACCCTCATCGCATAGGGCCAGGACTTCTTCCTGGTGTACCTGGGCCTTATCCACTAGTGCCGGACCGGGACCACCCGAACCGGCACTCTGGACGCCCAGTACCCATCGGTCATCCTCCGTGACCGACGGGACTACACCATACCTGTCGTATTCACCCCGCGGAATACGGCACCTTGCCCGCACCTCCCTGGAGGCCGCAGGGAGCTGACCCTTGGTCATTAGTTGTTTACTATAAATAGCATCCAACAAATCAATGAACCGTGGATCCAGTCCCACTGACTGGATCCGGGCCGCGGGCAAAATCCCCGTCCTAATCGACGCAACCGACGGACGGGGCGCATCTTCATCGGCCGTGGCCGAAACCACAGACGGGTCAACTCTGGCTAGCCACGCCAGAGCATCAGACCAGTCTAACTCCGAAGAAGATACCCCCGCAAACACGTCACCCGTTGACATGCTTACGGGTCTGCCAGCCATGGCCTCCCGGCCAGGAGCCACGGCTGACACGCCAGGCACTCCGCTACCACATGGTTCCGCCGCCACCCCATGAAACACTCCGGTCCATGGGGTAGGTCCGCACGGAAAACCGTACGGACCCGTAACCGTCGCGGAACCATAGCCGGCCACGGGCGCCAACGGCACCCCATGTCCGGCTGCCGGACCAGGCGAGATAGGTGAGTACCACGCCTGGCCCGGCACACCGGTTCCCCTGACGGCTGGTGACAAACCAAGCCGCGCGGAACCGGTGCACGGTAACGGATTGGCCTCAGCCGCAGGCGGAGCCGCTGACCTGGCTTGCGCCAAACCAGACAAATGGAGGCCGGTTCCGTCCAGGACGGAATCAACCTCCATATTCTCCACCTGCGGCTTCACGGGCCGCAGCAACCTCTCCTCCTCGGCCTCATCGTCTTCAGACTCCGAAGAGCCGTCACTAGACGAATAAACTGTGGAGCCGTCCTGGCGGACGGCTCCCACACCTGACGGACCGGCCACCGCTACTGGACCACCCGGAGGTGGCCGCAGAGAGACAGAACCCGTCTGGCCGAAGCCAGACGGACCCGCCAGGGGGCCGTACGAGACGGCCCCCTCGGTAACCAGTCCAGAATCCTGTCCGAAGACAGGATCCGTACCAGGCATGGGGAGAAACTGCCCCCCAACCTTTGGTAGCAGGGACGACACCAGCGTGGGCAGAACGCTATGCAGAAAACCCTGCATAGCCGGACCAAACCACGCCGGCGGTGCCATCTCCGCCACCTCCAGCTGGGGACGTGGAGCACCCCCACCGGCCGAACCGGGCGCTCCACGATTTCCTCTCGGACCGCCTGACCCCGCGTCAGACCCAGCCAAGTCCTTCTGGGCAAGGAACTTAACCATCGTTTCGACGGACCACACTGCACAAACATTACACCTATGATCTATATTACACAGGGCACACCTAAAACAGACATGGTCCTTGAACATTACACGGACAAACTTATGGCAGTCGTCACATGATGGCGGGGCTGGCTTGGCCTATAAAATAAGCACAAACCTACAATAAACAAGCGGAACGAGACACGGATGGAAGGCAGACAATTAATTTTCAAATATTTTGACTCATAAATTAACCGTAACCTCCCGCACCCCACCCCGCCACGTTACAACAACGATCGCATTGATTATGACGACAAGAACGCGGCGGGCACAACACACCCATAATAGATCCTACAGGATGTGTAACGGCTCCAGGAATCATATCGCATAGCATTCAGGGTATATTTACTAATCAATATAAATTATACTCCTAACGAACGCAGCACGATATGTGAAGAAAACAACAAAATGTATAACAACTGCTGTCTCACACGGTAAAACCGCAGACCACGCATCTACTCAAGAATTTTGAAACCACCGATCATTGCAAACCGATCGTGATTGCACGTAAACTTGATCATTCTAAAGTTTCCGGTACCATTTTTAGTACGCAGCACCCAGAACAAGATGCGCGATTAATGAAAAAAATTTTCTTCACATAAACATCCGAGCGACCGGGTGTGACGTCACCCGCTCGGATTCTACGGAGAACGACGTCAGCCGATATTCGTGTTAGAAATACCATAGCAAACACCTATTTTCATATCTGCCGATCGCCTGTTGGGGTTTAAAGAAGGCGATCGTCTGGCATATATCGTTGCTAGCACACGTCCCAGATTCTATGGGGTTAGAAATTGGAACATGCGACACAACGAAATTTAGAGACCTAAGTCTTTTAACTATGGATATAAAGAACAATACAACCTGGTTATCTTGGGCGGTATTCTCCATAGTCCTTAGTTATCCTTTCAGAACACACAAACTATCACTGATTAAAGACTTAGATTCTTTTAAAAAACACTAAAATCCTTAATGCGAAAAGCATGTATTGCACTTGTTGCTATGCAAACAAGAATGAGCTCTATGGTAAACGGGTACTCGGCAGTGGGGAGCCGGGTACCCGGTTCCCAGGAGTCGGTAAAGCTTTCTAAGTCTATAATCCTAGAGCCGCTGTCAGGGCCAGCTGTATATCAGAAGTAACAGAATGGTGAGTATTGATCGAAGGAGAATGGCATTTCTTTGCTACCAGCCATGGTAAAGGTGTTTGCGACGGTATCGGTGGCACAGTGAAGCGCTTAGCCGCAAGGGCTAGTCTGCAAACAGCGCTTATACGAAATGCTAGTGAATTGTATGAATTCAGCCAACAGAACATAAGCAAGATCAAGTTCTTCTTAGTTAGTAAAGATGAGATCCAGAGCCATCATACAATGTTGGAAGAGCGGTATCTCCTTGCCAAAACAGTGCAAGGAACCAGGTCATTCCATTCGTTTGTTCCAAATGACACTAACTCTATCACAGTAAAGCGAATTTCAACTGATGATGTTTCATACACTCGGTCATTTTCTAACACACAACCTGGTATGTCATCAGAGATTCAGAATTTAAATATCCCTATGGAACTGTCTTTGAGTGACTATGTTGGTGCATTGTATGACAAAAATTGGTGGTTTGGCATAGTGTTAGAAATTAGTCTAGAAAATGAGGACTGTCTCATTTCGTTTATGAAGCCGCATGGACCAGCTCGATCCTTTAGTTGGCCAAGGCGCACAGACCAGTGCTGGGTTCCTTTTTGTGACATTCTAAGTAAGGTGTCAACACCATTGACAGCAACTGGCCGGCAGTACACTTTTCCACAAACTGATATCGACTTTATAAATGGACTATTTAAATAATTTGGAGGAGCGGTATATGCTGGATCATGTACCGTATCATCAATTATTGCTGAGGTATGTAGTATTATGTACTATCTCTTAACACTTTTATATTATATCATGTGTATTAACCAATGCCTGTCTCAGTTTATTAAATAATTCCATGAAATGGGTGACATTTAGGCATACTTTAGTATGAGAGATTACACATATTGGCCTGGTCGCAGTGTGTCAAAATTGTCTATAAATGGCCATAGAAGTCCATGTAGCTGTACTAATATGACCATAATATACCATTCAATGTCCACCTATGATGAAAAAGTATCTAAAATGCTAAAGTGGAGATATTTTAAACTTTTTAAAACAAATTAGATTGTCGCGAAAAATGTCAAATTTTAACAGAGTCAGGTCTTTGGGTCTAGAAAATCGATGTTTATGCATTATATAACCAGGGAATGCCGATTGGTTTTTCTAATATAGCAGGAGAACTGGTTGTATCGCTTGTTTCATGCCTCTAGGCCCTATAATTTTAAAATTATTAACCCCCAAAAATGGAATATCGTACAAGTTTTACAAAAATATCACATTTCTAATATGCCATAGCTCCAAAAGGGAACAAATGTAAGAGTGCAAGTTTTAACCATGTAACTATTGACCATATATCTACCATTCACCAAAATAAAATAAAAATTGAAAGGGGTTATTTTGACTTAATAGGCGATGAAGTTGGCCCTCTTGTGAACAGGGGTGGTGCATTGGGCCCCCCAAATTTTTTGATGAGCAAACCTTGCTGTTAGTCAGTAAATATTACTAAGCTAATATTAGCTCTAGTGAACTGGGTAGAAATCATTTAGTTACAGCAACTATAATATACATTTTACTGTATCACCAAATTTTGTTGAAACAGGAAAATTAGCTGTTTTTAACGTTTTTGGTGACCCCTAAAACACACCCAAAACAAGTCAACACATATTGCTTGTTATTTTCCTCAAGTATGCTGACCAGAGCATTAGAATGAAAAGATCTAGTATTGTAAACAGTATATTGGATGAGATATGATGTCTCAAACATTGGATTTGTACTTGAAACTTTTGTCAATTTTAGCATAGGGGTCTTTGAGAGGGCATTTTTCAAAAAGTATTTCACATATCAGTTAAAAAATTGTCATGCTCAACTAAAACATCCATATGCTCACACTGAGAAAGTTTGAAGGAAATCCGTGACTATGAGTTGACGGGCATTGGTCCATCTTATACGGAATGACCCTATAGTGTAGCGGAGACAAAGAGCAACAGGCCTCAAAATAAGCGCTGCCAAATTGCGGAGATCAATAAAATGATCCCATAATTTGACTCTCAGGCATGCCCGGACAAAATGTAGGAGATCCATCTCTTGATCACTTGTGCCATCCACCACCACACAACCGATTTATTGCGACCATGAATGAACAGAGTAATATTCGCTATAATTCGATAAACCTTTCACAAATGAATTCCCAATATATCTCATTCTCAAGGCAACAAGAAAACTATTGAATATTTTGAAATTAATTTGACTGGCATGACTGGAAGCCGTTGCTGCGTAATGCAGCAACGTCTTCCTGTCAAATTAATTCAAAAATATTCAACAGACAAATGACAGAATACGGTACTTTTATATCGTAGAATAGATAATTTTTAAAGGATTTATCATTGAAAGGGTTACCTCTGTCACCAATGAATTCCCCTTATCTCATTTTCAATGCAACCATAAGAAGATGCCTGAGCGGTTAATGAGGAGTACCGTTTTGACAATTTCCAGTAAATTTTTCATACAATCTAGGCTTTTCACCTAGATTGTTACCAATTATTTGGGGCTTTTCACCCAAAAAAGTGACCAATCTGAAGTCTGTACACAAATTCTGAAGCCTACCCCATAGGGTTCTTCCAGCCAAATTAGGTTGAAATCGACCCAGCAGTTAATGATTAGTATTTTAAAACAAAAGTTGACGCAGGGACGACGAATGCCAGATGGTCGATATGCGTATCAGTGACCTTGACCTTTTGACTCCAACATCATTGTGTGATGCCAGGTCATTAGGAGGCATGTGTTCAAGTCTAGGTGCAGCATAACCAAACATGAGGTATAAACAGGAATGTTGAGCTAAACGAAAAATGTTAAAGTTAGAAAAAAAGGATTTTTACCATAGTCAAAGGCAGCTTGACATTTTGACCTCAAGGTCATTGTATGATCGCGTGTCATTATAAGGAAGCATGTGGCCAGCGATAAAGCTTTAACTTTTTAACCCGGTACGTAGCCACCCGGGCCCCTAAAAGCAAACCATAATGGACCCAGACAATTTCTCAGGGGTCCAACTTTATAATTATGATGCATCGGGGCACAGCATCCTGTTTCTCCAAACATAGGATATAATAATAAATGATTTACTAATGTAGAATGTCTTAAATATGATGCTTTTAAGCTTAACTAGATTGATCGGTCGATGACGTGTCATCGCAAATCCCCACGTTTACCACTTTGAACTTTTGACCCACCCCCGGGATAGAGCCAAATGTAAATATCATTTTCCACTCCGTGATCATATGGGTAACTCACATACCAAATTTGGTTGAATCCCGTCCAATCTTCAATCAATTTCTGCAAGGTTAAAATTAGACCTTTTGACCCCTCTCCCGCCCCCAGGGGCGGAGCCAAATCTAAATGGCCTCTTGCACTCTGCAATCATAGGAATAACTCAGATATTAAATTTGGTTGTGTTCTGTCTAACGATTTCAGAGTTGCATTGCAATCAATTTCAAGACCTTTTGCCCCATCCCCCGCCTCCTGGGGGCAGGGCCAAATGGAAATGTGCTCATATACTCCACATTGATATGCGTAACTGACATACTAAATTTGTTTGAATTCCATCCAACAGTGTCACAAGAGTGGCATTACAATAAATTTTTTTACAAATATGAACCCCACCCCCTTACCCAAATGTAAATGTGCTCATGTACTCCACATTGATATGGGTAATCAATAGACCAAATTTGGTTGAATTCTGTCAAATGGTTTCGGAGAAGACGCATTACAATCAATTTCCGCAAGTTAAAATTTGACCTTTTGACCCACCCACCCATGGGGGCGGAGCCAAATCTAAATATCGTCTTGCAAAGTGGAATCATACGGGTAACCTACATATCAAATTTGATTTAATTCCACCAAATGGTTTAGCAGGTTTCTTCCTAGGAATTTCCCAGGTGGGGTCAATGGCCCATCACTAGTAAAATATATGGGACATTTTGCAATTGCTATGAGTCAAAATTATATTAAACCGGAAAGACCTGAGGAATGTTATTTAAACTGCTTCAATACTCCTATAACGTCAGGTTCTTTTATGGCACCTGTTCAACACTATTTTCTACTATACTTTACATTACATTCATATCTGAAATGAAATGTGTAAAATTGTATTTTGAATATATTTTAAAATCAATCTGTTTGGAATTGATGTATGCCATTGAGTATTTAGAAAATAATTTGGCCTAAAAGTATGGAGTTGTGCAATATCTTCCAACTTAATTGTTTTCAAAATATTCAAGCAACATAACATTTTACGCAGTGAAGAATTTTTCTTACTCTTCAGGTATAAATATGGAACCAAAATGCATGCTGAGGACTTATCTATGCTGCACTGCATGTAATGTTGACTTGATGAATTCTTCAAACTAATCTTTCAGGCCAATAATCATACTGGCGAGTTCTTTAATATTTAAAAAACCTAATTTGAATGAAAGCTGGGGAGCAAGAAGTATAATGGCCCAGAATGAATAGTCTTAATGTACATGTAAGTTAATACTCTGTGTGATTTCACCTCATTGCTATAATGTAAATTCTATAATAAACAATTTTAGTATTTTAGGTTTGCCTTTATTTTGTCATCACAATACTGAAGTATTATAAGCTGAAGCCTTGAATATGACATCCAATGTCCAAATGATCATTATTAATATGATTTATCCAATGTCCAATCATCAAGAACTGAGAACAAAATTAATATAAGGCAAAAATATAAAATAGTTTCGTTTCCTGTAAACCTCCCGGGTGAAATTTTTCTTTGTTTTCACCCGGCCGGGAATAAAAATTTTTTTTTCTACCAAGCATAAATGTTAAAACATGCATACATTTGTCAAACTATACAAATTGCAATGTTTTAATGCCATTTGTATGCAATGTGAATCCAGTTTGCTAATTGTAACATGAAAAAAATAACAAATTTGGAAATTACAACCATATTTAATTGATATCTGGTCAAATATCTGGAAACCAAATATTTATGACCTTTATAAAATAAATTAATAATGAAAAAAAATTAGTTTCCTCCCTCCCTACTGAAATCTTTTTTCTACACCCAGTTTGCAGGAAACAAAATCTTTTTTATAGATGGCCTAAATGCAACAGTCAAACTGTGAACTTAAAAAACTGGCACACATACTGCCTACAATTCAATGAATGGTCAAAGTTCAAAGTAGAGGCGTTTGGGGTGAAAATCCTCCTCTGTTTTACAGATCTCCAGTGCTGTAAAGCATTTAGAAAATCAAACTGACAAAGGTATGGTCCTTCAATATTTATGAGAAGTAGATCATCCACCCTCTCTGAAGACAAACGGCTACGGACACATGTTTTTGTGGTATTCTGTCCACTAAACCCCCTCTCAGTCTGAAGTATGGATTGGTGCAGTTAATGCCAATTGAGCCAGAGTGAGAAGATTAGGGAATTCCTTCTTATGATGCTTATGTATCAGGTGCCACAATATAGCTATGTCCTCAGTAGGATAACCTGCTTTTTGAATGAGTGGGTTTAAAGGAATCCCATTCAGACTTGTTAGTCTCTGGATCAATGATAGGCTCAAGCTTAACACCACTAGCATCAGATTCGTGTTTACTTCCAAAAAGGCCTATCAGTATATCGAGCTTATCATTTCCAAATGAGGCCGGATATTTCTGATTCATAACAGGTACTGGTTTGAGACCAAGTATGCCAAAGTTGTATATTATATTACTATCTTCTTCAGGAAAACGTTCATCAGGTTTTTTAATCAATTCATCAATAAATTTGTCCTTTATTGTGTCAATATTTTGTTTACCTGGAACAATACGACTGCCTTTAAATACAAATTTTCCCTTCTCAATACTCAAATGATCATTTTGAAGCTCATCAAGGTAAGTTTCATGTCCTACTGCTTCAACTGTTCCTAACTTGAGTTTCTCTAGAGGTTTCACACTTGTCAACTGACACCTGTACTAGTGATACATCAAGATTTGCTTTCTGGAACACCAAACACATCAGATAAACAAGCAAAACACCCATTAACAGGTAGGTTGTAGCTATAGTCATACTGAATAATTTTCTTGGCATACCCTGTAGATTTGGCATCTGGGTTTGTAGTGAGATATGTGATCAGAGAGTCAAGACACTTATAAATAGTTTGCACTGCCAGATAAATTGACAAACATCTCACTTCATGACCTTCTCTAACCTTCAATATGGGTTCATTAAGAAGTGACTGAATTTCAATCAAGTTCGCTGTACGATTTGCTGACGCCTTAAAGAAATAGAACATTCCAGTCAATGTTTCCTGATAAGTGCATAGATATGGTACTGCCTTGGCAGCCTGCGAACTTACTAAAGCTAACCGATGTGCGATACAGTGCAAGCCTGGAAATAAGGTGCCTGTCAAGGACATTGTCAGTCACCAAACTATCAAATGTCAGGCACAGTCTTGCCTGTTCCTGACATTTTGTCAGGTACAGATTTAAACAGTCCCAGTAGTTGCAATGTACAACAAAAGAGTCTGCATACAAGTGTTGACAAAGCCGTAAAATATGCATCTACCTTAGGTGTATCACAATCATTATGACAAATGTTTAGATGCTTTTTTACATGTTTGTAATAAGTTCAAGCATAGAACACTGAAGTAGTATAGTGTTGACAGGCAGCAAATTCGGGATGTCCGGTGATAAATAGCTGGTGCCTGCCAGTGTTGGACACTGTTGAAAAAGTTATTTCCAGGCCTGCAGTGATAATTCAAAAGCATTGGATTAGCACGAGTCATATAACCAGTCACACCATGATTTTCCCCAGTCATAACGCTCGTGCCGTCACTGCCTAGGCCCATTACGCTAAGCATAGAAACATGCTTTTTCTGGAGGACACCTATTTCTTCATAGATTGACTGAACGGTAGCTTTCTCCACTTGTACATTGCAGACATAAAGTGTTGATGGCTTGAATGTTCGTTCATCAAGGACTCTAACAGTAAATTATTAACTTCTTCTTCACAGCAATGTCCATACTTTCATCTGCCAAAACAGTTATATATTTGGAATTTTTAAGCTTACTGTCTATATCTTTCCTGATCACAAAAGCAATGGTTTCTATCATATCAGTTGCAGATTTGTCAGAGCAATATGTTGTTGATTTGCCTGTAAATAATCCTGAAATATGTGGACATTCCAACTCTTTCAACAGCCCCATTAAACTGTCAAATTTAGTTATTGCTACGCCTTGCTTTGTCATCCAATAGATCGTTTTCATAGCTGCATTATGCTAGTTTCTTTTTCTGATGTGGCTTTCCGAACGCAATTGGCGAAATCAGATTTCATGCTCTCAGTCTCAGCAATTACCACATTTTTGTGATCATAGGATGTTGCACGTCTTGTTAATGTACTTGTTCGAAAATTGTTATTTTTGTTGTCTGTTATTGTATTGGTTTTACCATGTTTAATACAAAGGGAGCATGACATAAATTTCTGGTCATTGTTGTAGGTTAACCATTTTTGTTGGAAATTTCATTTAACATGTGCTTTTGTTGGTTCATTAGTATTGCCAGTGTGATTTTCGCCATCACTAACTGTAACATCAATTTCTGTCTACTCTGTACCATGCCTTATCTGTAACATCACTAACCACTGCCGCTTTCTCCACATCTGCCCTATCTAGTTCGTTATGTTTACCAGCATCCTAATCAGCCACTATACCATTAACGACACCATCGACTAGGTCTTTTTATTCCTTTCCGTGGCACATTAAACATTTTTATAGACTCAATATTCTTTTATAAAATGGAATTTGTAACGGTAAATGACCACGTTTTGATTTGACATATTTCGTTTGGACCAATCAGTGCATGGATAGCATTCATGACAAATGCATTCGTGTAGCGCACTAGTGTTTTTCTCTCTGTCACACAATATGACTACAGTCGCTCGAGACTCGTAAAATCGCCTATTTGGCAACCGAGGCGAGCGAATTGTGATGTCTTCCACTTCGGGAATTTTGATGTAAAATGTCATTTGACGAGTTATTCTAACGTCATAATTTCATGAATCCGGACTAATTAAAATTATTCATTGATGGATAGACTTTTTTTAGCAAAATTTCTTTGCGCCACACGGCCCATGCATAATACTTTGGATGCGTCATTGGAATTTCCATTGCGGCAATGGCGCAAGACCGTGGCAATGGCGCAAGACTGCTGCCTCGGCAGAACCCTGTTTGGGAGGATAGCTTGACGGATGGATGGACGGACAGACGGACGGAGGCGATTACATTTTCCCCGACGTTTATTTAAAATGTGGGGATAATAATATTGGATTAACCTGCAACAGACTCATCAAATAGACATAAAATGATTTTCCGTTCACAAGCTTAAAATATGGATGGATAAATTTAGACCATGTAGCCACCTGGGCTAGTCAATTTGAAATTTTGGTAGTCCAGCCTAAAATCTAGGGTTACTGGCACCCCCCCCCCCCCCCACCCCACCACAGTTATCGAGCCAGTCATTCCAGTGGTAAATTTAGTCTTCTCTTGACCAGCAAATGGACATTCCTCAAGACCCCTGCAGAGGCCAGTCTTGGCTGACTTCGTCGTGAAAGGGTTAATGATAGTCATCATGATTGGTCAAGAAACTAAAAATATAATTTGCTTATTGAATGTCAATTAACAGGCCAAGACCGAGACAGTCACTGCAAATGATCAAATTATTCCTCAAGATAACTTGGTCGGCTTGACATTTAATGTGTCCACCACAATCATGACAATTAGCAAATTCTATTAGTTGCTTAGCAAGTGTGGATCCATCTATCCCTCAAGCAGTGTTCATTCTAGGAGGGGCCATGGGGTCATTGTCCCGTTATTTTTAAATGACCCACATTTTTTCAATTGGTGGTCAAATGTCCCCATATTTTTATGGATATTCAACAGTAAAATAACGCAACTCTTTCAAACTTATATCATCTACAACAAATTTTTTGCGTTGTAAGAAAATTGTGTTGAATATTTTGAAAATAATTTGAATGGAAGATGTTGCTACCAGTATGGATGATTTGAAATTGAGATACTAAGATGTGAATGATGAAAGTGTTAATCAGATTGGTCGGACTTGTAAGAAAGCATCAAATGTGGATATATATTTCTCTAACAGTCCTCTTTTTCTGCTAAGTTGTGGGTTCATTCTGAGCCTCTGTCCCTCATATTATTCTAAGGTTCCAACCTTTTGGCTGGGTAGGGTCCTTGGGCGCCACTATTCAAGATCCTAGAATGAACACTGCTCAAGTGAGATATGGTATCAGATATGGTCTATGACCCACATGGGGGTTGGAGATTATCAGTCCGCATAATTTATTCCAACTGATTCCACGTTTGCTGGTAGATCCAAAAAGATTCATTCTCCTTGCATGAAGTGGTAGATTCAAAACTTTCGGAAGCTTGAGGGAGGACTTCTATGACTCTATTGGATGCAGCTTATTTGGAAGGTTTTCCTTTTCCATTGAAATCAGCAGAAAGCACAGTTCTCTTTCTGGCATTTTTCTATCTTGTTTGGGATAGTACTGCCCTGATATCCCTCATCGTACTAACATACGCCCACTCACATCGCTTTGCTGTTCGAGGCCGTATTTGCAAACAAACGATTTCTCGCTATGTTCGCTGCCGGTTTTCAGGTAGCCAATCAGATTTCTGCATACTTCAATCTCGCTATAAATCTCAAATTAGAGGAGTAGCTTCGTACCAACATCGATGGAGAGCTCGCGAGACACGAATGTCAATCTTTGTGATTGACAGTATATTAGTAGGATGATAATAACCGAGCAATTTTATTAGGCGGTAGTTGACTGACCACATTTATTAATGTTCGTGGACTTAGCCAGACATCAAAAGCCTGCAAACACAGGACTCGACACAGGAGCGTTAGTGGGAGGACGAGACCGTGCGATACGACGATGGATATCCCTTGGAATGCTTGATGTTGAGATATGCAAAGTTTTCACAAGTAGGTAGACGACAATGTTGGTCGAATCAACAGAGCCGCCCGAGTTGCTTCCAGCAATGTTAGCCATCATCGTCTCCTATCTTTTAAGTGGATGAATAAATAACGCAACTCTCGTTCAGTCAAAATGAAATGTCAAAAACTTGGAGCTTAGCTATTATACAATAGTATTTGCCTAGTTACGCTTCCTGCTGTTTGAGAAGAGATATGGTATATGCACTGGGAAAAGATCAATAATCATTTACCTAACGCCGATGCACCTGAACAATAACCTAACCGTTATCAGTTACACGTTGTAGATATGGGATTGTCTTCTGGGGGGTCATGACCCCGGGGACATCTTATATTTGCAGTCCAAGACCCCCAGCAAAGAATATGACTATATTTTTGAATACCAGACGAGCTAGGGAACGGATAACACAATGAGCGAAAATGTATTAGCCCGATCTAGTGTGTCCATCAAGTCGATGCAAAACTGACACGAAAATATAGCTGATACAATAAGTGAAATGGGAATATGAAATTGGAATAGAATAGACTAAGACTTAGGGCAGTGAGCTGATGGAATCTATCGGTGGTTGAAAGATGAAAGCTGTTGCTGCAGGCGCGGCATAACCTTTTATAGTATTCAGCAGAAGTTATGACCAATAGTTTTCTAAATATTCAAGCAAGAGCGTCGGTAGAATGCTACGCACAGAGTGTACGTAGCACAGACTGAATGACTCATAGAATGACGTAGTAAACGTGGCGACGACCGACTTACCATAAGGACCGTAATAAGGTGACCGGGTTTCTATATTTCTATAGAGGCGACCCACAACACCAGATATGACACCAGATGTTGGTGAATCAGATGTACCACATGGTCACTACGTCATGGCACCCTTCTGAAATGCAGGCGTAGGCCTAATAAGCAAGGGGCTGGACGTGGGCATGATAGCGTCTGGCGCCAAGTAGATTAGAAAACCAGACGAAAAGTGGACAGAAGACGTTAGTCAGAATAAGATATTAAGAAACGATTAGCAATGATTGTCGAAGCAATGTCCATCACTGTCAAGTTTGTGGGAGCTTATCGGATAGAATTCCACACTCATGAGTCAATTA
This sequence comes from Chaetoderma sp. LZ-2023a, assembly GCA_034401795.1. Lineage (NCBI taxonomy): Eukaryota > Metazoa > Mollusca > Caudofoveata > Chaetodermatida > Chaetodermatidae > Chaetoderma > Chaetoderma sp. LZ-2023a. The sequence goes on along the minus strand of CM067359.1, from coordinate 20,772,088 downwards.
GGCCGCTTTAACTTGTTCGGTGTTCTTTTCCTAAGAGAGAAAATCGGAGTTTGATTAGTCAGGATGACTTCACAATCAATGAGCATCGAATCAAGGAAAGAGGAACCCAAACGAACATGGTAGAGGGCTCTAGAGAAGTATAAAAAGTGGACTTTAACTTTTTAGAAAAAAATCTTGGTTCCGAAAATTATTGCGCTTAGGTAAACCTAGCCTCGAGTCCGTATAGTTCTATGGAACTGAATTTGTCGAAATTCAAATAAGTTTTTGGTGAATGGTTTTAAGTAGCCAAGAACGGTTTTTGACGAAAATGATTTAGAGAATCGTGAAACGCAACTTTGTAATGATAGAATGACCAGTATTCGTATTGTATGAAAATCAGTTATTTCTATAGACGCGAGTGACAGTAAAAGTTACTCAAAGTATCTGGTGGTAGTATAAGCCACCCATGATTGATAGAGATTGGTGGTAGTATAAGCCACTCATATTTACTTAGAGTTTTATTTAACAGTTTGTTTTCTATCGTGACAGCATAAGTCACACATATCCGTAGCCATATTAGACAGTCAAACTTAAGAGAATAAATTATCACTTCGATATTCTCGAAGCAAGAGTTTGGGTTGTGTATTGTCCAGTCTGGAAGCGACGGAAGACCACCGTCCCGAGCCACCATCTTTTACCCGAGTCAGATCAGGCCCAGATTATCGAGTATAAATATCGTCACCATTACCTTAGACGAGGCGAGCAGATAATCGTACTACTGCATCTTTGATAAGAGGTTGTCGCAGCAACCGGTACATCATATTCTTATCAGAAGTGTAGTAGATATATTTCTAAATTAGACCCGAAGATCGAAAATCTTCAGTGGCTTCGCCGCGCCAGGATTTATATATTCCAGGATTGGACACTGTGTGAACCGTGAGTACAATATATCAAAGTAACGACTGAGATAGACTGCCCAGAATGGCCCAACCACAAAACCCTACCAACCCGGGACTACCGCCAACCGACCGACAATTGAGACCCGAAACAGTGGCAGCCATGCGGGAAATGGGGACGGCAATGGCGGGAGCCATAGTACAAGGCGGGGACCGACGCGAGACCGAGAGAATATACAGGCGAGAAATCCGGGACGCTATAGAACGCATCCAACCCTGTGACGGAGTGGTACCGGAAGAGGTACGAGAGTTTTTGGACGCCACAAGGAGGGCGTGGGCGGCCAACGAGGGGCGACTTGAAGGCGTACCTGTCTACGTCGTTACCCGAGCAGCCCGGGGACCATTAGCACGGGCACTGGACGGATTCCTTGCGGGGAAGGCGAGGGAGGACGTCACCTTCGAAGAGTTGCGGCAATACGTCACACTAAATTTTATATCCGCAAATGAAGGAGAGCGGATCAAATTCGATTTGGAGGGGACACAGCAACGGCGAAACGAGACAGTGGTCACGTTTAACAGACGGTATTTGGAGGCAAGCATGCGCGCCTACCCTGAGGCGAACGCAGATAATCGCCGCACCGTCCTGGGCATTTATTTACGTGCCCTGAACGATAAAAACTTAAGCAAACGCATCGTCCGGAAAAGGACGACGACATTGGCGCGGGCCATCGAAATTGCCGAGGAGGAGGAGACCTGCAACGACCTGCTACAGGCAATGAAAATTGACGGCGGCAGGCGTGAAGAGCGGATGGAGATAGATATGTTGGAGCCAGCGGAGGAAAAAGAGGTGTGGAAAGTAGTGAGGGGGTTAAAAAGCCAAATGGCGCAGCAGGCTAAAATGATCGAGCAGCTGTGCGGGTTGGTGCAGGATTTGCAAGCAGTGCAAGAACGACCTAAACCGGCAGCCCAACGCGCTGCACCCACGCGAAAAACAGCAACCCCGCCACCCAAGCAACTTAATCCGGGAGCGGGACGCAGATCGCCAAGAAGCGCCGCAAACATTACCTGCTACAATTGTGGACAAATCGGTCACTATAAAAGTGACTGCCGTCAGGCAGTGCAACCAACCGCACGACGACTACAACCGCGAACACAGCCCCGACCGCAACGACCACCCATGACATGTTTCACATGTGGCCGAGAAGGACATACGGCCCAGAATTGTTTTGGGACGTATATGAGCCGGCAGGCGACTCCTGCCGTAACAATAAACTGTTTTGGGTGTGGCAAAGACGGCCACTACATAAGAGACTGTCCGCTGCGGAATGGTCCTGCCGGGACCCAACAAAAGGGTCCGGCTAACCGCAGGGCGATCAAGCGTCCCCGCACTGACGAAATGGAGATCGACGAGGTGAACGATCATCGACGACGCACGACACCCAGTGACTGTTCACGTAACAATCGAATGGACATGAACAATGCTCGACGTAACCAGTACGAATATATTGATCGTGATGGTTTTATTTTAACTAGTGAAAATACCGATGCATATGGCCGTCATTCAAACGGTAGCGAAAAGGATGCGTCGGATGACAGGCACAGTTACGCCGAAGTGGTTAATGGACGAAGGAGCCCGGGAAACGACGACGGAGAGAGCCGTTGGTGAGATCACCGACCGAGCGGTTCTTAATCCGTCTAAAAATGGATAAAGACGGTCCATCGGATCAGGGTAAGTACCTGCATGCCTTAGTGGATACTGGTGCTAGCACATCCTTGATTCGTAAGGATATATGGCGTAGCATGTTGAATGCTAGGCCATTGAAAAGAGCAAGAACGCTCTTAGCTGTAAATGGTTCCCCGATAAAGTTGTTGGGGGAAACGCAAGTAAAATTCAAGAACGTCCGACCCATCCCTAGTACGATTGTGGCCAGAATGAGGCATGAATGTTTACTTGGAGCGGATGCTTTGCACCTGGGAAATGCAAAGATTGACTATCGGGCCAAAATTGTAGTATGGTTTGGCCAGATATATCCCTTTGAGTATCCGCATAGAGAACAGACAAATTATGTCTATGCAAGCTGTAAGGAAACGACCGGATATAAAGATATCGACAAAGTCATGGCGGACTTTGCAGATATTTTTGATACGGCTCGTCCAAACACTTTAGGATTGGTTCCCAAAGTCAAGTGTACGGTACCGACAGGGGATGCCTATCCTATTAGGCAGAAAGCGTACCGTCTACCGCTAGCCAAGCAATATATAGTCAAGAATCAAGTGGCTGAGATGCTGGCAGCGGGCGTCATAAGACCGTCGTCATCCCCATGGGCGTCACCCGTTACGTTGGTTCCTAAGAAGGACGGGGGGACGAGATTTTGTATTGACTATAGGAAATTGAACTCCGTTTGTCGTAAGGATAGCTATCCTTTGCCGAATATATCGGACATTTTTGATTCTATGGGCGGCGCTACGATCTTTTCGACTATGGACTTGAAGTCTGGCTATTGGCAGATACCAATGGACAGCCAAGACATAGCGAAAACAGCGTTCGTTTGCAGTCAAGGTTTGTTTGAATTTCTTCGGATGCCGTTCGGTTTTGCGAACTCAGGTGCCGTATTTCAGAGGGCAATGAACGATATTTTCCGAGAATTCGTGGGAAAATGTCTGCATGTTTTTGTCGACGATATAGTCATATATTCGAGAAACCCGGCTGAACATGCACAGCATTTGCGTACAGTTATGCGTAGAATTCAAGAATATAATTTGCAAGTTAAAAAATCGAAATGCGATTTCGCCCAACCATCAGTTGATTTGTTAGGATATCGTGTTTCAGCACAGGGAGTGGCTCCTCAGGTCCAGAAGGTCAAGGTCATAAGAGAAATGTCACCGCCACGCGACGTGGGTGAGGTGAGAAGTTTCCTGGGCGCTACAGGGTATTACCGCTCTTGTGTGCAAGGCTATGCCGAAATTGCTACGCCTTTGATAGAATTGACTAAGAAATATAAACGTTTTGAGTGGGGTCAGGAAGAACAGCAAGCGTTTAAGAAATTACAAAACTTGCTGTGTAGTGAGACGGTTCTCACATATCCGAATTTGAATGCTCCGTATAGATTGTATACTGATGCGTCTAGCTATGCGATAGGTGCGATACTGGTACAGGTAGATGACGAGGGTATTGAGCGTGTGATTCAGTATGTCAGCTCTACTCTTAAAGACAGTCAGTTGAATTGGCCTGTGATAGAAAAGGAAGCTTATGCGGTGATATACGCGCTAAAGAAGCTTAGACCTTATCTATTTGGCGCCAGTTTACCGTGTATACCGACCACAAACCCCTAAAGAGTTTGTTTGTGGGCGAAGTTAAAAACACGAAGGTGCAGCGCTGGGCGGTACTGATTGCCGAGTACGGATGTAAGATTGAATACATCCAAGGCTCGAAGAATATTCGAGCGGACAGTTGTCCAGGTTACGTCGACCGGTGGAAGTCGCAACGTTAGATACAGGCGACTTTGTGATACCAGATGTCGACGAGGGAGTGTTACCTCACGTCCCTCTGGAAGCATTCGACATACCATATGACGAATTGTGTGCCGAGCAGACCAAGGAATACCCGGAGTTGTTCAAAAACACCCCGGAGGAGTATATGGTCAAGAATGGCATTTTGTATTCTTTAATTACGCCTTCAGCGTTGGACGCTGAGTACCCCAGAATTGTCTTACCTGCCCTGTTCCGTGAGAAAGTGCTCCGGATGGCTCATGAACGAGCTGGTCACCAAGGTCTACAGAAGACCATCGGTATGGTAAGAGATTCTTTTGTATGGACGTCTTTAAGAAAAGACGTAATTCGTATGCTTGAAACATGTACGAAGTGCCAGGTCAACCGACCTGTCACTACCCGACCCAGGTATAGTGAAATGCCCATGGCCAATTATCCGGGTCAGATAATTGGAATGGATTTGATCGGTCCATTATTAGAATCGAATAAGGGTAACGTGTATATCATGACGGTGATCGATCACTGCTCTGCTTGGGCAGAAGCATATCCGATTGCAGCGAAGACATCTCAAAATGTGGAAGAAAAGTTCTTCAACGAGTATGTCGCGCGTCATGGCGTCCCTGAGATTGTAATAACCGACCAGGGTAGGGAATTTTGTTCCAATTCTCTGGAGGAGCGGTTTCAAGAACACGGTATCGACCATAGACGGTCTAGCCCATACCATCCGCAGACCAATGGACGTACTGAAAGATTCAACCGCACCCTTAAAGAATTGATCCAGAAAGGGGTGAACAATGCCTCGAGGGCGTGGGAGGACGAGTTGGGTGCGGCTTTGACAGTGTACCGCAGTACTCGTCATTCAACGACCGGGTATACGCCATTTTATTTGACGTATGGGCGACGGGCGAGATTGCCGAAAGCCGTTCCCATTGATGCGTCGCAGGACCTTGGTGAGAGACTGACGTATCTCAACAACGCCTTGCTGCGTGCTCGTGAGGGGACAGCTAGATCTCGAGAGGTTCACCGGGAACAAATTAATAAGCGTGCGAACGCTGGTGAGTTTAAAGTGGGGGATTCGGTGGTCGTCAAAGCTGGAGAGGATAAAATTGACCTCTCGCAGCGACCCCGAGTATGAGATCTTCAAAATTAACGGACCTGTGGCCCATGTCCGCCATCAAAGGTCCGGGAGAATGCGTGTGCTTAATATATGTAAGCTGCGCGTAGTCGACTCGGAAATGTGCTGGGACGGGGTGCGACCACGCCCCATTCGTAACCCTACCAAGGGGACGAAAGCTAGCCATCACCCCAGGGCGATGTTGCCCGAGCCAGAACCTATGGTCACCGACGAAGATACGACATCCCAGGCTCGTAAGAAGCGGCCAGCTTCGGATATGGAGCCAGAGGTGCGTACAGGGGGTAAGAGGGTTGACCGGAAAAGGGTGCAACCCAGTACGAATCGCAGTCGAAACCATGAGTCACCAAGTGACGTCATCGGAACTCCCAGGCCCATGGTGATTGACGCTCCAGAGGCGGCACCAGAGCTGCTTTCTGAACCAATGGAGATGCTTCCATCGCATCCTTATATGCTGCGCAAGCGCAGACATATACCAGATGACGATTCTGACAGCAATCGACTCAGGTTAGACTTGAAGCGAAAGCAAGGGTATGGGCGGGAGAACGAATCCGGTAACAAGCGACTCCGAATTGGCGTAATAGACTCCGCCCTTTACGATGACGTGCTATACGCTGATTTCGTCAGTCGTGTAAATGCCGTTATTCAGCGGCACAACCGCCGATAGTGTGTATTGTATCGCTATACTGTAACATCGCAAATAGCCAGTACGTAAAATATCATAACAATTAAGACTAAATTTGTTCGCAGATACTAAAATGTATTCGTTTAAATTGTGTATAATGGCGTTGTGGTTTAGCATGGTATCAAGTATATGCAAGGACTCGAGTATACACCGCCTGCCGAACGGCGTCATGATAACTAAGCCGGAGACTGTGTCAGTGATACGGGCCGAATGGACCGTGATAGTATCCATCGACCATCCTTACCTACCCGCGGAGTTCCTGGGACGGTTGGCCCAAATGGCCAGTCTCGCCGCTAGCATGGGTACAAAAACAGCGTTTTTGAGTGGGAACGATATATACGGATTACAGCATCGAATACGGGGGGTAAGAAAGATGGCAAGCCAAACACAGCAAACCATGAGTAGTCGAAGTGGCGCTAGGCAGAAGCGAGGGTTATTTAACTTTGTGGGCGACATCGCATCATCGCTGTTCGGTACCGCTACATCTGGGGATATAGACGCCATACGAGATGTGGTAAGGAGGGCGATGACGAGGATGAACAAAGTGGTGCATTTTACCAACCAGTTGACGTCGCACGTCAAATTAGCTTTCCGAGATATTGGTATGAACACGGACCGTATTAACGAGTTAGGCGACAACTTGGCCAGTGCAACGAGCAACATGAGCCGAGCGCTCAGGCAGCAGGGAATTCGATTGTTGGAACTCTATGCGTTGGTACGGTTAGGACATGTTATAGACTCGGCTGAACATGTGGTCTATGACTACCAGAAGGCAGCCGAACGATTCCATAGGCAAACGGCGTCCTTGGAGTTGGGTCGTCTAACGGAGGAACTTTTTAGTCCCGACGATCTGACGTCCGTATCGAAACAGGTTAGTGCGGAATATAGGCTGATAAGACCGTATCAGTGGTATTACAGAAATGTAGTGGTATATCCATTGTGGCAGGACGAATCGAAACTTCATTATGTGGCGACACTACCGTTAATTGACGGAGGACAATATATCGAATATGGACTATACTCATGGCCTGAACCACTGGCCAAGACAGGGTATTACATGCAAGTGATGCTGGCCCGTACCAGCATTGGTCTAGATACCAAGACTGGGTGGTACTTTACTGCGTCGGCGTGTCGTGGTGCCGACCCTAGGGTGTGCCAGGGACAACTACGGGTCGACAAGACCCACGTGCCCTGTATTGTGAGTGTACTGACAAATGCGACTGATAGCAACTGTAATATTCAACTAACGAAGTCAAACGTAACCATTAGTAAATTATTTGCCAACGAGAAAATCGGAGTAGTGTTGCAAACGTTCGGCGAGACGGTGGAAATTCATTGCGACGGACGACTGACGGACCGATGTATGGTGAGTAATGGTGTGTATGCATTGATGTCTGGAAAATGCGGGTATAGTGGGAGGGGCTGGCGATTCGAGCCTGTGGCGTCTTATAGTCGGACGTACACTCGAATAGGCCTAGCCATTGAAATGCCCCATTTGGATGTGTCTGGCGTTCTAAATCAATCTATGATAGTTGACCATTTAAAGCCACAACCGTGGAACCATTTACAAAAGTCTAAGTACGTGCCGCTAGCACCGTTATCCATGATCGACCCAGTGATGGTCGATGGCATTGGGGTACATTCTTTCGTATCATATTCAACGGGTTCCTTCGTAGTTGTGTTAGTAGTTGTGCTTATATTATACAAATGTGGCGTGTTATCACGCATGTGGAATGCGCTTAAATGCAAGCCACGTGCGGCCCATAAATGCAAGCCACATGCGGCCCATAGTAGTGAACCGCATATCATTGCACCAACTATTCAGACCCAGCAGCCCCGGAGACCTGCAGCTCTACCGGAGCCGCTGCGGAGGGCAACCGGGTCGTCGCCTAATGCTGACGCCAGGACTGAGATCGACCCGACGGCTGCCGACTGGATAGAGATGGAGACGTACGTTAACGTGGTGGATCCTAACGTGAGCATAAACCGCTTGGGGGTATCACCATGACGTTTTGGCACTAACATTATAGTAATTGGTGAATATTAAATGTTGTAGCACGAACATTAGTATGGTGCCATGTTGGTACTGTATTATTTAATAGGAAAAATTCACATGATCTGTAATGGTATTTGCACTGTAGGATTAAGGTTTTGAACTATAATGTTGTGTCGTGTGACGACGAATCATTACGACACGCGAAAAGTGTGTCGCTGCTGACCATGTTGTCGCTGCTGGCAGTAGCGGCAGTTTATATTAATACATTGTGTAATATATATTCACTTGTTTTAAACTGTACCGATTGCTCGCTTTTATTGTTAAGTTACGCGTGGATCGAGGTTATCGACCACGGTTTAATGATGTTATTAATGTGTTTCCGGGGGCAGTCTTTTGCTACCCGGACATGTATGTTTGTATAATTATCAACCATACACTAATGAACACTACTAATGTATTTTCGAGCATTCCGCTACTCGGACAAGTATTGGTGTATAATATATTGCCCTGTATTATTAATTTCTTGACCAATTGGATGAATATCAGGTGGTATCCGTTCAGGCTGCTGGTATTGGTTTGGGTTGTTGATAGTCCACAACGAGTTAGTTGACACTCTCTTTAAGGCCTTAAGAGAGATGGTCAAATAACTTTGGTTAAGGGGCGTATGTAGATATGGGATTGTCTTCTGGGGGGTCATGACCCCAGGGACATCTTATATTTGCAGTCCAAGACCCCAGCAAAGAATATGACTATATTTTTTAATACCAGACGAGCTAGGGAACGGATAACACAATGAGCGAAAATGTATTAGCCCGATCTAGTGTGTCCATCAAGTCGATGCAAAACTGACACGAAAATATAGCTGATACAATAAGTGAAATGGGAATATGAAATTGGAATAGAATAGACTAAGACTTAGGGCAGTGAGCTGATGGAATCTATCGGTGGTTGAAAGATGAAAGCTGTTGCTGCAGGCGCGGCATAACCTTTTATAGTATTCAGCAGAAGTTATGACCAATAGTTTTCTAAATATTCAAGCAAGAGCGTCGGTAGAATGCTACGCACAGAGTGTACGTAGCACAGACTGAATGACTCATAGAATGACGTAGTAAACGTGGCGACGACCGACTTACCATAAGGACCGTAATAAGGTGACCGGGTTTCTATATTTCTATAGAGGCGACCCACGACACCAGATACGACACCAGATGTTGGTGAATCAGATGTACCACATGGTCACTACGTCATGGCACCCTTCTGAAATGCAGGCGTAGGCCTAATAAGCAAGGGGCTGGACGTGGGCATGATAGCGTCTGGCGCCAAGTAGATTAGAAAACCAGACGAAAAGTGGACAGAAGACGTTAGTCAGAATAAGATATTAAGAAACGATTAGCAATGATTGTCGAAGCAATGTCCATCACTGTCAAGTTTGTGGGAGCTTATCGGATAGAATTCCACACTCATGAGTCAATTAGGCCGCTTTAACTTGTTCGGTGTTCTTTTCCTAAGAGAGAAAATCGGAGTTTGATTAGTCAGGATGACGTCACAATCAATGAGCATCGAATCAAACTCTGGAAAGAGGAACCCAAACGAACATGGTAGAGGGCTCTAGAGAAGTATAAAAAGTGGACTTTAACTTTTTAGAAAAAAATCTTGGTTCCGAAAATTATTGCGCTTAGGTAAACCTAGCCTCGAGTCCGTATAGTTCTGTGGAACTGAATTTGTCGAAATTCAAATAAGTTTTTGGTGAATGGTTTTAAGTAGCCAAGAACGGTTTTTGACAAAAATGATTTAGAGAATCGTGAAACGCAACTTTGTAATGATAGAATGACCAGTATTCGTATTGTATGAAAATCAGTTATTTCTATAGACGCGAGTGACAGTAAAAGTTACTCAAAGTATCTGGTGGTAGTATAAGCCACCCATGATTGATAGAGATTGGTGGTAGTATAAGCCACTCATATTTACTTAGTTTTATTTAACAGTTTGTTTTCTATCGTGACAGCATAAGTCACACATATCCGTAGCCATATTAGACAGTCAAACTTAAGAGAATAAATTATCACTTCGATATTCTCGAAGCAAGAGTTTGGGTTGTGTATTGTCCAGTCTGGAAGCGACGGAAGACCACCGTCCCGAGCCACCATCTTTTACCCGAGTCAGATCAGGCCCAGATTATCGAGTATAAATATCGTCACCATTACCTTAGACGAGGCGAGCAGATAATCGTACTACTGCATCTTTGATAAGAGGTTGTCGCAGCAACCGGTACATCATATTCTTATCAGAAGTGTAGTAGATATATTTCTAAATTAGACCCGAAGATCGAAAATCTTCAACGTGGCACAGCTCCCTGTACCGTAATCGCTACTTAGTTTAAAACCCTTTAACACTAATACCACGGATTTTGCAGCGGGATGGAGTAATGTCCATTTGCAGACCAAGACAAGACAATTTTTGAAAATTTACAACTGGAATGACTGGCTCGATAACCGAGCCAGTCATTCCAGTAGTAAATTTTCAAAAATAGTCTTCTCTTGGTCTGCAAATAGACATTTTCTATGAGAAATTTGAAATTTTCTTGACCGGGTTAAAGGGTTAGTAGACAATGTAGTACATTAATGTCAAGGGAACAGTTACCTCGACCAGGGAGCGGTATTTAAGTCAAGAGAGCCTGTTCACGCTACATCATGTACATGTAGATGGAGGTTACACTGTTTGATGTCTATGTATGGTAATAGATGATGACTGAAATTAAATCATATTTTCAAGGGCACACTATATACATGTAGTTTGCAAGGCTCAAAATTTAAATTTCAAAATAAATTTGAGGAGAACGGAATGATTGTTCAAGATGAGGTTAAAACTGTATTTTGTGGTTTAAGGCAAAATTAAATCATCATCATTCTAATGCCCTGTCTATAGTACCATAACCGTGTATCATCAGCATTTAAAGCTTTAACACACATATCAGCCAAATATGGCCTAGAGCTGCAGTGGTCATGAGAAAAATTTGCAGATCAATAGAAGACTATTTTTTGAAAATTTACTACTGGAATGACCGACAAGGTCATTCCAGTGATAAATTTTCAAAAATAGTCTTCTCTTGGTTTGCAAACGGACATTTTCTATGACAAAATTGAATTTTTTTGGAACAAATTTGAATGTTAAAGCGTTAGTGGCCAAAAAAAAGCATCTACACAGCAGTGGTCTCTTGACAAATATAGCCATTTACAGGCCAAGAAAATACCTTTAGAAAATTAACCATTGTAATGACTGGCTTGATAACCAGTGGTGAATTTTCCAAAATAGTCTTCCCCTGGCCTGCACATGGACATTCAGTAAGTAAATATCTTCAATTTCAGGGTTCCCACAGGTTTTTTAAAACTGAATCCTAGGTCTTTTCAAGGATTTTTAATGTCAACAAATTTTCAAGGACTTTTTTAAGGTACGGTCTCCCTTAAATCCTCTTCTAGCTGTCTTTTCCCCCTACATAATTCTTCATTATCACATTTTAATCACAGGATCTGTAATACAGAATTTTCCTGTGATTAAAAGACATTATATAAATTTATGAAATTTCGCTTGGTCTGCCATAGTTTTTCCAAGGAAATTTTCAATTCAGGCTAAATTCAAGGACTTTCAAGGTTGTGGGAACCCTGATTTTCTTCATAAAATTGACCATTAAAGGGCTAAACACCTTAATGTATTATCTATATGATGACTTACCGTTGCATCCTGACCGGAATAATGGCTAATAATACGCGCACCGCCGGGATGCTTCCGACAAAAGTTTGTTATATTATACACTTCACCCTTAATAACAATCCACTTATCATCGCTTGTATTGTGTGTCCGAACTTCTTCCCACGTAACAATCGGATTGTCAGTAAGTTTTACATCTTTCTCTCCGCCTTTACCCATAATGACGCGTATAAATAATTACCCTCTGACCAGATTATAAGTACAGCGGTGATGTCACCAGCAGGATGTGATGTCACCAGCAGGATGTGATGTCACAAGAAGTATTTCTTGGAGGAACACAAACTAAGCAAAGATCCAATTGTTGAACAACATGGTCATTACTCCTTAGATTCTGTAAAAAAAAAAGAAAGAGATATATGTATAATTTTGAAGTACATGTACGCTATTTGATAATGGGCGTTTCCAATTTTAGCCATGCCACGCCCATCTCTAGCTAAGCTCCACCCACACATCACTCGTGTTTGGATCGATTGATCCCTGAACTCCTTGAGTATCAATTTCCAGAAAGCTATACAGCATACAGGTAAGCTGTTGAATATATGGGAACTAATTTGACTGGGTGCTCTTGCAGCAACACAACCCAGTAAAATTAGTTTCAAAATATTAAACAGCATCTTTATTAAACAGGAAAGACATACAATTTTGTACACCAACCCTTAGCCTGTCATCAATTATGTGTTTGTAACGTACTTATCTCCGTTATTTATTTATTATTATGTCATCCTACACGTCACGTACTTGATTATGACATCATATGATGGATGGATAAACTGGATAGGTCCATTACTCAGGACTGTAACCCTTGAACTGTGTGATACCCATTTCAAGCCATGACATGCCAATATCTAGATTCACCCACTTTGTACTACTAGGCTTGCATGATTATGGACCTTTCCATTTTTAGCTATGCCCCGCCCATCACTAGCTAAGCTCCACCCACACCGCGCCGTGTTGGAATTGATCTATGCAGCAACAGCACCCAGTCAAATTAGTTTCAAACTATTCAACAGAATATTTATTAAATAGTAAAACAATTTGTACAACAACGCATAGAACGTCTTCAAATATGCGTTCATGACGTACTTATCGACGTCATTCATTATGATGTCATTGTACACGTCATGCAGTTCATTATGACATCATATGATGGGTGGGTACTCTGGAAAGGTGAATTGCTTTGCGTGATCACAATTATTTAAGATTAATCAGATTATCGTGATCAGGGATCCTCATACATGTCATAAGGGCGCTTTTGAGGGTATATACCCCAAAAATGCAACTTGGGACCCCCAAAAGTAGTGGCAGTGGGTCCTATAGGACCCCTGAAAATCTTGTATGATTATTAAATATTAATTGGTCGTAGTTTATCGCACAAAAGTACCCATAAAAACTAGCATGGGACACCCATAATTCATAGCTGTGGGTCCATGGTACATTTCCTAACTAATCAATCGTGATCACTCAAAGCAATAATCGGGCAAGCCTAACACATTCCCCACAAATTGATCATGAACAAGCATGACAAGGTGTTTAACATAACCATATCAAAATATTAATTTTTGCTTTGATAGATAAATGCCAATATTTTGTCAGTCGGACTGGTAGAAGCTTAACCCATTAATGGTCAGGCACGTCAAAACTGGCTTCAGAACTACGTATCTTGAGAAACGTCCATTTACATTTTGCAGACCAAGACAATACTTCTGAAAATTTACCACAGGAATGACTGGCTCAATAACTAGGCTTGCACGATTACGTGATTAAATCAAAAATCGTGATTATGTTTTAAATCGTGAATTTATATGATTAAAAATTAAATAATCGAATAATCATGAATATTTTCTATTGCATAAAATATTTCAAAACGTAACTTTCAATTACTTTTTAATGCGTTCGGCCATGAAAAATTACATTTTGCTTCGTGAGTGTATGTCCATTTGGAGGGCAAGAAAAGACTATTTTTAAAATGTATTACTTCAATCTCTTCTCTTGCCCTGCAAATGGACTTTTCTAAACAACATTACAATTTTCGGCATTGATATTCTTTTGTTGCTATGTCTTGGTAATTTGTATCCAAGCTGATTAATCGAGTAATCACAATTATTTTTTAACAAGGGCCTGTGGCGCTCACCTGGACCATTAGCATTTGAACCATTTGCATTTATACACCTGTGCAAAAGTTAAGCACCAGCAAAAACAATAGAACGTAGAAACATGATGGTACAACTAGGCTGCCATACTTTTTGTCCCCGCGTTAGCTGACATAATTCCAAGTACGAAATGCACATGCATGCATGACTTCACGCCGCTTGATGTCCGTGCGTGGCGGGAAACAGCACACGTGTTCAGTTATGTAAAAGTCCAGTTTGAGGTGTAGAACATTACATACAGATTTAGGCGACAAGATTAGGAATTTTGTGTTCATGACCGTGGTTTATTTGTACAGAGAGAATTAGCTCTTGATTGTGAACCGCTATGGCAAGACGAAGGTTAAGTGATCGTGTGAAATGGCAAATCATAGGCATGCATACCACTGGTATGTCATGCAGAGAGATTGGCAGACAGCTGAACATTAGCCATACTGTAATCAGTCGTTTGATTGCAAAACATGGGCAAACTAACGAGGTGAAGGACAGGCCTAGATCTGGAAGACCGAAGAAGTCTACTGCCCGTGATGATCGAGCCCTAGTACGCCTTGTTAGGAGATCTCCATTCACCAACAGCAGAGTGCTCAGCAAGCAATGGGAAATGCGCAATAGAGTGTCAATGTCTACGGTCAAAAGGAGACTGTATGCTGCTGGCATGAAAGCTAGGAGACCTGTCAGACGTCCTCTCCTCACTGCACACCACAAAGAGGAGCGTCTGAGGTGGTGCAACGAAAGAAGACACTGGAACATGAGATCCTGGAGACGGGTACACTGGTCTGATGAAAGTCGGTTCCTGCTTCATGCCACAGATGGTCGAACTCGTGTATGGAGGTCCAGACGCACGGCGTACGACCAACGTAACATCATGGAAGAAGTTCCATTTGGTGGAGGTTCCGTTATGATATGGGGGTGCATCTCATTTGATTGTAAGCTGGATCTGTTGACTGTACCTGGAACACTAAATGGACAAAGATATCAAGATTCCATACTGGATAGAGTTGTGGTCCCTCATTTTGTAAATCATGCACCTGGAACCCACCCTATATTCATGGATGACAACGCCCGACCACATCGTGCTAGAGCTGTGCATGAATACCTCCACCAGAATGCCATCGAAACCCTACCATGGCCAGCAAGGAGCCCTGACATGAACCCTATTGAGCATATCTGGGACATTCTGGGAAACATGGTGAGAAGTAGGGTTGCACGATTTTTCGATTATTCGATTAATCGCGATTATATAATTCAAAATGATCGTGGACGATTATAAAATGAAATAATCGTATAATCGCCAGGTTGAAATTTTTTACAAGACACTTTTACGCTTGTGAAACTGCTCGCGTTACCAAGCATGGAAACAAACATCCGGCTATCAGCCGAATGTGTGAATGATTAAATAAACTAAATAAATAAATAACTGATTTGTTTGTATTGACTCATGATTAGTTTTAGATGAATAAAGATTGTTTACTTGGTCGCTATTTGTCATTGTTGTTGTAATCACACACGCTTATCCCGCATTCCCCATTCTCTGAATAGTTATGAGCTAACGGTTTTCCCAAAAAAGTTCCAGAACTGATACCACGGAAATTCAACGCATTTTCTCCCGTAAAAATTCTCACCGCCTACACTTATGTTTAATGTATACCTCAAAACATCACCGGGGAAGTGAAATTATTTGATTTGAGCGCCTAAATATTGCGTATCCTTTAATAAAGGTCGTTTATTACATCAAAATTAATCCACAATTTGATATGAAATGGCGTCGTGAAACAAATACAAATCACGTGATTCGCCTCCAATTGAAGAGTTTATTTTAGAGCGAGTACTCGGATATAAGTATTCTGGAATCGGGGACTCGGAACTCGGGAATTTATATATATTATCATTGCGCAATAGGAACTGAGTATTATACTGATCTGAATAACGGGTGCCCGTTTGATAATCTCCCGTTAGCGTATAATATCTCGCGAGAACACGCCGCCTCCCATCGCAAAAGAGCCGCAGGCTCGCCAACTTAAGAAGCCGACTATATTGTCGTTCGTAATAATTCAATTTGGATCATTTAATGTTGATCGGCGTTACAAAATAGATGCGCATTTTCTCCCGTACTTGTTTGGTACATAAATTTGGTCTTGAAATATATTTATAAGGAAGCTATTTAATGACGCCAAGACTGTTTTAAGCACATTTTAACTACAAAAGTGTGGAATAAACTTTATTATATCTTGAACATACGTGGCCTACTATTAGTATTAATCTAATAGGTGGTCGAGATTTACAAATCCGAGGCCTGTATTGACTTCTAGAGGGGCCGGAAATGTATCAGGGCAGAGATCGGTCAAAAGTAGACACACACTGTGCCACGATTGTTATTATTATACAAGCTATTCTTACAAATTATCTGCTGAGTTAGTGGGTGGGCTTCTAATACATAGTTTTGCCGTTTTGAAACTGCTAAGAAATCATTGGAGCTCATGTGTCAAAGTTAGGGGGTGGACTTCTATTAGAGCATAGGCTACAATTAAACGAAATACGGTACCTTCCATTTTCAGGTTAGAAAAATCTGGATACATTCCTTTGTTTGCAATCAGCAACAGGGGTATTCTGTCCATGTATATATATACCCATGTGCCTAACCCATAATCTTACAATCTGCAGTAGCATAATAACGTCCTCTAAGCAGCATTGACGTAGTTAATATAGTTCATGATTAATCGTATGATCGCGATTATTTTTCTTAAATGATCGCGATTATGAAAAGTGAATAATCGTGCAACCCTAGTGAGAAGGAGGGATCCTCCTGTGCAGAACCTACAGGAATTAACAGACGCACTCCATCTTGAATGGCAACGAATACCACAATGGCGTATCAGTCGGTTGGTGACCAGCATGAGACGTCGTGTCCAGGCCGTCATCCAGGCACAAGGTGGATATACCCGGTATTAATAATGACAGTCTCAAACTCGTGCACAGATGTTAAACTTCGTTTTCAGACACCATTAATGACAATCTAGCCACGTGTGTCAACTGTAGGGCAATAGTTGTCAGTTGTGTCAACGTAACCATATTCAGGCCTCGTTTTCAAGTTCAAACAGAAACATACAGTGTCTCCCCACCATCATAATCAGCATTCCTCTAGTTGCATTATTACCTCTTGCACTAAGATGGATGGGTACATAAATGTTTATGCTATTGCTTTCTTCATAGCACATGAATATACCCTCGCATGTGCGTAAAAATAGGGTGGTGCTTAACTTTTGCACAGGTGTATAAATATATATCATGGATAATTTTCGGAAAATCCAAGATGGCCACCCAAAAGATCTACCAATCAAAATTCTGAATAGAAATTCTAGTCTACCTTGATAGGCACTCTAGCCAAATTTGTCAAGCAACTAAGAAGCAGTGTTTTGACAATTTCTATTAAATTTTTCATAAAATCTACGATTTTCAACCAAAAAATTGATCAATCAAAATTCTGAATAGATTTTCTAGAGCTTACCACCATAGAACCCATTGGAGAAATCTTTTTTGAAATATGTCAAGCAGCTAAAGAGGGGTAGCAATTTGATAATTTCTGGTAAATTTTTCATAAAATCTAAGATTTTCATGCAAAAAATTGACGAATCAAAATTCTGAATGGATTTTCTAGAGCCTATGACCATTGGGTCCTTTCGTTGAAATTGCTCAGAATGGTAAGGAGAAGAAGCATTTTGACAATTTCCGGTACATTTTTCATAAAATCTCAGATTTTCACCCAGAAAATTGATGAATCAAAATTCTGAATGGAAGTTCTGGAGCCTATGACCATTGGGTTCTTTCAACCAAATTTTCTTGAAATCGCTCAGAATTGTATGGAGAAGAAGCAATTTGACAATTTCCGGTAAATTTTTAATAAAATCTAAGATTTTGACCCCAAAAATTGAGGAATTAAAATTCTGAATGGAAATTCTGGAGCCTATGACAATTGGGTCCTTTCAACCAAATTTGGTTGAAATCTCTCAGAATGGTAAGGAGAAGAAGCAATTTGACAATTTCCGGTACATTTTTCATAAAATCTAAGTTTTTCACCCAAAAAATTGATGAATTAAAATTCTGAATGGAAGTTCTGGAGCCTATGACCATTGGGTCCTTTCAACAAAATTTGGTTGAAATCATTCAGAATGGTAAGGAGAAGAAATTTGACAATTTCCGGTAAATTTTTAATGAAATCACGGCATAAGCTCACTTGGCCTGGTGAGCTAATAATTGATCACGATCACTCAATGCACTAATCGCACAAGCTTATCAATAACCATGATAACAGAGCAAGTCATACTGGTGCAATGTCCCTTGATTGACAAAAGGGTATGATGGGATGGTACACTAGATAAAGAATGCATCTCGGGTGTTTTTGATGTAAAATAAGGGCATTTCTTTTCAAAATTAAATAAATTGAGTTTTATGGCATGGTGCGGGAAAATTAAGGCAAGGTGGAGCGCCCGCCCTTCTGTACCCATCAGTTTTATGGCATGGTGCGGGGAAATTAGTACAAGGTGGAGCGTGCTTCTGTTCCCATCAAGGTAAAACATTGCAGTGTTTCAAAAATAGTCTGCAAATGGACATTTCCCAAGACCACCATAGAAGTCGTTTTTGTCCGACTTTAGTGTTAAAACGTTAAGTCCATTCATGCCATTATAGATTTTGTGAAAATTTACCTGTGAATAAATTTGGCATTTCTTACAACAGTGGTTCGACTCTTACAACTCTGATGTCAAAATTTTAAATTATCAAATTTAATTATAAGATGAACTGGTGTTCATTTTTCAACAAATTTGGTGGAAGATGGTGCTGTCGTAGACAGCAACATCATCCACCAAAATTGTTGAAAAATGTACACCAGTTTCTTTGCTATTGACACAGTAAAAGATAGAATATTGACATCAGAGTGTTAAGGGTTAAGACCATCCTATATGAGGCTATCAAGATACATGTATAGTTAAAACTTTACTTACACACCATCAACATGCTTAAATTACCAACCCTTCATTGATTAAGCCAGCTAAAACCAGCCTTTGTGGTGGTCTTGAGGAGTGACCATTTGCAAGCCAAGAAGACTACGATATTTCCCTTTCATTTTATCACTCGAATAACTAGGTTGATAGTTGAGCCAGTCATTCCAATGGTAAATTTTCAAAAATACATGTCTTCTCTTAGCCAATAAATGGATATTCACTAAAGACGTGAAGTAAAAATTTCACTTTTCCTGACAAATCTCGAACATTAAAATCCTGCACAAAAGTCAGGTGGCCCACTAGCAGACATTAATGATTTAAAATCTTCCAACTTCACTTTGTAAGAAGTACAAGTCAAGTAAGTAAATGCCCAAAGTAAGTATATATACACCTGTGCAAAAGTTAAGCACCACCCTATTTTTATGCACATGCGAGGGTATATTCATGTGCTATGAAGAAAGCAATAGCATAAACATTTATGTACCCATCCATCTTAGTGCAAGAGGTAATAATGCAACTAGAGGAATGCTGATTATGATGGTGGGGAAACACTATGTTTTTGTTTGAACTTGAAAACGAGGCCTGAATATGGTTACGTTGACACAACTGACAACTATTGCCCTACAGTTGACACACGTGGCTAGATTGTCATTAATGGTGTCTGAAAACAAAGTTTAACATCTGTGCACGAGTTTGAGACTGTCATTATTAATACCGGGTATATCCACCTTGTGCCTGGATGACGGCCTGGACACGACGTCTCATGCTGGTCACCAACCGACTGATACGCCATTGTGGTATTCGTTGCCATTCAAGATGGAGTGCGTCTGTTAATTCCTGTAGGTTCTGCACAGGAGGATCCCTCCTTCTCACCATGTTTCCCAGAATGTCCCAGATATGCTCAATAGGGTTCATGTCAGGGCTCCTTGCTGGCCATGGTAGGGTTTCGATGGCATTCTGGCGGAGGTATTCATGCACAGCTCTAGCACGATGTGGTCGGGCGTTGTCATCCATGAATATAGGGTGGGTTCCAGGTGCATGATTTACAAAATGAGGGACCACAACTCTATCCAGTATGGAATCTTGATATCTTTGTCCATTTAGTGTTCCAGGTAGAGTCAACAGATCCAGCTTACAATCAAATGAGATACACCCCATATCATAACGGAACCTCCACCAAATGGAACTTCTTCCATGATGTTACGTTGGTCGTACGCCGTGCGTCTGGACCTCCATACACGAGTTCAACCATCTGTGGCATGAAGCAGGAACCGACTTTCATCGGACCAGTGTACCCGTCTCCAGGATCTCATGTTCCAGTGTCTTCTTTCGTTGCACCACCTCAGACGCTCCTCTTTGTGGTGTGCAGTGAGGAGAGGACGTCTGACAGGTCTCCTAGCTTTCATGCCAGCAGCATACAGTCTCCTTTTGACGGTAGACATTGACACTCTATTGCGCGTTTCCCATTGCTGGCTGAGCACTCTGCTGTTGGTGAATGGAGATCTCCTAACAAGGCGTACTAGGGCTCTATCGTCACGGGCAGTAGTCTTCTTCGGTCTTCCAGATCTAGGCCTGTCCTTCACCTCGTTAGTTTGCCCATGTTTTGCAATCAAACGACTGATTACAGTATGGTTAATGTTCAGCTGTCTGCCAATCTCTCTGCATGACATACCAGTGGTATGCATGCCTATGATTTGCCATTTCACACGATCACTTAACCTTCGTCTTGCCATAGCGGTTCACAATCAAGAGCTAATTCTCTCTACAAATAAACCACGGTCATGAACACAAAATTCATAATCTTGTCGCCTAAATCTGTATGTAATGTTCTACACCTCAAACTGGACTTTTACATAACTGAACACGTGTGCTGTTTCCCGCCACGCACGGACATCAAGCGGCGTGAAGTCATGCATGCATGTGCATTTCGTACTTGGAATTATGTCAGCTAACGCGGGGACAAAAAGTATGGCAGCCTAGTTGTACCATCATGTTTCTACGTTCTATTGTTTTTGCTGGTGCTTAACTTTTGCACAGGTGTATATATATATATATAATCAGAATTAAAACATTAACCCTTTATCCCTCATATCGGCCAAAAACGTCTTCTGCCGTGGTCTTGAAAAATGCCCATTTTAAGATGATTTTTTTTTAATTTACCACTGGAATGACTGGCTCGATAACCGAGCCATTCATTCCATTGGTAAATTTTCAAAAATACTCTTCTCTTGCTCTACATATAGACATTTTCTTTGAGAAAATTGATTTTCTTGAACAAATTCGGGACTACATTCTTTCAGGACAGAGTGTAATCAGGGTTCATACACATTTCTGTGTCTGAAATTCCATAATTTTCTATGACTTTTCATGACCAAAATTAACAAATTCCATGAACTTTAACAATTAATATCTAGGAGATTTGTGTTTATGATGTAGCTAAAAAAATAAGATTTGAGTTATTCTGAAAATGTCAGAATATTGCCTCGTGCAACAACCAAGCCACAGCCTTCACAGTTTTGATAAGCTGTTGCCATAATTTTTATTGCATCAAGGTGATTTATGCCAAACATGTCAAGAGATTTCTTTTTATTTTACATGATTACCATTTTCCATGACCTTTCCATGACCTATGATAAAAAAAAACCACCGATTTTCCATGACTTTCCACGGCTGGAATTTAAATTTCCAAATTCCATGACTTTCCAGGATGTCCATGACCAAACCCTGTATAATTGAATATTATCCAACATTTTCACCACTGAAACGTAACTATCTTAACCATGTGTCAACTCATACATATGAAACTGACATGCCTGCCAACTACATCGTGAATGTCTTGAATGTTTCACATGAATAGTTATTTTGGAATTACTATGAAAGAAAGCTTTATGCCGTAACAGATTCTACTCTGCTGGTAACTTAGTAAGATGAATTTAAAAGTAGACCACAGAATACTTCCTACATTTGAAATAATTAACAAGTTATATATAATTGCGCAGAAGAGATTAAGCCTTTAACACTTAAATCACGAAAAAATGGCTTCTGCAGTGCTCTTTATAAATGTCCATTAGAGGTCCCGAGAAGACTATTTTTTTTAATTCACCACTGGAAAGACTGGCTCGATAACTGAGCCAGTCATTCCAATGGTAAATTTTCAAAAATTAGTCTTCCCTTGGCCTGGAAATTGACATATTCAATAAGAAAATTACAATTTTATTGAACAAATTGGAGGGGTAAAGTGCTTAATGTCACGTGAAGATATTAAATAAAGGAAATTGGTCATGGTCATTGTTACGTACTGGGATAATTGATAAGCATATATCACGTCCGATTGGTATTTACCACTTTAACCCTCGAATTTGGTCAGGAAAATTTAAATTTTCTCATAGAAAATATCCATTTGCAGACCAAGAGACTATTTATGAAAATTTACAACTGGAATGAATGGTTATCGAGCCAGTAATTCCAGTGGTAAATTTTCAAAAATAGTCTTCTCTTGGTCTGCAAATGGACATTTCTCAAGACGACTGCAGAAGCCGTTTTTAGCTGATATGAATGTAAAAGGGTTATAAGTAAAACCTAGATACTCCGTAATTAGGACATTTTTTTCATCACGGGTTCAACAAGATGTGCAAGGCTTACACATTAGTTGCAAAAATCACCTTACATAACTGTAACCAACAACCCTCACCAGTATTCATTGTGTCAAATATTTACTAGTTATCAATAATTCAATATATCAAAGTCCATCAGAGCTCTCAGGTGGCCTCTTCTTCTTCACAAGTGACACGTACACTCAAATTTTAACACAACCAAGGAACTTTGCAGAGCAAGATGATTTCCGGACTTTGGCCATGATCCGGTAAGAGAACTCGGATCCTGATCAGATCAAATTCTGGATATGTGAATAGCTCTGAAACTGCTGGTGCGACTTGTGTCAAATAAAAAAAATATGAAAGCGTGTAACCCTATACTATGATTCCCCAACTTTGGACCTGATCCAGGAAAATCCCGAACAATCCGACAACTTTTTATAATGTGAGAAAAACCAGAGGCCGAGTCCGAGACTCAGAATCACAGATTGCTCGTGTTTTAACATTTTAACCCACGAATGTCCATTTGCAGTGAAGAGAATACTTTTGAAAAATTACCACTGGAATGACAGGCTCGGTTATCGAGCCAGTCATTCCTGTGGTAAATTGTCCAAAATTGTCTTCTCTTCGTCTGCAAATAGACATTTCTTAAGACCACTGCGGAAACTGTTTTTGGCTGATTTGAGTGTTAAAGGGTTAAATGATGATCGCCGCCATGTTGTCTCCTCAAGCGTGTTATGTGATAGTGTGTGATGTCATGTAAGTGCCAATTGATACAACACATTATTATGCTTGCGGAAGAAAACCCACCACAGACCCCCCCTTGCGGGTTGGTCTGTTGTTTTATTAACCACTATAAAAACATACTTACCGTTCAATCACTACTTGCTAAATCAATTATCTGCATTTTGCTATCAGAATAAGATTTTTATGCCCACATACCCACCTCCCCATGCCTAATCCCATTCCTATGGACCCTCAACCAGGCTACTGGTTGACTGTCCTCTCCAGCCTGCCATCTAGTATAGACTGGCACCAGTCTATACTCACCTCATAGTGACGCTTGTCGCTAGGCGCGCTTGCGCATGCGCACTAGAGCCCAAATAGGAAACAGATTCACTTTTCTAAATTTAAGTGCAAAATATTTCAAACTGATTCTCAAATCTTACCACGCGGGGTGGTTGAGGCCGGGTCGTAGTGATTGAATGGTAAGTATGTTTTTATAGTGGTTAATGGGGGGTTGTTATTACACCACAAAAACATCCATTACCGTTCAATCACTACTTGCTAAACCCGTAGATTTGGTCAGTGGCCCCTGTCCACATACGGTGGGAGGAGATTTAGAGAATCATTAACACAGGATAAAAATCACACCAATCTTACCCCAATGTTAATAACATAACATAATAGTGCATATACTCAATCACACCGTGATTTAACAAATAAGGATAAGTAGAACTTAAAGAACTAAACAAAAAACCAAAGAAGACTCTCACCCATTTTACAGACGCACCGTCCTAACGAAAATGGTGGGAAGTGCTGGGTATATGGTCTTCGGCTTTTTTAGTTAAAATCGTAATATTACGAAAGAATGAAGCTGCTGCACTCTGGTCTTTAAGATAAAACGAGGTAAAAGTAGATTCAGATTTCCATCCTGCCACCTGCATGACCTCATCTAATGATGAACCGGCAAAAAGAGCGAAAGAAGTAGACATGCCCTTAATGTCATGGGCTTTAATATGCGCGAGATCGATTAGATCCGGAGACGCTATTTCATAGCAAAGCTTAATTGTCTCGCAAAGCCATCTGGCAATTGTAGCCTTTCACACCGGCGTAGATAATTCTTCCGCATAGGAAACCCATAAATGGGAAGGATCTGTTCTTTTAAAATCGGTTCGCTGTTTATAGGTTCTTAACGCTCTAACCGGACACCAAAATTTGTCTGAAGGCGAAAAAGACGACAAAGATTTTAAAATAATAGGACTAGCAGGAAAACGGTTAGACTGGGTTTTAGATAGAAAATCCCTTCTCGGATATAAAACCAAACCGTCACCTGACACTATAAATCTATCCCTTTCAGCAGAAAGAGCATGAATCTCTGAACGCCTTCTAGCCGATGCAGCAGCTACCAGAAAAACCGCTTTAAGAGTTAAAAGCTTAAGACTGATAGACGATATAGGTTCAAAATGTCGACCTGCCAAGACTTGAAGAACCAAAGCCAGATTCCAGGAAAGTAAAGGCGTAGCAACCGGAGGACGAATATTACCTAGACCTCTAACAAAGCTATTAGGAATCTTAGTATTCTTGACCTCGGCATTCAGAAGACAGGGAAGGGAAGATGCCAGCGAAAATCTATATCCCCTAACCGTGTTAGCTGACAAATCCAAAGAGTCAAACAGATAAAATAAAAAATCTAAAACTTGTGGTATAGAAACAGAATCGGGCACGAAACCTTGGTCTGAACACCATTTACCAAAGATTTTAAGACGACCCTTGTAAACTTGACGGGTCGATTCCCTTCTGGCCGAGTCAATAATTTCCTGAGATCTTGAAGAAACGTTATCCTGGAAGCTTTCAGACTCGAGATTCTCCAAACGCATAGATTGAAGATTCCTGGACTTGGATGTACACAACGACCTCTTACTTGAGATAGAAGGTCCTGGGATACAGGAAGAAGACGAGGAAAGTCTACCAGAAGATCCAGAAGGTCTACAAACCAAATCCTCTTGGGCCAAAAGGGAGCTATCAAAAGAATCTCGCAAACTTGGTCCCTGACCTTCTGCAGTACTAACGGGATCAGAATCGTAGGAGGGAATGCATAAGCGAACATCCCTGTCCAGGACTGAGACAGGGCATCTACCGCCAGAGCTTGATTGTCCGGAAAAGGAGACATGTAAGAGGAGATCTGGGCATTTAGAGAGGTCGCAAACAGATCCACTAGAGGACGACACATGAGATTGAAAATCGCTCTGACAACCGACTTCGTTAACTGCCACTCTGTGTGGGCGAACTTGCTGGGACGTGACAGTTGATCCGCCAGAAAATTCAGACTGCCTGGGACATGGGATGCCACTAGAAAAGTCTGCCTCTTGCGGCACCACAATAGCAGATTCCATACTTCCAGACAAAGGAGAGACGACCTTGTACCTCCCTGCCTGTTGATATAAGCTACGACCGTCGAATTGTCCGACCGAATTGAGACTTTGAGGCCTATCACCTGATCTGACCAGGAAAGGAGAGCCTTCTTGACAGCCCACAACTCCAAAATGTTGATGTGGGCTGACGACTCCTCTGGGGACCAAAGGCCGGAAACTGACAGGGAGTCCCAGACTGCTCCCCAACCCTCCTGAGACGCATCTGTGAAAATAATTGCTTGAGGTGACTTTACCAGAGGAACACCCATCAGCAACAGAGAACGGTCTCTCCAGAAATCTAGATGAGGGATCAAATGTTCTCTGACGGGAATCTGATGGTATATCGAATAGACTGACTGTTTCCACAGGGACATCAAATACATCTGAAATGGCCTCCTCATCAGCGCCGCCCAAGGGATCACCTTCTCTACGCTGACCATCAGACCTATTACTCTTAAAAAGAATCTTGCTCTTACCCCTGGTGAAGACGCAATAATTTCCATTGCCACTGCTAACGCCTCTATCCTTGGCTCCGAAGGGAAAACTAACCCCCGAGCCAGATCGAAAGCAACTCCTAGATGAGTAAAGATTTGCGACGGAACTAGGCTTGATTTCTCTAGATTTAAAACCCACCCTAGATTGCAAGCCAAACTGCAAACCTCTGGAAGAATTCCTTCGAGAATTGGGGAAGACCTTGCTTTTACCAACCAATCGTCTATATAAACCTGAAGATGGATAGAACGACGGTGTAAAATTCCTACCACGGCTGACACTATGCGGGTAAAAAGGAAGGGAGCCGTGGTCAAGCCGAAGGGCATGGCGCGAAACTGCCACACCCGATCCTTGTAGGCAAACCTCAGGAATTTTCTGAATACCGGATGGATAAGAACATGGAAGTAAGCGTCCTTTAAATCTATGGAAGACGTCCACATTCCCTGATCCAGACTGGCAATGATCTGGGAAACCGTCTCCATCTTGAATTTTGGGGTGAGAATGTTCTGATTTAACTTCTTCAGGTTTATGATTGGACGCCAGCCTCCTGATTTCTTTGTTACTAAAAAGATGGTCGAGTAGTAGCCCGGGTCTACTCTCCAACTGGGAACTTCCTCTATAGCCCTCTTTACAATCATGGCTTCCAACTCCTCTTCTAAAGCCCTCAGTTTCTCCAGATTGGAGGGAACCGGAGTCCAAACTGGGCAAAGAGAGAGAAGAGGAGGATGACGGATCCATGATGGAGCATAACCCCAACGTATCTGGGATACTAGCCAGGAGTCCTGAATGAGGGCTTGCCATTTCTCCCAAAACAGAGAAAGGCGCCCTCCTACTGGCACGTTGGGAACACAGCACTGAACTGCTTGCTCCAAAGGGGGAGGAAGAAGGGAAGGAATGGGATAGAGAAGAGAAATTTGGACCTACCCGGGAACTGTCCAAACCTTCAAACTCTCTTCCCCTGATAACCCCTAAAAGAAAATCGTCCTCTGGATCTGGACGCACGGCGAGAAGGGGTCTGACCCCTCCTGGCCCAAGACGAAGGAGACTGTTGTCTCCCTACAGACCTTGAACGATGGGATGAAATGGAGTCGAACCGATCTTCCTCCAGAGATCGATCCCGCTGATCATAAGAGGACACATTAGAGTTATGAATTACCCTAGAAGGATAAGTTCCAAACTGATCAGGTTTGAGACTCTTCTAGGTGAGGAGTTAGGGCTTTTAACCAAAGAGACATCTCTCTTCCCGGAGGATTTGGCCCATGAACCCTGAGCTTGAAGCTCCCTGGAGGACTTCAAGCGCTCAGATTCCGCCCTAATTAAATTAGGAGCTGACTCTCCAAACAGATCAGTCCCGAAAGGAGACGCCACCACAAGATTCTGTTTCAGTACCTCGGAAACCCTAACCTCAGAAAGCTTTCTAGACCTACGTTTGGAAGTAATGAATCCTAAAGATTTACACACTGAACTAAGAGAACCCCTGGACAAATCTGCCAAAGAACGAAAGACCGCCAAAGGAACTTGTTCTCCTCGTTCTTCCGCCTTAAGAACAGCCTCCGACAGCAGAGCAAGATAATTCGACGACTTAATCTGCGACCTACAAACTGACTCCCACTTAAACACATCAGAAGAAAAATCCGACTCAGCCGCCTCCTTCAACTGAGATGATAAAACGTCCCAAGCAGGACCAGACAGAGACTGAGTCGAGGCTACCTTTAAAAAGTCCTCCTTAGGAATCTGAACCGGCGAGTCATACTTGGAAATCAGAGAAAATTCCGAACCAACCGAGTCATTAACGAAGAAATCTAACATGTCTACCACTAAATTGTCAATAGGAAGTACCTGAGGCGAAGATGAAGAAGGATCGTCAGAAGAAAGAGCAGAACCGAAAGAAGGATACTTCTTAGAGGAAGAGAAAGCGAAGAAGCAATCCATCGGTGAGCCATGGACCAGTCTTCCGAAGAGGCTCTAACTGGGCAAAACCTCTTCAGATCCCTGGCCCTGACTGACTTAGGAGCAGAATAAATAGAAGATAGAATAGGAGGAGGAGAATAAGAAGAGGCTATAAGAATTGATGAGTCTTCTGAGACCAAAGAATCACCTAACCTCGACAACACGGGAGAGGAAGGCCTACTGACCGACTCCTGAAAAGAGGAAGCATGCATAAACCCAGAATCTCTACCCAATTCCTGACTAGCCGATGATGAAGGACGAACCACTGCCGCAGCCGAAAATCTTGAAATAATAGACAAACGAGCAGACACAAACGAACGATCTAAAGAAGTATCTCTAACTACTGAAAATAAAGAGAAATCTAACCCTTAATCCACAATTTGAAACTCGAGCTCAGGGGACAGAACCACCGAAACAATCGGATCAAGATGATCAAAAGACATAGACGATGCCATAGATGAAGGAGGAGACGAAACTGACTGACCGGAAGCAAAAACTTGATCACCCTGATCATGGGAGGAAGAAGATTGAGGACCATACTGAAGCCGAGCAAAGCCCGGAGGAGGAGGAATGGAAGATTTAAACAGAGGAGAAGAGTTAGTAACATGAGACGAGGAGAAGTCTTTCGACGAGAGAGAAGAGGAAAGGGATGAAGATCTAGACAAAACCGGATTAACCACCGCGTCACGAAAAGAAGAATCTGAATGAGAAGCTAACTCAACCTCGCTGACCCTTGGAGGAATGAAAGAATCATAACTAGAATCTACCGACTCCTGAGACAACCTTTGCAAATTTACTAGACCAGAATCATTAAAATTCCTAACATCCACCAATCTCGCTGATGCTACCGAATTATGATCATTCGCTAACCCGGAAGCTGACTCCCAACCGGAAACGGAAATTGGAATTCTATCCAGGTCTGACCGACCCGGAAGTACCCCTCTGATACCGGAAACGGAAGTACACTGACTAATGTCCACCCCGGAACCGGAAGCGCTCCTACCGGAATTCGAAAAATAAAAAGAGTCCTCAGACTCCGGATATCCGGAATGGCCGGAAGCTCTCCATGACCCGGAACCGGAAGTAGACAATAGACTTCTAGGATCCGGATGTCCTAAATAACCGGAAGACAGACCGGAAGTAGCCAAAACGGAAGAGGTAACCGGATCTTGCCGACCTGGATTACCACCCCCCCCCCCCCCTCTCCCGGAAGTCCTACCGGAAACGGAAGTCACAGAAGCCGGAACCGGATCTAGACGACCCGGATGTCTACCTAACCCGGACTTCCGGCCGGAAAAAGACTGTGAATCGGAAAATTTAAGTAAACCCGGGTCCAAATGACCCGAGTCCACCCCACCGGAACCGGTACTCGCAAGACTAGGTATCTTAGATATGGGCGCTCTCGATACTACTTTGACCACCGGAATTACCGTAAAATTGGCATTCTCATGAGTACTAGCCTCATGGACGCCAGCTTCAACCGACGCCACCACTGCTTGAGGGTTATGCCCGTCACCCTCAAGTCTTATGTGGATTTTCTGTGGTGCACTCTCCGAGCACACCTTCAAGAGCTTTGGCGCTCTTGTCTTCTGCTTAGGTGATATCACCTGTCTAGAGGTCAGAGGGACCGGCTTCCCCCATTTGCGGGAACGCCCGCTAGCCTTCGGGCTATCCTCGGAACTCGACGAGGTTTCCTGCCTTTTCGCAGAAGTTATCCTCTCATCAAGCGATTTCGTCAATACCGTGGCGAAGGATTCAAACCTAGCGAAAAGCGCCATCACGGCGTCCGAGTTTCCCGATGAATTTCCCCCCTCCATTGCTACCGATAACGGAATAGAGGTTTTAGCAAAGGACACCGCCTTAGCCTTGCTAGCAACGGAGGAAGGGGAAGGACGACCAGAGGGCAGCGATAGTTTACCCGACAAATCCTTAAAAAACATTTTTGCCACCGAAACCGGCCACCCTTTACAAATCCCACACATCGCAGTGGATGTACAGGTCGTACACTTCGCACAAACGTGCCCTTCGAACTCAATCGCGTGATGCCGATCACACTTCGCCGATGTACATTTGGTTTTATCTGACCCTTTCGCTGACTCCAACAAACGAAAAAACGTAACACTGAAGCATTTCGCTCAAACTCGCTAATAATAGCAAACCTCAACTCAGTTCTAACGGCGGCAAATTGTTTGCTATACCTAGTATCAAGCAACACCATAAACCATGGATCCAGTCCAACAGACTGGATCAGGGCTGCAGGCAAGATCCCC
This sequence comes from Chaetoderma sp. LZ-2023a, assembly GCA_034401795.1. Taxonomy (NCBI): domain Eukaryota; kingdom Metazoa; phylum Mollusca; class Caudofoveata; order Chaetodermatida; family Chaetodermatidae; genus Chaetoderma; species Chaetoderma sp. LZ-2023a. The sequence continues at coordinate 20,741,563 of CM067359.1, read as the reverse complement.
GTCCTAATCAATGCACCGATGGACGGGGCACATCCTCCTCGGCCGTGGTCGAACCCACAGACGGGGCCACCCTGGCTAGCCAAGCCAGAGCCTCAGACCAATCCATCTCCTAGGAAGACACTCCTGTGAACACGTCACCCGTTGACATGTTCACGGCCCTACCAGCAACGGCCTCCCGGCTAGGAGCCATTACTGATATGCCAGGAACTCCGGTACCGTACGGTTCCGCCGCCACCCCATGGAACCCACCAGTCCATGGAATAGGCCTGCACGGAAAACCGTGCGGCCACGTAGCGGTTAAGAAACCGTGGCCAAACACGGCGCCAACGGCACCCCATGTCTGACCGCCAGACCAGGCGAGATAGGCGAGTACCATGCCTGGCCGGCCACACCCGTCACCCTGTTGGCTGGCAGCAAACCAACCATCACAGGACCGGTGCCCGGTACCGGAGTGGCCTCAACCACGGGCGGAGCCGCTGCCCTGGCTTGCGCCAGGCCAGACAGATGGAGGACGGGTTCCATCAGGACGGAATCGACCTCCATGCTCTCCACCCGCAGCCTGTGCTCTCCTCCTCGGCCTCCTCATCTTCAGACCCCTAAGAGTCGTCACTAGACAAGGAAAACCTGGCGGACGGCTCCGATGCCTGACGGACCGGCCACCGCTACTGGACCACCCGGAGGTGGCCGCAGAGAGACAGAACCCATCAGGCCGGAGCCCGACGGGACTGCCAGGGGGCCGTACGAAACGGCTCCCTCGGTGTCCAGTCCAGAACCCTGTCCACGGACAGGGTCCGAATCAAACATGGGGAGAGACTGCCCTACAACTTTTGGCAGCAGGGACGAAACCAGCGTGGGCAGAACGCTATGCAAGACACCTTGCCTAGCCAGACCAAACCACGCCGGCGGTGCCATCTCCGCCACCTCCGGTTGCAGACGTGGAACGCCCCCACGGGCCGAACGGACGCTCCACGATTTACTTTCGGACCGCCTGACCCCGTGTCAGACCCTGCCAAGTCCTTCTGGCAAGGAACTTAAGCATCATATCGACCGACCACACAGCGCAAACGTTACACCTACTGTCAAGACTACACTTAGTACAGTGGAAACAGACATGGTCCTTGCATAGAACCCATACGATATGTGGCACTCGACACATGGTGGCGGGGCTGGCTTGGCCTATAAACCAAACCTACAATAAGTCAGCCGAACGAAACAAAAATGGAAGGCAGACAATTAATTTTTAAATAATTTGGCCATAAATTAACTGCAAACCCTCCCGCACCCCACCCCACAACGTTACAACAAAGATCGCATTGACTATAACGACAAGAACGAAGCGGGCATAAATACACCCATAATTGATCTTCCAGGATGTATCACGGCTCCAGGGGTCATATCGCATAGCATTCGGGGTATATTTACCAATCAATATAAATTATACTCCTAACGAAAGCCGACACAATATGTGAAGAAACAACAAAATGTAAACAAACTGCTGTAGCACACGGTAAAACCGCAGACCACGCATCTCTCAAGAATTTTGACACCACCGATCATTGCAAACCAATCGTGATCACACGTAAACTTGACCATTCCAAAGTTTTCTGGTACCATTTTTAGTACGCAGCACCCAGAACAAGATGCGCGAATTAATGAAAAATTTTCTTCACGTAAACATCCGAGCATCACGGGTGTGACGTCACCCGCGCGGACCCTACGGAGAACGACGTCAGCCGATATTCGTGTTAGAAATACTGTAGCAAACACCTATTTTCATATCTGACGATCGCCTGTTGGGGTTTAAAGAAGGCGATCGTCTGGCATATCTCGTTGTTAGCACACGTCCCAGATTCTATGGGGACAGAAATTGGAACATGCGACAACGAAATTTAGAGACCTAAGTCTTTTAACTAGGGATAATAAGGAATTATACAACCTGGTTATCATCGCCGGTATTCTCCATTTTATCCAGTTATATCCTTTCAAGAACGCACAAACTATCAAATCACAGATAAAAGACTTAGATTTCTTTTCAAAAAAACTTTAAATCACTCCCTGCAAAAAGCGTGGACAGCTCTTGTTGCTATGCAAACAAGAATGAGCTCTATGGTAGACGGGTACTCGGCAGTTGGGAGCCGAGTACCCGGTTCCAAGGAGTTGGTAAAGCTTTCTAAGTCTATAGTCCTAGAGCCAGCTGTCAAGGCCAGCTGTGTATCAGAAGTAACAGAATGGTGAGTATTGGCAAACCAACCAGCCCTGGACGCGTGCCCGGTACCGGTGTGGCCTCAACCACGGGTGGAGCGGCTGTCTTGGCTTGCGCCAAACCAGACAGATGGAGGACGGTTCCGTCCAGGATGGAATCGACCTCCATGCTCTCCACCCATGGCATCTCAGGCCGTAGCAATCTCTCCTCCTCGGCCTCCTCAACTTCAGACCCCGAAGAGTCGTCACTAGATGAGGAGTCACTGGAGCCGTTCTGGCGAACGGCTTCCATGCCTGACGGACTGGCCACCGCTACTGGACCACCCGGTGGCCGCAGAGAGACAAACCCCATCAGGCCGGAGCCCGACGGGACTGTCAGGGAGCCATACGAGATGGCTCCCTCGGTAGCCAGTCCAGAACACTGTCCAAGGATAGGGTCCATACCAAGCACGGGAAGAGACTGCCCTACAACTTTTGGCATCAGTGACGACACCAGCGTAGGAAGGATGCGAAGAAACCTTGCATAGCAGGTCCAAACCACGCAGATGCCATCTCTGACGCCTCCGGTTGCAGATGTGGAGCACCCCAAAGGGCTGAAACCGACGCTCCACGATTTACTTTCGGACCTGGGAAAGGAACTTGACCAACATATCGACCGGCCACACTGAACATATATCACACCTAATATCGATATTGCAAGGAGAACAACGGTAACAGACATGATCTTTATATATGACTTTGACGAACTTGTGGCACTCTGGGCAAGATGGCGGGGTAGGCTTGGCCTATAAAATAAGGACAAAGCCTAAAATAAGCAAGCGGAACGAAACAATATTGTAAGGCAGACAAATTATTTTCAAATATATTGACCATAAATAAATTGTAACCCTCCAGCACCCCACCCCGCAACATTACAGCAAAGATCGATAGATTATGACGACAAGAACGATGCGGACATGAATACACCCATATACTGATCCTGACGGATGTATAAACGGAACCAGGACCCATATCGCATAGTTTTCGCGGTATATTTAACAATAAATTTTAAATTATACTCTCAAACGAATGTGGAAACGATATGTAAAGAAAACAACAAAATGTAAACAAACTGATGTAAAACATGGTAAAACCGCAGGCCACACATCTTAATCAAGAATTTTGAAACCATCGATCATTGCAAACAAATCGTGATAACACGAAAAACTTGAAAATGAAGTTTTCTGGTACAAATAAAGTATGCAGCACCCAGATGTGCGAATTAATGAAACATTTTCTTCACATAAAAATCTGAGATAAATCCTGGTGTGACGTCACCTGCTCGGATAATACAGAGAACGACGTCAGCCGATTTTTGTGTTAAAAACACTGTATAGCCAACACCTCATTTCATATCTGCTGATCACCTGTTGGGATTAAAGGAAGGCGACCAATCTGGCATATTTCGTTGTTAACACACGTCCCAGATTCGGAGTCAGAAATTGGAATATGCGACAAAGACAAAATTTTATAGACCTAAGTCTTTTACAACTATGGAATAACATGGAAATATATGACCTGGTTTTCAACGGCTCCTTCCATGGTAATCCAATAATCATTGTAAGCGAAAAAACAGCAATCACAGCACAGAAAAAGACTTAGAAAACTTTAAATTCACTAAGATATTTCCAAATGCAAAGAAAACATGTGTGCTCTTGTTGCTATGCAAACAAGAATGAGCCTCACTGGCAGAAGGGTACCCGTTTGTTGGGACCCGGTACCCGGTTCCAAGAGTCAGTAAAGCGTACTAACTCTAGATTCCTAGAGCCAGCTATCAGGATAGCTTGTTATCAGAAGTAATAGAATGGCAAGTATTGATCGAAGGAAAAACCAATTTTCAAGATGGCCACTGGTGGCTGGCAGTCATCTTGGATTTCAGATCATTGTCAATCTAGATAGGTTTCTCACCCGAGGTAGTCGAACCACCCGATGAAGTTTAAAAGCGATCCGATAAACGACAATGGAGTTATCATCTGGAAACCAATGTTCAAGATGGCCACCGGTGGCTGGCGGCCATCTTGGATTTCGGATCCTCGTCGATTTCGATAGGCTTCTTCCGCAGACCTAGTCCAACCACTCTATGAAGTTTCAAAGCGATGCGATAAACGGTAACAGAATTATCCGGAAACAAATTTTCAAGATGGCCACTGGTCGCTGGCTATTTCGGATCATTGTTAATTTCAATAGGTTTCTTCCCCAGACCATGAAGTTTCAAAGCGATCCGATAAACGGTAACGGAGTTATCATCTGAGAACCAATTTTCAAGATGGACGGCGGTGGCTGACGGCCATCTTGGATTTCGGATCATCATCAATTTCGATACGTTTCTTCCCCAGACCTAGTCCAACCACCTATGAAGTTTCAATGCGATCCGACAAACGGTAACGGAGTTATCATCCGAGAAACAATTTTCAAGATGGCCACTGGTGGCTGGCGGCCATCTTGGATTTCGGATCATTGTCAATTTCGATAGGTTTCTTCCCCATAGTCTAACCATTCCATGAAGTTTCAAAGCAATCCGATAAATGGTAACAGAGTTTTCATCCGGAAAACAATTTTCAAGATGGACACCGGTGGCTGGCGGCCATCTTGGATTTCGGATCATCATCGATTTCGATAGGTTTCTTCCCCAGACCTAGTTCAACCACTCTATGAAGTTTCAATGCGATCCGACAAACAGTAACAGAGTTATCATTCGGAAACCAATTTTCAAGATAGCCGCCGGACAAACGGTAACGGAGTTATCATCCGGAAACCACTCTGCCGCCCCCACGGATGTGAGATGACACTTATATTTTGACTCCGCCCCCTACAGTCAGGTTAAAAGGCCAAAGCTGGGAAATGTGGGGATTTATGATGGCTTACAAAACAACATAGTGTAGACTTTGCACATAGTGTAATATTTTTTATTTTCAGATGACATTATGATTCATAGACCCACATGGTAAAATCTGAGAACAGAACTTTTATTTTCAAGGTGCTTTATATTCTCTACCATAACACAGTGTACCAATAGTGACCTAGGTGAAGGTGGCAAGGTTATCTCCCTGTTCTGTGGGTACCATACTCAATCTGCAGGATGACTGCCATAAACTGACCTATTCTCGTAAAACAGATCTGATATCAGTATCACTAGAGAAATACTCACCAACTGAACTACAATTGCTACAGCGAAGGACTACCATAGCTCATATCAGTAACTCACATTTAACACATTCGGTTGAATTCCATCCAACGGTTTAGGAGGTAATTGAGTGACTGATAGTTTTTAGGATATTTGACCTTTTGACCCGCTCCCTTGACCCCCATGGTATGGCACCAAGGATAGATGCTGCATTGCAGAGCACAACCATGTATGGGTAACCCACATACCAAATTCTGTTGAAGTTCACCCAATGGATGGGGAGGAGATAGCGTGACGGACGGCGGGATGGACAGACACATGGAGGAGATTACAATATCCATAAAAAAAATTTAAATGTGAGGATAACAATATTATTTGTTTAGATTGCTATGACTGACACTCTCAGACAGGAAAAGTTAACTGATATACATACATAATTAACATGTAATATTATAAAAATATACTCACAAATGGCAAAGATACCCCATTTTGGCCCAAAAAATTTGATGGAAGGAAGAATGGAAGAAAATAGAATTTTTGATATGTTGTAGAGCACACCTAATGCTTTCTTGTCTGTAAAGCACAAGTTTCTTCCACCTATCCCACATGGTCATTCTGACAGTTGAATATGGGATAATTTTCAGGTTGGGCCATTTCAAGGGCCTATATTTCTAAAAAAGAATCACATTTTTTCATTTTTGTATAAACTAACAAATATATATGTACAGGCCTGTGCTGTAATATTTCCAATGGTAAGCTGTAATAGGTTGCCTTACATGTTTTAAGGAGAAATATGATAACCTAAACATGAGAAAGCTCATTGATGTCCATACTAAAATCAACAGATTAGGGTAACCCGATTCAGGTCCCCTAAAATAAATTAAGGCAACCTCATGGAGAACGTTTTCAACAGGTGACCATAACAGCACAGGCCTGTATGTAATTGACCCATCAAGTATTAAGTTTGTAACTCTAATAGTTTTAACATAATTGTAATCACAAGTTGGTCTGAAAATGTGTCACTTTGAATACATTTTTATTTTTAATGTTACCTAGGTTACCAACACGAGAACAAAAATTATTATGCCCTGCATATTTCAAGAGGGTACCTACATGTGACCAAGCACTGAAAGTTTTATTGGAATTGGATGTCAGGTTAAGAATTTGCAGAGCCTTAAAAATGCTACAAAATGACAATTGCTTCACATGTGGTGGACCCCCTTGCTGTCCTAATGGCCTTATCTCCAAAAAATATTGAGATTTTAGCTAAAATTGTGCAGGATTTCCTAAGACATACTAATAATACAGTAGAGAGAATTATGTTAATCTGAATCGGTCATGCAACAAGATTTCTGAAAATTGGTTGTTTTGACACGGAATGACCCGAATGCAAGTTGAAAAAATCTAATAACTAATACTGAATGAAATTAAGTAGGTTATTAAAGTTATTTTAAGATGCTTGGAGAAAATATCTGAAATATGATTTGCAACTAGTAAGTAGCATAGCATAAATGATATGACGTGAATATTAACTTAGGACTATTTAATATTTTTCATTTTTTCACAATATTTTTACAATACGCAGCTTGCTGTAATCAAGACCTATAGGTATTTAGTTTTTTAATCGCGCAAGTGACCGTGCCTGTTTTTAAACAAACTAACCATGACCTTTTATTTCCGTATATCATAAAACATAAGATGTTTTGATTGTAATAATATCTTGGCAAACACATGCTCAACAAACAAGTACTCGCAGAGTTTGTACAGGCTAATCCGTTACGCTTTTACTGGTGTATAGACATTTCGGCAGCCAACCATTTTTGGCTGCTTGAAGTACATTTTCGGTAGACCGTTTTCGGCAGCCTATATTAGTGTGTGTTTTATTGTTATCCCTGTGTTACCTATATGTTACCCTATATCTATGTCGCTTTAACAGAGTCGATATAACAGAAATATATACTAATACTATACGTGTGTATTATATAGTAATAGTATATATTTCTGTTATATCGACTCTGATAGACTGAAATCCATAGCTAATTACCGCTAATTGCTGGTTGACGAATTTTATTATGTTTGTTTTTTCAGCCATGCCGACTAAGAGCAAAACGAACTAAGAGCCAGTTGCTGCAATGAAAGTCAAGCACCGTGGTGACGAAGACGTGTGAAATATAATTTCATGTTATCTTGAAATAAAGACATAGGCCTATATCGATCCTTCTTTAATAAAGTGATTGGCCTCTAATCAATACAAATTTTAGTTCAATTGTATGTTATTAACTGGCTATGGCAAAAAAATTAAAAATTCTAGAATATTTAAGGCTTAACATATTTGAAAAGCAACGTCAATTTGGAAAATCAATGTATCATGTAATTTGTGTATCACATGAAAATGATAATTTTGAAAATAATTTTTCGGGTTGAGACTTGGAGTAGATTTCCTCCAATTTTCGTTAAGATCTACCAAATACCTAATGTTTGAAGCAAATTTGGAAATGCTCATTAGAAAATATAAATAATTTCGAAAGTCCGCAAGAAACTCTTATCATGTTACGTCTGTAGTGCATTTTGATTTGTTGACGTTGTTTCTTAAAGCTGGTTGGTTAGAGCTCTTTCTATTGTGCATGTGTATTTGTAATCCACGTCTGTGTGTATTCCGACCATTGTAATGGTTTCCCGCAATTAAAGCCCATGCTAGCTAGACTCGGCGGGTGATAACAATGTCCTCAGTTTATAATCCCTGCTGTTATCTTAACGCCAAAAATGTTAAGATGCGATCTCTTGCGTGAATGAACAACACATTCCGCTTGCACAGCAACTACTTTCAGTATGACGTACGTACCTTGTAAGCAAATAACCTTTAACAAACAAATTCATTTCAAAATATTCAACATTTTATTTAATTGTAACAAAATTTAATTTCACGCACCTTGTACGCGCGGTCACACCGTACGCGACCATTATATATAAATCTAAAGGAATTGTGGATATTTAAAATAATAATTTGACTGGAACCTGTTGCTGGTATTGCCAGCAACAGCGTCCGGTCAAAATATTTACACAAATATTCAACCTATCCCAACAAATCGACTTAGTCAATAAGTGAACAGCTATCTAAAGAAAACAAAATCAATTACTGACAAATGTAAATCCTGCCTAAGGTAGCGTCAGCTTCCAGTCAAATTGGTTTCAAAATATTCACAAACGTACCTAAAATCTAAGCGTTAAAAGTGAGTGAAATTAATTTTTTGAGCTGTACTGTACTGTATAATTTGAAGCGGTAGCATGTGCAAAAACATACAAAAACCTACTGAGACACATACCTCAGCAACATATTTCACCATACCACTAAGCTCATCATTCGCACGCATACACATGATTATTCTTATTTTATATTGCAGATGTTGCAGCGGCTATTGCAGCCGATGTGCCAGAGGCGATAGCTGATGTCGCGGTTGTTCATATGCCAGACATCGAGGACGCAGGTATAAGACTGGTCAAATTATATGTCGCGCATGCATGCATGCACACATGCATTCGCACAAGCACGCATTTGTTGGGCACACGTAATTTCTTCACCTTATTTTTTCAATTCACAGATGTGGACCAGGTGTACGCAAATGTTGCAGAGGCAATAGCCGATGTCGCGGTTGTACATATGCCCGACGATGTGCCTGACATCGACGACGCAGGTAGGTCAAATTATATGTCGCAAACACATTCGCGCGTGCACAAACGCACACATGCATTCGCGTACACATTCACATCATTATTCATATTTTATATTGCAGATGTAGCACTTGTTCATACTAACCTGGCTCTCAATTTGGCTGACCTTCTCGTGGCGAGAGTCGTGAGTAATCAATATGTATACATATTATATACAAATAAATAAATATGTATATATATTAGATGAAACGAACTAGCCGAAACCTATTAAACATATTAACATTCGTGTCTCAAATTTATGACAGCTATGCAGGAAAACTGTTCTATATTTTGAAACCGATTCCACCGGATATTGAAAATCTTATTTTAAAATACTCAACATTTCAAACATCAATTAAAATGAGGTCTATGAATTTCAGATCTATGGTTACTTAATCACGGCTTTAACCTAAAAAAGGAAATATTATTAGACATAGACAGACTTATACAGATCGCCGGTACGGTAAAACAATTTTAATAACATTCATAACATTAAAATATTTTACAGCAATATAACGATGTTAAACATGCTGCCGAAAATGTAATAATGTGAGGCTGCCGAAAATGTAATGTTTTTATGCACCATATTTGCGTCTCGGTAGGCTGCCGAAAACGAATTGATATTTGCGGCTGCCGAAATTACACGGCTGCCGAAATCACCTGAGACCCTTTTACTCATACACTAATATTAAATAGTTAATGCGGTGCACTGTCAGTCATACCCAGCCAAGCATCACCCCCTACCCACCCTGCCCATTGTGGTCTCTGTACACTGTGTCTGTATTGTATACACGTGTGTGTGCACATGCGCGTGTACACGGTCAGCTTTCAGGCTCTGTTCATTTTTTTTGATAGGTCTAAGGTGGATTAAGATCAACCTTCGCTATAATTATTAACAATACCAAGTGAAAATACGAAATCCAGGGTTTTTTCGTTATCATTGGTAGAACGATCTGGACAGCGAGGTCATAGACTAAGGTTCTTCAAACCTCGATGTCGACCACAAATCAGTCAAAAAATTTTCAGTCACAGAATTGTGAACGAATGGAATAACCTACCAGAAATGTGATCGAATAAAAAACCGCAAATGCCTTTAAAACCGCTCTAAACACCTTTTGGAAGCAAACCCCACCCTGCAGTTAGTATATTTCAAAATGAACATAAAACAGGCAAAACGCTTAACTTCGTCCATCTCTGTAACTCTAACTATATTTAGACAATATTTTCATACCTGAACCTGCTATTCATTGCTGCAAATACAGATGCTTGAACAAAAGCACGAAACATTAAAATACCAATAATTACTAATCATCTGTCTGTTAGTGATGTTTTGTGTTTTCGGGATCATATGCCGGTAATTTGTAACGTAAAATTTGATTGGGTAAAATCTTTCATTCGTAGCTAATCAGCGAGCGAGTCTCAAATTGATGATGTCATAAACTGAGACCAAATTATAGACACGTTCCCGGTGTTATAGCACTTAGAATTCTGAGAAATAACCAACTGGGACCCGGTGTGCATAGTTAAAGAGATTAGAAGACAACAGATAGCGGAAGATGAATATTACAATTTGATTGGTCAATACGTATCAATAATATTTTTCAGCCAATTAAATTTCCTATATATTTCTCAAACGAAGAAGATAATTCTGAATTAAACGTAATCTGTATGACCGACAGCTATCACGCCACGGGGAGAGCCAATCAAGACGGTCGATATAAACACACGCGAAGTTGCTCAGATGATGTGACAACGTGCCTGTCTCTGCGTGTGCAAGAATTAGTAATGCCTCACGAAACATCCAACGAATGATTAATTAAATATGCAAATTTTGATTAATTTTTAATACAATCGAAAATGTCTGTGTGTAACCGTATCTTGCATTATATATACTTTCAAACTAAATAATTTTCAAACTATTCAACATAATATTCGCACCCATGAATGTTTAACCCTTATAGTTACAGGCCAGAAATGATCAATTCACCCTCCATAAACGTTTACCGTAGTTTTGCTCATCGGTCCAACGTTGAGCCAACGGGCATAAATTTTATGAACATGTTTCAAATAGCACACCAGAGACAGAGAGCATAATTTAAAAATTAAAATTTGAATATGTTGATTTTGTTTGATTTAATGTGAAATTTCCAATGCTGGCCCATTGAAATAAAGGTCTTTTAAACGTTATCAACCAAACTAATTAGCAAATAGGCATACATTGACTTACTGATCTTAGATAACAAACAATATGCCAGTAGCCTACGCATTGCCCTAATGTGCATGCGTGGCCCAACAACTTATATTAGCCAACTGTCACTTCGGCGCTGTTATTGCGTGGCCGCTCACGGCTACGCTTATATTCGGGTTTGGTCTAGAATTGCGTATAGACGCGGCCATTTTGCGCAAGGGATTGGGGTCTCCAACTGCTAACCGGAAAGATAGATAGAGCGCGCCTCTGCGTTTACATTAGAACCTTAGATTTAGGATATATATTGGCTAGATTGCTCATATGCATACGCTCACTCTGGGGAAATGGGATAGATGTCTCGGCCGCTGGATCTTCACTGACTGATTGACATCTGACGCAGGCGATCAGCTATGTATATAGCCTCCAAAAGTCAGTAAATTCTTTGTTTGTTAATTGGAATATAAATTCTGCTTAAATAGCATGCAAAATACGGAACTACAAAACTACAGTAAAAATAAATAGGGGAAATACGGTAATACGGTGAGGCGGTACGAATTACAGAAATGCATTAAATCCTAACCCATACATCGCTGAAATGCCAAACATTTATGTACATATGATAACTTTTATTCATTTTGAAACTGCTGCCGTAAGCCGTTGCTGCACACATGTAGACAACTTTCAGAATTATTGTTTACATAAGCTACACAAATCTTTCTTGTACTGACCGTGAAACAACTAGGCCTAGACTTTAAAAGCAACAAGATAATGGTTAAAGTGAGTTTGGTTTTTTATCTCGCAGTTTCCGCGAAACCTGACACCGTTTGGCATAGAAGACCTAAAAAATAAATTAATAAGTTTTCAAAACACGGTAGAATTTCTGTTTTTCTTTGCAACTATAGTGACTTATTTACATGTATGAGCTGTACTGTAAAACCGCCGACTCGATGGTGTAGAACGTCTAAAGAATAAATAACGTAGCCTAAGCAGTCGAATCACTTGTAATAAGTGAGCACATATTTTAGCAAGAGCGGTCAGATATTGTAGAGCCTTGCCTTTATAATCAATTAGTTACACCACACACCCTATCCCCGGTAGGGTGACATGACTGACGTCACAGTCAAAATACGTAATGACTGGCGTAAGCTATGTCCGACAGGAACATTGAAAAGTCCTTCAACTGTACGAATTGAAGAGCTTTTTACTATTTAATAAGCAGCAGCACCCAGTCAAATTATTCCAAAATATACAGCTCACCTCCATAGCTACCGTGAAAAGGGGATTCTGGGAAGTCATGGTTCAAAGTATGTATATAAATCACGACGACTACGACGAATGTGCGTGTAAGCCTATAATCTCTTTCCGTGGCCGCTCAGCTCTACGCATTCACTTGGTTGTGTCTAGAATGGACCTTTCCACATTATCCATCCATCACATGACGTTGTAATCAACTACATGACGTGTAGAATGGCATCATAATTAATGACGTCATTATGACGCCATGAATGACTTAGACAAGTAAGTCATGAACACATAATGAACCTTTCCAGTTTCAGCTAGGTCCCGCCCACATCTAGCTAATCTCCATCCTCACCTCGCTCATGTTGGGATCGATCGATCCTTGAAATACCTGACTATCAATTTCCAGAAAACTATACAGGTAAGCTGTTAAATATTTTGAAATGAATTTGACTGGTTGCTGTTGCTGCTTATGGCAGCAACAGCGCCCAGTCAAATTAGTTTCAAAATATTAAAGAGCATGTTTATTAAATGGCAGACATACAATTCTTACAATGTGTTGGACGATTAAGAGTTTAAAATGCGCCATATAGAATCATTTATGACATAATGATTATGATGTCATTATGATTTAATACATATTCTGTTTAATATTTTGAAACTAATTTGACTGGGCGCTGTTGCTGTCATATAGGCAGCAACAGCACCCAGTCAAATCAGTTACAAAATATTGAACGGCTTACCTGCATAGATTTCAGGAAATTGATAGTCATAGCATTCGCGGGGATCGATTGATCCCAACACCGTGAAGTGTGGGTGGAGCTTAGCTAGAGGTGAGCGGGGCATAGCTAAAACTGGAAAAGTCCATTGCCTATAGGCGCTGCCATTTTGCTCAAGGGACTGTGGTCATTCACGTTCTCGCCAAATCTCCTACCGGTAACGAGAGCGAAATATTTTTTTTAACGAGAGCGAGGTAGCTCGCCTCTATTTAGATTGGAATCGTAGATTTAGGATATATTGTCTAGATCTCTCCTGTGCATTAAACGCATGCCCTCACTATTGGGGTGAGTTGTACCTACCGCTGGTGGCCTGGGCTAATTGCTTACTGTACATTTGCATCCGAAATAAAATGGTATTGTGATCTGACCCACTGTACCAACGTACATCTCTTAATCTCCACTCCAACACTCGTTCCGATCAAATTGGCCAAAGTGGCTTCTGTAGTAATCTTGAGAAACTAGCATTTACATCTAACAGGTAGACATTTTTGAAAATTTACAACTGGAATGACTGTCTCGATAACTGAGCCTATGATTCCAATGGTAAAGTGCCAAAACAATGGTCTCTTGGTCTGCACATCGGCATAGGATATCTCCATGATAAATGGATGGATCTGATCTGTCACCCAAGCACATGACATCATAATTATTTACGTAATATGTAGGATGATGTCACAATCAAAATACGTGCTGGATGGTGTAAATAGCATCAAGTGTACAAATTTTATGTCTTTACCATTTAATCCCCGTGATTCAATCAATCAATCAATCAATCAATCAACTGCTGACAGTGTCGCCATGGAGACTGGGTGAGGGCATAGCATACACCATACAGTGTGCATCCAGAAGAGTCTCATATGAATTCGCCAGTGTATCATTATATCCGACATGTGAAAGTTGGTTCTCTAAACCAACATTCTTGTCTTGGTGCGGTGGTCCAGCGGAAAGATGTCTGGGTTGCTGATGCTATGCGAAATTGCAGGATGACAGTTTGATCCCTGACCGGGGAAATGATGATCAATCAACAAAGTAAACTAATGGGTGCACTCCATAGGCAGGTTTAGTACAGAAATTGAAGTCATCTTGTTGCCACTGGTTTAAAAAAACTAAGCATACCTACCTACTTATACCTACCTACCAACCACGCAAGCAAGCAAGCAAACAGTCTTTATTGACAAATCCAACATGTGGACATACACACAATATTCAACATTCTGTTGAATATTTTGATACTAATTTGACTGGTCATTGTACGAAATGTATGACCTTACTATTTAATCAACATTCTGTTGAAAATTTGAAACTAATTTTCGATATAATTAGATTTTTTCGATTTTTATGATTTTTATGATTTTTTTACTTCTATAACAAAATCATTGATTCTTTACATGTACTCATGTTCTGAACTCAATAGAATCTAATTGCTAGGCGCTCTAAACAATGTTGACCTTATTTATACTATTATTCGATTAAAATGTATTATGACAATAAACATCGCAGAATTTGTTCTTGTTGTTCTTAAGACATTTCTGAATTTGTTATCACATTTTGAAATAACTGTTGTTCGACTGGACGGGTCATGACCAAACATCAAATAAACATGCCTACACTACCATAACCATGGTTTGTCTACACTTGATGGGATACATTTTAACCATCTTAATATTTCTTGGATACAATTTTCCAGGCTGTATAGCTCTGGACATGGTATAAAATATCTTGAAAACAATTTAACTGAATGTAGTCAGCAATTACCGTCAGTCAAATTAGTTTCGAAATATTAAGCTGGTCTAGGGTTATTATTGTCTATTGAAATTATTGTCTAGTGGCTGGCAGCAGACAAAGGCAGGTCAGTTAAAAATAATGTACACAGAACTGTTATAAATATTACTGATCTGTGCTGTTTAAAACAACCAAGGAAAGTTTCCACTAACTGTAGTACTGTACTGATAGAAATAAAGCTTCTTAGTTCTTATATTAGCATAATGTTGTATAACAATGTCTATTAACTATCTGAAACAATAGATACAATAACTTTTAACAAACAAAAAAATCTTTATAAATTTTATAGTGCAAATGAGTGGAGTTGCGAACGAAAAAATTGAAAAAATCAATAACAAGTAAAAAATTTGATCTTTTCAGCTTGATTTAATCGTTGATTTAATCATGATTTAATCGATTGATTGAATCAAAACAACCCTGGTTTTTATTTTTTGATCAACATTTTGTTGAATATTTTGAAATTAATTTGACCGGGAACTGTTACGGCCATAGGCAGCAAAAACACCCAATCAAATTGGTTTCAGGATATTCAACACGTTATCTGTTTAGTTACCTTGAAATTGGGATTCTGGGAAGTCGTGAATCAAAGTATATAAATTGATTCCAACACGCCGAAAGAATGAACAGAGCCTAGCTAGAAATGGATCCCACCTTTGAAATTGTCATGAACAAATTTGATCATTAAACGGCCAATACCACTTAGTAATGTGTGATCTTCCCAACATTTATCACTTGTAATAAGTGACCACATATTTTAGCAAGAGCATTCAGATAGTTAGCTTTGCCCTGCTGGATGCATGTAAACCCAATCGCAATGCACCAATTCTCTTATGGAAAGAGGGTATAAGTTATCCAACCTGTCACTCAAGTGTTGATGTCATAATCAGTTATGTCACATGTAGGCTGATGTCACACTCAAAATATGTAATGAATGGCATAGCTATGGCTTTCAGGAAAGTTGAAACGTCCATAAGCTGTGTGAATTATGTTTTTACAATTTAATGAACATTCAGTTGAATATTTTGAAACAAATTTAAAGGACAATTCTGGGATGTTAATAAGTGTGCTTTATTTGAAAGATTATTACATGTTTAATGAAATTGCACCAGAATAATAACCAGCTAGAAATAGCGTAACCAACTATCGCTAGATAAAGTCGGTAAAATTGACAATTTTTCGCAAATCGGGGCGCTGCCATTTTATCACATCTAGCGACGTCGGCCCCGCACCACAGCTATTGCCATGACTGGAGGAGTGAGGCCAAAAGATGCGGGTATATTTTAAGGAAGTATACATAAATGATAATAGCAAACGAACCACTGAAGTGATTCCAATGATTCTAGGATCTCTAAATAGGTGCCGGCCTCGGGATTAATATGATATAATGGATGTTAATATCGGACAAGAGGTTCAAAAGACTGGAATATATTTTTAGAAAATTATTCATTTAAGATACGATCTGAGAATATGTTATCCTTTTTTTGGTAAAGTTCAGCATGAGATGTTTTTTGTCTCGCAGACTCTATCTTTGCATATTGTTATTAAATTGGAGTGTGCTTAAAGCTGAAAGAAATGGCTATTTGCCTGACCAATTATAATTTTTCTCACGTAAATATTGCCAGAGATAGCACCAAAGGAAGCTGTAATACTCATTCTGATATGGGATGATGGATAGAGCGGGTCCTGAAATTTTTGTTTGAAATTTTGCTGGCTTATTTTCCCCCGCAGTGTATCTTTTGACCCACTAGGCCGATTCTAACATCTCTAGCATTGAATAAATCTTCGAATTTGCAGCTACAGGTAGGTATCAGAATTATTACAATCAGTTCTGTGGTTCCGGCAATAGTATCATATCATATGCTTTCTTGGAATATATATTTACACTGCCTGTGACACACGCTATAACGGTATCTTGAGTCGGCTGAATAATTTTACAATACGCACGTGTCAAGTGTGCCACTTCATTTAACCCTTATCGCATGGTGTAAAATGCGTAATAGCCTACTTACAGAAATAGTGCCGGGATACATTTTGAGGAAAATAAATATTGCTGAAACGTGTTGTTGTCGTGCACAGCAATGACTTACAGCAGCATTGTTATCAAAATGAACACATTCTGATAGGATAGAGTAAATGGAATCTGTGCTTCAGTGGTCGAGGGGTTAGCGATTCCTCACCGACTTCGGATACTGGAATTACTTGAAAAACTTACTAGCTTAACTGGACAATGTCCTAACGATTACAAATTAGCACATGTTAGGACTCCATGCATATACATATTTACTGTCCAGCTCACGTGCTCGGCAAATATAGTGTTGGTGCGGGGATGACATCAGAATCTCGTGAAACATCGCTCTCGTTGCAAGAAAATGGCGCCACCCGGGAGATAAAATAATCCCATGTTTACGATGTATAATTACATAAATAGTCTTTCAAATAAAGTACACTTTTACCAATCCCGGAATTGTCCTTTAACAGTGCTGCTGCTATAAGCACCGACAGCATCTAATCAAATTGGTTTTCAAATATTCAACAGCTCACCTCTATATTTACCTTGGGAATGGGATTCTGGGAAGTCACGGTTGAAAGTATATAAATCACAATGATGACGGCTATGAATATAGGCCTATCATCATCTCTTATTGTATCTTAACTGCCTCATGGCATAGCTGGTCAAACGAACCCTACAGTGCTCAAGAGCAATGCCAAATTGCATGCCATGAGGGACAGTTTTTGACAATTTACCACTGGATTGACTCTCGAGATAGTCATTCAAGATTCCAGTCACAAATCTGCGAAAAACGTCTTCTTTTGGCCTGCAAATGGACATTCAATATCTAAATATTTTAACATTCTTCACCAAATTTAGACAGTAAAGGTTTAATATATTATGACGACAATACCAGCTACTGTGTCTATTTCATTTTTCCTTTATGCATTATAGCATAAAACACTAGGCTGAACATTCAAGATAGTGTATAAATTTCCGTTGTTATGACTCGTAGGGTGTGATTTTCATTAGTAATTTATTGTCCTTAATACTTCACTGGGAAAAGATCCATGAATGCAATTATTTAGCACTATGTATAGACAACTAATGTTCCGAACTTCCAGTCAAAACGGCTGTCAATAACATTGTAGCGGGTGGTTAGATACATAAATCAACAGAAAGGGTGTGTATGTGCCAAGTTAGTAATGCCTGCAATGTGTTCGGCCCAAGAATTTGACCCATATGGTTAGCTAGCTATCTGAATATGCTAATGAAGTATTGAGTTAAAAAATGTTTACCATGAAGTAATTTAATTCGGTGTACACGATTTCATACCAAAAATTGGCTGAAATTTTAGCCAATTCACAGTCTTCACTGCCCGATTGTCTGTAGGTTATGCTCGGCCCCAGATTTTCACCCACATAAACTTGAGTTTAAAAAGTATAATTTAGCCTAAATTGCTTTCAGCTGTAAACAATATGATATCATATCATTGCTAGCTATATTCATAATTAAAACAAATTCTATAATGACATAATGCCATTGTCCGCAATTCCATACCGAAAACTGGCTTAAATTTTAGCAGATCAGTGATTTTCAGTACCATACTGTCTGCAATAAGTTCGGACCATATTCGGTTCGAAATTCATACATCAGGTTAGATCGGTATATGAATACGCTAATGAAATATCAAGCTTAAAAATGTCTACCATGAATTAATTTCGTAGTACACAATTCAATGGCAAAAACTTGCACAGGTTTTGGCAAATCCATGGTTTTCGGTAGCCTACTGGCTGTAATAAGTTTGGCCCCAAAATGTCAGATAGATATATAAATACGCTAATAAAATATTGATAAAAAAATTCCACCATAAAGTAATTTTATAATACGCAACTTAGTAGTGACCAAAAGTTGTCAGATGCCAATAATTTACGTACCGATATCTATATGTACTCTGTTTGTAACCAGTTTTCGAAGATATAGCCATGCAGAACTCAATATGTATTATTATGTACTAGTGCTGTGCGAAATATTACACAATTCTACCATCAAATAATATCATAATTACCAAGTATATCCATGTAGTTACTTAATCGCAATATGTCCCCATTGAAAGAGAGTTGGTTCACATTAGCCACAATCAGATAGATGTCAATATGTCCTGGCATATCGCTTGTAATGGGTTCGGCTCCAGAATTCCACCCATATGTTTACATAGATATATATGAATGCGCTAATAAAGTATAGAGTTCAAAAAATTCTACTATGGAGTAATTTCGAAATCCGCAACTTAGTCGCAACTTACTGTTTTCAAATGCTAATAATTGACTATATATTCAGTATCAGAATCTCTGTACTCGGTTTGTAACCAGGCTTTCGAACATAGTACCATCTAGAACTCACTAGATATTGCACGTTTCTATCATCAAATATTTCTTGCAATAGTGTGAAAGTCTTTCTATACATCCTATAATTTAGCTCCAGATAGAATCTGAATTATCAAACAAAATCCCCAGAATTTATGCATATGGTCAACAAGATGGATAGAAAGATGGACAGACTGCCCAAAATATAATCTGTTTCTTCCTATAGCCCATAGCTAATCCTATCCAAGGCCGATGCCATTACAACCATCTTAAAGATATGACACTACCAAGAAACTATCATTATTACAATCGCAACTACCATCAGCACTACATGGTACAGGTAAGAAACTGTAAATGATAGTAAGAACCTATGTAATATTTAATGTTAATATAACAAGATAAACACATTTCTCTTTGTCCTGCAAATATGTTGTCAATTTATCACATGTCTAATGGCTATATCTTTATAGTACATTGACTTTAACTTGAAGCCCATGTCTTCCTATATTATATAGTGCTTGTGCACGTTCTACATGTATAATTTACTTTTGGTCTAGATATAGTCAATGTCTATGGTGGACAACCTGTTGTGCTACTGCAAATTATATATTATATATAAAAATGAATTTGAAGCTCAACTTGCATTATAATAATAATCTCCAGCCACGTTATTTACCATTGATGCCTTGCATCAATTTGTGTACTTGTTTATAATATACATTGGCTATAAATAGTCCAGGAGCTAAAGCTAGGTCAGAATCGTGACGTAGCACACCCAGTATTCGGAAGGTCTGACACTTGCTGTGGCTTGGGGGACATGTCCCACACATTTTAAGCCCTATTGTACAAACAAATTGTGGTAGCACTAATTAGTTATCCTGATTTCTTTGCATAGGGGGTCTAGGCTTTGGCTGTATCCACAGTGCACAACGATATAAGCATGATCGTGTCATAACTCAAAGTAATATCGTATTAGATTCACCATATATGATATTTAGACGGATATCGACCTAACATATATCCAACATACATTTTGCATGCATATACCAAAGGCGAGGGTGAAATGTGAAGGTTATATTTTATGTATGTATACTAACTCCATCATAGAATCTGTATATCCAGCTGTACCACTGTTGACAAAGCACCCAGGTAATGGTGGTTGGAATGAGACAGATGGATGTGGTGGTAATCGGTGCGGAAAAACAAATTAAAATGAATACTACACCTCACATCGCTCTCATTGTCATTGTCTACATATAATTCAAATTATGCCTGTAACACTTGTTCCGGGGTAATTTTGTAATTTGTGTTCCAACGAATGCAATTTGGCCAAAGACCAGAGCGTGTCATACATGTTGAACATTCAGTCAGGAGAAGGGCTTTGACAGCACCAGGTACTGAAAACGGAATTCTTGATTGTGGGGTGTTTGGTAGAAGACCAGTTGTGACCACGTTCATAGACACTGTCAAGAAGGATTGGTACCAATGTGATAGCTCAATCCAGGAACAGGCATTAGTCATGGATCTTGCATGGGCCATCGTTCGAATGTGTCCAATAAAATTGTTTGCAGTAGATCTTGTACCCATGATGACCACAGAAACACAAACAGTCCCTAGTTGGAGTGGATTTAATGCACTTGTATCATGTGCTAACGCACCTTTTACACAAATCAGTTACTGTCCAATGATTTCCGGATCACCAACTGAATTCAATACGGTATATACGGTCATGAAACAAGTTCAAAGAATGATGACAACACTAGGACAGAATGACTCGGTCATTACATTCGACTTGGCCATATATGTCAAGGCAAAGGAGATACAGTGGCGATATAAAGAAGAGTTTAGTGACACTGTGATCAGACTGGGGGGATTCCACATTGCGCTAAACTACTTAGCTGTTATTGGAAAGATGTTTGATGACTCTGGCTTAGAAGATCTCCTCATAGAGGCCAACACATATGGTACCAGCACGGCTGCTGCTCTACTTAAAGGGAAGTCATATA
This sequence comes from Chaetoderma sp. LZ-2023a, assembly GCA_034401795.1. Classification (NCBI taxonomy): domain Eukaryota; kingdom Metazoa; phylum Mollusca; class Caudofoveata; order Chaetodermatida; family Chaetodermatidae; genus Chaetoderma; species Chaetoderma sp. LZ-2023a. The sequence continues at coordinate 20,720,140 of CM067359.1, read as the reverse complement.
ATCGAGGAGTGAGGGCTCACAAATTGGTTCTGGAAGCGCTGCTGCGATTACAATGGCAGTCTTTTTCCAAATGGGTTCAACAAAATGGACAACATGAAGACCACATTACTCCAACAGATTTGGAGAGTCTGGATGAGAAAATTAAGATGTGCCGAAGCAGCATTGACGACTTAGATGCACTGCAAGAAAATTTCAAAGAGGTGTGTATGTACGTGAATAATTTGCAACAGCTGTTCAAATCCTTTAAAGTTGAGTCAAGCTCGAAATCACACCTGTTTGCATTTTGGAACTCATATATTCATATGGTAGAGCTGCTGCTTGGATTCATAGGAGCTGAGAGAACTGGAGATTGGCAGGCACACCTATCTGCTACTGCTGCTATGGCGCCATATTTCTACAGCATGGACAGAACCAATTATGCAAGATGGCTGCCAATATATCTTGCAGACATGAAGATGCTTCCAAGTACACATCCCCATGTACATGAACAATTCTTGAATGGAAATCATTCCGTAAGTCGCTCACACCATCCATTCAATCAAGTGTGGACAGATATGGCCTTAGAGCAATCGATTAATTTGGATTCCAAAAAGCGAGGTGGTATTATTGGAATAACACAAAAGCCAGGAGCTCTGGAGAGGTGGTTTTTAACTAGCCACGAGAGGGCAGCCATAACAACGGTCACAAAGCAAATGTGTGGGTTACACACATATTTGGAGTACATAAGGAAATTGGGACTAATCGAATGAACAGGGATGAAACCGATGTGCAGAAGATACTTTCGATGTTCTCATCAGATATAATGACCAATCCCTTTAATATTGCGGAAAACGACGACAGCGAGTGTCTTCCGCTTGTAAACATTGCAACTGGCGTGGTATTGCCTAGTGAAATCGCCAAGAGACTTGTTTCCGCCTGTGACATTGGTAAGGAGATTATGGACAATTTTGTTCAGGAGCGGCTGGACACTAACACGAGAAGCTTTTGGGACACGTTGCCACACTTAAAACTTAAAACATTTGCCAGCCTAGCACAGAAGAAAAAACTCAAAACAAATGATGAACAAATTCACAATGTGAGATCTGACCGCGAACTATTTGGTCGATTAATTATTGCCGCAAGGTCCAGAGATGTTGATTTAAAACTAGTGATGACGTATGAACTGTCTGCTGTTCCACTATCATTGTCACATACGGATGGGACTCTAAGAAAGAATGTGAAAAGTGTTTTGTTAAGTGAACTAGAAAAGGAAGTAAATGTTGATGGACGGCTTCCACCTGTTGACAAGACAGGCGCAACAGCTTTTGTAGTAGATGGCATGGCAATTGTGCAAATAGTTAAAATTGGAGGTACGTCCACATTTGGAGAATTGGCTGATAAATACTGGCACATCTTTACAGTTCCACTGAATCAGGAAGACTGCAACAGAGTAGATATAGTTTTTGACAGATATGATAGACTGGAATCTCTCAAAGCGGAGGAGCGGCTAAAACGTGGGTCATCAACAGCATTGGAAGTAAAGATTGCTGGAGAAAATACTCCCGTTCCAAAGCAATGGGCCAAGTACATCAGCAATCCAAGCAACAAAGGTAACCTGGTTGCATTTCTCAGCAAGCGGTGGCATGATACTGGTCCAAATATGCTATCTGCCGACAATTGCGTCATTCTTGCTGGTGGCTTTAACGATGGAATGGATGTTGTTGTCATTTCAGCGAACAATTCGTCGTATTTGGAAGAACTTCGATCAGATCACGAGGAAGCAGATACGCGTATGATGTTGCACGCGCTACACGCTTCAAAAGACCACATGCGTGTTGTTATACAGTCTCCTGATACAGACGTGGCAGTACTTAGTATATATACGTATCGTTCACTTCACTGTTCTGAACTAGGGTTCCGTACGGGCACAAAGGACAAATTGCGATACATACCAATACATACAGTTGCTCAAGTACTGGGCCCAGCTATCTGTCTGTCTTTGCCTGGGTTTCATTCTCTTACAGGTTGTGATAGCACTGGTGCATTATTTGGAGTCGCTAAGAGAAAATCATTCAATCTCTTAAAGTCATCTGAATGTCATCAGCTTAGCTTAGCCCAACTCGGCGAACATGTTGACTTATCACCGAATACTGCAATTCTATGTGAGAAATTTGTCTGTGAGTTGTATACCACCAGGGATGTGGGAAAGACAGCTGATGAAACCCGTTATTGGCTCTTTTGTCAAAAGAGACAAAGAAATGAAAATCTTCCACCTACATCGAATAGTCTAAAGCATCACACCGAAAGGGCCAATTTTCAAGCTCTTGTTTGGAGACGTTCATTGCAAGCTGTTCAGAATCTTCCATCTCCAAATGGGCATGGCTGGAGTATAGTGGATGGTCTACTCAAGCCTGTTCTAATGTCAAAGGATCCTGCTCCATTTGGATTAATTGAACTCACATCATGTAGATGTCAAAAGTCTGCCTGCAAAAGAACAGATCTCTGTCAATGCAAGGCTAACAATCTACTCTGCACTGAAGCATGCCTTTGTATGGGAGGTGAAATGTGTGACAATGTTCAGCATACAATTGTCGAAGATGACTCTGACACGGATGAGTAACATTCTCTCATTTGCTCACGTGATAAATATGTCCTGCCAGCTTGTGTAGACATGCACTGCATGTCAGTTAAAAGTTTAATTATGAAAAATGTAGAAAACATGGGCATTGTTGTAGCTAAGGTATTGCTAGTCACAAGAAGACCTAAGTGCCCCAATATGTACAAAGCAACATACGGGTGTCTTAAACGAGGTTGATTATGTATAAATCTGCGATATACGATCACTCCTTTCCATTTTGGTTAAGATTGTATTGATATAACATGCGCTTAAGTTTGTGAAAAATTTACCATTGTGAAAATTGTCTGAAAACTACCTTCAACACCTATTGTAAATGGGCTTCTCACGGGTTAGTGATACCACAATTTTCATGTACAACACGGCTCAGAATATACCCAAGACATCGGTCTAGCATAATATAGAGACAAACCTTCTGAATACTGGGTGTGCTACGAAACCATTCTTCTAGACCCCTTTTGAAATTGGCTCCCGGACTAAAATAAGTGTTTGGGCCAACGTTGTCCCAACAATCCTAACCTAACTGCAATTTTGCCACTGTTATGCCAACGTGGGCCCAATGCATATATATATATATATAACATTTATAATATATACATTGGCTATAAGTGGTTAGGACAACATTGGCCCAACAACTGTTATTTTGCTGCCGTTATGCCCAATGGCCAACAGCGACCATGCCAACCAATTGCCAACGTTGGCCCAACGTAGTAATGTTATCTAGGTGCTAATTCATGTTTTAGAACATGTCTGGCAACTTATCCAGGATGTATATCACCATCACACGGAGGGCGCGGTGGCAGTCCTTCACAGACCAAGGTCCACATTGACATCTCCTGGGCCAGACCATTCACTGGCTTCATATGGGTGTACACTATCCCCTTATTAGTCCCCCCTACCAGTAAAACCAGGGGTGGGGGTGGACTATAGGTTTGCACTCCGTCTGCCAGTCTGTCTGTCTGTCTGTCTGTCCATCTGTCGCAGTTGGTTTTCCGCACTTTATTCGTAGTCCTTCAAGGTATTCAACTGAGAATTGGAATATTGCTTTGCTATGAGAAGTTACAGACCAAGTTCAAGTTTCAGGTGTATGCGTCAATTTCTCATGGAGTTATGCCTCCTTTCGACTTATGAAATACGAAAAATATTAGTTTTCTGCACTTTTTTCACAGTCTTTCAAGATAATATACTGAGAACTGCCACATTGCTTTGTTATGAGAAGATACAGACTAAGTTGGAGTTTCAGGCATATGCGTAAACATTTGATGGAGTTATGCCCCCTTTCATCCTATGAAATATGAAAAATATTAGTTTTCCGCCCTTTTCTCGCAGTCTCAAGATATTCAACTGAGAATTTATACATTACTTTATTATGAGAAATTGCAGACCAAGTTCGAGTTTCAGGCGTTTGCGTCATTTTTTGATAGAGTTATGTCCCCTCTCGACTTATGAAATACAAACATATCAGCTTTCAAGACTTTTTCCTTCTCCTTCACCATATATAAATGAGGCTTAGTTTATTGCTATGTTATGAGAAGTTACAGATCAAGTTTGAGTTTCAGCTGCTTTTGACAATTTTTAATGAAATTTTGACTGTCAATCTCTAAAGATTTATATCACCAGGTAGGGAGGGAACATGTATTGCAAAGCAATATTTACAGAATGCTTGTTTCCTTTATTTTAATTTTTTTTATCTTTCTTTTCTTGTCAATTCTTTGTAATTTGTCAAATATATAATAAGAACCAAAATTAAAAGGTACTCAATTATATGACAATAGTATGCATTTCTCCATGACACATCTAAAAAACGGCGATCCCTAATTTTCATTATCTTGTGCTTCCTCATGATGACAACAGCAAGTCAAGACAAGAAGAAAGCGTCATCAAAATGTCATCCATGGTATTCCGATATAGTTTCTACCATATGGATATATATTAGTACTACTAGATTATTAAAGAACACAGTCTGTGCTAACAAGATCTAACTGTATTCTAGGTAAAGCCAATTATTATAGTGTGTAGCGCTGGAGTAGAACACTCCTACATCATACTAAGCATGACTATGGTAGATATATCGCTAAATCTCCCCTTATAAGGAAAGAGAAATACTGTTAGAATATAATAATGATATAGATAATAATATGTGTTCTCGCAGAGTCAGTCTATTGTCCCGATGATACATGATTAGTGTGTATAGTCTTTTAGGTATGCTGGCGGTCTCGAGATGTGTCCACTCCATGTGATAGTTGTAGGTCGATTAGAGTTGTCCTTTGGTGGAGTTGCTGCTGTTTGAGGTGTAGTACTTTGGCGACCAGCCTGGCGGTTCTCTGTATATGTCTGAGTAGGAGAAGATGGCTGTCTGTGTTGAGGATCTGGTCCTGCATGTAAATGCCTACGATTCAACCCTATCCTCATTTAAATCTAATCTTCATGATCATATAAACACGAAACAATAATAATAGCGATAGCCCAAAACGGACTCTGTAATGGTCTTGAAGAATGGCAATTTGCAGACTGAGAGAAGAGTGTTGTGTTTTTTTTTGTTTTTTTTTAGAATTCACAACTGGTATTACTGGCTCGGTAAACGGATCAGTTATGCCGGTGACAAATCCTCAGAAATTGTCTTCTCGTTGTCTATAAATAGATATTCTTATGAGGAAATTTAGATTTTCTTAAAGAAATATAGGCGGTAAATGGTTAAATGTAATGAGCTGTTGGGTAAATCGACGATAATTTGACTGACTGATGCTGCCGCCTTGAGTGGCAAATCAGTCAGTCAAAGTGGAGCTAATTTATCCAGTGATTAAATTAACTACAATAAATGGTCAAATGCATTAAGGATAATTTGACTGAAAGTTGGTAAAGCATCGAGTAGCAACGGCTTAAGTCAAATTAGAATTAAAATATTTGATTGTTTTAAATACCATATAAACGATTTTGTATAAACTTGGAAATAGGTCTACCTCTATGTCTTGTATATACATGTATATAATTGTACATAATCAGCTGAGTATGTGTGTGATTTGTGTGTGTGCGTGCGTGCGTGCGTGCGTGCGTGCGTGCGTGCGTGCGTGCGTGCGTGTGTGCGTGCGCGTGCGCGTGCGCCCACGCCCGTGTGTGTGTGCATGCGTGTGTGTGTACATGTGTACGTATAATGTGCGAGTGCGTGTAAGCGTGTGTATGCGCGTGCGTATGTACGGGTGTGTGTACGTGCATGCCTGCATATGCCAGTGCGCGCGTGAGTATGCATGCGTGTGTGCAAGGGCGTGACTGCGTGTATTTGTATGCGTAATCGCCTATTTGTCCGTTTGCTTACATCTGCTTGTGTGTGCCCTGTATGACTGAGCGTGTGTGAGTGTGTGTTTGGAAAGAGTGTATGTATATGTATATTTATTAGCCTGTATATACTTATTATTATTATTATTGTTGTTGCTGTTCCCTGAGGGCCTCAGGAAGATCACATGTTGATGATTTACCCTCAATAAAGAACGATATTATTATTATTATTATTATTATTATTGCTGCTTCGCTGGGTAGCAACAACCCACAGATTCCCTATGCATCATATGAAAGATCATTTAATACAGCTGAATAAATTCGAATTTCAGCAGTTTTTCTGTTGAAACGACAACACTAACAATCATTCCGAATGTTTTCAGTACAATAGTTTATGATAAAGTCACTTACAACATTTTCTTCTTTGGACTTGTCCCTGACCGCACAGCGCCATTAATAAACGTGTTAACACTTTTACCGCTTCACGCTAAAGTATATTTCTTATTTTTAAAGTAATTACGAAATCGAGATATTACACAATGTAAGAGCATGAGTTCATCAACTCCTGACACCATATTCCGATATAGTTTCTACCATATAGATATATATTAGTACTACTAGATTATTAAAGAACGCGGTCTGCGCTGACAAGATCTAACTGTATTCTACTTAAAGCCAATTATTGTAGTGTGTAGCATTGGAGTAGAACACTCCTATATCATACTAAGTATATGACTATGGTAGATATATCGTTGCACATGGCGGCTTAATATACTGGATGAGGTGGGGGAGAACATCCATACTATAATATTCCCTTTTGCTTGCTATATGGGGTGAAGTTGCTGTGAATTCTGTAAATATAAAATGTGGCTTCTGTAGTGGTCCTTCCCTCTATTTATTTACAAAACAAAGGTACCTTGTTGAATATTTTGGATATAATCGGACTGAATGTTGTTGCTACCATGGGTGGCATTAGATCCCAGCCAAATTAGTGTCAAAACATTTCACAGAATATTTGCTAACGCTTTAAATGATAAGACAGAATGACAAATGCATTACGCAAAGAAATAACCAGTTGAATATTTTTTTTAATTTGATTGGCAGTTGTTCCTGAATTACTTTCAGTCAAATTATTTCTAAATATTTAACAAAATATTTCTTACTTCATAAAGAATTTGCTGAATTCCTGGCATAATTGCTATCATCGCATTCGCCTATGAGTATATTGTATAAGGCTTCATGAGTAAGAGGGCTAAATTAGAATAGTTTATTTCAGATAAATAATGTAGTAATGTTGAATATTTTGAAATTAATTTGACTGATAAACATTACTGCTGATACCAGCATTCGCTTCCAGTCACATTATTTTTAAATATTCAACATTGAACTTTATTCTTAAAATAGTTTATGTGATACTAACTTTGATTAACCCTTTAAACCTTAAATTTTTCAAGAAAAGTTTTTACATAGAAATTGTCAATTTGCAGAATATTTTTTTTAATTTACCACTGGAATAAATGTATCTTTCTTAGCTAAATAATATTCTTATCTTGGACTGCAAATTAACATTTTCCCAAGACTACGGCAGAAGACGTTTTTCTCTGTATTGAGAGTTTAAAGGGTTAAGAGTTGTGAGGTCTATAAAGCCTCAAATAATAAGCGTTGTACAATTTCATTTTCAGAACTACCACGGGTAAATGGTATCTTATCAGTAGTCCTGAGTATAATTGCCAAGGCCAGCTATTTGTTGACATAATGATTGTATGTTGCACAGCTTGAAGACTTTCGTATGAGCGTGGTCTATCTTCACTAACCGGAACCGGAAACTGAAACTCACTGGAATCTACTAAGTTGATTATGATTACCGATGTTCACTCCTTCCTATTTGCCCTGTAGGTGGGGCTTAGAATACACCTTCCGTGTCCTCTGCATGTCGTAAGAGGCGACTAAAGGAGGTAAGGGTGAGGTAACCCTGACAGAAACCCCGAGTCCTGAAGACAGAGGTTCCAGGCTGCACGGCGCACTCTAATAAACCATGGATCCACTTAACGCTTATGATCATGTCGATAGTCACTTATAGGACTGGCGGTATGATCAGCGAACGAAAAGAAGAAGAAGAAGACTCCTTCCTACTAGCTGGTGACTTTTGAGTGTTGCTGCGACAACGTCGGTCGATTTGTAAGCGTGAGCGAAGACAACTCGCTCGCCTCATCCAACTGATGATACGGTTGACGATATTTCTTCTGAGTTGCTTGGGCCTATCTGACTGACTCTAGATTCAGCTCGACTTTAGGTTCTATTTCCAACGACAAAACTACGGACTTACATATACGTAAGTTAATAAATTTATTGAAATTAACTGTACAAGATAAATTTAATAATAATTTGAGCAAAATCGCCCCATACAATTATAATTTATACGCGAACTAAAATGGTCTGACTTATCCTATCCTAATTCTATCCTAGTTTAATCAATCCCTACTCTAACAGATCATAAGCCTTGTTGGGCATAGCAGCCATGGCTTAAACCAAGCAGCAATGTTTGCGATTGCTTGGTGAATCGGAGAGAATTACTTTATCTGAGAGATGTTCCATTATTTATACCCTCAGATTATAACTTTCCAGTGTTCTTGTCATTTACCAGAAACACACAACTTCTCTCATAACATATTCTCATGATTCTTCTAGGAATCCGATAAGCACACCTTGATTGGCCAAACAATAAAGTTACCAATCAATTCCTGCTTATCTCTTCCCAGAAGTTCTGACCCGATAACTGATCGGTCCTTTCAACCAATCAGCGATTCCTCCCTCACTTGCTATGGAACAAAACTCTATTCATTATAATCCTTTAATGCAGAGTCTGATTGATCCTGATTGGTTATGACGTCATTCAGACCAATTACACTCTGCCAAATCCTTCCAAGAAGATTGTGCTTCGCATACTCAAAGCAGTGGGGACCAGTTCTGGTTAGATGTGATCTGTCAGCTAACTAACAACATTATGGTATGCCCTGTTGTGGCATATAGTTTATCAACACATTTCGATGCTGTTATGAATTCCTAAAGTATGCTCTAATGTCCATGTCCTGTCCATTGCATACTAACTGAGAAGTCTCGAGAATCCTAGGGTGCTAGGCACACGTGCTGGATGATTCATTACCAGATGGTGTCGTTCTAGCCCACGATCAAATACTAGACTGCTTACGTCATCAACTGTGTCAGTTAGTGACGTTCAATTTATCCTCATAATTCATGATCCCAATACTAATTACTAAACATCGATTAATTCCAAAACTACCACTATCAGCAACTGCTGAATATATTAAAAGTGGTTGTCCATTATGCAGCAACAACCTTTAACTAAATCATTTTTAAATACACATCAACTCAGAACCATAAAATCATTTACAATTAAATCATCCTATTTCTATCATCATCATATTAATCTCATCTGCTGGGTACATAATGCTATAAACAGCATCCTATTCATATAACATTAGTACACATTTATTACATACAAAGAGATGACCCGACTGGCTCGACTTTCTACCGTCCTAATGATTGACATCTATTTATAAATAACAGGTGGTCGACTCAGCCACTTACATGGATGATTCTTAGTCATCCCAACTTTCCAGTTTCGAATTGTATGTACACAAATATCATTGATGTAATATCGTCACATCCATCTTTAGCTCACCTGGACTTTTAGCTCACCTGGTATTTTCAAAACTTAATTTCTTTTTGGGTCTTACGCGAATTATAAGACATCCCGCGGGGTCATGACTTCCCACGTGACAATCCCATATTTACAAGCTGTTCTAATCTTCTCTAAGTCTCCCAACACTTTCAATGATAAATAAATATAACTGACAATTTGTATGCTGCTAAGAAAGATTCTATTGAATGCTTTGAATGTAGGTTGCTTGTATGTTTTGCTGCTTTGAGGAGCAATTGCGGTTTCCAAACAAATCATTTTCAAAATATATAACAGTTTACTTGTATGGCTGCCTTGAAAGGTAGAGAAAGAGGGTTTAGATAGAGCAAGGGTTAAAATGGTGGGTACTTGTTTAATTTTATTCCATACTAGCATACCTACAGCAATTGTTCATTTCAGCATAAGCATCCAGAAATTCAATTTCAAACCAAAATGACAGCTAAGTTTTAAATATTTTGAAAATAATTTGGCTGGAAGTAGTTGCTGCTTCAAGCAGCAATGGATTCAAGTCAATTTATGTTAAAGTATTCAACAGTTTCCTGTATAACAGCCTAGAAATTTAGATAAAAAGATTTTATTAGTGTATACGTAAGTGTCAAATGCTTGTTACCTTATTCCCTATAAACTGTCCTAATACAGCAATTGCCCATTTACAAGTAAACATCCAGAATTTCGATTTTAAAACAGTCTTTTAAAAACAAATCAATCACTATGAAAACATATTGTTAAGCAAATTAAGTTCAAAATTTTGGGCAGCTAGATGCATGGAATTTTGAATGAAGAGGATAAAGTACATGTATGCATATAATTTTATGAAAATGGATAAGTACTCAGCATGTACTCTTAAGTACTCAAAAGTACAAGTCCAGAGTATGTACTCAAGTACAAGTACGAGCACTTTGGAAATGTACTGAGGCTGAATACAAGTACATGTACTAATGAAAAGGCATGAGTACTGAAAACATGCAAGTATTTGGAAATCTGTACTCGAGTACACAAGTACCAAGTACATGAGTGCATTGGCCCCAACCCTGGCTTTAACGTCGTTAAGACACACCACTGCTACCCACCACTTGCTGCGAAGGAACTCCTGAGTTCGGTATTAGCCTCTGCCCGAGTTCTGCTTCTACCGCTTCATATCGTCTTGTTCTGAAGGACACTTGACCCGCAACTAGAGAACATTCTGGTGAACGCTAACTTCTACTGCGCCGCTTCCCCTTTTTTGACAGAATCATCCCGTAAGGAACAACTCCACCATGTCACTCTCGTGACTAGAACTCCTTGTGAAACAAACAGATTTCCTCCGCATCATTTCTCTTGTGACCACCTCTCTGCAAGGAATGGCTCGAACTTTCACCTGCTCTATGTGGTTATAGATAGATAGTTAGATATATCACCTTAAGCACCATTTTGCCATTTCTCCTGCTCTTTAGCAGATGTTCCATTTTTTGTCTTAAGGAATGCTCTAAAAGAGAACACCCTTCTTAGCCATAACATGCAGACGGCGATCTCATGCTCCGCTCAACGTGAAGATAGATAATTGTGTTGTAATGGCGTCACTTTTCAATTATACTCATAAATACAAATAAGGATGTTCACCATTTTTGCCGTTTCTACACAGGTGGCGCCCTTAGCAATTCACACATCGCAAAGAAACTGAATCGACGCTGTGATTGAATACACGTTATCCCCCACCCCTGCCAAAAAGGCTACTTCTTTCACTTGTTCGCTAGGTCCCTCACAATTCACTTGGACCACCCTCAAATAATGTAAAGTCGCAAGTGGACATTTCCTTCGCTTTCCCCATTTAGTTCCCGTTCGCAGCTTCTGAAATCAGCGCATGTCTTCTTGCACCTCAATCTGTGCTGCTTCGTCTTGGCCACGAGCTGGTTTGAGTAGAAAATATCGTTAGGACTAGGAAAGCTTTGTCCCTCAGATTGCAGCATCTCTCAGCTCGCCTTACCCACACCTGAAAACTACGTATGACTGCTCCCCATGAAAACCACTTCACGCTGAAACAAACTAAAGCCAGGTATCTAAAGACTAAGCTGGAGGCTAAAAGAAGAAGCTGGAGGGAAAAGACGGCAGGGTTTAATTTAGAGAGAGACACCACAAAGCTATGGAGACTGACTAAAGCACTGAATGATGAGGGTGTCGGGGGAGAGAAGATTACTCTTGAAGAAGATGGACAAACACTGTCAGGAAAGATGTCTGCAGATGCCTTTGCGAAGGCATATGCAAAAGAAAGCAACATTTCCATACCACGAATGCGTCAAAAAGAGGTTAGAAAAGAGCAAAAGGAAAGAACAGACACCAACACTCACAATGCAATGAAAGTTGACATTAGTTTAGCAGAACTGAAGAAGGCTATCTGCCAGTTGAAGAAGAAAAAATATTTCCCGGGCCAGATGGCATTACGAATGAAATGATCCAACACCTTGGTAATGCATCTCTTCGCAAGTTGCTAGACATCTTTAATCTCAGTTGGACCAATGGAGAAGTTCCTCAGTGCTGGAAGGAAGCCAGAATGGCTCCTATTCTGAAAAAAGGGAAGAACAAGACGAAAGTGCTGAGCTACCGTCCTATCAGTCTTACAAGCTGCATATGCAAGACCATGGAGTGCATCGTCAACCAGCGGTTGCAGTGGCACCTGGAGTCGGAGAACATTATAGTTTCAGAGCAGGCCGGCTTCAGAAGATACAGGAGCATAGAAGATCAAACAACACATCTTGAACAGGTCATAGAAGACACTTTTCATGCCAAGAAGCTGATGCTAGCTGCCTTTATCGATCTGCAGAAGGCATTTGACAAGTTGTGGAAGGATGGCCTCCTCGTGAAGCTCCGGTGCACAGGCATCGGTGGCAACATGTTCCGATGGACCAAGTCATACCTACACAATCGCAGAGCTAGGGTGCTGGTGGATGGACAATCTGCACAGAATGTATTGCTGAGACATGAGGTGCCACAAGGCGGAGTATTATCACCAACTCTGTTCATACTCTTCATTAATGACATTGTAGCAGAGCTGCCCAATGGGATCCAAGCAGCCCTCTATGCAGATAACCTCGTACTCTGGTGCACCGAGGAGTACACAACGACTGCCACGTACAGAATGCAGCTCGCCTTGGACAGAATTACAGCTTGGGCCAATCGCTGGTGTATTACCATCAACAAAGAAAAATCATCAGCCATGCTATTCTCACTGTCCACCAAAACCAAGGTTGGCAATCTGACACTGGGCGGTACTCCACTCGAGTACGAGGACCAGCAGACATACCTGGGAGTCACCTATGACAGAAGATTAGCATGGAAGGAGCACATCCAGAACGCAGAGGCAAAGGCCAGAAGAAAGCTAAACATCATGAGGAAGCTGGCAGGAACAAAGTGGGGTGCCAATGAAAGGATCCTCAAGACCATCTACCTAGGTGCCGTATGACCACACCATGAGTATGGATCCAGCTCATGGATGACAGCAGCTAAATCTCATCAACAGAACCTCGACAGAGTACAAAACCAGGCACTGCGCATCATCACTGGTGGAATGAGATCAACACCAATAGAAAAAATGGAGCAGACAGCAGGCATCCCCCCCCCCCCCACTTAGCAAAGGAAGGGAATGCAAAGCACTGATCCAAGCTGCAAAGTTCAAATCGTTCAACAACCACCCGATGAAGATCAGGCAAGCACAGCTGTCATCAGGAAGACTTAAAAGATCAAGTTTTGTGAAAGAGACAAAAACACTTCAACGGAAATGCCAAGAAATGTTGCCAGCACAAATAAAAGAACCAGACCACACCCTTGATCCTCCACCCTGGGAAAACAAACTAGAGAGCATAGCTATTCACACCACAGTACCTCATCTCACTACCAAAGATGAACACAGTGATGTGAGCAGGAAGGCCCTGGCCCTAGCCATGCTGGAAGAAATGTACCCTCAGGAGACATGGATATGGATCTACACAGATGGATCAGCCGAAGATGCAATTAGGAGCGGAGGTGCCGGACTGCACATGCAGTATCCAAACGGACAACATGAGTCAGCTGCAATACTGACAGGCAAACACTGCACAAACTACAGAGCTGAAGTCGAAGCACTGGTTCATGCAGCTAATGCCATCAGCAGAACAGCAGACCCCATTGCACAGATTGTCTTTTTATCTGATGCCCGCTCAGTCCTTGAGGCTATCACCAAAGGTAAGCTGCCATAACTTGAAGAAGCACTACAAACTATCAAATGCTTTCGTATAGCATTGCAGTGGATCCCATCACACTGTGGAGTCCAAGGAAATGAGGAAGCAGACAAGATGGCAAAGGTGGGTGCAGAAGAGAATCAGACAGAAAACATGGTTACCCATATGGAGATCAAGACTATCATCAAGTCACTCTATAGAACACCTCAATCAGAAGATGCCTACCATCATCTCTCGAGGCCAGAGCAAGTGACCATTTTTCGTCTCAGAACTGGACATAACAGACTAAAGCAACACATGTACAGGCGGTTCCACCTTACAACATCGCCTGAATGTCCTTGTGGAGAAGCAGAACAGACCACAGAGCACATACTTCAATGTTGCAGTACGTATCAGCTGCTCAGAGAAGAGATCTGGCCTTTGTCAACCTATTTTCTTGAAAAGCTGTATGGGCCTGTGGAAGAACTGCAGAAAACCACAGATTTCATCTTGAGAACGGCTCTCCAAGTGTGATACCAGCGATCGAAAAGAAGAGGAAGACTGCTCCCCATGGACACTACCCATTCTAAGCTTCGATAATTCCACCATCCTTTCGACCACTCCAACGGCTCTTGTGACGCTTGCATTTTATTTTTTTATAGAGAAGGTTTCGTCGCCTAAATTCTGCACCACCCACTAAGAGGCACTAGGCGTATCTCCCTAAGCAAGAACACACATCGTGGCTTAATCTTCTGCGTTGATTGGTGAACTTTTTTTCAGACCGCTTGACCGGTGGTCAGGATAAACATAGTTAAGCGATTCTGTGGTTAACACCAGTTCCTAGTGAGTGAACCAGATAACCGCCGCATCACCAGAATGTTTTCCAAGTTTGTTGCGCCTTCTCAGCCTGTTGTCGTTTTAGACCGCCGTGGTGCCCAGACTCGGCAGAGGTTCCACTAAACTCTTTCCTCTTTAATTAGCCAGGCCAGTTTGCTCGTCTGCAACTTGGAAGGACCACCCCTTGAACCGCGATAAGATCTTCTTGATGTCGCTCAAGTCGGTCTAGACTCTGAGCCAAAGATTCGCCCAACATTGCGAGGGTAGAGGTTCTTGTTTAATCTAACCAATCGCGTCCGTCTGCAGCCGCCTGAGGCCTTACACTACAAAACATCTTAGGTAACTAAACCACCACCTCATGCAGGATCCCTTTTAACGTTAGAGTTAGGCATACACAGAAGGCCCCTCTCTGGATGGCTGCTGAGAAGATCGGATCAACTTGACGGCAATAACTAAAAACACTTCTTTCCATGTGTTCCTACCCTATAGGACACTAAAGATAATTCTTCTCCAGCTCTGCCTTAAACGGACAGGTAGGAAATTGCTAGCTTTCAGCACCATACAACTTTCACAATGAACTAACCATATATATATAGACCGACAATATGAATAGCAACCGATGGTGACGCAATGACTGCACAGGATAGATAGGAAAGCCCACTGTCTCTTCCCCTGCTCCAAAGGAATCCCCCAATCATCCAGCTTATGACCCCTCCCCAGCCATTTGCCTGCCTCCTCACAAGCCTATCCGCCTCCTGAGCGACATTATTTCGGATAGAGTTACGATGCTAGTCTAACGATTAGGAGGCAAGATTTTGGCTGAATGCAGGCAGAAAAGATCGAAATCCACTTGCGGTAAAGAGAGCCACCTGTGGCCTTTTCCTCCTGTTTCATACGCACCGCATCTGCACACACCTCTTGTTCCCTGTAAGATTAAACAGATCGGATCCCTCTTCTCGGAAGGAATCACTCATTGGCCTGGGGATGCCTTTTCGACTATGCGCGCCTGGGAGATTCACCTGCCTCATTTCCGACAGAGCCACAGCCAATGCCATCACCACAGAAACTCCTGTCACTGAAACCACCACCAACGCCACCTCTACAGTAACCTCCGTCACAGAAACCAGAAAGTAGGAACTACTACCACCTCCTCTACAACCACGACTACCGCCGTCGCCACACAACTGACCACTTCTACCATTCAGACGGCTTCTGGGGGTGGGGGTCGGGGTGAGGGTGGGGGTGGGGGGTTCATCATCACTGTATTTTACATGAAAATCTATGTTGTTGTAGACATCTGCAAGGTTACCACTCATATATATATATATAGCCAATGCTCCTGCAATAGAATAATTAAATTTTGCTTGGTGAGCACCTGGGCGTTGTTCATATTTGTTTCTGCAGCTTTGTATTTAGCGTTGTCATTTTCAAACTCTGCTATTGTACTGCATTTGAGTCTGATGAGGTGGTGTCAGTCTCAGTCTCCTCAACAATGGGGGAAATCTGTCGGTTTGTAACTGATGGTAATGTGGGCAATGGTTGGTAACTTGGTTGGAATACGGTTTGACCGGTGTGACTTAGCATTTGGAACTGCTGTTGTTGAGGCCTCGCAAGTAGAGGATGACTGAGTTGACGAAACAGATATTGACTATCCGCTACGGGATCTGGTATGATTGGTCTGTCTTGTTGAAATATCTGAGACTGATATGGTCTGCTTGGCTGTAGTTGATAATATAGGTTTACGTTTCAAGGAATCCACGAAACCATTCATAAGGTTATTCCAATATCACATCAGAGGAAAGCCAATAATGGTAGCCATCTCGCAATGGATTGCTGTCGTTACGGAAACCCTATCTCTTTAATAGTCATTGACTGGGGAAAAGTTTATTCAGAGCATTCGAGTATTATGTATGCTTATTGAGGAAATACTACGAGATGTTCTTTATATCCACTTGCTCGAGTGAAAAGGAGACTTGATGACGGTTCTAGAAGAACTAGCTAAAACGAACAAGCATGCCAAGCTGTGAATGGAGGTATTATAGCATTGCCTGTGTTTATAAATCATGATGTTTGTGAGGGCGGAACAAGATGGCGATTGGTCGCTGCATCTAGAAGTATTTAACAAAAGGTTTACACACCTCTTTGAAGCTCATCATATGGACTATGCGAGATATGGTATGTGTCACACACAGTCCATAGTCTCACTTCCAAAAGAGATTCCTGCTTGGTTTATGAAGCAAGAACATGTTCTGAAACACCAGCGTGGCGTGTTGAATGGAATTTGGAGTGAGGATATCTAGTATTATCGTCTCCATCATGGATGGCTCTGCACTAATCTGGGTAATCCATTGGGTCGTGGATGGAACAGTTCACGACTATGCAACAAACATGAAATGCGCTATTGCCCCAAAATTAAAAAAAACCGGGGAGAACATAGTATTTGATCAGGAGTATGATTATAGTACAAAGAGTGGCACGAGAAGTGCAAGATCTACTGTAACAAACTAACCAGTTACAATTGACCAGCAAGTTACCACCACAGAAAATAATATAGTGTCTGAAAATTAGAAGCAGCTATTAGGCCTGGTCAACATTCTAACCGAGGATACGTCATCCCACGCACATACCCATAGACAGAAAATGGTTCTGATTGGAGAGGAATTTGACCCAGGCAATATCGGCAGGAAGCGTGTGGGAGGTGGGTGGGGTAGTATCAACAAGAACAGATCTGGCAACAACACATGAAGAAGCAGAAAATCTCCGCGTTAAGCACGTAGATGTAGGGTATAATGATATGAGCAAAGTCATATAACGGTTGTCTTTGATGGCACGGATGATTGTTGGCACTTCATATGCATTACTACTACACAGCAAATTGGAACCACAAATGTGATTGCAATGCAACCATTACTCTCAAATTTACAACTTTGCAATGAACTATGACGCTTGTTTTCAAACAAAATAAACATATAAGGATTAACCACGACCTTTGACCTTTTAACACCGGAGTAATTCACCTTTCCAGAGTACCCACCCATCATATGAAGTCATAATGAACTGCGTGATGTGTAGAATGACATCATAATGAATGACGTCAATAAGTACGTCACGAGACGTCGATAAGCACGTCACGAACGCATATTTGAAGACGGTCTATGCGTTGATGTACAAAGTGTTTGTTTTTACTATTTAATAAATATTCCGTTGAATATTTTGAAACTAATTGGACTAGGCCCTGTTGCTGCCATAGGCAGCAACAGCACCCAGTCAAATTAGTTACACAATATTCAACAGCTCCCCTGTATAGTTTTCAGGAAATTGATAGCTAGGGCATTTGGGGATCGATCAATCCCAACATGGCGAGGTGTGGGTGGAGTTTAGCTAGTGATGGGCGGGGAATAGCTAAAAATGGAAAGGTCCATTGCCTCGTCTCCTCTCATTAGCATGTTTGGATGCAGCATGATTAACATAACATGAGATAGGAACTGCTAAGCTGATGTAAAAGCGAAATGTTATTTTGATTCTTGTCATTATCAAACTGACCATGACCTTTTGATGCCAAAGTGATTGTGTCATGCCATCTCATTATAAGAAAGGATTTGTCCCTGTGTGCTTAACCAAACACGTGATATAAACTGCTAAAAACTAGGTTTATAGCAAGGACACAGTGCCCGTACTACCCAAGCCCAAGAAGTCACCTGCCCCCACCCCACCCACCCCCACCCCCGCCCAGCCAATCTGTGGCCCATTGTGCTCCTCAACAGCATATGGAATATCCTATCCAATGTTGTTCTATGCCGCATCCGAGACAAGATCGATTACGTCACCGGATCATGTCAAAGTGGCTTCAAACGTGGATACAGCTGTGCAGACATTGCATGGGCTCAACGCATGCTTGTGTCGGTAGTCATGTCCAAACACTGAGACTTCCCACAAAATGGGCATTGACATGTCACTAGCCCTCGACACAATTAAACGCTCAAAGATCCTAGATGTACTATGCCAGGCCAGTTGCAATGAAGATGAGCGACGACTAGTGAGACTACTGCTTGCAGATACCAAGCTGAGAGTATGAGTCAAGTCAGTGAAGTCTGTAGAGTTTGAGACATCAATTGGCTCCCCACAGGGAGATTGTCTGTCTCCGGTGCTTTTCACCTGCTACCTTGCTGCCGCATTGAAATCTGTGCGGGAAAGTTCCACAAGACTAACCGCCCCAGTGTCAATACTGGGCATGTCGCTAGAGATGGAATATGCCGACGATTTGGACTTCATAGACAAGGAAATGAAACCCCTTGACAAATTCTCCCAATAGCTGCAGGCAAATTAAAAATTGAGAATCTCTTTATGAATGAATCCAAAACAGAGTTCACCCAGATATACATATCGACAAAGCATGAAACTATAGAAAATGACAACACACTTCGTGGCAGCGAACCATGGAGGAAAAGTACAATCCTGCGCTCACTGCTTTGCAGTACTGCTGACATTTCTGCACGCTGCGTCATGGGGAGCATAGCTTTCCAGTCCTTCTGGAAGCTATGGATTTGTAGATCAAAGATGCCCTTGATAAAGAGGCTACGTTTATACAATGCAACCTGCGTTTCCTTGATGCTGTATAACTGTAACAGCTAGGCAGCTCCAAAGCCAGCGCTAGACAAACTCGATGCCAGGCACCGCAAACACCTACGCACCATCACTGGACACCGATGGCCAGACAGGATAATTTCCAATGATGCACTAGACAAGATGTGTAATACGTCGCCGCTGTCTGTAAAAGTTGCCCAGCAAAGATGGTCCATGTTTGGCCATGTGCCAAGGATGCCAGAAGAGACACAAGCACAGAGAGCCTTGGAATTCGCCCTACTCGGAGACAGAATATACAAAGCCAGGGGAGGACGTCATTGCATAAATCTGCTAAGCGTGCTATGAGGTGACCTCAAGAAAGCAGGACTCGGTACACTCAAGTCAAGAATGGACCTGAGGAAGCTATGGATTTCGGCTGAGGACAAGACACAGTGGGCAAAAGTGAAGAAGGACTGATTGCAGCTGTAGGATGTTTCTACTACTACTGCCGCAGAATACAGTAATCTTGCATACAGTGACCGTGACCTTTGACATTTTGCCGCCAAGGTACCATGTTTGCTAAAGAAGCATATGTCCAAATTTGGCTTCAGTATGGTTAAGCGAGCATGCGACATAAACAGTAATGTTGAGCTAAACACAAAACGTTACTTTTGAAAGAAACAAGTTTTTCCCAAGACCACAATAACCTTTGACCTTTTGACCAGGAAGAAAATTGTATCTCTCATTATAAGGAAGTATGTGATTAAGTTTGGGTCTATGAACTACTATGTTGAGCTAAACGCAAAATGTTAATGCTGAAAAAACCCACTCATTTACCAATATCACAATAATATTGACTTTTGACCTTTTAGACCAAAGGTTATTGTAATGTGCCCTCTTGCTATAACGAAGTATTTTTACAAGTTTGGGTTCAGAACGATTAAGCAAACATGAGATATGAACTGCTAAGTTGAACCAAACACAAAATATCAATGTTGAAAAATCCCAGTTTTTACCAATGCCACCATACCCTTGACCTTTGCCATTTTGACCCAACATCATTGCATGATGCCCTCCGATTATCTAAGTTGAGCTAAATGCAAACGGTTAATATTGAAAAAGTAAAGGTTTTAGTGACCTAGACTTTTTTACCCCAATGTCCTCATGTAATGTCCTCTCACTATACGGAAGCATGCGTCCAAGGTTGGGTCCAGTATGATTAACCAAAGTTGAGATATGAATAGCTAAGTACGGCCCAAAGGAAAAAATGGAAATGTTGAAAAATAACGTTTTTACCAAGGTCACAGTGACTTTGACCTTATGACTCCATGGCCATTGTGTGGTGCCTTGTTATTATAAGGAAGCATATGTCCAAATTTGGGTTCAGTATGATTAACCAAAGATGAGATATATAAACTGCTAAGCTGGAAAATAATGTCGGAAAAAACTATGTTTTTATCAAGGTCACACTGACATTGACTTTTTTTTACCTCAACGTTATTGTGGGATGTCATGCTGTTATAAGAAAGCATCTGTCCACGTTTGGGTCCATTATGATTATGAGATATAAACAGAACAGTTGACCTAAACAGAAAATGATGTTGTAAAACAAGGTTTTTTACCAAGGGCACAATGACCCTGACCTTTGACCTTTCGATTCCAACGTGGTTCTGAGATGACGTGTCATTATACGGAAGCATGTGCACAAGTCTGGATCCTGTATGATTAACCAAATCTGAGATATAAACAGAAAAGATGAGCTAAACACAAATTGGCGGCCGCCGAAGGACAATGTGAAGAATATGGTAAATAGCTTGTTTTACTTCGTAAAGTCGAGCTAAAAGTTCTGTTACTATGCAACCACCAATCAAGGACAGACCAGTCATTGATAATGCACAGCAGTAGAGAAACATGCATATATAGATAACGAAATCATGCCATGCCCAGTGCTTACTTGGTGCTATGGGAGAGACAACGCGGCTGCTCTAAAGATATTGCGAGCTGCATCGCACTGCCTGACACTTCTTGGTGTGGTGGGCCCACCGATAGTTGTGATTGTGCAAGCCACCACATTTATGTCAGCTTGTTATACACACAGTTCTAGTGAGACAATGTCGAAAACACGTTTTCATCACCTTATCATCACCACCCAAACTGTGCTGTCTTCCTCTAACCAATCAGCCATTTCAGAGAATGTTGAAAGGGCCCATTAACAAGCCTTTGCGTGACGTTCATTGGAAGACAAAAATCCACCAGAACTGAATCCAGAATTTGTAATGCTGGACCAAAATACAACGATTAAAACACTCCTCTCTTCAAGTTAACACAGAACTCAGTCCGACGTTTATCAAGCATCTTATCCGGTGGGGGTGCGTACGTGGCTGTAGCTGTATTGTGCATAACTTGAGGTGTACAATATTAGGTACCGCTAACAATACAGGTTGCTTGCAGAAAGTAACCACCTAGTTTTGTTCTGGACTTCGTGGAACTAATGAGGGTAGACAGTGCCTTAAGTGTAGTAGCGTAGAAATTTCAGGCGTATATGAAGACCAGTTTGTTTGGTTAGCTTCTCCAGTCACGTAAATGATATAACAGCCACAATATTTTCCACCATTATGCAATTTTGAATAGAATGGTAGACCTAATAAGTACACCTCGAACTTGTTCCATGATTATACATTGGTCATAATACAAATAATGGCAGCCATCTTATAAATATGGTAGACACGGTATTAGTAGAGTAGAAATATCGATCAACGTCAAATAAATTCCCACACAAATTATTTTGGCGTAGTGTAAAGATGGACTTTTGTAGACCATATATTAAAAATCGAAGTCTGTAGAATTTGAGACATCAATCGGCTACCCATAGGGAGATTGTCTCTTTCCTGTGCTTTTCACCTGTTACCTTGCTGCTGCATTGAAATCCTTGCGGGTTCCACAAGACCAAACACACACGCACGCACGCACGCACGCACACACACAGTGTCAATACGGGGTATGCCACTAGACATGGAATATTCCGACGATGTGGACTTCATATACGAGGAAAAGAAACACCTTGACGAACTTGTTGCAATAGTTGCAAGAATCTCTTTATGAATGAATCCAAAACATAGTTCACCCACATTTTCCTATCAACAAAGCATGAAACTAAAGAAAATGACGATCCACTTCGTGGCGGCGAACCATGGATGAAAAGTAAAATCATGGACTCGCTGCTTTGCGGAGGTGCTGATATTGTTGCCCGCTGCGTCATAGGGAACATAGCTTTCCAGTCATTCTGGAAGCTATGGCTTCGTAGACCAAAGATGCTCCTGATAAAAAGACTACGATTATACAAAGCAACCTGCATATCCTGGGCAGCTTCAAATGCAGATCTAGACAAACTCGATGCCTGCCACCGCAAATACCTACGCACGATCACTTGGCATTGATGACCAGATAGCATAATTTTCAATGATTCACTATGCAAGATGTGTAATACGCCGCTGGCTGTACAAGTCGCCCAGCAAAGATGCTCCATGTTTGGCCAGGTGCTAAGGATGCCAGAAGACACACCAGCACAGAGAGCCTTAGAATTCGCCCTACTCGGAGCCAGCAAATGCAAAGCCAGGAGAGGGCGTCATTGCATAAATCGAATAAACGTGCTACAGGGTGACCACAAGAAAGCAGGGGTTAGGTGCACCCAAGTCAAGAATGGACCTGGGGAAACTAAGGATTTCGGCTGAGCACAAGGCACAGTGGGCAAAGGCGAAGAAGGACTGATTGCAGCTGTATGCTGTCTCTACTACTACAACCGCAAAATACAATAATCATACATAGGGCCTACATGCTAAAAAGCTAGAATTATATCACTAGGCAAACATTTTTTAGAGGTCTTTAAACGTATTTTTATGTCAAATCACCCTTCTTGTTATGTTTTTAAATTACCAATAAAACAATGGCACGTTGAATACCATCTTAAAGTTTATTAAAATCTATTACCAGAAAAATCATTTAAAGCTGATTTCCAATTCGATGTGTCAAGATATTAAATGACAAATGTAGATTCCAGTGCATAAATCGCTTAAATATTAACACCACTGCCAGAATATAGCATGATGCATAGCAAAAATAAAGCCTAATAAAAAGCATACTCAGAAAGCTAAATCATAGTTAGATTACTTATCTTGGTAATTGTTTGCTGCCATGTCAATCGTCTATGAAAATGTATTCAAGTTGTGTCAAATGTTATTTTCGTAGGCAGTCATGGCAGCGGACTTGGAAAGTATCTTGTATTGGCTCATGCAAAACTTATGTTATGCTTAATTACATGTACCAATAAATTTAGTGTGTGTTTTACACACTAAAGTTATAGGTACGTGTAATTCAACGTAACATTTACATGAGCCAATACAATTAGATACTTTCTTATTAAAACACTCACATAATAGTAATGCTACTCCGCAATGGTGGATTGTAGTACAACAATTAGAATTATGATGTTTAAAATAATATTTCTTATTATTGAACGCATGGCAGCATATATGATTTTACTGATGTTCATTGTTGAGACACACATTTGGCAGTTCCAGAAGGTAGGGGTTTTCGTGAGTTCTAATTAAACAAGTGCAAGAAGCTGCAGTTGCGATGATGACAACTTTGACAGACAGACAGGCAGGCAGGCAGGCAAGCAGACCGACAAACCCACAATGTCCAAGCTACTTAAACAAAAGATATAATACAACATGAAGCAAGTTTGCACACAGCTTAGGAAGATAATCCACAAGCCAAGACATAGTACGCTTCAAGAACGGTGGTGACGCACGACACAGAGAGAGAGAGAGAGAGAGAGAGAGAGAGAGAGAGAGAGAGAGAGAGAGAGAGATAGAAAGAGAGAGAGAGAGAGAGAGAGAGAGAGAGAGAGAGAGCGAGAGAGAGAGAGAGAGAAAGAGAGATAGGCACCAGTCCTTTGTGATGCAGTCAGATGGTCTTCAACTCGTTGGACGTGCTGCTGTCGCTAGAAACAGTGGAACACTGTGTCCCCTTACTAGCGTGGTTGTGGTTCCAACTATAATTACCTAACGACAAGGCTTGGCTTCACTCCCCGTTGTTGCATGTAAAGAGCACCTAATACAACGCCTAGTAAAACAAGAGGTATCAGAAGATACCAAATATCTCGCATTTTAAGTTACCGCAGGACCCGGCTGCCGCAGGACCCGGTCTGTCCAGGACTAAATATTCTGCGAAAAAATTATGTACATATAGAGAACAAGAGCTATAATATAGATAGAACATAGCTTACCTGTATATTAATTGTACATCACAGGATATGATGGAACACCGGATAGTCTCATTTTGAAATTTGACAATCAACTTGTCGATTCAAAATACCCATGGTACTACCCATCTGGCACCCTTGCTTCCCAGTAGTAACTTGCAGTACAATGACTACGAGCACCACAAGTCTAACCGAAAGTCAAATGGTCCAAACAGAAAGCAAAGTTCATAGTCTGACAAAAGAAGAAACATTTTCAAAAACAAGTACATTAATATGATGCAGGCTACATTTAAGAAGCCTATATAACAAATCAAAACATTTTATCTGAACTAATAAGTCTTTGCTGATTAAATTGTCATTTGAAAACCCGTAACCACAGCATAATACATATAATCTGGATGCAAATCAGCCATAAAATTATCAAACGTCCAACTGCTGTAAACGTATAGACAAATTTTGAAAATCAATTTATGTTTTATGTGGACAAGTCCTAAGCATCGTATAGAACAAAGCTGTGAAGCTTTATTCATCTCGGATAACCCCTTGAAGGTGCAAATGTAATTTTTTTTAAAACTTAACACAACCAAGAATGATAACCAGGATATATAACCTGCAAACAAATTAGCCATAAAATAATCAGAGTTCAAACAATGAAAAAATCCGGAAACATGTCAAAGTCGATTTCTTTTTGATGTGGACTAGTCCTAAGCATCGTATAGAACAAATCTGTGATGTTTTATTCAAATTGGATAACCCCTTGTGGGTGCAAATGTCATTTAAAAAACCGTAACACAGCCAAGAATCATAACCAGGATATATAACCCACATACAAATTTGTTTTTTATATGGACTGGTACTAAGCGTCGTATAGAACAAATCTGTGAATTTATTTTTAAATCGGGTATTCCCTTGTAGGTGAAAATATCGTTTTAAAAAAGCTTAACACCGCCAAGAAAGCTAATGCCTGACACATAAAATATTCTATGTTCAAACATGATAAAAGTATGGAAAAAATTATAAAATCAATATAATTTTGATGCAAACTAGTCCTAGGCATCCATTAGAACACTTGTCATATTTTCAAAATCAGATAACTACAAATTTCATTTTAAAAAGACTAACCTGTCCGGACGCCGACTCCAACATCCCCCCCCCACCCCTGTCCCAAAATCCCTTTTTTCAACTTCGTCAAAAATGCAAGTTAAAAAGTGAATATTGTGTGTAATTATATATATATTATTGAAACAAACATGTCAGTAGGATTGGGGTTTTTTTCTGATTGTTTCAGCTTGCATTGAATTGTGAGTTTAAACCGTAGGAGGGACATTCTTCTTCTCCAGTGTTTACATGTCGCGTTTCAAGTATTGGATATCAGTGGAGTTCGACAGCGTAGTTGGGGGTAATGTCTGTTGTAAGTACTTGCCAGCCGAACACAGGTAGCTGACCACATTTAGTATGGGAATTCGTTGGATGACCATATAACTAGTCATAGGACACGAACACTTATTTTCACTTTTGTTAAGTTCCAGATTTGCATAACAAATAGTAGTTAGCCTGACATGTTACCCTCTTATTTTTGATAATCTATTTTGAGATCCTGGTCAAGATGTTGGCGTCTTAGAATGTGTCTGATTATCTTCAAATGATGTTGCTGAAAGTTGCTGAAAACGCGCATTGCAGTGATTTTTGGCCATTATTTGACAGATTTCTCGCATATTCTTTGACCGATGCTTCCTTGACTATGATCTCTGACAAAATTCAGAGGTAGTATGGGAGCATGTCAATTTGGAGCTCTGCTTAAGTAGACCGGATTATTCCAATTTTGATCACTACCACTTCCGTTTATCTGTTCCCATCGCTTTACCAAGAGGCAGGGATAGTGGAAATACGGTCCGTTTTTATAGGGCCCTTTATGAGTCATTTTCAAGCAACTGGTAAAGAGGCTTATTGTCCGTTAAGATTTGTCATCATTTTTACTGTCTCTAAAGAGTATTTTTGAGAACGCAATGCTGATCCAGTAGAAGCAAATTGTCTCGATCGCCACCACTGAGATGTTATTTTATCCAGTAAATTCTGGTTTTCTGTAGAAACAATTTATGGAGTTTGCAGTATAATTAGCAGAGCCATAGATCCTGGTTCCTGAAGAACCGCATTACAGATAGTCACCACTGATTTTCTTATTATTTAGTCTTTGTAGAATCATTGTCATTGTAATCAGTTTAGAATCGCATCACATAGGCACACTTGTTAACATTAGGACACACAGCTTTGTTGATTATTTTACACTACACTAGGAGAAATTAACAGTTATTTATTAGTCAATAGCCATTTATAAAGCGCCTTGCTGATGCTAAGGCACCTTCCTGTCTTAGCAATGGTTCAAGCATTGTGACGTCATAATCTTTCAGAATCGATTAAGTCCCCTCTAGTTAGGCTAGGATAGGTGAAACAGGATTTCGTTTCAGTTTTGGAATGCAAGTAATCTAGTTACTGTATCTAAGTTATTTAAGTCATTCTAGATTTGTCCTTTTGGCAAACCGCATCCTAAGGCTAAATTGATTAATACGTTTTCACATTAAACCAAGCGTAGCATTACTGGGAAAGGTTGGGTCCTAACATAGGGTAGTCTAAACCTTAATCTTACTTGAACGGTTTAGTAAAAACTTGATCTCCGCCAACCAAGATTTCAAACCGTTCAATTCATCTAAATTTAGTCTAGAAACTGGGACACCTTTATAGGACAAAGGTCGTCATTTCATTAATTACCTGTAATCGCCCGGTAGTTAAAGAGGTTACTCTGCTTTCAATAGAAAGGTGAACAATGGTTTTCAGTTCCTGATGAGGAAATTTCAAGATCTTTCTTATACTCTTACAATCGATCTTATTTACCGGCTGTCTCAGAACTTAACCGATAGATGTCCCAGCCCACCTTCTTTGGTTTGGTTGACTGGTTTATGTTTAGGTTTAGGCAGCTGTTAAGCAGTTTATTTTGTTGGTTTAGTTCTTAGTTTAAGAGGGCTGCATTATTACTATTAGTCTTAATTAGCTGAATATTTATTAGTAGTATTATTTATCTGCCTATTATAATTATTTAAGTTTGAGTTAGCAGCTTAATACTGTAGCCGATTGAGAGGATGTGTTACTAAGACAAGAATTGTGAGAGATTGTTCTAGGCCTTGCATCTAAAGATGCAACTAGCGAGCATTCTGCTTGTGCTCTCCTACTCTTGTTTACTAGTGTGAAGGCAGATGACGGTGGTAACTGAAGTTTGCCTTTCTGCTTCAAGCATTGGTTCACTGAGGGAGACTTTGTGTCTGTACTTGTGACATAGGTTCACCCAACTGCTGCATTTGTTCTAATTCAACTTGTCTTTGAAGTTTTAGCATGAGTTTATCCTCATTGACGGCAGGAGATGCAGCACGGCTGTGTGGTATTAACATTGTTTAATGCTGGGACTTTCTTCCAAATTTTCTATGTTTGAGACGCGTTGTTTGTGCGCATATCCATACTATTTGTTATCTGGCGTGCTATATGATGGTTGGCAGCCTGTTATGAGCAAATGACGTCACAACTGTCAGCGACGCTGTCAGTGGCTCTGCGGATAGTTATCTAGACTGCCTGTAAATATGTTCAAAATAATTTTAGAAACACCCTAACGGGTGCGGATATGTCTCCAAGAACCTCACAGGGCATTTTGGCCCGTGCACCTATATAAAGGAGGAAGCTACGAAATGCAATGCAATACAATATGGCTCTCAAAACCCATACAATAGTATGAAGTCTCTGCACGGGCTTATCCCACTATTCTCTCCTCATTTCCTGGGGACAAGTCCCGCAAAAATCCATTCAGTAGTATCTAATCTGTGATCGTGAAACTTTGCAAGTTGTCATTGAGCACCAGGACGCAGGACGTGTAACGACTATCGGTATCACTCTTACTCGCCTGCGCTTTCTAGGCTAAATTGTGGCCGTATTTGAGCAGGCGTATCATTGTACTGGACTTTATTCTCACGCTCACCAATATTTTCTGACCCTTGCCATGAATTCTGGGTAATGTGTACCTTGACCCTAGCTTATCCATTAAACAAATTACACATATTGTTACTCATTAGTATTGCCACATAATGGGAAGAGGGTATTAGGTTCGGTTGTGGCTGTGATGGTTATTAATTATTGATTGAGGATGATACTTTCTGAGCGGGCATATTCTCGCAAAATATCAAGACTAACCATCGCTACTGCGCTAGCCCGCAGAGAGTGGAAATGTGTTGCACATTTTGGAATGTGCCAATTTTGAGATTAGGCTAATTCGCGATGGCTTGCACAAGTGTCTTGGATGGCAATCATTAAGTTTGCTCAAGAGCACCTTTGGAACTTCCAAGCAGTCACACTAGCATAAAATTATTGGAACATCTTGGAGACTTACTTTTGGTGATCAGCAGGTCTACGTAACTATTACCTAATGTGACCTCACTCAGTCAGAGAATTGTACTGCTGCATCTAAACTAAACTTTCTAATGATACAATTCTCCTCGTCGTGTATGACAGATGATAAATTGATGATAGATGCCATTTTTATGAACCACGAGGCATTCCTCGGCTCTCTGAACTATGAAGATGTCCAAGTTCAGGTGGGGTCTGGATTCCCACTCTTGATACAACAGAATTCAAAACGATTTTCTGCAGCAAGACAATGCGTCCTTTTCTCACACAACTAGAGATTACCAAAATACTGAAATCCTTTTCGCTAACAGCAGTCAGCACTAATGTTGATATCCCAATTATGATGACCTTTCCCATATGCAATGCCTCTGCTGTGATCAAACTTTCATACCTCATACACTTCAATTGGATGGACAGAACATTCTGAGATCTCCCCAAAAACATGGATTGGAGTACTACTTATGATTTACGTCAAACAGAAATCTGTGCCCTTAATGGATGGACACCTGGCGTAGAGTTCTATACATCACTCCATATCAACACGGTCGTAGCATATCACCCAAACAAGTGATATACTGACCCTCAGGTCAGCCCATATATTGACCTTCACTACTCTCATATTTATTACTACCAGTTATCAGACTGGCTCCTACTGCTGCTGCTACTACAATGACAGCAGTTATCACATTGACCTCCATATTGACTTTTCCTACTGGCATGTCGACCACTACTATGACAGTAATCATCACAATATTGACCAATGTAGTTAACATAGTTGCTGTCAACCTTCATTCAGACAAGGACCCTCTCTACTGTGGTCTGTTGGCATTTCCGGGGGTTGTCTATTATAGCTGGGATTCAGATCCTGCACCAAATTGTTGGATCGGATATCTCCCGTTCTGGCGTTTCCGGAAAGTTTATAGTCAGATGCCAATACATGCACATAGTTTGGCTTACATAGTGACCGTGGTTGGTAACAAAACCCTGCGCATGATTGTTAGTTCAGATATCCCACCTTCCACCATTTCCATGTAGAACTCCACCAATCTCAGTACTCGTATCACTTGGGTCGTCTAAGCAGGACAACCAGACTCTTGACATCCTTAGCATGGATTCATGAAAGACCCGTGTTGTCGTTTGGTTGTCTGATCATATGATTGTAGGGTGGGTGAATCATATTGATCATCGAGGGGCCACAACTTTTGAATGTGGCCAGACTAACAGTTATAACATGTTAGTGCACGATTTTGTATAGTGGTTATGGGTGTCTATGAGTGATACATCAGTTATGTTGCATGTCACATTCCTTGATAGAATTATAACACCTTGGATGATTACGCATTGTACATACAGTGAACCATTGATTGTCTTTTGGTCCGCTATCTTGACATGTTGGAAGGGCTGAGTGGGTGACGCTTTATATGCGCTTCAGCATATAACACATTTGGTCAACCATTTCCTCATCATCCACTCCTCAAGGTCACACATGGTCGGAAACACTTTTATCTTGTACCGTAGTCCGATGTCATCTGCCTCCATTGGCTCCTCGTTGGGTTTAGCCGGCATGTTCCTTGCATGAAGTAGGTTATTAGTTACCTTAATCGTCCATAAACCTAACTTCTTTGTCCAAAGTGCTTCTCTGCTTGAAGATGATATGTTGTAAATTGCGACCACGGTGTGGCTAATATCTTCATTATCGCTAGGATATATGCCTTGCAAGCGAGATGGCAGAACTTTTATTAAAGGCTTTTGTGGTTTCACTGTTCTGGTTTATCGATTCTAACTCACATTATACTCTCTCTAACTTCATTCGCTGATACAAAATAAACCTCTATGCGCTCGCAGGCCACATCGTTCTGGTTTCAATTAAATTTCAACACTATGCCATCATTGCAAGCGGTAATCTCAATTCCCTGTCAAATTTGTTTTAAAATAGAATTTGTTTCTAGTGTGTAAGGGTTAAACAATTCAAAAGCGATTCTAAATTTAAAATGCACCAACCAAATTTCATGAATTTAATCTGTTTCAGTGATACCTCTGATGTTCATGACGGGGCCTCCCCCCCCCCCCCCCCCACTTAAAAATATTACTTGGGCTCCGAAAAACGAATACTCTACTGCCGAAAGGACACTGTACATGCAAGGCTTCTATAAACTACGCATAACTAAGTTTTGTTAAAATATATGCTTGCAGTATCTCTGCCTCCAGCAAACACCAGGCAAACATCTGGTAAGATAATGAATAATTTGATATATTGAGATATAAAGAGGATTGATGGCTGGCAAGGTTTCCTAACCACAGATGAATGGAGGTCCCTTAATTCCTTTCTTACATACAATTTTGGCAATGCGTGAGGACAATTATAATGAATCATAATAACACTGACTATTTAGATTAGATGGTATATTTCACCATAAAATATACAAATAATAAATATTTCAATAAATAATCTGTAATTGCCTAGATGTTACCAAATGAATCACATTGTATATTGTACAGTTCTATATGTTACAAGTTGGTGACAATAAATGATATGATAAATAATATATATATATATATATATAAAATTGCTTTAACCGTCTGACTGCTGAGTTTTTGCAGATAACATATTCCAGGGATTATATCTCTGGAACGGCTAAATATTTTGAAAACAATTTGACTGAAAGTTGTTGGTGGCTAAGCCACCAACAACTTTCAGTCAAATGGTTTCAAAATATTTCAGCAAGACAAGTTATAGCCCATCAACAGTTCGGGTAAATAGCTTTTGAGGATGAAAGATGATAGTTTATTGTGACGGGTGGTCTTATGAGATCACCCATTTTAAAGAACCATCATTATTTGGCACCAAGACCATGTGTTAGACTATAATCATATGGTGTTATGAAATAATTGCTTTAACTGCTCAGTTTTTGCGAATAACATATTCCAGGGGTTATATCCTTGGAACTGCTAAATATTTTGAAAACAAGCCACAAACAACTTTCAGTCAAATTGTTTTCAAAATATTTCAGCAAGACAAGGGTTTTTGCTCATTGAAATTATTGTCAGGTGGTTAAAGGTTTAATCAGAATTAACCCTCAAATGTGTTTAAGAAAATTTCAATTTTCTCATAGAAAATCTCCATTTGCAGACCAAGAAGACTATTTTTGAAATTTTACCACCGGAATGACTGGCTCGGTTACTGAGCCAGCCATTCCAGTGGTAAATTTTCAAAAATAGTCTTCTTTTGGCCAATATGAGTGTTAAAGAGTTAAAACAATCAACAAAATACCCTTTATGCCAAGCGCACACGAGTGATGTGTCTTGCAAATGATTGGATTTAATTGCCAGCAATCCAAAATGCACACATAGAACTATCTTAACTAAGTACCTCTACTCGTGATCGTGTGACCTATACCAGTGTCTAGTCACAGGTCAAATGAGCACTATGACATCACTCAGTGATTGGTTGAACAATAAGATTAAAAGCGTTATTCTCCACCTACGGAGCAATTTCAATGAAATTCTGTCGCTGTTGGGCTATCATGACATGGATAGTTTTTAACCTATGTACGGCTTACCCCTTTAACACCCATATCAGCCAAAAATGGCCTCTGCGGCGATCCATTTGCAGACCCAGAAGGCAATTTTTGAAAATTCACAACTGGATGACCGGCACGCTAACCGAGCCGGCCATTCCAGTGGTAAATTTCCAAAAATATTCTTTTCTTGGTCTGCAAATTGACATTTTCTTCGTAAAATTGAAAATTTAAGGCTTAAGACAAAAGTTGTATGTGTGCGTTAGACACATGGGAAATCAGATATTACAGAACAGCAGTCTCTCGTTTTTGTCACATTGTACAAATTCTTAGGATTTATTTCAGATTCTCTGGATTCTAGATTTTTTGGAAAATGGCCAAAGTTGTGGAATGGAGGAATCCAGTTTATCCATCAATCATGACGTCATGATCAGCTATGTCATGTGCAAGATAGCGTCATATTTAATTACATCATGAATGACATAGCTAAGTTCGTAACAAACGCTTAATTGATGACGGACTAAACATTGTTGTACGAATTGTATGTCTTTACTACTTAATAAACATTCTGTTGAATATTTTGAAACTAATTTGACTGGGTGCTGTTGATGCCTATAGTCAGGGAGTTCACAGATCGATCGATCCAAACACAGGTGTAGTGTGGGTGGAGCTTAGCCACAGATGAGCGGGGAATATGTAATACTGGATTCCTTCATTCAAACATTTTTGTGTTAAAAGCGTGGACCAAATCGTACCACCAGTTTCTGAGATATCAAATACAATGTTGATCCAGGATTTTATCTCATCCAGATTCATAAGCTTGATCCCGATTACGTTGAGTCTTTGGACATCCTTTTTTGTCAAAATTTTAGCCTAATCAGATCAGTTGACCACGCGCGACACACACACACACACACACACACACACACACACACACACACACACTTCGCCTTATGAGGTGAGGGGAGTAACCTGTCAGGTGTATATATTGGACAGTAAAGCATGTTGATACATGACACATTTAATGCAATGTGAGTTCGCACATGCACTCACACACAGTTTCCCAAAACGTGCTGAAATAAACAGCTATGTCAATATGATTAATGCTACCTATACTTCAGCTTTCGTAGGCATGTACATAAAAAGCAGCCAGTTGTATGTATAATGGACCTTTCCATTTTTAGCTATGCCCCACCCATCACTAGCTAAGCTCCACCCACACCTCGCCGTGTTGGGATTGATCGATCCCCAAATGCCCTAGCTATAAATTTCCTGAAAACTATACAGGGAAGCTGTTGAATAGTTTGTAACTAATTTGACTGGGTGCTGTTGCTGCCTATGGCAGTAACAGCGCCCGGTCAAGTTAGTTTCAAAATATTCAACAGAATACTTATTAAATAGTAAAAGCAAAACAATTTGTACAACAACGCATATACCGTCTTCAAATATGCATTCGTGACGTACTTATCGACGTCATTCATTATGATGTCATTGTATACATCACGCAGTTCATTATGATGTCATATGATGGATAGGTACTCTGGAAAGGTGAATTGTGCTTGAGTCCGTCTAGCTTAGTGACATCGTTAACTATGATTATATATAGCGGTATATATATATATATATATATATATATATAAAATAATAATTAGAGATTTTTGGTTATAAAATTTAAGCAGTCTAACAATTAAATTTAAAATTTTAAAATTCACAAGAGTGACATGTGGAAGATATTAAATTATAAAACTGACTAGCGTTAAAACGGTCTAAAATTCACTTGTCTTAAAAGTGCATCTCCATGGCAACTGACACATTAACGCTTTAATGGCTAAATTTGTTTAATCAAGACTTGTTGAAATATTACCGCTAGATTGAGTCATTAGTGGTAAATTTTCAAAAATAGTCATCTCTTAGCCAGCAAATGGACATTCCTCAAAACCATTGTGGAGACTGCTTTTTGACAGCCTTGGGATGAAATGGTTAAGAGACCATCAAAATTTAGTGCCAACTTTTAAGACAAGTATGACCTCCGTTAACACGTTGACGAGAAATCAACAAACATTAAACATAAATCTATGATCTGTTGAACAGTAAACACTCGATTCTCTCTCATATTTGGCTATCTAATCAATTTTTACACTGCTTTCAATGCTTGTATTTCCTCCTAAATAACACCCTGTATGCTGAGAATAAATAGCGAGTTAGCGACACGGATAAACTAACAAACATGGAATGATGATTCCACATATGATTTAACAAAGTATAATATATGCGAGATAAAGCAAGATAGCACTAATGTTAGCGACACATATAATAATAAATAATTTAACATGAAGCATACACAATGAAGGTTTATATATATTGATCGGAACATTGTATGTTCTCTGTCTAAGGAATATACGTAACCCTGTAATGGTCAAGGTGGTCAAGAAGCCAGGAATTTATGCTTATTGAATGTGCATATGTGGGACAGGTTATTTTCAAAATTTTCCTACTGGAATGACTGCGTAGACCCAGGCATGTCAGTACTCTTGTAATTTCTAAACACACGAAGTCTGGGCAATAGCGTTGCGAGTCCAACCATGAACCATGGACGGCTAAAATGGTTCACATGTCATTCACCTTTCCAGAGTATCCATCCATCATCTGACCTCGTATGAGGTCATAATCAGCCCAGCGCGTGTATTATGACGTCACAATAATTACGTCATAAAGGGTTCCATAAAGACCATCATCTCAAATACTCCGACACATTGTATGAATTGTATGGCTTTGTAATTCTTTGCTATTTAATAAACATGCTGTTGAATATTTTTAAACTAATTTGACTGGGCGCTGTTGCTGCCTTAGGCAGCAACAGCGCCCAGTCAGATTGGTTTCAAAATATTCAACAGCTTAAATGTGTAGTTTTTTTTATATTGATAGCCAGGGTATTGAGAGATCGATCGACCCCTACACCAGCGAATTGTGGGTGGAGCTTAGCTAGAGATGGGCGGGGCATAGTTAAAACTGGAAAGATCCATTAGCTCAGCCCTTCAATGGTCAAGCCGGCCAAAATCATCCTCTGCAGTGGTCTTGAGGAATGCCCATTTGGTTGAGCCAGTCATCCCAGTGATAAATTTTCAAAAATAGTCTTCTCATTTGATTTTCTTGACCAAATTTTTACCATTAAATGGTTAAAATCATTGTCTAAGTGGTATCAAGGTTAAATAAGTAATTGTATGACCTCCTTGGCAGGCCTATCTAAATAGAACATACGCAACCCATTTTTGGGCTACGTAAATTTGTTTCATGTAACCCATTGTTCTGCATAACCATTTTTCATGTATTTATGTACAACATGAATGGGACTGAGGGAATGGAAAACAGGTTAAGTCAGAAATATTTGCGCAACCGTTGCACGAACGCAAAATGGGTTACGCCAATTTGGACATGCCAGCTTGGTACTTGTCTAGGAATCCAAACATGAACATGAATTTTGGGAGTACATGTGTTCTGTACTCAGGACTGGACTTCCACTAAATGACTGAACATTGTTATCTAGCAAGGCATTCCAGGGATACATTTTTAGAAAATATAATCTACCTTGTCCAGCGTCCGCATATGAATATTTCTCAAAAGCACTGCAGAAGCAGCTTTTGGCTGAATTTGTAAAGAGTTACATCGGGTAAAATGGAATAGAAATTTAATTATTTTATTTTATTTGACGTGAAACTTAGTCTCACAAATACAAATGTACACAGTCAAATTAGTTTCAAAATATCCAACAGAATATTGCTGGTCTGATAGGGTTAAGTGAGATGAAGACTAGTAGTTCATTACATGTTTCATAGTACATAAAGTACAACTTACACTGTGAGCACATTGATTAAAACAATTAGGTTTAAAAGGTTAACGGTCTGACTTCTAAAAGCCATCGAACAATAATTTCAACAGTAACTGGAAATTCTGAATATTTTGAAAATGATTTGACTGAAAGTTGTTGGTGGCTTAGACACCAGCAACTTTCAGTCAAATTGTTTTCACGATACTCAGCAGGTGAAAAGTTATCTTCCCTGGAAAAAAGTTTGTTGGCCAAAATTCAGCATTCTGTCTGACAGTTAAAAACTTTTCAAATCAAAATTTATAAATAAGAGTCTTAAATCTATCGTAAGCCGATTAAACCACCATATTAGGCTAAGAAAAACGCTCAGAATTCTGCTGCTAAGAACCGCTCTGCAATCTTGTATCGTTGTGACGTCAAAATTCCCATTATATACCAGACTAGCCAGCTAATACATTTTAGTCGAGCAGTCCTTGTCGAGTCGGTTGTTTGCAACGCGCTAGTCTAATTATCTTTAGAGCAAGTTGGCTGACAATTATTGCTGCCTATAGCCATGATAACAGCAAGAGCATTCAGTAAAATTGTTCTCAAAATAATCTAGCAGCTGATACAGTTTACACGAGCTAATTTTTTGATAAGGGTTTGACTGAGAATCATTGTGGAAACAACTTTCAATCAAATTGTTCTCAAATTAAGCAGCAATGTAGTAACACTTAATGCAGATATTTCGAGTAATTTGATTGCTAGTCGTTATTGTCTAGGGCAGCAAGAACGTTGTCAAATCATTCTAAGAATAATCATTTCCTGGCTTTCAGGAGTATTTGCGAACAGATGTAGGCACAATTAGAATTTTCCATATATGCGCAATCGAAATCCAGTCTGATATATGTTAGCGACTGCTGTAGTTGTGTTCATCTCATTGTCAATCAGTTGGTAATCTAGTCATTTATAATCACTACATGTCAGATCGTGCATGTGCCGGGCGGCAGGGATGGGGGTCAATTCTATTTTATCAATTCCAATGTCTTAAAATTTATCAATTCCAATTCCGGAGTCCTCAGATTTATCAATTCCAATTCCACCCAGACAAGTTCAATTCCAATGCCATTTTATGTCCATTTGCAGGATAAGAGAAGACTTTCTTTTTTTTTTTAACAATGCAATGACTGGCTCAGTTATGGAATCAGTCATTCCACTGGTAAATTTTCAAAAATAGTCTCTTAGCATACATATATATGATCGTTCCTCAAGACCAGTGCAGAAGGAATCTTTGGCTGGCTTCTATATTAATTTTAATATTTAAAAGTTAGAGTAAAAATTGTTGTTGCCAATAGGTAGTTATATCTTTCAGTCAAATCTTTATCCAAAAAGTCAACATTCAGCAGATCTTATTTTTAGTTCATTTGACTTAATTATAGCTTAATGCCAATTTTTTTCCCTGATGAATAGGGCTAAAGCTTAATGCCATGTCTAATTATTATAGATACATGTAAACTTTGCTATTTAAATGTTTCCATTAAAAAGCATTAGAATACAATGTATATAGTACAGTACTGAGTGAGAGTACTGAGCACATGTATGTAGAGTTTGAATAGCACCTCTAGTCCAGGTGTCGGTGTTTTAAAAGATGAGACATTTCACAGAGGTGGCTGTTCAATGATTCCTTTGTTATGTAGGAGGGTATAATTACAGGGCTATTAACTTGTAATGCACTGCTTTCTTCACCCATTTCATTCCATGCAGACAGTACTTTACTGAACACTATTGCTAAGATTTTGTTGAATAATTTTAACACAATTTGGTTATTTGGGTTCTAGCATATATATTTGAAATCATTTTAACTAATTTGTATGATTTTAAAGATGGCATGATTTCATAGAGATGAAACCCTGTTTCCAGGGAATGCAGAATGAAATAAGTTCAAGTGTCTTTGATTGAATAAAGGAGGTACAAAACTCACATAGGATAAAAAGGTTTAATTGGTCACTGGTCAGGGAGAATTGAGTTAATTCAATAATGTATTAAAGTTCATAGCATTTATCAGATCCTTTTTTTGGGTCAATTCAGAGTGAGATATTATTTTTGAAAATTTACCACTGGAATTGCTGGCTCAGGTATCCAGCTAGCCACTCCAGTGGTAAATTTTCACAAATAGTCTTCCATTGGCCTGCCAATGAACATTTCTCAAACTCATTGCAGGTGTTTTGGCCGGCTTAAGTGTTAAAGGGTTAAGTGCTACCTTGCTCATCACTGAATTATCAGTATCTCAAATTCTAGTCTTCAAACCAAACATATGACTAAGTTGTCAAAATTAATTTTAATAGAAACTGTTGCAGCCATAGGAGACAAAAGTATTCAGTCAAATAAATTGTAAAATATTCAATAAAACATCTAATAACAGCTGCCATAATAAATATCATCAACCTGCATATAGAATGAAATGTGGTAAATGGTATCATATAGATCATTTAGGATGAAATGCATTAAGGACATATAAAGATCAGTGTATAATTTAAACATATTACATGTACATTTTATAGCCCACAATGTTCAGTAAATCTATGACAAATATGACTGGAATTGAATTGGAATTGACTGATCAATTCCAATCGGAATTGACCCCAACCATGCCGGGCAGATATACTTTTCTTTGGAAATGAATTTCACATTGGACCTCGATAACTTATATGGCATAGACCTAACCACGTTTCACACACAAATGTTAGCTAAAAATATAGGAAACCTCCATTGAATATTCTGAGAAAATTTGACAAAGTTGTTACTGCCTTAGACAACAATGACTGTCAATCAAATTGCTTGAAATATCAACAGTAAGTGCTATTACATTGTTGTTTCTTTTGAGAACAATTTGATTGAAAGTTGCTGCTGTAATGATTTCCATTAAAATTGTTATCAAAATATTAGCTGGTGAAAACTGTATTATGAACTAGATTATTTTGAGAACAATTTGACTGAATGTTCTTCCTACTATTGTCAGCAATGACTGTCTACCAACTTGTTCTAAAGATAACTAACTAGCCTATCATGCTGCAAACTTATCGACTCGACGAGCACAGCTCGACTAAAATTGTATTACCTGGCTAGTCCGGTATATAACAGGAATTTTGACTTCAAAACTCAACACAAGATTGCAGCAGAACTCGTGAGCATTTTGCTTAGCCTAATCTGCTAGTTTTATCGGCTTACGATAGCTTTAACCCATAGCCGATCAAAATGCCAGATTCCTAATCTCATAGCTTTTAATATGCTGTACAGCTAATAAATAACTTAACATGATGCTTCCAAAACAAAAATATAAACTTGTTAGCTTGTACAATTTTGAACATGGTGTAAGAAACATTCTGTTGAATATTTTGAAGTACGTTTTATTTTGCTTTGGAAACATGTTGAGCTATTTCTAAGCTGGTCTGTAATAACGAGTGTTTGCTAGATGTAAGCAACATTGCTGTCAGGGGCAGAAAGCTACATGTAGAAACAACAGCTTTCAGCAACATTATTTCCAAAATTACATCCTATCTGTTCTGCATGGTATTAACATACGCCCACTCATATAGCTCCGCTGTACATCGCCATACGTGCAGTCCTTGAGTCCACCAATCATGTTTCCTTTATTTCGTATCGAGCAATTTCATTGGTGAAAGTTGACCGACCCCAACACATTGTTTATATTTATCAAGATTCGTGAGCTTATCGTATACATCAAAAGCCTACAAGAACGGTACTTGATACATGAGCGGAGCGGGAAGGCGAGGCTCGTGCAATAGGACGATGATTGTTCTCTTGACAATGAAACAATGGACCTTTCCATTTTTAGCTATGCCCCGCCCATCACTAGCTAAGCTCCACCCACACCTCGCCGTGTTGGGATTGATCGCTCCCCAAATACCCTAGCTATAAATTTCCTAAAAACTATACAGAAAAGCTGTTGAATTTTTTGTAACTAATTTGACTGGGTGCTGTTGCTGCCTATGGCAGCAACAGCGCCCAGTCAAATTAGTTTCAAAATATTTAACAGAATATTTATTAAATAGGAAAAGCAAACACTTTGTACAACACCGCATAGACCGTCTTCAAATATGCATTCGTGGCGTACTTATCGACGTCATTCATTATGATGTCATTGTACACACCACACAGTTCATTATGACGTCATATGATGGGTGGGTGCTCTGGAAAGGTGAATTACATGTACCTCCGTAACATAAGTTTGATAAGCGTTAACATTGTAATGGTCAAGTCATCCAAAACTGGCCTTTGCACTGCTCTTGGGAAATGCACATTTGCAGAGATCTATTTAAAAATTTTATTCATTGGAATACTGGGGCTTGATAACCAAGCCACAGGGCTCGAAATAAAGCAAGGCAACCATTAGGCAATTGCTTTGGTTCCCCACGCCTCTCGTCTTGATGCCCCTCCATCTTGCCATCGCTTTAACCCCTTAACACTCAAATTTCTTCACGAGAAGACTATTTTGGACAATTAACCACGGGAATGACTGGCTGGGTTAACACTGATATGTTCAAGCCCTGAAGCCAGTCATTCAAGTGGTATATTAAAAAAAATATCCTTCTCTTAGCCTACAAATGAATGCTCAGTCATGCCAGTAAATACAAATTAGAATTTTCTTGACAAATCTTGACCAGTAAAGGGTTAAAAGTTACTAGGGCCGAGGACTGAGGTTCATGACGATTTTCACGAACCGAACCGGTTCACGATAGAGATATTCGAATCACGAACTGGTTCATGAACCTTTTTAATATGCTATTGTATGCGAGAAACTACTCCTAACAGAAAATAACATTTAAAGGTGGCTTTGCTGGCTAAATGGTAGAAAAACAGATGACAAGTTCTGACAACAAATGCTAGAAAATAATATAAGATTCATAGGCAGCTAAGTTCCATTCGAGGCCATATTCGTAAATCAAACTTAGAGGGCATACAGAGATTGCTTGTCTATTAGCCCTTTCACCGACAAATCACTGAAACAGTCGATTCTTTATGACATAAAACTTACTGTTGGATATTCTGGAATTAATTTGACTGGAAGCTGGTGCTGCCTAAGGCAGCAACAGCTTCTAGTCAAATTAATTTCAATATATTCAACAGTTTTCCTGTATGCTTTTCCTAAAATTAGACATGGGAATTCATCGGTGAAAGGGTTAGCTTATGTGTGGCTCACGAACCACAAAAATCTCATGCAAGCGAACCGAACCATGGATCGTCTTCCCTTGGTTTGCGATTTTCCGAACCAACGAATGTGCGTTACAGCCATAGACATTACGCACATGTAATTTTACCTCTTTCAACGACAAACTCGTTAAAACATAAACTCCATACGATGCATACATATAGCATTTTCGGCTGAATATTTTGAAATTAATATGACTCGAAGTTCTTGCTCCCTAATGCAGAAAAGAAATGGCTTCCAGGCATACATGCACTAATTTCCAAATACATCAACAGCTTTCCCATTTGTTTGCCCCGAGATTAAGATACAGAATTTATCGATGAGAGGGTTAATGTAGCAGGCATAAAGGTTTCGCGTACAATTTTAGGGATTTTCACAAATGTAGACCATGATGAATATTTTGAAAACTGTTTGTCTGACTCGTGTAAACATGTAATAAAACAATGGCGTAACAAAACTTTGAACAACCTAAACATGTTAAATGACTTGACTAGTTAGAAAACAAGCATAGTGACTGGCCAGCAGTCTTATCTTTCAGACGGATATTATACTAATGGTTACTTTACACAAAAGTTGCTTTCAGCCAAATTATTTTCAAGATATTCAAAAGAATATCCTTGAGGGCATTAACAAAATTTTGTCTTATGTTGTCAATAAGATTCAAATAAGGGTTTACATATATTCAGCAGCATTGTTTCCAAAATATTATCTTCTTTGACACTGTAAAAATTAACCCTTGGATATCCGTGTAATAAGGGGTAAAAAACGGTTAACTATTTATTGATTCACGACATACCTGGTCATTAATCATTTATCACTCAGGCTGGTCATAATCAGCCTCTGTAGTCATTTTGAGAAATGCCCATTTGCAGGTCAAGATAATTTTTTTGTAAATTTACCACTGGAATGACTGGCTCGGTTATCGAGCCAGTCATTCCAGAGGTAAATTTACAAAAATAATGTTCTCTGGGTGTGCAAATGGATATTTTCTTTGAGAAAATTTTAATTTTCTTGAACAAATTTTATTGTTAAAGGGTTAACAGGCATAATTAGCATATGCCAAGAACAAATATTAACCCTTTAACATGTGTCTAACAGTCAAGACCACTTGAAAAAGCCAGGGAAGAGGCCTTGAGCATGCTGAGGAATTTGAAATTTCCATATCACGAAAACTTTGAAATCTTACCACTGGAATAACATTGATAACTGAGCCAGTCATTTCAGTGGTAACATTTATAAAATAGTCTTCTCTCGGCCACCAGCAATTGGACATTGTCTATGAGAAAAATTTAATTTTCTTGAACAAATTTGGAGTGTTAAAGGGTTAATATGAAATTCTTAACAAATCATCTAAACACTTTAATGGCCAAGCTGGACAATGATGGACAAGGATGGCTTCTGCTATGGTCTTTTGAAATATCAATT
Source organism: Chaetoderma sp. LZ-2023a (assembly GCA_034401795.1). NCBI lineage: Eukaryota > Metazoa > Mollusca > Caudofoveata > Chaetodermatida > Chaetodermatidae > Chaetoderma > Chaetoderma sp. LZ-2023a. Next base: position 20,677,282 of record CM067359.1, on the reverse strand, counting down.
AATATTTGCAGGGCAAAGAAGGCTATTTCAAAAAATGTACAATTGCAATGACTCGCTCGAGAACTGAGCCAGTCACTTCATTTGTAGATTTTTTTAAATTAGCCTTCTCTGAGCGTCCAAGATCTTAACTATTAACCCGTTAACCCTCATACTGGCCAAAAATGGCTTCTGCAGTGGTCTTGAGAAATGTCCATTTGCAGACTAAGAGAATATTTTTGAAAATTTACCACTGGAATGACTGGCATGTTAATTTTTTTGAACACATTCACTTCTCATCACACTGCTCACAAGGTTACTGGCAAACAATTTTTATAAAAAGTAATCGACTAATTAACCCTCGAACTTGTTCATAAAAATTTCAATCTTCATTTGCAGACCAAGAAGACTATTTTTGAAAACTTACCACTGGAATGACTGGTTATCGAGCCAGTCATTCCAGTGGCAACTTTTAAAAAATAGCCTCCTTCTCTTGGTCTGCAAATGAACATTTCTCAAGACCAATGCAGAAGCTTATAACTTGTGAGAAAGCGTGAAGCTCAAACGAAATGGAAAAAAAACTTTGTAAGCAATTATATGTGGCAACAAAACAATTCAGTAAAATCATTAGCAATCTCATATAAAAGCTAACATTAAGTACCGGTCCATCACATTTATATGTGCGCTTAATAAAACCCACACGTATAAAAATTCTTAACAATTAATAAAACACTAAAACCTGTCTATAACGGACACTTGCTGGTTCCTCAGAAAGCGGTCACTAAAGACAGGTAATCACTAATGACAAGTGGTCACCAAAGACAGGTGGTCACTAAAGGCAGGTCATTGTCTATGGTAAGTACAGGCCCTTCGGGAACAAAGGAGCGTGGTTCTTTAACTATTTAACACTCAAGTCGGCAAAATACAACTTCTGCAATTCGGTCCTGAGAAATGTCTATTTGCCGACCAAAAGACCATTTTGGAAAATCTACTGGTTCAATAACCGAGCCAGTCATTCCAGTGGTAGATTTTCAAAAATAGTCTTCTCTTCGTCTGCAAATGGACACATTCTGAGAAAATTTGTTAAAACAAATTTGAGCTGAGCGTTAAAGCTTTAAGTGGTCTGTTATATATAGGTTTATATATATTATATTATACTTAATAATATGGTGAAAATATACTTAAAACTGGCCTCGCTTGATGAAGATAAACCGCACAGATGTCATCGTATTCATAAAAGCGTGCAACTGCGACATCCTCATTATCTAAAGAGATATAATTTATACCTGACATGTGATCGGCTTCGGTTTTTGCTAGTAATAAATTATCATGTCCGGCCTCTTTGTTCTCGATACCTGGAGCGGTTCCTAACGTTAGATGAGCACTGCGACCATCGCCGGAAAGAGGCCGGAAATTCCACACGTTCTGCTGTGTATAATTTGCATTATCGTACGCTGTAGTATCTGACTCTGGTATAATAGTTTCTTCGTGCTGTTTAGCCCATAGCTGTAGAGCTTCGTCAGAAAGTCTTACACGGGCGCTGAGAGTCCGCGGTGTGATGGTAAATCCTATAACCTCGAGTCGAAATGCCTTCCCTAATGCAAGTTTTGTCGTCTCACTTTTGTGGTAATTCTGCGCCCAATCGGCTTTGTTCGGAACACAGAATATGGAAGTACAATGCAGTGACGATCGTTTATCACCAAAATAATTAGCTAAAGTTAACGACCTTGTCGTGTCCGAATTACCTAACTGTTGTAATTTATTTATCTCCATTTGTAGTAAAGTCTGTAACTGCGGAACTGACTTCAAACATATATCGTACATCGTTTGTCCGAGGTCTGTGATCGTCCGTGAATCATTCTCAGTCAACCACCAACTGTAATATAAAGGAAAAATTCTAACAAAGTCCCGTACTTTCTTGGTGAGAATATTTGCTTTAACACCGTGAGTATTTCGCCTACTAAGTTCCTTAGCGTTCAACGCCCAGCTCGTTTTCGGCATGACTAACACTGGAATGTATGAATGCGTTAGTGCCAGATTGTAATAGTACCTCATCTCCCAACCACGGACATTTGTATTATCAATAATAACAATCTGGACGCCATTCTCACATGCCTCTTTCGCGCGATTATGTGAAAAATCATGTGCATCTCCTAGAAGCTTCACATTGTAGTCATAAACACCATTTTTCACAAAAAAGTCATCCGCCGAACAGACTAGAGAATCTGAATATCTTCGCTGTATTAGTCTCACGATGGCCGACTTCCCCGATCCTGATAGGCCACGCATAATGAACATGATTTTAGAATTCTGAACTAACTTAACGGTAAATGAATCATTGAAAAATGGGAAATCCATCGTACGCTCATCCAGTGGCGGGCCAGACATGGTATTGTTTTCCCTGCATACACTATCGCTCAAACCATCGGCCATCTCGTCTTCCTCACAGGTATCTATGTCATGTTTGTTGCTTTGCGAGAAATTCCCGTTGACAATCGGTGAATCATGGCTTGTGTCAGTTGAATGTCCTCCTGCGTCATCTCGCATGACGTGTGTGCCGCCATTTTTCTCCGCATCCAAGTGCACATCTGCAATGACAAACATCGGCATAGTGAGCAGAATTTTAACAAGAATTCCGTGGAATTAAATGTCTTGCCTGTCTCCTGTTTGTCACAGTGGCATTGACGTTTGACCTTGTGACCTTCGTGTTATTATGCACCTTCCAAACATTATAGGTAACCAAGTATTCAATTTTAACTTCAATAAGATTAACCAATCCTGTTCAAAATACAATTGATTTGCTGAATGGAAAAACTTTACAAGGTTGAAAAAGAACAGGTGAAGTAGCAATATTAGAATGGCCTTAACCTTTGACCTGCATATAACCATCCTGTATCCTCTTGGCATAAGCAACATTGTACCAAAGTTGCGTTCCATTAGGCTTAAGCAATCCTGAAATATAACATAAGATTTCTAAGCCTAAAAACATAACATTGAAAAATAACAAACTTTTGTAGAGGTCATTCTGACCTTGACCTTCGACGTTGTGACTTCAGTGTCAACATGCTGCTTCCCAACATTATAGGCAACATTGCATCTAAGTTTAGTTTCAATAAGATTAACAGTCCTGAAAGATAAGCCGAGAACCTTTGCTAAACGCAAAAACTTCACATTAAAAAAACAGTTTTGTATCAAGGTCAGTGACTTCGACCTTTTCCCGTGTGACCTCAGTATCAACATGCTGCTTCCTAACATAATAGGTAACAATGTACCCGAGTTTACTTCCAATAGGATCAACCAATCCTGAAATATAAGCGGATACATTTTGCTATTTAAACGCAAAAACATAACATTGTTGACACCGTCGTCGCAAAAGTGACACATGTCTCGCTTTCTGCTTCGCAGGCGAGACAAAAATCCATTTAACCCTTGAAATTACATCATGTTATGACAGATGTACAGGTACATGTAGGCTGTTGAAGATTTTGAAGCTAATTTGAGCCCAAAATATTCAAACGTATATATTTTATTTTGTTTTGGAAACATTTTCAGTTATTACTGAGCTGGGCTACTAAACCAACAAAAATCATTAACCCTTTCACTGTGCAGCCGGCCAAAACCGGCCTATGCAACGGTCTTCAGGAATGCCCATTTGCAAACCAAGACAAGACTATTTTTTGAAAATCTACCACTGGAATTTCTGGCTCGATAATCAAGCCAGTAAAATGCCAGTTGCAATTTTCAAAAAGTTTCTCTTGGCCTACAAACGGGTATTCAATGACAGGGTAGCGTTGGGAATTGGTACTAGTTTTGTGATCGATGACTGGTTTTACATACTAACCAATGACCATTTAATGATCGATCATAACATTTTCTCATTTTTAACCATTCTGAAATTTTGAATGCAATAATTATTGTATGTTCATGGATATTTAACCTTTAAGAAATAATCTGTTGAATATTTTAAAACTAATTTAATTGGAAGATGTTGCTGCCTAAGGCAGCAACAGCTTCCAATCAAATTAGTTTTAAAATATTCAACAGGCTATTAGTATGGTGGTTTCAGTGTTGAGAGGGTTAATGTCTTAGAGTATAGACTCGTATGGGGTAATACTATGTTATTTAGATCTGTAAAAATGAAATTAAAATGGCATTGCCCATAAAAAGAATCATCTGCAGTTTTAATATCGTAAATTTATAAGCACTCATAATCGAAATCTGAAATCATGATCAATCTGTTCGTTGGACATGCAAACCAATCAATCATCGATCAAATCGATTAATGGGAACAACACTATGACAGTGAGTAAATATTTTGATTTTCTTGAATAAATCTTGTCACTAATGACTAATGAGTTAATATTTGGACTACTATGATACATGTAGTGCATAGAAGTTCTAGCAGCAAGGGAGATAATTTCTGCTACCTTAATAAGATGTGTTTGACATTCGAATAAGATTTACCTCCCTTTCGTATATATGTTGCACAATTATGAAATATTGTGCAATTATTGTGAAATTGCTCTCACACACACACACACCACACACTGGTGATGTCAAATTTATAACTAGCTTGGCACTGCTGGGTCATGAATCTGTGCCTCTGGATCAACTTTAAACTTCAATTTCTAATAAACATTATATTATTTTTTTACAAAGCCAGATAGTGTTAGGAAAAAAAATTCAGCTGAATCACTAATGTTGCTTGGGGCGCCATGATTTTAAGTTAATCTGCATGTGGGTGGGTGGGGTGGGAGTGGTTTGAATTCATTGCCTCTGGGCGATCGCCGAATTCTGAAAACACTGATTGTTATTAAACATAAAACCATTCAACAACAAATCCCAGAAAAATCTTTTTTTTTTCAATATAAAACTTAGAATATTTCGAAATTGGTTTGACTGGAAGCTGTTGCTGTCTAAAGGTTAAACCAGACTCTGGGGTGGGCTCGAGGAATCCGCATTCACACGCCAAAACCATATTTCTTAAATCTCACAAGTTCTCTTGGCCTTCAAATGGGTCATATGTCCGTACTCTGATTGGCTGAAGAGATGTGTTTAGCATATTTGTTCATACCTGATTGGCTGATGAGATGTGTTTTAGACTATTTGTCCATACCTGATTGGTTGATGAGATGCGTTTTAGTGTATTTGTCCATACCTGATTGGTTAATGAGACATGTTTTAGTGTATTTGTCCATACCTGATTGGCTGATGAGATGTGTTTTAGTCTATTTGTCCATACCTGATTGGCCAATGAGACATGTTTTAGTCTATTTGTCCATACCTGATTGGTTGATGAGATGTGTTTTAGTCTATTTGTCCATACCTGATTGGTTGATGAGATGTGTTTTAGACTATTTTTCCATACCTGATTGGTTGATGAGATGTGTTTTAGTGTATTTGTCCATACCTGATTGGCTGATGAGATGTGCTTTAGTCTATTTGTCCATACCTGATTGGCTAATGAGACGTGTTTTAGTCTATTTGTCCATACCGGATTGGCTAATGAGATGTGTTAGCGTATTTATCCATACCTGATTGGCTGATGAGATGTGTTTTAGTCTATTTGTCCATACCTGATTGGTTAATGAGACGTGTTTTAGTCTATTTGTCCATACCTGATTGGTTGATGAGATGTGTTTTAGTGTATTTGTCCATACCTGATTGGCTGATGAGATGTGTTTTAGTCTATTTGTCCATACCTGATTGGTTGATGAGATGTGTTTTAGTCTATTTGTCCATACCTGATTGGCTGATGAGATGTGTTTTAGTCTATTTGTCCATACCTGATTGGCCAATGAGACATGTTTTAGTCTATTTGTCCATACCTGATTGGTTGATGAGATGTGTTTTAGTCTATTTGTCCATACCTGATTGGTTGATGAGATGTGTTTTAGTCTATTTGTCCATACCTGATTGGTTGATGAGATGTGTTTTAGACTATTTGTCCATACCTGATTGGTTGATGAGATGTGTTTTAGTCTATTTGTCCATACCTGATTGGTTGATGAGATGTGTTTTAGTCTATTTGTCCATACCTGATTGGCTGATGAGATGTGTTTTAGACTATTTGTCCATACCTGATTGGCTGATGAGATGCGTTTTAGTGTATTTGTCCATACCTGATTGGCTGATGAGATGTGTTTTAGTGTATTTGTCCATACCTGATTGGCTGATGAGATGTGTTTTAGTGTATTTGTCCATACCTGATTGGTTGATGAGATGTGTTTTAGTGTATTTGTCCATACCTGATTGGCTGATGAGATGTGTTTTAGTCTATTTGTCCATACCTGATTGGCTAATGAGATGTGTTTTAGTGTATTTGTCCATACCTGATTGGCTAATGAGACATGTTTTAGTGTATTTGTCCATACCTGATTGGTTGATGAGATGTGTTTTAGTCTATTTGTCCATACCTGATTGGCTGATGAGATGTGTTTTAGTCTATTTGTCCATACCTGATTGGTTAATGAGACATGTTTTAGTCTATTTGTCCATACCTGATTGGTTGATGAGATGTGTTTTAGTGTATTTGTCCATACCTGATTGGCTGATGTGATGTGTTTTAGTGTATTTGTCCATACCTGATTGGCTGATGAGATGTGTTTTAGTGTATTTGTCCATACCTGATTGGTTGATGAGATGTGTTTTAGTCTATTTGTCCATACCTGATTGGCTGATGAGATGTGTTTTAGACTATTTGTCCATACCTGATTGGTTGATGAGATGTGCTTTAGTCTATTTGTCCATACCTGATTGGCTTATGAGATGTGTTTTAGTCTATTTGTCCATACCGGATTGGCTAATGAGATGTGTTAGCGTATTTATCCATACCTGATTGGCTGATGAGATGTGTTGTATCTGCACTATCAGACACTGGCTGTTTGTCATGACCTGGACTCTCCTCTCTCGATGACACATCCTCGGCCTCTGTTTTCTTCTTAACACAGCAACAACTGCACAGATTCCCCATTGTCAGCTAGGGTCTGATAGAAAACAAATTTTGAATAAAAACATGAGAGTGAGACAGACAGACACACAGAGAGAATTAGCCAGTAAATTAGCCTATATTGGGATTTTCTTCTAGCCAAATATTAACTCTCTTAGTCAGTAAATTAACATAATTTGGGATTTTATTAGCCAAATGTTAAAGGGATGCTGATCTCACCTCAAATGTTGCTTTGTACTGATAGATTATACATGTAGTACATAGGTTGTCATTTCGCATAATTCATTTCCTGAGTAACAGATTGCATTCAAGTTAATTTCAAAATATACCAACTGCTTACAAGTATGGTTGCATGAGGTTACGTTTCCTTTAACTCGCTTAGCCAGTAAATTAGCCTATTATGGGATTTTACTAGGCGACCAAGAGAATTATTCTCAAAAATAAATTGGTGAGTGGGTAGGTCTATCTCTGGTTGAATACGTCTTAATTTGAAGTAACCCATTTTCTCATAGAAAATGTCCATTTGCAGACGAAGAAAGACTATTTTTGAAAATTTACCACTGGAATGACTGGCTCAGTTATCGAGCCATAATTCCAGTGGTACATTTTCAAAAATAGACTTATTTTGGTCTGCAAATGGACATTTCTCAAGACCACTGCAGAAGCCGTTTTGGCTGATATGAGTGTTAAAAAGTTCAAAATATTCAACAAAACATTTCTTACATCTTCATGAAAATCGTAATTAATAATACATTTCTGGTGTGGAAACATGTCAAGTTATTTATGAGCTGTATAGAGTGTACTGTAGCTGTTAGGGAAACAAAATGTGACACACTATAGTTGCGACTTAGGCAGCGTAGTCAGTAATGACACAAATATGAGAGATAAACGTACACTGATTAACAAACTAACTTCTTGTCAGTAGTTGAGAAATGCCACTAAAAAGGGGTTACGACACTTAAAAATAGCGACATCTCAATACAATCAGGAAAGCTATCGAATGTTAATATGGCAGTCCTGCCGGTTCCTAACGACGCTCAAATGCAAGTTATGTCCAAAACAAGTTAACCGTTTCCATTTCAACAGATCTAAGGCTTTAACAAGATTTGACCCATTGTCAGTTGTCATAGCAGTTAATTTAGTCTCTAACAAATCCCAATTCTCAAGAGTGGATCTCAATACTTCAGATATATTCTCACATGTGTGACCCTCCGGGAAGTAAAGCGTCTGTAGATTTCGGCTACACAGTGTCCAATTAGTCAATATAATGAACAGTGAATCTCAGATATGGTGTCATCTCACGGGCCGACCACAAGTCTGTTGCGGCCGAGAAATATTCTATATTCACCAATTCTGACTGCACACAGTCTTTCACGTCATTGTAGAGCTTGGGGATGACAGTGGATGTCATCTGCTTCCTACTAGGAAGGCGATACCGATGATCGAAAGCAGAGAGCATATCAGGGAATCCTTTCCTCTCGACGACGTATATATAGGCATAGATTCCTTGACGATGAGTCTCGCTACAGAATCTGTTAGTGACTTACTGATCTTAGTAGATTTTGTAGATGTGTTTGAATAACGGTGCGCGTTAATAAATGCAGACGATATTGACTGCTGGTTTGACGATGGCTGGTTTGACAATGAACTAGCTTCTTCTGAATCTTGCTAAGTACGTTTCTGAGGCGTTGAACGCGATTGTGATGCCTGTGATAACGTAGTATATTCAAGCGCATGATGGTACTGCACATGCGACATTAGATTTGATGCGCTACCTAACCTAATATTCAAAGATTTCAGACCCAGTTTACAGATAGGCTTGGTCTTGTCTAAGACGCTAGCATCACTAGCAGCCTCAAAGCCAAAGTGAGTCCAGATAGCCGAAGTACATTTCTGCTTCTGAATCATAATACTGATATAGGCAGATCCATCGCTAACTACTATAATACTGATATAGGCAGATCCATCGCTAACTACTATAATACTGATATAGGCAGATCCATCGCTAACTACTATAATACTGATATAGGCAGATCCATCGCTAACTACTATAATACTGATATAGGCAGATCCATCGCTAACTACTATAATACTGATATAGGCAGATCCATCGCTAACTACTATAATACTGATATAGGCAGATATTGAGAATTAACTGACTAACTGCATACAATATCTGGATTAATGAAGATCGGAGTCTCGCGTAATAACCTGATTAACATCAAATGAAGGATAGATTAGCTTATGAAATCCATCACTTTTATAAGCGAATATACCCTCGTCAACCCTAGCATAGCGGTCTGATGATAGGAAAGGCGTGAATATGGCATATTTCATGCTGTATATTAGAAGCGAGGCCTCTTATTACAACATAATAAATAGAACTTGTCAAATTTATGCTCATTATTTGTGAAACAATTTGCTTCAAATGTCAAACAACAAGCTATAATCAATTTTATTTTCCAAATAATTAGCTGCTATTATCTAAAGTATTCATTTGTTACCGTTAATATAAATTACTGTAGGGCCTAACGCATTTCGAAGGAATATGGTTAATCATGGACCGGTAAACGATCGACGTTATTTCTATAGGCACAACTATTGTTTGAGTATAAGCATATCGGTACTAATTCCCAGGATTAATGTAGTGATTGCCTTATCGAGCATACATCAAAGGTCTATTCAAAATCGACCCCTGCTTATACATGAAATAAAGTTGGTCGATGTAAGTTTATTATTAAAATTCTAAAGGGGTCATCAGCGCTGCGCTATACAAGTCGATTGTGATGGCATTATTGCATAGGTTAATAGTGATGTCATTACATTGATGCGACCGGGATATCCCAGGAATTATTCAATCAGAATAAAGAAATCAAAACGAAGGCTTATCTGTTTCTGGGAATGAAATGGACGCGTAATTCTGCGAAAACTTTGAATATAAGACCTGGATACCTTTATTATTATGTATTAGTTTGGTTTTATTTTCATAAAACATACATTGACAATGGAATATTACATTATACAGATTGATATAAGACTCAGCCATTTATAAGGTAAGACCAGCACTAAACTGGTTGATTTTGGCTATTATTGTATAGAAACTGAGACAATAATTAAATTTAATCATGCATCTAAACTTTGTCTTGCAAGTTTTAATATTTCATTATCGCGACAGACGGTATTAACGGTATTTTCGAAATTTAATTTAACACATTACATTTGTCAGGGTGGAATTTCATCAGCCAGTCTTCTTCCCATTTTGCTACCTTGTCGAGATCTGCTTGAACTTGATATGATATGATATCGGATTCGGCTGTTTGGAGTAGGCCTAAAGCCTGTCAGCCGATCTTAGTAATCTTCACGAGTTAAATCTACACTTGACTGATAATTTCATATGTGCATAGAGCATATAGGAACTGGTTATTCACAATTTAAATAAAATCAATTATTTTATATTATATACACTATTGTACAATCTAATACATGCTCCGGGAAGAGCTCACTAACATGCTACATAGTCCTCTTCTGCCTGACAGGTTATATAGCCTGTAGCAGGTCTTCACTGTCTTCATTTTCTTCTTGGGTGTTTTGTACCTTTTTAACATTGTATTGGGTGTGGACGGACATAATTGGAAAATTAGCCGAGTAGATGCTTTCTGAATAATGTTGGTCTAGTCTTCCTTTGAAAGCATTCATGGTTGGAGCTGTCACTACGGGATCTGCGAGGCTGTTCCAGTTGTTAACGACTTGTATGCTTACGTATGTTGGAGTGGAAGCGTTGTTTCTGCAGTTTGTAGCTGTTGCCCCTGTTCGCTCTTCAGTGTCTGCTGGGAGGATGATATTATGGTGAATGTTATACATATTGTGAGTGTACTTGTAAACCCCATTCTCAATTAAGTCACCTCTTAGGCGCCGATACACCAGACTTGGCAGCTTGAGTGCTTGCAGTCTTGCCTCATACGGTTTATTCTTCAAGCCTGGCACCGTTTTAGCAACGGCGTTGTACATTCTCCAGCAGTTGAACATCCCTTTTGCAGTCGTGACCACACATTTCCATATTCTAGATGGGAACGCACAAGGCTTTTAAACAGCACTACTAGTGCCTTGGGGTTGAGGTAGTTAAACGATCTGATCATCCCGACTACGAGGTGTTCAGTTTATTTTGTCACAAATTTCAAATAAGTATTTAATCAACAATAATTTATCACAAAATAATTTCATTGCAGAAGATGTTCAATTTGAGACCCATGAGCATGATATATCAGTTTACAGCGCTTAGGCCAAGAAGAAAGGGTTTTATTGATCTCAGTTTGACTTAGTGCCTTCCATTTGGTTTTGAGAGCACGTTTTAGACTGTTAAGACTTGTAACTTTCCGCTTCTGTAGACGGCGCTTGACAATCCCCCAGATACTAAAGTCCATAGGGGCAGCATCCGGCGACTTCGGCATCCATTCTTCAGGGCTAATGAATTTAACATCGTTCTGCTTTAAGTATGTTAAGCTCTTTCGTGCAGCATGAGAGGAGGCACTAGCTTGGTGAAAAACCACGTCCTTCTGTTTGTTCCCTGGGAATAATTTGGGAACATCATGTTTCAAAAAGGGTCTCAAAACATGTTTGATGTAATAATCAGCATTGATTTTCACATTCCGATCAATGAATTTAAGACTGGTCTTTCCGTAATGACTAAAGCCTGCCCATACCATGAAACCAGGCGCGAAACTGTCACGTTTAACAAACTTCAACTTATCCATATCAATTTGTCCTTTCCTAACATAACAGACTCGCCGTTTTCCGTAGCTTCCACCTAGATAAAACACAGCCTCATCTGTGGTGACAAAGTTTTTGCACTTCCTCGCACACAGCTTCAGGTACAGCCTCCAGCTCCTCTTCCTCCTCTTTTCAACCTGCTCTAGGGATAGTTTATGAACCAAACATTTTTTTCTCAGTTTTGCCTTGATAACACTGTTTATGGTGTTATTTACGGATCCCAAACTAATTCCTAATAGAATGCTCATGTCACGTTGTGTCGGTAGGTTAATTCTTGCTATCATTTTCTTCACTTTGTCTATCACTTGTTTTGATACTACAGTTCGTCTTCTTCTGATTTTCAACGTAGCAGATTTTCCATGTGTTAGATTCGTCAATTGTCATTCTTTTCCGATGTTATTCTTTACGCGATAAATGGTCCTTACACTGACACTGATATTTTCTAGCAAAAGTTCATTTCTGATCAGTGACGGCGTCATTCCCCTCCTCAAAAGATGGAGAATTATACCCTCCGCTCTCTCGCTTATTTTATGTCTTGGCATGTTGAAAACTTTTAACAAACTAAACAAGCGTGTCGGTAAGCTCGTGGGCTTTGTAAAAAGGTATTGTGAGTGAGACAATTGACCAAAATTGTGCAGCAAGAAATCGTGCAATCTTGTGACAAAATAAACTGAACACCTCTCGTAGTCTGTTTGCAGCGATTTCTGCGTGTTTGTCGAATTTGAGACTGCTGTCCACATACACTGACCATATCTTAGCTTGATCAATAAATGCAAAAATTGTTAAAAGCTTCCATGGTATCCAAACTCAGAAACACCATATCGGAAACCATCATAACAGGAGTGAGTTCAGGCGTTCGGCGAACGTTCGCGTTCTACGCGCGACAGTCTTCAGTTATGTGTCTACATTACTAAACTGAATTATATAGTGAGTATACGACAAATTATTGAAAACTGTTACATAACGTAAAATGTTTTTCTCGCTCCTGAATGCAACCCAGACTTACAGTTTCTGAACTCGGAGGTCGACTGGGATCTACTTAGCTAACTATGGTTAGCCAAGCGAACTTGACCCTCGATTACCTGGGGTATAGGATAGTTTTGTTAGAGAAGAGCGCGGCAATATCGTCTTTCTATCCCCCTACAAAAACTGCTAACTTTAGGTTATTTGCTTCATTTTGCTTTGTAGCCTTTTCCAAAAAGTTGCAAAACTAAATATTTTTTCTTATTCCCATCATTATTGTAGTTACTGTAACAAAGGGGTGACCAATATCTTACTTATGATCAATAAGGTGGCTGCCCAATTGACGAACAGTATACAGTGTGTAAAAAAGACTGTTGAGCAGAATGACAAAGCCATTCATGTGACGGTGAATTCTGAGGCGTTACGGCTACAAAAGGGGATAGATGACAAAGAGGAGAGGTTGCAGATTCTCGAGAAGAAAGCGGCAGAGATGATAGTAGTGGAGGGTGAGGAGCAGAGTGAACATCTGGACAGGCTTGAGAAGAAAGTTGCTGCGGTTGAAGAAAGCATGCACAAGATGGTTACCTCCAATAAATCTATAGACACATGAAGTGAAGCTGAATCAAAAATGAAGCAGATGCTGGATGAAGAGGGTAGAAAATAGGGCTGGGCGGTTTGGCCTAAAAGAAAACCGGTGACGGTATCACTAATTAAACCGGTACTAACGAAAAACTGGTTTACGGGGTTAGAATGATCGAAAATAATTTGAAGCATGAAAATATGCCGTTTTCATTAGCTACAGTACATGTATTTTGCGATTTGACAACTGACGTAAATTGCCACGAAATTAGAACAGTAACTTACGACTGCTCACTTCGACGCTATCTATCTCAAAATAGTAGTTAAAATAAATAAAGTCTGGTTCATGTCATGAAAATAACACTCTAACTACTAAAATGCTGATTTTCAACACTGTTATTAGGTAACTATTTTCGAAAGCGTAGTAAAATCTAGCGCGTGTAAGTAGGAACCCGGATATGAGAGCGAGTTTAGGCTCCTAGTAGAGTACCGCACATGCGGTTAGAGTTCGTATAACCACCTACAGTATGATCTAGTCTAGTAAGTCATGTGTTTGTATTCGAGTACTCAGTATTTAGTAATACTCCTCAATAAACTGTTGTTCAAGCGGGTGAATGTCATTCAGCACGTAACTAAAGAGTAGTCATTTCCCGGAAATCACGCCTCAAGAATTCTCACAAAAAATGTGTTTGACTATTTTTCGGGGTTCATATGTCATATAATAAAGAGATTATGATAATTTGACAACATAAACGCAATGATTCGTGAATCTAACAAAACGATGTGATTCTAACACCTATCGAGCAGAAAAGTCATGTGATAAAAAATACTACGAATTTCATTCATAAAATCCATAGTAGTGAATATCCCGGCGGAAGAATTTGTTAACAACCAATCACATTACGTCTGCTCGTATTTGAGAGGCTAAGAGGTGTATTTTACTTGTAACTACTCCGTCAACGTAAGAAGCGACTTAATCGGTTTCATTTCTTGGGCGTTCAAGCAATTTGTCTCGTATGTCTTAGTCTGTGATGGATCATTTTATGTTTGTCGAAATCTACGGGAAATAATGATTAGTTTGGAATGGGAGTTCATTGTATAGCCATTTGGAATCCTAATTAAACATAGTACAAACTTGAATTGAAAAAAGGATTATTTGTTGCAAAGAAGAAATTTAGATTTTCAATTATTCAATCTTACATTGAACCCGCAGAGCTTACGTCATGTAAAATCCATTGCTTGCAAATCAAATCATATTTGCTGAGGGTCGTCCTCGGCCGATTTGTTACGATTTCACCAACACCCTTGCTTTCCCACGGCTAATGGGTTATAGATGACTGTATTTTATGTCTCTAGTAGCAAATGGTTACAGTAGATGATAATATTAAACTGCAAATCAAGAACAAACTAGTTTAGGACAGTCACCAGATTTTGCGCAATGGCGATCTTAAGGACGGTTTTTCTTTTTTTCTTTTTTTTTCATACTGGTTTTTAAACCGTCGCCATAACAAAACGTGAGATGGTGTGAAACCGGTATACCACCCAGCCCTACTAGAAACCCAAACATAATATTACATACAGCTAGAGAGAGCACAGCCACTGACCCTAAGACGAGGCGGGACGACGATATTAAATTTGTGGTAGACCTTTGCAAGGGACCGTTAGAGATGGAAGGCTTCAGCAATGAGAACATAACAAGGGCAGTTAGATTGGGCAAGCCTAGGGAAAATCAGCAGGCCAGACCATTACTCATCGCATTGGTATCAGCTGTTACTAAAACACGATGGCTGAGAAGCACCTACAAATTGAAGGAGGCAGCAGAACCCTTTGTTGATGTTGATGTTGGTACACAAATGCTGAAACATTATCTAATAAAATGACTGAATTACGGTTCCGTGTGCAGCACAACCAGATGTTATCGCTATAGCAGAAGCGAAACCTAAGACACCAAGATTTGTCCTGACAGAAGCAGATGTCAAAATAGATGGGTATGAAATTTACACCACAAACTTAGATACTGGAAAGGGCGGGAGGCATAGTAATGTATGTCAGACAGGGCCTGGAAGCCAGGTACACTATGTTCAAAACAGTATTTGAGGAGTCAGTGTGGGTTAGCATTAAGCTTAGAGGGCATGAAGAAGTATTGATCAGATGCGTGTACAGAAGCCCAGGAAGAAATAAGGATGATGACCTACAAATGAGACATTTGATCAGGGAAGCAGTGAGCAGCAACCATACCCATGTGCTTATTGTTGGAGACTTCAACTACCCATGCATAGATTGGACTACATGGACGACACAGGGAGAGGGAACACAAAATAAAGAGTACAAGTTTATAGACATTAAGAAATAATTACCTTTTCCAGCATGTGACAGAACCTACTAGAGGGCAAGGATCAGATGAGCCTCATCTCTTAGATCTGATTCTAACAAATGAAGAAGGACCGGTGAGAAATGTAGAGAATGAGGCACCAGTGGGGAAGTAATCACTGCATCTTAGCGTTCAATTTCAACTGCTATGATAATGGCTACAAGAAGACATTTAAGAAATATTTCTATGACAAAGGGAATTATGCAGAAATGAGCAGAAAGCTGGACATTAACTGGGAGCACGCATTACAGCAAGGTGATAATAGATGTGGAGACACAATGGCTGATTTTTCTGGAAGCCCTACATAATGCAGAGGACAAACATGTACCGAGTAAGATTGTGACACCACTACCCCAAGCAAGAAAGAGCGGCACAAAACTTGATAAAGCTACAGCAGATGCAGTGCAGAAGAAGCGGCGGTGTTCGCAGAGGTACATGGAGACGAGCGAACCTGAGAAGTACAGAGAATACACGAAACAGAGAAACAAAGTGAGGGCCATGACTAGAAATTTACAGAAAGATATGGAGAAGGTGATAGGTAGTGAGGCCAGAACAAACCCCAAACGGTTTTGGAAATATGTGAAAAGTAAATTGAAGACAACAAAGGTAACATCGGACCTAGTTAAGTATAAAGTAGGTGAAGAAGAAGAATTAACGGCATCAGATGAGGAGAAAGCTCAGGTACTTTCAGACTTCTTTGCCAGTGTGTTCACTAGGGAGCCGCAGTTAGAAGATGGACCAGAAATGAGGAGAGAAGGCGACATAGCCCTGGCTGATAGTAAGATTGCAGAAGATGTGAAGAAGAAGCTGTCAGCGATAAAAACTGACAAGTCACCAACCAGGCCCTGACGGAGTACACCCGAGAATCCTAAAAGAAACGTATTCGGTTATATCTAGGCCCTTAGCAATAATTTTTAATACAGCACTCAGCACAGGCAAGGTACCAAAGGATTGGAAGACTGCGAATATAACTACTATGTTTAAGAAAGGGAGTCAGAAGTCAGCAAGCAACTATAGGCCAGTGAGCTTAACCTGCATATTGTGTAAGGTGATGGAATCAATCATCAGAGACCGCATCATTGAACACATGAAATATAACTCCATGTTCAGCGATAAGCAGACTTCATTTCAGGCAGATCCACTTCACTGCAGTTGTTGAAGGTGCTAGATGGATGGACACAAAAGCTAGATGGAGGCAGCAACATAGATATTATATACCTTGATTTTATGAAAGCGTTTGATACAGTACCTCACCAGCGTCTACTCAGTAAGATATGGAATAACAGGACAAGCCCATCAATGGATCAAAGCTTTCTTATCAGACAGATCACAGAGTTATAGTCGACAACTCCACATCAGAATGGAATAAGGTTATCAGCGGGATTCCCCAGGATCTGTTTAAGCTACATGATTGGTCCGACAAGTGGTTGCTACGGTTTCACCCTGAGAAATGTGAAGTAATGACAGTTGGTAGAAGTCAGGATGATGAGACGAGAGATTACTTTATGAGAGGTGACAGTGAAGAAGGGCCCAAGCATAGACTGATTAAGATCAACAAAGAGAAAGATATAGGTGTCACAGTGGATGGCTGGCTCTCATTCGAGGACCAAATGAGTCAACACGGCAACAAAAGTGATGGGGCTGATCCGGAGGCCATTCGTGCATCTAGACATGGAAAACTGCTTACGGCTGTACATGGCACTGGTCATACCTCACCTCGAGTATGCCAATGCAGTGTGGCATCCAATGCGTAAGAAAGACATCGTCACCGTGGAGAATGGCCAAAGAAGAGCCACAAAGCTGATACCAGAGTTAGGGGACCTTAGCTATGAAGAGCGTCTAGTGAAACTGAGACTACCAACATTAACTTACCGTACACTGAGAGGTGACATGATTGAGGGCTATAAAATGCTGCAGGGGGTGTATGAGAGAGATGTCAGTCTAGAGATCCCAATCAGCGAGTCAACAACTATGTTGGTATAGGTGTATATGTGTGTGTACCTGTGTATGCATATGTACCTATGTGCATATTTAAGTATAAGCATCCAAATAAGGACATTATTTATGGTACAAAATGTATATGTGTCAATTATCGTGTGTCCTATATGTATGTATATATATATATAAATATATATATATATAAATATATATATATATATATATATATATATATATATATATATATATATATATATATATATATATATATATAAATATATAAATTTTTTTTTTTTTACCACATCTCTAGGCTTGTCAGATCTGATTGCAGGTCATCACAATCAGATTGTTTTGTAATATGCTTAAAGATCATTGTGTCATCTGCATAAAGATATAGACTGGATGTTTGTATTAGTTCAGGCATGTCATTTATGCAGATCACAAACAGAAGGGGGCCGAGCACACTGCCCTGCGGTATGCCACTAGTCACGGCTGCCCATTGAGAGTATAAGTCGTTTATACGTACTCGTTGACGCCTACCCACCAGGAAGGATGTAATCCACCACAGGACTGGTTCTGTGATGCCATAACTTGCTAGTTTGTTAATCAAACGGATGTGAGGCACGGTATCAAATGCCTTAGCAAAATCCATATAGATAATGTCCACATGCCTCCCTTCTCTAGCATATTAATCCATTCATCTAGGACATTTATTAACTGGAGCATGGTTGATCGTCCAGTAAGAAATCCATATTGTTTCTTACTAAAAAGTTTATTTGATTTCATATGGCTCATTATTTGTTCTCTAATAATGGATTCCATAACCTTGGAAGCTACACAGGTGAGACTTATGGGTCTATAATTACTTGCAAGTTTGGGGCTGTCTTTCTTTATAAAAATTGCTGTTACATGGGCCTCCTTCCAATCTCCTGGTACGGATTTTGTTCTTAATGACGTTGAGTATATGATTGACAAAGGTTTGGCTACAGAGATGGATAGTTCTTTAAGAACTCGGGGATGTATCCCATCAGGTCCTGCGGATTTAGAGGTTTTCAATTTGGTGAGGTGGGCTAAAACTTGTGCCTCAGTGTTTTTAAATGGGATGTTAATAGGTCTAACTGGAATGATTGGCAGGTTGTTGGTTAGTTCATCAGTGAAAATGGTTGAAAAGTGACATGATAGAACCTCAGCTTTTTCTATGTCAGTTTCTGTGCATTGAGGTTTATCTGGGTCTATCAGCAGTGGAGAAGTACCAGGTTTCGTTTTAATTTTAGATCTGGCATACATCCAGAATTGCTTAGGGTTTGATTTGGCTGCTTTTGCTATATTTTTTTCATAGTTTTTATGCATTTTGTTAGTCAGAGATTTGACTTTGTTCCGTTGCCTGTTATACTCTATTTTATTTTCGTTTGATCGGTTTGTAAGAATTCTTTCCCAGCATCTGTGTTTTTTCCTAATTTGACCTACAGTATTGTAGTCTAATGGGATGTCACCTTTCTTTGTCCAGTTAGGTTTATCTTTAAAGGTATTTGATGGGACATGTCGATTTATCATGTTATTTAGTATCTGTTTAAAAACTTACCATTGCTGATTAGCATCATCTGGGCAATCATAAAATTAATTTGTCCAGTTTATATTTATGAGGTTGTTATTCATTTCTTTATAGTTTCCTTTGTCTAGAAGAAATTTTTTCTTCACAGGTTTTCCTGCCAGATAAGAATGTAAATGGAATGTGATAATAGAATGGTCACTTTTACCGAGTGGGCTCAGGTAATCTATATCTGATATCATTTCTTCTTCATTGGTTAAAATCAGATCAAGTATATTAGGTGTAACATTATTCTTAAATCTAGTGGGCCTATTTATATGCTGGTATAAGTAGGTGTCACGAATACATTCAATGAATGAGTACGCTTGACTTATTTCATTTTTTGTGTTTGACCATGTGTTCCAGCAGATATCAGGGCAGAGTTGCCCGTATGCGTCCTTTTGCGCGTATATACGCATAAAAATGGCAGAGGGACGCATAAAAATGAACCCTCTGCATCCCCGAGTACGCACGAGGGACGCAGTGAAAAAGTGTAACGGAAACTGGTAACTTTGCGTGCGCTTAATTATCGATTATATTATCGTGTGTGTATATTTATTTGTGCATGTTTTTACTTTAAAAAATATACCTAATGTATTGTGTTCAATAAAATCGAACTTACTGCGTTGTTTAAGACTATGATTTGTTGTATGTTTTCTTGCACAACTCAAAGTTGTTAATGCCCATAAATTAGATTCAACCGCCAAAAGTAATTGTAAACACAATCCCCAGATCATCCTTAGTATTCCATTTGATCTAATTTTTTTTTATATAAATAATGAGTTTACAAGTCCAATGTCAGTCGCCTTGTTTGGCCTACAAATTGCAAAAATACCCGCCCTGTTTCTGTCTGTTGTGCTAAATGTCAGTGTGACGTATTTGATTGGGTAACAGTGGAATTTCCCTCTAGAGGAACTCACGCTAGAGAAATCCAATACAACTGATCAAGCGTATACAAACGTGTCTGGGCGTCGTAACCCTTTCACAGCTCAGAACATTGGACAGATCACAAAGTTGTTATCACTAATATGCTGAATATTTTGAAATTAATTTGCACATGCCTACTTGCCTAAAGCATGACTTACAGGCAAAATATTTTTTTCTATTTACTTATCAAAATATCTAAATGGATGAAGGAATATATGGAAGATATTGTGATATCTTTTACATTTGAATGGCCATTTGACGGATTAGCGGCGGTGTCTTTGTATTGCTGTTTGAATAACGGTATCAATACGCGCTATACGCTGTCTTTTATTTAGTAATAGCGGCTGATTGATTGACTGATGGATTAGTGTTTATAATGTTTAACAATACTTGATCGTTAGGTGTTCCCAATTTCTCAACTAAAAAGCTCATCCCAGCAGCGATGTTCAATGATATCGTCGATCTCCAGGTAGGCATACGTTAAAATATTGATTTTTTCCAAACAGCGTATAGTTCAAAGCTCCCAGATACAAGTGTCCTTATTGGATACACGCTAATGCGTCATCTATGCTTCAACCAATCAGCAATCGCGTTACATAGTTCCTCCCTATGAATTAGTGATATCCGGTTATTGGCTGATATAT
Source organism: Chaetoderma sp. LZ-2023a (assembly GCA_034401795.1). NCBI lineage: Eukaryota > Metazoa > Mollusca > Caudofoveata > Chaetodermatida > Chaetodermatidae > Chaetoderma > Chaetoderma sp. LZ-2023a. The sequence goes on along the minus strand of CM067359.1, from coordinate 20,656,580 downwards.
TTTCACTAATTACGCAGTTTAATCTGATTTATACAGATTATTTTTGATAAATTATTGTTTTGTCTGATTTTAGCTTATGTATTCCACTATATTTAGTCATTCCAGTTACATTATAAAAAATATGCGCGCATTATATCGAAGAAGGTCAAGTCGTCCTTGAGGAAACTCGCCCCAGACACTCATAATTTTTCAATTCGTCCAAAGTCAAGTCAGGGTTTAATAGAAAAACTAATGCAGTGGTCTTTGCTAATTACTAATGTAGTGGTCTTTGGAAATGTTAATCATACAAGGGTGTCAATGTAGGTTGGTTGGTTTATCAGACAGCAAACAAGTACAGTGCTTTAAGTTATTGTTTATTGACATGCAGTTCAAATGTTATTAGTTAAATATACAAGGACCATTTCAATAGATAAATTTTAGCCACCAGTGTAGATCACAGAATACATATTTTTGAAAATTTACCACTGCATAGTTAATATTCTCTATATACACATTAACATTATTTACACAATGTCATACCTAGTGCTTTCAACATGTTTAATAAAGTGGTTTATAATTAGATCAATGTGTTGTGTTTATTTTAAGAAAAATACATGGGACCCCCATATTAGAGGCAATGATTTTCCGTGATCGCGGTAAACGGATGGAATTTGCGGAATGGACATAGTGAAACGGAATCTGGTATCTTGGTGACAATTAAATGTTTTCCACAAAAACTGGATATAATCGCATTAAATAATTGACCATCTCGGTGAAAATATTAATTTTATTTAAATTTCTCGCTTATTATCATTAAAATTGGCGTTATTTGATTTCTATCGCAAAGTAGTAGAGTTCGCTTATGTCAAAATATTCCCAAATCACGACAAACGTATTACATCCGTTTACTCCAATGCGCAAGACATTGTTTCGTGTCTTTCCGGTACACGGAGATGTCTTTCCGGTACACAGAGATGATATCTTTCCTGTACATAATTCCAAAATTTTACGCGAAATTAAAACCCATAGAAGCCATTTCTGGACGTTTAGAGTTAAATTACGATGACGCATAACCAAGAAACTTGATAAAACATTCATATATAACGCTAGAGAACATCAACATTCAATATTTTGTCATTTTCACGCCTTTTTAAAACTATTGAAGCGGCAAATCTAAAGTATAAAATGGCGGACCATTGCTCAATCTGACACGTTCCCCGTACACAAACGTGTTCCGGGCGCAATCTGACAAGCTGGATAGACTGTTACGTAGACTTAATACTAATTGACTTTTTAGCATTTCGAGCATGTGCCCGGTCACGTGCGATTAGCAGTCACTAGTTCCCGGTATATGTATTATAAAGCAAGTGTAGAAACATTTGCCATATTGCACCTGTTAAACCCTATGCGTTACATCACAAATATTTACGGTCACGCACACTCAAACCCCCCCCCCTCCATGCCTCATGCTAGAATCAGTTATTGAATCTTACTACCAGCTACTATATATTTCTTTGTCTTTTAGTTCATACTTGTTGGTATTCTGAACTATGTTGATGTTATGCTTGCATTGTTGTCAAACAATTTTCAGTTGTCAAAGAAAAACAAAACAAACTGTTCTACATGTATTTTTACATGTGTATGTTTTATTAAAATAAAATAATGTTGTACATACAGCAATCATGTTATCATGGTCACAATTTGCAGTAGTGACAATTGACGGAGTCCAGAATTGTAATGTTTCATTGGTAATTTAATGGGCTTGAATTTTAAGGGTGATAAGTTCTGGATTTAAATTCTATCTAATATTGCTGGTTACCTCACTGAAATATCATATTTATTGAATTACCAATGACTCATTATACTTTTGGCCTCTGGAGAAGCATACCTACAAGGGTTGGTGGTAACCATGGGGAGATAGCAACACATTATGATGCATTTGAAGCTGAAAAATTAGGAAACCGGTGACGAAACGGAATTTAATATATCCTGAAACGGAAAACATGTTATTTTGAAACGGAAAATCATTGGCTCTACCCCATATTTCAGATGAGGACCCCATGGGACCCCCCGATTTTACAGTGGGACCCCCAAATCTGAGTGTGGGGTCCTTGGGACCCGCAAAAATCAGATGTTGTGGGCAACACTGTATCAGGGTAGTTAAAGTCACCCACTATTAAAAGATGGCTATAATGTAGCGTGGCAACATGTTTTAATAATTGTACCAGTTTTTCATTGTTTTCCCTTGTTCCACTGTTAGACCTATATATAACCCCAATTAATAACTTGTCCCGTGAATATAATTTTATCTCAATCCAGACTGATTCTTCATATTCGAATGTGATTATGTCAGAACCACTAGCACATACAGAAGAATGTGTGTAGATGATTATTCCACTGCCTATTGTCTTATCGACGTTTGTTTGGTGTATGGTATATCCATCAACATTGTAGTCCTCTAGGGTTAGTTCTCTATGTTTGGGTTTCACTTCAGTTATAATAATAATAAACGGTTTATTGATGTTAATAATGTACTTTAATTCAGTCATTTTGTTTCGGAGACAGTCTGCATTTGTGCATAAACATTTTATGGGAACATTGAATAGAGATTGATGGGATGTTTCATTAGTCTAGAGGCACCTTCACCATTCGTCCATTGGTGGCCAGATTTCTAAAATTATTTTCATATTTTTTATTCAAATTATTGTTAGTTTGTTCAGTTGTTTGGTAGTTTTTACATGTGTCTGTTATTTCGCTTGTATATTTTCGCTTTTATGTTGTAAATATCATTCAGCCAAATAAATGAAGATTCAATTCAATTTAGGTCTCAAAAAGAGAAACGTTTTGAAAATGTATTTTGCAACTAATTTTGTCTGAAAACGATCTGTTTTCGTGGCATTAACATTAATTACAGAATAGTTCAGAGAATTAAGATTTACATTTAACCAAAATTTGGTCGTAATTATACAAATAACGACTACGTACTTACTGTAAACTAATCTTTGTCTTTGCTGACACAAAGATAATAAATTGTGTTGCAATCGTTCTTTTTGTGTCCGTTTTCTGACAGTTCGCCGTCGACGAAAATGCGCAACGGATTTCCCCCCCTTGTTTTTGTTGTCAATCCGTACCCTAACCATTCCGTACCTGTCAATCCGTACCATTTGTATGGTAACCTGGGGTCCGTTCAGGAGAGCGAATATTTTCCGGTCGCCGAACAATTGTTAGGTCACGTGATACGTTTGCCATCCTTGAACGCGGCGAACGTTTTGTGGCTAGGCGAACAACTTTATAGGTGACTCGTCATGATTTGCCGTGAAAACAAAGATGGCGGCAAAATATACAGCATCTTCAATTGAGACACATTGATTGTCTATATAGCCATAAATATTGCATACCAATGGGTTCTTATCGATCGTAGTGTTATGCTAGTCTTCAACAAATATGTGGATGCTTGTAGATTGTTTCTGAGACCCTGATATTCATTATGACGTAATAAATATGACATCATATAATACTATATCTGACAAAAAGTGAACTCTCATAACTATCACGTGACGTCGTAAAACAATGCTCGTCGAAGCTACGCATGACAACTTGTTCAAGAAGGCGAATATAGTTCGCGACGAACAGCGAACATAAATAGGCGAACGTTCGCCGAACATTTTCCGTCCTGAACTCACTCCAGCTCTACCCGGGGAGGGGAGGGGGGGGGGTGGGGGGGGGAAGCGGAGGAGGAGTTTACCTGAATGCTAGATATTAATACTATTTACAGATGATACCAATGTCTTTGGGAGACATAAGGATATAAATACTCTATAAAAAAATGTAAATAATGAAATGGAAAAAATTATAAACTGGTTCAAAATTAATAAATTATCTCTAAATGTTAACAAAACTAACTTTATACTATTTACAATGTCTAGCCAACCTGAAGAAGCTGCTCTCCCAAAACTTTACATAGACAATCAAGAAATAGAGGAAGCCGAGTATGTTAGATTCATAGGAGTCTATTTGGACACACGTTTAATCTGGGAGAAGCACATAGAGATTATCACATCCAAGGTAGCAAGGAATATTGGTATCATGCGCAGACTCAAGTCATATCTTCCAACTCATATCTTAAAAACTCTGTATAACACATTGATGCTTCCATACATAACCTACTGCAATGCTATCTGGAGAAATACATATCAAAATAAACTAAAACAACTAAAATCACTACAAAAGCAATCTATCAAACTATTTTCGCAAACAGCAGGGGGACAAGACACCTTCAAAAGTAACAAAATGCTGAAACTCGAAGACATCTGGCATTACTGTTTAACAGGTCACTGCGAGAGCGATCGAGCCCTTCCTAGAGACAGGAAGAATGGACAAGTCACATCACTTTTCAAGATAGTTAATAGATCTGCAACTATCGACCGGTCAACCTGACATCAGTACTATGCAAGACGATGGAATGGTTTGTCAGAAACGAGCTCCTACTTTATCCACTGTATCATGCTAATGTTTTGTGATAACCTTGTATAGCTTCTCTGTCTATGTATGCTAACACCTGTAGACCTCACAAACAATATGTGATTAATCTGACATGGAGTTGTTGCTGTCCATACTCTCTCTTACCCAAATTATAACTATTTTAGCCAATACTTTCCAATGTCAACATTCCACCACCAGCAGGTAACCCTATCTGAGCTCCAGCTACTATTTATGTGTGCTGACGACAATTTATATACTTGAATACTGAATTTCCAGAATCTCAATTTCATGGAAACTATAGAGATGAGCTGATGAAAATTGTGAAGCTTCAAGGCAACTTTAGAGGTAGGCTGGTGAATATTTTTAAAACTGAATTACCTGGAAGCTGTTGCTGCCTAAGGCATCAACAGCTTCCAGTCAACTTAGTCTCAAGATACTCAACAGCTGGTCTATATGAGTGCTTCTAATCTGAGCCCATCCATCACCACTGGATAACTCTAGCTAAGCTCCGCCTACTCAGTACGTGTGTTGAAATCGATTGATATACTATCCATAATTTTTTAGAATCCCAACATCAAAGTAATGTCAAAGTAACTATAAGGTAGACTGGTGAATATCTTTGAAAGCTGGATTGCCTGGAAGCTGACACTGCCTAAATAGCAACTGCTTACAGTTAAAATAGGATTTTGAGATGTTCAGCAGCTGACCTGTGACTAATCTGAGAAGGTGTTATTGCTGCCCATATTTCCTCTTAGCCAAATTATAATTATTTTAGCCAATGTTTTGCAATGACAACAATCCATCACCACCAGGAACCTTAGCTCAGCTCCACCTATTATTTACCCCTTTCTGTTCATGTCTATTTTACAGAGTTGTCCAGGATTATCTTTGTTATGGGTTGATTATTTTATCCACAGCATTATTTCAACATTATGCGATAGCGTGTATAAGTACTCTGTATATATCATCTCCACCAGGTAAGTCTAGCCAAGCTCTACCTACTATTTTGCGTGTGCTGAAATCGATTTAAATATTTTGAGTCCTTAGTTTCCAGAATCCCAATTTCAAAGTAACTATCCAGGGAGGCTGGTGAATATTATGAAAACTGGGTTGCCTGGAAGCTGTTGCTGCCTAAAGCAACACCAGCCTTCAGTCAGATGAGTGTCTAGATATTCAACAACTGGCCTGAAGGCGTGTTTGGCGTAAGCACTAACACCATACTTGATATTTCCACCATTGCTGCCATCAAACATCAATACGGTTACCGAGCCAAGATGAGGAAGCCACTGTGTAGTTCATTGACTACCTAGACCTGGGTGTCAGCTATCCGCTCTCCTTTCTCCAATCTTCCCCTGCCAAACCCTAATGCCTGCCAAGTTCCCTCGCTCAACTTGTAGAAAACCAGTAAAAAAGAACCACAGAGCACTATTATGCGATTTATGTAATATCTGGATTCACTTGAAATGCTCTAAGCTCAAAATCTCTGACTACACCCATCTTGAAACCAATAACAAACCATGGTGGTGCATCAACTGCAACAAATCACTGTTCCCCTTTAATCACTATGGCAATGATACACACTATATGCTTACAATTCTAAATCCACATTGCAAATACAACCATATGGAACACATGGACCAGCATTTTATAAACCCATTTACACTAAATACATGCAAAACAAACCTGACTGACAACAGAACAGACCTAAACATAACACAACCATCATGTGACTACATTCTACAAAAAAAATTCAATGACAATTTATTATCATCCAATGAACATGTCACCTTTTCACTCTCACATGCCAACATACGATCACTCCTGAAGAACATTGACAGGTTAAGCTGCTTTCTAGAACTGAGTGCACATGAATTTGGAATTATTGGAATTACTGAGACATATCTAAAAGCAACTTCATCTACTAACCTTGTAGATATAAAATAATACACGTTTATTGAAAAGCACAGAAAAATTAAAAAGGATGGTGGTGTAGGCATGTACATCAAGGATAATATTCAGTACACTGAGCATGAGGATCTTTCCATTCTGGATCCAAATTTTGAATCATTGTTTATAGAAATCCCAACAGAAAAAGGAAAAAATAAAATGATAGGCACTATCTACAGTGCACAAAACAGTACAAAAGAAAATTTATTGACCTACTAGGAGCAACCTTAGATGATATTCAAAAAGAAAACAAAACAGTCTACCTCATGGGTGATTTCAATATTGACCTGATGGAACAAAACTGCTCTCATTCACAAAGTTTTTACAAATTTGCTAAATGCACATTCCTTTTATCCAATCATAACTAAGCCGACCAGAATTACTGAGAGTTCGGCTAGAACTATTTATAATATATTCAGTAATAATATCAGTTTCATCAACAAAACACATTCAGGAATTTTCGCAACAGACACATCAGATCATCTACCAATTTTTATCCTTGAAAAACAGGCAAACTACAGTAGACTGTTTAAAAACGAAAAAATAAAGTATAGAGAAAGGAATCAGGTCAACAGTGAAAAATGTAAAAAGGCCAAGTCTGAGGTAGACTGGAACGAAGTGATAGATATAGAGTCATGTGATCATGCCTACACCAAGCTCCACAACATATGCACTAACATCTTTGAGCACAGTTTCCCCATGAAAGAAAAGAAATTATTCAATCACAACCCTACTAAACCATGGCTGACAAGAGGATTGATATCTGCCTGTCATAAGAAAACAGCAACTTTATAAAATGTCAAACAAAGTATAATGACACAAAGTTTAAAAAATATAGAAATAAGTTGGACCAAAAATAAAAACATAAAAAAAATGAACTATTATCAGAATAAATTTGAGCAATTCAAAAATGATATAAATGAAACATGGAAAATTATAAAATCGCTTTTGAATAAAAACAATCGAAAAGCACAACACACCCAGTTTCTCTACAATAATAAGGTAATCACGGATAACAATGAAATTGCAAACGGTTTCAATCAATATTTTGTTAACATAGGTCCAGATCTCTCAAAGAAAATCATATCTACATCAGGAATTAAATACAGTGATTACCTCACAGATACTTCCGCTTATCAATCCTCTTAGTTTTTTGCTTATCCTGTTAACAATGAAGAAATCTTCACTATACTTAATTCACTTAATCCTGCGAAAAGTGCCGGCGTAGATGGGTTTAAATGGAGCATATTTAAACACTGCATATTTGATTTACTAATGCCATTCAACCATATCTGCAATCAATCACCAGTACAAGGCATATGTCCATCAAAACTAAAATCTGCACGTGTCACTCCAATATATAAAGCAAAAGACTCGTCCAGCTTCACAAATTGCAGGGCTGTCTCAATACTTCCACTTTTCTCTAAATTAATGGAGCGATTAATGCACCGCCGTCTCCAGGATCTCATGTTCCAGTGTCTTCTTTCGTTGCACCACCTCAGACGCTCCTCTTTGTGGTGTGCAGTGAGGAGAGGACGTCTGACAGGTCTCCTAGCTTTCATGCCAGCAGCATACAGTCTCCTTTTGACGGTAGACATTGACACTCTATTGCGCGTTTCCCATTGCTGGCTGAGCACTCTGCTGTTGGTGAATGGAGATCTCCTAACAAGGCGTACTAGGGCTCGATCATCACGGGCAGTAGTCTTCTTCGGTCTTCCAGATCTAGGCCTGTCCTTCACCTCGTTAGTTTGCCCATGTTTTGCAATCAAACGACTGATTACAGTATGGTTAATGTTCAGCTGTCTGCCAATCTCTCTGCATGACATACCAGTGGTATGCATGCCTATGATTTGCCATTTCACACGATCACTTAACCTTCGTCTTGCCATAGCGGTTCGCAATCAAGAGCTAATTCTCTCTGTACAAATAAACCACGGTCATGAACACAAAATTCCTAATCTTGTCGCCTAAATCTGTATGTAATGTTCTACACCTCAAACTGGACTTTTACATAACTGAACACGTGTGCTGTTTCCCGCCACGCACGGACATCAAGCGGCGTGAAGTCATGCATGCATGTGCATTTCGTACTTGGAATTATGTCAGCTAACGCGGGGACAAAAAGTATGGCAGCCTAGTTGTACCATCATGTTTCTACGTTCTATTGTTTTTGCTGGTGCTTAACTTTTGCACAGGTGTATATATACACATGTATCACTAAATGCTCAATCCTGTGACATCTTGAATGACGATGACTTTACTGAATCAGTATGGAGTACATGGACGACACAACAAAAGGAAAGAATTATCATTGGTTGCATCTACAGAAGTCCCAGCTCAGATGGCTCAAATAACAAAAACCTCTTAAATCTACTACAGAAAGTTGATGCAGCAAATACAGACCATATTCTTATAGTAGGGGACTTCAACTACCCATCGATAAATTGGAACACAGGCTTTTCTCCAAAAGAAGAAGAAGACGCTTTTCTTAATACTACCAGCGATATTTTTCTACAGCAACTAGTTACTAATCCGACTCGACATAGAATAAATCAGACTTCAAATCTTTAGGATCTAGTTTTAACAAACAACGAAAACATCGTCCATGAAATAACTCACCTACCGCCGCTAGGTAAAAGTGATCATGACATTCTACAAATATCACTACATCCTGACATCTTAAGCACAAGCAAACAAATAGCTAAGCCAAAACTACTGTTGAACAAAGGACGATATAACGAACTGCGAAGAGACTTAGGAACGACTGACTGGAAGCATCAACACCAACTTAATGCATCAGAAGCTTGGAACTTCCTACACAAAACATTGAACACAGTGAAAGAACAGTATATACCTACAACAAAAAACCATGGCAAGAAAAGCACCTCTGGATTGATCGGGCGGCAACAGATTCACTCAATAGCAAAAAGCGTGCATACAAAAGATACAATGAAACTAAGAAAACTACAGATTACACACTCTACAAAATTGCTAGAAACAAAGCAACAGCATGCATCAGAAAATCAAAACAGACATTTGAACGTAAAGTGGCAACTGAAAGTAAGAAAAATCCTAAAGCCTTTTGGAACTATGTCAAGAGTAAAACAGTTCTACGTGAATCAATTAGCAAGCTACGTAACCCTGCAAACGACACCATGACCACAGATGATACAGAAAAAGCAAACATTCTCAACACATTTTTCTCAAACATGTTCACTCCAGAAAATCTTCTTCTACACCAATCATTAACCCCAGAAACAATGGTACCATACTAAAAGACATATTAATAACACCTATTGCCATCGAAAATAAACTAAAAGGACTCAACCCCAACAAAAGCAATGGCCCGGATGAAATACCAGTGAGAATACTAAAAGAAGCTGCTAAAGAAATTAGTACACCACTATGCATAATTTTCAAAAAGTCTCTTGAAGAAGGCATTTTACCCGACATCTGGAAAATGGCAAATGTATGCTGCATACACAAAAAAGGCTCCAAGAATGACTCAAGCAACTACAGACCAATCAGTCTCACTTCTACATTATGCAAGGTCCTAGAATCTTTTATAAGAGACAGTATTGTAAATTTCCTGGAAACGGCTAATCTATTTACCAAATGTCAGCATGGATTTAGACGTAAAAGATCATGTAAAACTCAACTACTAGAATACCTGGAGGATTTAACAGCCATGCTTGACTCAAACGAACCTGTCGATGCAATATATTTAGACTTTTCAAAAGCTTTCGATACTGTGCCACACCAACGACTCCAAACAAAACTGAGAAGCTATGGTATTGGCGAAAATTTAGTAAAATGGATAGGGAACTACTTAAGCAACAGGAGCCAGAGAGTTAGAATTAATGATGCATCATCGGACTGGATTGAGGTGACCAGCGGCGTGCCACAAGGAAGTGTTCTAGGACCTATACTTTTTCTGATATATATAAATGACCTACCTGATCGATTAACCTGCCACTGCAAAATATTTGCAGATGATACAAAGATGTACGGCAACCCAGCTACCAGTCAGATTCAGGAAAACATAAATAAAGTATGTAAATGGTCGCAGACATGGCAACTATCTTTCAACACAGACAAAACGCATGTCATGCACTTCGGCAGAAATAACCTTCAAACCAAATACTATATGACAGATACACCTGATCCACATCCAGTATCAACATCAGATGTAGAAAAAGATTTGGGGGTTCATGTCGACAGAAACCTCTCTTTTGACATACATATAGGGAACATTGTATCCAAGGCAAACAGTACAATAGGACTAATCAAGAGAACATTTACCAACATTGATCAATCTACTTTCACGCTACTATACAAATCACTTGTGTGACCCATTCTTGAATACTGCAACTCAGCATGGTCTCCAAGACTGAAAAGGCAATCGCAGCTATTAGAAAGAGTACAACGCAGAGCAACAAAACTTGTCCCACAAATCAGAGAGTATAGCTACACAGAAAGACTTGAAGCCCTAAAGCTAATGTCACTGAAATATAGACGGTTTCGTGGAGATTTGATTGAAACATTCAAACTCATCAAAGATCTATATAATATTGATAAGAACTACTTTTTCGAACTGTCCAATGTTACACGGACCAGAGGTCATAGGTTCAAGCTCAACATAAAACGTAGCAGCAAAGATATTCGGAAGCACTCCTTCGCAAATAGAGTGGCACGACATTGGAATTCACTACCAACAACAATAGTCGAAGCAACCACAGTCGAAATATTCAAGGGCAAACTAGACATCTTTTTCAAGGAAAGAATATTTGAATTCGACTGAACACAATTAATTGTGGTGTGGCTTTGGACGTTGCTGTTACACAAATGCTTATACAACATATGTGAGCCGTCAATTCCCAAAGTCATAATACAATTATTACATCACAGTGGACTAATCTTGAAACAGCCTGTGCATCTACATGAACATGCACACATGAAGATAGCTACACGTGTTGTATCCAGACCAGGGTTGCCTGCCCTACCAGTTTAGCACTGAGGCAATAACAAGCCAATGGCTTATGCCTTGTAAATTGATGATGATGATGATGATACTGTATTAGCTAAAGTCATAATATGTATGTCATGGATGATGTTGAAAAGTCATACTCATGATACTGTATTAGCCAAAGTCATAATATCTATGTCATGGATGATGTTGAAAAGTGAGACTGTACTGACCAAAGTCATGCTAGGATGATGTTGAAATAATGCTGTAATGGTTAGTCAAATCGATATGTCGTTGAAAAATAGTAAAGAATCATATCCTTTATGCCCTTTATCCATTCAATAGCTTGAATTTGGGGTTATGAAACCCATGTTTTTTCATTGTTTATACTACGCATGTTGTAGTTTTATTATTGATTTATTATTTGCATGTTACGAAAGCACATTAGGGCTTTCGGCAGAATTTCCTTACTTCACGTGTTGAGCGCCGTTTGGCGATGATTGAGGTTGATTAAATTTATGTGTTCCAGATGATGATTTCTGTCGTTCTGCCACCCTGTCACCCCCAATACCAGGTGGGTGGTGTAACACATGCAGTATGTAAAGTAGTATTGAATCTACCAGGACACAAGGAAGCCAATGGCTTATGTCCTTTGAAATGATGATGATGATGACATACTGCCGGCACTGCTTCCCGAGTGGAAGATCATGCATAACTAAACTCCTAGATACACTAGATTCCTGCACCCAAGTAGTAGAGGAGGGGGGGGGGGGGGAGCAGTAGACGTCATTTATCTAGACTTCGCTAAAGCCTTCGAAACTGTACCCACCAAGCAAGACTGCTCAGCAAACTGGTGATCGAGTTATGGGATTGATGGTGATGTATTAGGATGGATGCGAGAATTCCTCAGTAATAGAATGCAAATAGTGACAGTCAATGGTTCCTTCTCAGGCTGGGCTCAAGTTATCAGTGGTATCCCACAAGGCAGTGTACTGGGAGCAGTACTGTTCATCTGTTTCTTCAGTGGCATGCCAGAGGTAATTAACAGCATGCTCTTCTTCTTCTTCTTCTTCTTCTTCTTCTTCTTCTTCTTCTTTGAGTGGAATTTCCTCCCTTGATGGAAACACCCTTGTCAGACAAGGTAAGTTGGTATCACGATAAATTGTTACTTCTTGCCGAATCCGCTTATCCACTGTTTGCAGGCAATTCCTATGCTATCTTTAGTTTTCATTACACTTCTCTGCTGGATTTTATTTTCCATCAAGTTGTCTTCCTTCAACTTACTTATCGCATTAAGAATTAACAACCGTGGCAGCCACGCGTATAGTGAATAGATCATGTCTCTGCCAATCTTCTCAACCATACCCCTTATCAGTTCTTCATGTACACATAAGAGGAGATTTTCATGTGTTTGATCAAAATGTTCGCAGATGACACAAAACATTTCGCTATAATATCCTCCAAAGATGACCAATAGAGACTGCAGATTTGAACAACCTAAAGAACTGGCCATTGACATGGCAGCTGCACTTCAAGGCATCTAAATGTAAAGTTATGCACTTGGGTCGTTCAAACAGTAAATCACAATACACCATGGCTGACAATTTAACGAAATTATCACCCTGGAGGAAACTACCTGTGAAAAAGACCGTGGCGTGTATGTCGACAACACATTGAAATTCACCCAGTATGTGGAAGTTGCAGTTAACAAGGCCAATAAACTCCTCCGGATGATACAGAGAACCTTTGATTTCTTGGCCAAACATACGTTGATATTAGGCACATTCTCAGCTATAGGGCACATTTGGCAGTTTGAAAAATCGCAAAAATGAAATTAAGCATAAAGCAACCATGTTTTGTTATTTATGAACATCATACATGTCAGGATAATGTGCCAAATTTTCAACTGCACCAATTTCTAAGAGTATTTTTTTTATTAATCCCTTCAAACTCATGATATCAGCAAATAATTTTCTTCGCATGATACATACATGATTGTATATCAGCTAAAAAATAACGATTGCTTGATAAGCAGATTCCCTCTTCACAATGCGTCATGCTATTTTGTCCAAAATTTGAAACTGATAATTTAAAAAACAATAATAACAACCTATGTGATCTGAAATGTAAAATGGTATGAGCAATAAACTTTGCATCACCTTGAAAGAATGTGAAACTTATTTTAATGTATGAAAAACGATTATAATACATTCCCATTTTCTAATATTGTTTTTAAATACTGTTCTTATTGCCAATCATTTTTAAGGATATTTATATATGAAAATGATTATCGCTACAAAAATAAACAGGAAATATAGTATGCATAAATCACATTGAAATGTAACGTATGTATCGATATTATGACATAATTCTCAAAGTCTATTTTGCTTCTTTTCAAAATTTTACAGCCATAGATTTTTGGATATTTAGTGGAGAAAATATGTATTTTATGGTCGTGGCTAAAATGTACTTGTGATGGTGACTAGATATGCTCACGGTTAAGGACAGAGCCATGGGGATTTGCCTAACAGAACTCTTTAACACAAACACAAAACCAAAAATTCCAAGAAAAGTATTTTTCTCTGTGGCTGGGTTGAAATTGAAATTGTATTTGTCTGGGAAAGAAAGGGATAGGGACATGTACTATTAATAATTATTTATAATTTTCTGCTTGACAGTCTTCTTAAAGGAATGTTGTGTAATGAATTGTGTGCGTACGGTTATGTCTCTATTGTTCCATAGTTTTATAGCTTGTATAGAGGGATTAAATTTGGACAATTCCATATATTCCTTATATGGTATGGTGTAGCACGGATTGACCGGTCGGGTACGGACAGTCCCAGCTAGGCTTGGTACAGGATGACCGCTCCGGGTACGTTCCAAGCACGCCCCCCCCCCCATCTGAGTAGGATAGTATGCGTGTATAAAGTCCTATGAGAGATTTTTTTTAAACGGCCGTAAGAACGCGTTGCGCGCATGCGCGTGCATCAGAGTTTCCCTGGCGACACGTGTCAGTATTTGGAGAGAGTGTATACTTATAGTGTACCGAGTTAGTACTGGTGATTCCCTCAAATCACATTATTCACGCGGTTCTTGGTAGCAATCAGGACCGGAATGACACGAGGATTTCAGAACCTTTTACCTGTTTTAAATCGGACCAGAAATGGCCGAGTTATCATTAAATGGCTCACTTAAATTATCTTCAAAATATTGCTTTGACGTTGTAATTGCATGTATGTATTAAATGAAAGGGGAATTCGCTGTTCACGTGATAGCCACGTCACGACTTCTAGCTGCACGCTGATTGGTTACTGCTCGCCCGCTGATTGGCTGGAGCCTGTGTAGCTCGCGGTGGTACACGCTGGTCTGCCGTTAAGTATCCACCCATCGCACCGCAAGTGCGTGATGACCGGGATGGCTGGTTAGCTGCAGATCTCGGGGTTGCGGTTCCCATGTGCCATCTCTCCGCGGAGTACATAGACAGACTTCTAGAGCCGGTGGAACAATGACGTTCCAGTGGGGCCGTGCGACCATTGCCGCTGAGATTGAACCACATGGTGTCGTCCCAACTCTTTGTGTCACTGGTGTGTCTTTCCATACTAATTTAGAGAATGGAGTAATTAGAATAATATACTTAGAATATAAATAAATACTATACAAACAGTGAATCGTTTGACAGTGATATAAGCACAATAATACACAATATAGAGCTAGCTGGTGTCCTTTCTACGTGGTGTCGCCAGAGGTACCACACAGATCCTTGAATACACAGCGGTATCCCCGCAAGAGAAGCATCCAAATAGGAGATCACTGAGTAACTTAATATAAGTTAATATACCCCTAACATACACAGAGAACATTATTGCTGCGAGAGGAAAGTGACTCATGCAGGCCTCTGTCACCGAATATTTTTATGATTGTGTGAGAGGATAATGTCTCACACAGGCCCCCATCACAGGAATTCTCGCTGTTGCGAGAGGCAAGTGCCTCGCGTGGGCCTCCTTCACAGGAAAATGCCTTCAACACCGAAGTGGAGGAAAAGAGTTGGCAAAAATGACCACTCTTTGTTCCTCAGAAAATGCTAAGTGCTGAAAAATCTTAGTGAAGCCATAATTAACGTGATGCGTACTGGTTTACGTGAAGGCGGAACGAGCGATTTCCGAAGAATTCCCACATCATCGCCTTATGTAGTTCCAAGTTGCTGTATTGGTAGATGCCGCATTATTTATGCCGGCCTTCTGCTACAGTCTAACCTACCATTTAAGTGTTAGAAACGAAAACTAGCTTTAGCTGCAAGTGGCAAGGATTCCTACCTATCATTAAATACAGCTGTCCAATTGGCGCAAACGCCTAGATTCCTGTAGATCGCTTTGAAAGAGCATCTACCTCCATGGACGGTATGCATAGATGTTACATCGCAACGCATTCGAATTTGATGAGAATCCGGATTCCCTGCTCCGCAACCACATAAAACATCACCTGGACAATGGTTACATTTCACATAAGCAAGTTTGATTACTGACAAGGTGGGGGTAGAGAGGCAAATATCCACCGCGAGCGTCCTTCCCGTGAGGGCGTGGCGGATTCCAAGATCCTTTCCAGACACTCCAATGAGTTGGATGGAGATGAGCGTCTCGTCCGTCACCGTTTCCTATGGATTTAACTTTTGACCTGTCATTAGGATTATGTTCCAATAGGCCCAGATATGCCAGATCAAAACCTTTATGGAAGAGGCAGGATATATCAAGATCAAGGTAACAACCAGCAACTCTGTGATTGACATTGTCAATTATTACTGCCCTAATGACAAGAATCTCTCACTTGACACAATCCAGGTCCCGGACTGCCACTTCCTCATTGCGGGAGACTTTAATAGCCAGTCTCAGAGCTGGGGATACAGAACACTTGATAAACGAGGAGAAGACATTGAAGCATGCCAAGATGAAAAGCACCTTTTACTTGTCAACGATCCAACAGATCAGCCTACCTTCTACTCGCGCCGGTGGCACTCGACAACAATGCCGACTTGGCATTTTGTACAGAAGACATTCACAGAAACCTCAGTAGAGTGGTCGGATCGCAGTTAGGAGGAAGCGACCACCGCCCAGTCCTCCTCTCTCTTTCTGGAAGTATTTCAACAAGTTCACCTCAACATCCAAGGTGGAACTACAAAAAGGCAAATTGGAGTCTGTTCGGCATTCGTTCCAATGAGCTTACCCAAAATATAGCAGTAGAAGGGAGAAACATCAACAATGCGGTCAAGGAATTTAATTCAAGTATCCTCAAGGCTGCCAACGAAGTGATTCCTCGAGGGTTCAGGAAAAACTACCGCCCCTACTGGACAACAGAACTGCAAGCAGCACATGATAAACTAGACAAGGCCAGAGAAGATGCAGAGGGTAATCCCTGTCATGAAAACCACTTCACACTACAACAAACTAAAGCCAGGTATCTAAAGACCAAGCTGGAGGCCAAAAGAAGAAGCTGGAGGGAAAAGACGGCAGGGTTTAATTTAGAGAGAGACACAACAAAGCTATGGAGACTGACTAAAGCACTGAATGATGAGGGTGTCGGGGGAGAGAAGATTACTCTTGAAGAAGATGGACAAACACTGTCAGGAAAGATGGCTGCAGATGCCTTTGCGAAGGCATATGCAAAAGAAAGTAACATTTCTATACCACGAATGCGTCAAAAAGAGGTTAGAAAAGAACAAAAGGAAAGAACAGACACCAACACTCACGATGCAATGAAAGTTGACATTAGTTTAGCAGAACTGAAGAAGTCTATCCGCCAATTGAAGAAGAAGAAATCTCCCAGGCCAGATGGCATTACGAATGAAATGATCCAACACCTTGGTAATGCATCTCTCCGCAAGTTGCTAGATATCTTTAATCTCAGTTGGACCAATGGAGAGGTTCCTCAGTGCTGGAAGGAAGGCAGAATGACTCCTATTCTGAAAAAAGGGAAGAACAAGACGAAAGTGCTGAGCTACCGTCCTATCAGTCTTACAGGCTGCATATGCAAGACCATGGAGCGCATCGTCAACCAGCGGTTGTAGTGGTACCTGGAGTCGGAGAACACTATAGTTTCAGAGCAGGCTGGCTTCAGAAGATACAGGAGCACAGAAGATCAAACAACACACCTTGCACATGTCATAGAGGACACTTTTAAAGCCAAGAAGGTGATGCTAGCTGCCTTTATTGATCTGCAGAAGGCATTTGACAAGGTGTGGAAGGATGGCCTCCTCGTGAAGCTCCGGCGCACAGGCATCGGTGGCAACATGTTCCGATGGACCAAGTCATACCTACACAATCGCAGAGCTAGGGTGCTGGTGCTGGGGGATGGACAATCTGGACAGAATGTATTGCTGAGACAAGGGGTACCACAAGGAGAAGTATTATCACCAACTCTGTTCATACTTTTCATTAATGATATTGTAGCAGAGCTGCCCAATGGGATCCAAGCAGCCCTCTATGCAGATAACCTCGTACTCTGGTGCACCGAGGAGTACACAACGACTGCCACGTACAGAATGCAGCTCGCCTTGGACAGAATTACAGCTTGGGCCAATCGCTGGTGTATTACCATCAACAAAGAAAAATCATCAGCCATGCTATTCTCACTGTCCACCAAAACCAAGGTTGGCAATCTGACACTGGGCGGTACTCCACTCGAGTACGAGGACCAGCAGACATACCTGGGAGTCACCTATGACAGAAGATTAACATGGAAGGAGCACATCCAGAACGCAGAGGCAAAGGCCAGAAGAAAGCTAAACATCATGAGGAAGCTGGCAGGAACAAAGTGGAGTGCCAATGAAAGGATCCTCAAGACCCTCTACCTACGTGCCGTACGACCACACCTTGAGTATGGATCCAGCTCATGGATGACAGCAGCTAAATCTCATCAACAGAACCTAGACAGAGTACAAAACCAGGCACCGTGCATCATCACCTGTGGAAGAACTGCAGAAAACCACAGATTTCATCTTGAGAACGGCTCTCCAAGTGTGATACCAGCGATCGAAAAGAAGAAGAAGATTTAGCGGGGAGCTTCGACGATAACTCAACCATTTCTGGGCCGATTTTAAAATAGATTACAGTTTTGAAAAGCTCGTTTAATTCTGGTCCTGATTGGTACCAAGAAAAACGAGAACGGAAAGATTATAAGCATTCACTAGTACCTACTCGGTACACTATAGGTAAGCACTCGCTTCCCATTTCGAGACATGTTGTCAGGGAAGCTCTGACGCGCGCGCATGGGCACCACGCATTCTATCGGACCTCTCGTACAGGGTTAACATACGCTTATTGCTATACCCAGGGGGTGCGTTTTCGAACGAATCCGGCAGGGCCGGTCCGTACTCAGCCTGTGGAAGTTCACCTTTTAATTAGTGTGAAGCGGTTTTACAGATTGGATGCTTATAAACTTTCCTGTTTTAATTTCAGGCTGGAGCGCCCGATGGTGTGTGGGAGAGCGTGGTGACGTCAGCGGCAATTGCCCCGACTCACCCCTCTCACCTCCTCCAGCGCGTTTTGGGCGGCTCTTGTGTTTAAAGCCTTTGATCCAATTTGCTGGAAATAGAAGTGATAGTCACGTGGTTCTTTGTTATGAAAGCACATTGTTGATCAGAAACTACTTGGGCAATATTTATGTAATGGCGGAGTGTTGATGCTGATGACTATTCATTGTTGATGCGAAAGACGAAAATATATGTTTTAAATCCTGTTCCCTGGAACAGCGTCCCTATATGCGCGTGATCTTATACATGCATCTATGTCTTGTCTGTAAGAATGTATTCCAGCTCGTGTCGATCTCATGCGGGAATATGTAGGTAAGAGAATATTTGAAATTTCCTTGATATTATACTGTCGAAGTTTTGATGCCGCTTCATCAGCCCGTGCGCTAATGATCTGTATACACGGTAGAACGATGGTGTTCTTAATCAGAATTAGGACAGTATAGCTGTCTATAATTATTGTGCGTATAGACAGATCCATTACTTGCGGAAATTAAGCATACTAACACCGCCAAGCTGGACTGTGTTTTCTGGGTGGGTGGACTGTCAAGCATCCTTCTCTGTGGATAGGACAAGTCCCATTCTTACCTAGACCAAACTTAATTTATTATAATACATCTCGGAAAATGCGAGCGACAGTTTACAATAACAATACCATCGTATGAAGATTGTGAATGCAGTCATCCTGAGTATCTATGTTTCTGTCATGTTGGCGATTTTCATTGATACGCATGGCTGGTTATCTGCGGATGGTCTTGCCCTGCTGTGAAGGGTGACGTTTTTATTACTCCCGGGCTGGGGAAGGAAGTAAGTGAAGTGTGGTATCAACTTTATCGAACATGATGTATTTCGCTCTGTAATGGCCGAGCCCGTGGGCGGGACAGAGTTACTTTAGAGGGTGGATGACGAAGAGGGGTGCTGTCGTAGCTTCAATCAATACATTATCGAATCCAACTTTTCGGTAGCAAAATCCTACTCATGACAGACGACAGACTGCGGGCATCTTGCTCTCTTAATAATATTGACAGTTATTATGTGTGAATGAAGTATTGTTTTATTAGCTATTTCTGTATGATGGTTCCAGGGAGGGGGGGGGGGGGAGGGGGGGGGGGGGTTTCCCCCGTAGTGCGTTCTGTAGATGGCTATGGTGTAATTCTTTCCATATGATCAGTTTTTCGTAAACCGGATAAGAAGGTGATTGCAGAAAATGTTGACTGGTATTGATGACGGTAGTGTACTGTTGTAGGGAAGTCCGTGCTGCTGCGTGATGCTGGTATATTGCGGTAAGATTATAAGCATTCACTAGTAAGACTCATAAGTAAGATTTTGTCTCTCTTCGTGTTCTACTCAGCCTTGTGGCTTCTTAATTGTTTGGACGTCCCTATCCGCACCATGGGCTGCTCCGACGCTGGGCAACTATTGGAGTTTCCGAGCGGTGATGGCCAGAGTGCGGTGCCACACACATTCCTGTGTGTCTTTGGATACTTAGTAGTTAGCACTTCAAGCCAATGTAGGGAAGCACTGCGAAAACACATGTATTAATTATTATCTTATTTACTGACAATCCTCCAGCACCACAGTGCAAAACTGGCAACTTGTACATACACCTAATGACAGGTAAAACGGTTAGTTCCATAGGACCCGGTGACGGGCGAGATGCGCATTCCCACCAAATTCTGTTTAAATGTCTGGGCATGATATTTAGATCTGCCACACCCTTGTGGGAAGGACATTTATGGTGGGTATTCGTCTCTCTTACCCCCACCACTGCAGACCTACGAGTCTGTGTGGTACCTCCAGGAGCCCCATGTGTAAAAGTTCATCTACCTGTCTCTGTCTCGTATTTTCGTATGCTCTTACTGTAGTGTTATCTAGCATATTTATCATTGTTTAGGTAAACTCATTGTATAGACTTATATTTTAGGTCACCAAATCAAATCTTGTAAGTCCATAGATCACGAAATTGCTATGGGCAGGCATACTGGTGACACAAACTCGTGGGATGAGACAGTTGTGTTTACTGTTCGCAACATTGGTCACATGGCCCCACCAGAACGATTGAGTTCCACTGGCCTTAGGAGCCGGTTTTTGTTTCCCACAGGGGAGTCTCGTACAAGGTCCGTCACCCCGAGACCAGATGCTAACCAGCATCATCACTCGTCGTGCACTTGCAGGGCGGCGAGTTGACATATTAAACCGGAACGCCCCGACACTACCCAGCGAGTTACAAGTGGAACCCGACGTGGTGCTCGAAGAACATCAATAGTAACGCGCAGAGAACTAACGCCCACACCATATAGTGAGCTTAGTGCAATACCATCTCCATTTAGCGAGGACTCCCTCGATCAAGAGGTAGCCTCATGACGAATTCTCAACACACATGCTCACCGACTATGCCAGAAATTCAGCGGAATCAACAACTCCGCACTATAACCTGTTTTCACCTGTTAGCGATAGCACCTTTCGAGATGCCTCACCTGTGGGTGTCTTGGCCGAGTCATCCTCTCTCCCGAGTTTAGTGGGGGAAACGACTGGATCAATTATAAGATACAGTTCGAAATCATAAGTCGGACTAACCACTGGAACGATCAGCAAATGGGTGAATATCTCGCCGCAAAGCTTTCCGGAAAAGCCCTCCAAGTTCTTGCGGATCTGGGAACTGATTACACACCCACCTACACACAGTTCGAACGAGCACTGACGGAGCGATTTGGTGACACAGCCCTCGGAGAAACCAGTTGTGTTCAACTTAAAAATCTTCGACGACGTGCGGGAGAAACTCTAGCCAAATTAGGAGGCTAGTCACCCGCGCCTATCCAAGCACCAATACGGAGGGCATGATTCATTTGCATCTAGACACCTTCATCGATGCATTACGCGGTGAACCAGCCCTGAAAGAAAACTGTTTCTCGGCGACCACGGGGGTTTGGCCCAATTAACGGCAACCGCAGTACGCATTGAGAACTTTCTGGAGTGGGAAAAGAATAACCGACGCCAACTCCATCTATCAACAAGATAGAGGGTGCAGCTATCGCCCCACCCACTTTCCCTCCCCCCCCCCCCAGATCATCGACACCAACCACACAGACACCACCACCACCGAATATGCAGAATCCCAGTCTGAAGCGCCTTGAGGAAGGGGCCATGCCCATAGAGGAGGGTACAACGGAGCCCCCAGGCGTGGGAACCAGCGAAATAACAACAACAATGGCAACATGATAGAGCAGATAGAAGAGATTAACAAACAAATCTCCGCACTCACTAATTTAGTTACAACACTCAGCACCAACCTCGCCACCACCCAGTTTAGGACAGCAAACACCACCAGCGCCACACCACCACCAAACACCTGTTTCGGATGCAGTCAGCCAGGACATTGGAGGGAGCGATGTCCTAACCGACCTCCCTCTACAACGCCTACTCCAGACCGTAGCACACCGCAACCAGAGAAACAGTCAAACTCCTAAGGGTACCGAATCACAATGAGCCACTTCGGTGCATGCATCCACTTCCGGGCTCAGCTGCGGCTTTCACGCAACAACGTTCAGTGGCTAACCATCATCCTCAGAAATCAGCTTTCACACCGACACCAAAATGCATGGCTTCACATATGTCAGTGCCTACGTTGCCTCCACCATCCGCAGCAAGGACATCCCCCTCTTTTTCCGCACATGACAAACCTTCTTATACTATGTAAAACGGCAGTAGGTTGTAGCACCTCCGCTGAAACAACGTTTTTGAAAGCACCACGTCCCGCCACCAATACACTAGATTCTCGGTGCCCTCTGGTGGTATGCAGAACACCACCCCCTACAGCATCATCTTCCACATCCACCGACAGTAGTGATTTGGGAGAAACGATTCATTCTGCCTTGTGGGTCCACAAGCGCCGACATAAACGGAGGAACACACGTCCTTGGCGTCATCATTGTTTTTTCTGTGCTTGACCAAAGCATTCTATGAAGCATTGTAGGAAATGGCTTGCACAGGTAGAGCTTATCCGTTATCCTGTACGCGCCACCGTTTACACTAATACCGCCTACACCGAAACAGCAACATCACCACCACCATGGCTACCCCCAGCTCCGTCTTCACCGCAGTCTTCACACCAGCGGCGATGGCGAACTGGCCCTTTCCTCACTCAGCCATCCACAACCATACAAGAAGCAATACAGAAACAGTCAGAATTTATACAGAGTGATGCTGTTCCAACACCATTGTCGCGGACCACATCATTGGAAACTCTTCCGCAGGTACATCGCAAAGTAATATACAAATGTGCCTGTCTGTTTAATGCCGTTTCCACCAGTGGCACCGTCGACACCGGTGCTTCTATCACAGTATTTAACCAGCGCTTATATGAGAGCATCCCACCTCATAAGAAGCCTCCACTTAAGCCTACAAATATTTACCTACAGATGGCTACGGGAGCAGATGTACCCGTAGTTGGTGTAGTTAATTTAGTTATCCAAATAAAGGAAATGCAATTCATTCAGAGAGTTGTCATCGCCTCTATTCATAATGACGCCCCACTTGGCTCTGATTTCATCAGTGCCGGTGAAGCCATCATACACTGCAGACAACAGGAACTCGACATACACGGCCGACGGAAACCTCTCAGACCAGCATCGTCATTATATGATACGTGTGTGGTAATATTATCAAGTACCGCCACAGTTGAGCTGGGACAAGAACAGATCTTATGGGCCACCGCACCACAGTTAGTAAGCAACACACACATCGCCATGCTGGAACCCGATCCTGATTATATGATCACCTCACAATGCGCAACTCCCCGCATAATAGTGGACACTACTAATAAAGGAAAAATACCTTTTAGAGTGTTCAATAGTTCCGCAGATCCCATCACTTTGGAACAAGAAGTACGCTGCGGCCATTTAGTGGACATAATCTCATTGGAATCACCTGCACTTTCTGACACAACACCGCAAATGACTGATGATTTATCCGAATATTTACACGATTTGTATCTACATGCCACCGTTGGATTACTGCAATCACAAAAACGAGAAATTCGGAAACTACTACATAAATATCGCAATATTTTTTCCTCCGGAGACATGGATCTTGGAGAAACTCATCTCGTACGACACTCCATCGATACAGGCAATAATCGCCCCGTATGACAACCGGTATGATGTCTTCCCATTTACAAGGAAGTGGAAGCACACGAATAAGTGAACGACATGTTGCGGACTGGTATTATTGAACCCTCAGCATCTCTATGGGCTAGCCCTATAGTACTAGCAGGCAAAAAGGACGGAACCTTGTGGTTTTGCATTGACTACCGCCGCCTTAATAATCTTAGCGTTAAAGACGCTTATCCATTACCATGGATAGATCAGGTCTTGGATTCCTTATCTGGAGCCAAGTGGTTTTGTACCCTTGATTTAGTTAGCGGTTACTGACAAGTAGCCATGGATGAAGCTGATATGGAAAAGACGGCATTCGTTTGTATGCCTTTTCCAATTCCGCAAGATTCCCTACGTGTTGTGCAACGCTCCCGGAACTTTTGAATGACTCATTGAGCAGGTATCAACCACCATGCAATGGGAGATCTGTCTCTGTTACATCGATGACGTAATAGTCTTTCGACCTACGTTTGAGAAAACCATGACCAATTTTGACACCGTGCTCTCCCGCTTCAGCACGGCCAATTTGAAACTCAAACCGAAGAAATGTCATCCCTTCAGACAGAGCCTTGAGTTCCTGGAACACATCATACCCGGTGATGGAGTGGCTACACAGCCATCGAAAATTAAGGCAGTAGCAGAGTGGCCTCGGCCCTCTTCAGTTACGGAGACACGGAGTTTCCTTGGCCTATGCCAGTACTATCGCCAGTACATCCAACATTTCAGGGAGATTGCTTCACCCCTCTACAAGATCACCGAGAAAGATGGACCATTTGAGTGGACAAGTGAGTGTGAAGGCTCCAAGAGGTCCTTCAGCGCCCTGAAGGACCTCTTGACGACCGCCACAATTCTTGCTCATCCTAATCCAAACCTCAATTTCATCTTAGAACATGCATCAGCTTTCGCTATAGGCGCGGTTCTATCTCAGGTCACCGAGGACGGAACAGAGCAGGTGTTGGGTTACGGTTCGCATACTCTGAATAAAACGGAGAGAAGATATGCAACCACGAAGCGAGAACTATTGGCGGCGGTCCATTTCGTCAAGTATTATAAGCACTTTCTGTACGGGTGCCCTTTTACACTCCGTACAGACCATGCCTCACTACGGTGGCTCAGGAACTTTAAAAATCTGGGGAGCCAGATAGCGAGATGGCAGGAATCCCTGCAGGCCTATAACTTCAACATTGTTCACCGTCCAGGCAAATTGCATGGAAATGCCGACGCCCTTAGCAGAATCGGCACGGAAGCTGAACATGAAGAGGCCGCCACTGTGACACAGTTAACACAGCCATCTCCGGAGTTCCCCGAATTGCAGTTTGCAGAGTGGAATCCGGAGAAAATTGCACACCACCAAACAACAGACGTGCAGACACGGAATATATACATGTGGATTCAGGAGGGGGTACGTCCTCCTAAGGAATCGGTACCACCCTTATCCACCACGGCAAAATATTATTACCAACGGTTCGAAGAATGTCAATTAATAAATAACGTTCTATATATTAATAACTGTTTGGTAGTTCCGGAAAGTTATCCTGAACTTATATTGAAACGCCGCACATCTGGCCGTGGAAAGGACTGTTGCCTGTATCAAACTGAGATTCCACTGGATCGGGATTCGCGATAGTGTCAAGGCATGGGTTGCCAAATGTATCCCATGCCAAAAACACGCTGTTGGCCAACACCAGAGACCACCATCTCAAATTAATATTGTTGGTGCACCATGGGAGTGAGTGGCTATTTACGTGCTCGGACCCTTGAATACGATGGATGATGGAAATAAATACATCCTCGTATTACAAGATTATTTTACGAAGTGGGTAGAAGCATTTGCTCTGTCGGACCAAGAGGCATCCACCGTAGTGGAGGTCTTGGCCAGCAATGTGTTCTGACGCTTTGGTGTGCCTTATGAGTTGCACTCCGATCAAGGAAGTAATTTTGAGAGCCGGCTCATATCAGAGCTCTGCAAATTATTCCATATCGTCAAAACAAGGACAACTCCATACCACCCCCGGAGCGACAGGATGGTAGACAGATTCAACAGAACTCTCGCGGAGATGCTTACTAAGGAAACACCTATGTACGCATGGCTTACTGCACTTCAGAACATTCCAGCATGGGCGACACCCCTGCTCGGTTAATGTTAGGCCGTGAATTAGCCTTACCCCTGGATCTGGCTATGCCACGGATACCAGGGGAGAAAAATTTGCCATCTCTTTATGTCGAACTCTTGCGGCAAAGGATAGCACAAGCCCATGAGTTAGTTAGAGAAACACTGTCCACTGCACACCAGCGGCAAAAGACATGGCACGACCGGAGAGTGCATGGAGATCCATATGAAGCAGGAAGAATGGTTTGGGTACATGATTCACGACGGTCTGCAAACGTGCCAAGTAAACTGAGTTAGCAGTGGAAACGCCCCTATGTGGTAGTAGGTAAGACGTCGGACGTCACCTACCATATCCGTGCTTCAGATGGCCTGACCCTCAGTCAATCACCTAGATCAACTTAATCCTTGTGTCAGTGACGACCCAGCACCAGAGCCCGGACTGGGCGTTTCTCGTGACACTGGTACCCAGACAGATATTTCTATGGAAATTAGTATCCCACAGTTAGTGCAGAGCACCACGGTCCTAGTTCAGCCCCAGTTCTACCAAGCCAGAACGTGGATGAACAAGCGGCTAATGCTGACGACGATGACGAGATACGTACTCGCCATCTCCCTCCTCAGCACGGGTCTACTCGATTTGGGAAGTCGTATCTGAAGAACTTTCACACTCACTCGTCCACTCGAAGGGTCGATCTTTTTCGGTGATCTTGAAGAGAGGTGATGCAATCTCACTGATATGATGGATCTATCAACGATAGTATTGACAGAGACCAAGGAAGCTCCTAGTTTCTGTGACAGACTCCGGTGTCTGCCACTCCGCCAGGGCTTTAATTTTTTATGGTTGGGTGGCTACTCCATCACTGGATATGACATGTCCCAGGAACTTGATGCTCTGCCTGAAGGGATGACATTTCATGGGTTTGAGCTTCAAGTTAGCTGTGCTGAATCTTGAAAGCACGGTGTCTAAATTGGAAAGAGTTTGCTCAAATGTGGGTCCAAAAACGATTACATCGTTAATGTAACACGGACCGATTTCACATTGCAGGGTAGTTAATACCTGCTCAATGAGATGTTCGAAAGTTCCAGGAGAGTTGCACAAACCATAGGGCATCTTGCCGAATTGAAAAGGGCTATCGCGACAAATGAATGCGGTCGAAGTAATTCTCTTATTTATCATTTTTGGGATTGCATCAATCCAACTGTGGCACGTAAATATAGGCCATGTAAATGTTCGGGCAAATCATAAGGTGGTTGTGTTTGCAGTAGAGGCTGTTTCCAGTGATGTGACATCCACCAAATGGCCACAACGGACTCCTGATCCAAGTGTTATTGAGTCCGCAGTGCCATTGAATACACGGAATGGAATACATTCCTTGTTGGTGGTGTCCACGATGATGCAGGGACTGGTGCATTGTGAGGCAAGCATATATTCAGGGTCGGTATCCAGCATGGCTGTGTGAGTGTTGTTTCCTAATTGTGGTGCAATGGCCCACATGATCCTTTCCTGTCCCAGCTCAACTGTGGTGGTGGTAGCCAATATCACCACACACGTGTCATATAATGACGATTCTGGTCCAAGGGGTATCCGTCGGCCGTGTATGTTTAGTTCTTGTTGCTTACTATATATGACGGCTTCGCTGGCACTGAGGAAATCAGAACCAAGCAGGGCATCATTTTGGATTGAGGCGATGACAACTCGCTGTATGAATTGCATTTCCTCTATCTGTATTACGAGGTTTGCTACTCCAGCCACGGGCACATCTGCTCCCATAGCTGTTTGTAAAAAGATGTTTGTAGGCCTAAGGGGTGACTTTTTATGAGGTGGGATGCTCTCATATAAGCGCTTGTTAAAAACAGTGATGGAAGCTCCAGTGTCCACAAATTCTGCTAAATAGACAGGCACATTTATATATCACCTTACGATGAGCCCGCGGAAGGGTCTCCAATGATACCATTTGTGTAAGTGCTGGTGGTGTGGTATCATTCTCTATATAGTCGGCTTGTTTCCGGATAGCTTTCTTGAGTTCAAGTGGTGGCTGAATGTGGAAGGGGCCGACTCATCGTCGCTGCTGCTGTGATTACTTGGGCGACGCCGGGGTCTTGGGTAGCAGTGGTGGTGGCATTGTTGCTGATTCTGCATAAGCTGTGTTGGTGTATACCGCAGTGCTGATAGGATCCTCACGTTCATGGATAAGGACTAACCGAGCACGCCACTTTTTATTCTGCACCATTGGATGTTTAGATGAAGTGCAGAAGAAACAATGGCATTGGAGGATGTTCCTTTTCTTTGTCCGATGTTTCTTTTTGCGGATACAAATGGTTGAGTGAGTGCTTTCCTCAGAAGCACTGCTGATGGTGCATGTTGGAGATGTAGCGGTAATAAGTTGTGAGTTGCAAACCATCAAAGGACACTGGGTGTTAAGTGCCTTAACGGTGGGATGTGGTGCTTGCAAAAACGTTGTTTCAGCGGAGGTGCTACAACCTACAACTGCCGTTTTACATAGGAAAGAAGGTTGTGTAGATACGTAAAATGTTGGGTCACTTTTTTCGCAGGGGGAACATGGCAGTGCTGTGGATGCAGTGTGCATCATAGGCACTGTCATAGAAGAGGCCGGGTGCGGGTAGGTGTGTGATGTAGGGATACGTTGACGAGTATGTGTGGCTGCCTGACGTAGTTGTACAGAGGCCGCAGTTGAACTGGGTTGTAGGGACGGGCACCGAAGTGACTCTGTAATCGGTGCCCATGCTAGTTTGATGGATTCTCCGGTTGCTGGGTTCGTCAGTCAGTGGTTGGGGTTGTAGATGGAGGGCGGTTTGGGCATCATTCCCTCCAGTGGTCCGGCTGACCCTATCCAAAGCACGTATTTGGTGGCGGTGCTGATGCTGTGGTTGATTGCGGTCTAGTGGTGGATTTTGTTGCTACTGTGGCGCTGAGTGTCGTCACGAGATTAGTGAGTGCGGAGATCTGTTTGGTTGTCTCTTCTAATCGTTCATGCATGTTTTGTCTATTGTTATTGTTGTGCTGGTTCCCGCGTCCTTGGGCGTTGTTGTGGCCCCGCCATGGGATTATCCATCCCCTCTCCCTCTAGTTGCGTGATATTGACCATGGTTTTCTGATTGTGTGTGTTGTTCTTTGTTGGCGGAGCTTGCGGGTGTAGTAGTTGATTCAGTTGTAGTTGCGACATTAACATCATTCATTTCATTAATTGGATGCAGTTGGCGGCGATTATTTTTCTCCCGCTCCAAGAAGTTCTTGATCCGAACCACGGTAGCCATTAATTGTTGAAGGCTACCATGCTCCGTGAGAAACAGTTTTTCTTTGAGGGCGGGTTCTCCGCTCAACACATCTATGAAAGTATCAAGATGTAGATGGGTTATGCCCTCGATATTTGTGCTGGGGTATGCGCGGGTAACAAGACGATGGATGCGACTCGCTAATTCCGGCAATGTTTCCTTCAAGCGTCAAAGTAGATTCTTCAGTTGATGTCTACTGGTTTCTCTGAGGGCGGTGTCGCCGAATCTTTCTGACAACGTGTTCTCCAGTTCGGTGTAAGATGGTGTGTAGTCTGTGCCTAAGTCTGCCAGAACTTGTAAAGCTTTTCCGGACAAATTTGCGGCTAAATACTCTCCCATCTGTTGATTACTCCATCGGTTTGCCCTACTGATTATTTCAAATTGTACTTTATAATTAGCCCAATTATTCTCCCCGCTAAATTCGGGGGGGGGGAGGAGGGGGGAGAATGATCTGGCCATAACCTCTTGGAGAAGTAATTGGAGCAAAACCTGGTGATGGTGCTGGCGAAACTGATGAGAATGCGGATGTGGGTCGGCGTGTAGGCGGTGATGATGTTGCTCGTCGATGGCCCTGACGGTGCTGGCGCATTCGTGAAGGCATGTCTCTGTGATGACGTGCTGCACGGTATGTTGGTTCCTCCGAATACCACCCGGATGCGGGTCCATAGACAGGTGTAGGGCTAAAGACTGGTGGAGGCATGTTGTGTAGACGGCGTGGACGTTCTTGATGCTTTGAGATGTATTCCTCGTACGAAGGAAGTACAGGTGACTGACGTGAATTATGTGTGTGATGTGTGTGTTGTCTGATGTGTTGCTGGAATGGTGTAGCCATATCCTCAGGTTTGTATCATTGATGTGATGAATAATACGGAGATGATTTGCGAAAAGGAGGTGATACAGGATATGGTACATGGGTATCTGGCCACTGATCACCCATTGATGACATAGGTGAACATAGTGGTCGTGAAGGTGGTAGTTGCCCCCATAGGGGTCTTTGTCATTGTCATCCGCAATCCGGCATAGATGGTGGTAGCCTATCACGGAGATCCGATAAGGTGATGTATTGAGTTCCCACCTGTGAGGCATCGCGGAAAGTCCCTTCGCTGATCGGTGAGAACTTGTGTTGTGGTGGTGCTGGTCATTCTGCATGATTTAAATTTGTTATGTCGTCGGTGAGCACGTGAGCAGTATGTTCATCATATGATGCAACCTCTAAATCGAGGGAAAACTGACTGTCAGATGAAGGAGACTGAAACTCGCGCTCGGTGAGTGTAGGCGTTGGTTCGCTTCTCATTTGAGCCCCACATCAGGCACCACTTGTAGCTCATGGTGGTCCGCCGTTAAGTATCCGCGCATCGCTCCACAAGTGCTGGTTAGCAGCGGATCTCGGGGGTGCGGTTCCCATGTGCCATCTCTCCTCGGAGTACATAGACCGACTTCCAGAGCCGGTGGAACAATGATGTTCCAGTGGGGCCATGCGACCATTGCCGCTGAGATTGAACCACACGGTGTCATCCCAACTGTTTATGTCACTGGTGTGTCTTTCCATACTAATTTAGAGAATGGAGTAATTAGAATAATATACTTAGAATATAAATAAATACTATACAAACAGGGTGAATCGCTTGACAGCGATATGAACACAATAATACACAGTATAGAGCTAGCTGGTGGCCTTTCTACATGGTGTCACCAGCGGTACAACACAGATCCGTGAATCCGCAGAGGTATCTCCACAAGAGAAGCACCCGCATAGGAGATCACTGAGTAGCTTAATATAAGTTAATGTACCTCTAACATACACAGAGAGAACATTATTGCTGCGAGAGGAAAGTGCCTCGCGCAGGCCTCCATCACCGAATATTTTTATGCTGGTGCGAGAGGAAGGTGCCTCGTGCGGGCCTCCATCCCAGGAATTCTCGCTGTTGCGAGAGGCAAGTGCCTCGCACGGGCCTCCGTCACAGGAAAATGCCTTCAACACCGAAGTGGAGGAAAAGAGTTGGCAAAAAGGGCCACTCTTTTGTTCATCAGAAAATGTTAAGTGCTGAAATATCCTGGTGAAGCCATAATTAACGTGATGCGTACTGGTTTACATGAAGGCGGTACGAGCGATTTCCAAAGAATTCCCATTTATGTAGTTCCAAGTTGCTGTAATGGTAGATGCCGCTTTATTTATGTGGGCCTTCTGCTACAGTCTAACCTACCATTTAAGTGTTAGAAACGAAAACTAGCTTTGGCCGCAAGTGGCAGGGATTCTTACCTATCGTTAAATACATCTGTCTAATGGGCGCAGATGCCTAGCTTCCAGTAGGTCGCTTTGAAGGAGCATCTACCTCCATGGACGGGATGCGTACATGTTACATCGCAACGCGTTCGAATTTGATGAGAATCCGGATACCCTGCTCCGCAACCACATACAACATCATCTGGACAATGACTACATTTCACATAATCAAGTTTGATTACTGACATATTGCTAAGGTGGGGGTAGAGAGGCGAATATCCACCGTGAGCGTCCTTCCCGTGAGGCTGTGGTGGATTCCAAGATCCTTCCCAGACACTCCGATGAGTTGGATTGAGATGCACGTCTCATCCGTCACCATTTCCTATGGATCTAACTTTTGACCTGTCATTAGGATTATGTTCCAATGTGCCCAGATATGCACTGCAGGCTGGTAAAATAAACCTATCAGACTCATATTTATAGCCATATGTTTTTACAGTGCTTTCCTTCATTGGCAGGGTTATCTGCACAATGCTGGCTCTGATAGATATGCTGAAAAACCCCCAAATTCTCTAGAAAACAAAGAACATATTCTTGGCATATTTCTTGATCTTTCTAAGGCTTTTGACACAATTGATCATAAGATTCTTATTATGGAGTGAGAGGAATTGCTCTAAATTGGGTAACAAGTTGTTTATCAAACAGAGTACAGTGTGTACAATACAGTGGAGCGTGCTCTAGCAATGAAAACCTAGTCTGTGGGGTCCCGCAGGGATCAATACTTGGACCTCTCCTGTTTTTAATATATATGAATGATTTACCCAATGTTTGTCAGCACCTTTTATTAATACTGTTTGCAGATGACACCAATGCTTTTTGCCACAACAAGAATATAGAAACACTATATAAAAATGTAAAAATGTAAATGAAGAAATGGAAAAAGTAATAAATTGGTTAAAAGTAAATAAATTATCACTGAATGTCGGGAAAACTAATTACCTGCTCTTTACAAAATCTAGAAAACTAAAGAAAAATGACGTGCCAAAATTGTACATTGATAATCAGGAAATACAGGAGGCTGAGTTTGCTAAATTCTGAGGTGTCTACCTGGATAAAGATCTAACCTGGGAGAAACATATATAGAGATTGTAACATCTAAAGTGGCAAGAAACATTGGGATCATGCGACGACTTAAATCATACTTACCACCTAACATACTAAAAACACTATATTGCACGTTAATACTCCCACAAATTACTTATTGCAACACTATTTGGACTAATACATATAAAATCAGACTGGCAAGACTAAAATCACTTCAAAAGCATACCATTAAACTTTTTACACAAACAGGAGAGGTCCAAAATGTTTACAAGACAGAAAATGTATTAAAACTAGAAGATATTGGTAATCTCCAATTATATACAATAATAAAAGATTTTTTCAAAGGTAATCTACCATATTCACTGTCTTCTCTCTTTAACCTAAACCCTGAAATACACTCATACAACACCAGATCTAAACACAACTTTCACACAGAATACAATAGAATGGAAATCTCAAAACAAAAACCTTCCTTTCAAGCTACAAGACTCTGGAATAACACAGACACGAACACACGTACACGGATTATTAGTCAAAATTCCTGCAAACATATTATTAAACCAATTGTTCATTAATAAGTACTAAATCGAGTAATTGGACCTCACTCATATATTAGTTACTGCACCTTGATGCGCCCGGACACCACAGCAATTACCAGCAATTCATCATGAAGGACCACATGTTAACAATATTGGTATTACAGCCCTTGCCTTGCCTCCACACTCCGGTTTGACATATTGTCTACATAAAAGGTACTGCTGAATATTCTGGACCTAGTGGAATTTGTGGGAGAATTTTCTGCATAAGGCAGCAATGTCGTCTATTCCAAATTTGTGCAGAAGATTACTTACGTCATAACCAAAACAGTGTGTTGCTAGAATCATGTTGGCCATTGTTATCTTTACTGTATCATTAACCATAGTCATATTTAGTTTAATTAATTTTATTATATTATATTTTATGTGAATGTCTGGCTCCTGAGTTTTACAGACAGCACATCCCAAGGGTCATAGCTCCTCTTGCTGGGTGTTTTGAAGAGGACTTGACCGGGGGCTGTGGGTGGCTAAGCCACCAACAACTCTCGGTCGGGTGGCTTTTCTGAATCTTCAGCGAGTGTGCAGCTTCTGTGTTAAAATCTGAGTCAAATTGGACCAGCACTCCTCAAGATATACACAGATCCAGAACGTGACCATATCTAAGAGCTCTAAGAAACCCAGCCATGACAGACACACTAAGAAATAGACTCGCACACAGATTCACATGGTCACATTTACTCTCTTTCCTCTATGGAAAGAAGGTGATAGACATAATAATAATAATAATAATAATAATAATAATAATAATAATAATAATAATAATAATAATAATAGTAGAAACAGGATGAACTCCAGCCCCCACCCCACCCCTTCATCCCCTTGCCTATTCCAATAAGTGAAATATGTTACCCACAGTATGAAAAACAATAAAAAACAAGTGAACCATGTTTGTCAAATGTCTTGTCTTTTTTTTTTTTTTCTCTTCTTTTTTTATGTCAAATCCTAGATTATTTGTCTGTAGTTATGTATAATATATTGTCATAATGCCTTATGTCTACTTATGTCAAATATTGTGTAATTTGTATGTTTTCTATGTCAGGGGTCCACAAGCTAATAGGCACAGCCTCCAGTGGATTCAACATGCTGATGGGACGGCCACACATTTAAGAAGCCATGCGGCTAGTGGATCGTGGAAAGAGACAATAACTTTGATATATACGAGACCCTATAGGTATTTGGCCAATTTTACACAACCTTGCCAGAGTGTGGGGATACATTACCGCAACAGCCGGAAAAGAGGCATACACTATATATCTCCTAAAGAAGAGATTGTCCCTAACCACTTCAAACCTATCCTATTTGAGCTGACTAGTAAGGTTTAGTTGGTAACATGCCAGGTTCAAACAGTTAGAGCATGGTCAACGGCCTCAGTGTAAAATTGATGATGGTAGGGATAAGTGATGCGGATATAATATTGCTGTTTAGTATTTCCTAGCGCACTGTGGTCTAAGTTTTCTATAATTAAACAAAACATATCAACGAAATGGCTATCTGCCATATACAATTAACCAATGCGGTGAACGATGACAATTTATATAAATTATTGAAGTAGTACATATCAGGTTGATAGACCTAAACGGTGCGGTTAGTTAAAGCACCAACAGTAAATAAGGATAATATGAACAGTGATAAAGAAATTATAGATTGAGGTCCTAAGACCGGGAAGCCACCTATTAGTCATCAGTGCCATATACGGAAATAATGCTCGGTGCGTCGCAAGAGCTATGCAACGTATACCGCACCATGTACCAAGTTTAGTGCACATGCATATTTAATTACAACTGTAGCCGTCCTTGTTAATGGGCAGCTTTCAAACTACCATTGCCAGACGGAAACTTTACAACACACTGTGTAAATTCATGTATTAGTTATTATGACTAGCTAATGGACATCCTTCTAAAGACGTTCCTCTTCACCGTCTTGAGAGTGAGCCGTATCAACAGTCAGCCTTTGCCCTGTAGGTGGGGCTTAGAATACACCTTCCGTATCCTCTGCGTGTCGTAAGAGGCGACTAAAGGAGGTAAGGGTGAGGTAACCCTGACAGAAACCTCGAGTGCTGAAGACGGAGGTTCCAGGCCGCATGGCGCACTCTAATAAACCATGGATCCACGCACTTAACACTTATGATCATGTCGATAGTCACTTACAGGACTGGCGGTATGATCAGCGAACGAAAAGAAGAAGAAGAACAGTCGGCCTGCGGAAATCTTCACTGCACCTTCGGATTCGTGCCACCTCGCGCTACCCATCTGTAGCGCATCAACACCTGTGATTTATTAACTGTTTCCGCACTGATGACCAATAGGTACTCAAGTAACTATACTATTGTGTTTTTCATTATTTCCGTAATAGGTACTGATGACTAATAGGCACCTTTCTGGTCTTAAGACCACATTTTTATATTTTCTGTTTCATACTGTACATATTATCTTAATTTCCATGTGCTTACAACTAACAAGCATCGTAAGGTCCTATGACTGATATACCATTAGCACTGTACTAGTTTTCTATGTATATGGCAAGTAGCCATCCTAGTTATTCTGTTTTGTTTATATATATACAAACTCTGGGACGCAGTACGCTAAGTAATACTATACAGCAACTTCTTACACTGAGCTCACTGATCATGATCACCATGCTCGAGCCTGACATGTGACCGACTAAACCTGGCTATTCTAGCTCGATAGGATAGGGTTAAAGTAGCTATGGAAAACCTCTCCGTAAGAGACACAATGTGTACGCCTCTTTTCAGGCTGTTGCGGATATGTAACACCGCACACTGGCTAGATTGTATAAATTGGCCAATTAACTTAGGGTCTCTTATTTAAGTGATTGTCTCTTTCTATGCTCCTCCAGCCGCAAGTCTTAATAATTGTCTGGACTCTCAATCGACACGTTGGCACGATCCGACTCCGGGAAACTATTGGGGTTTCTGAGTGGTGATAACTAAAGTGTCGATTTACATACACTTCCCCCAGTATCTTCGGATACCAGTTCGTTTAGATACCCCTGCCAAGGTAGGAAGCACTGCGAAAACAAACTATATTATGTAGCACCGGCCTGCAGTGCATCTCTCAGCATTACTGGAACATAAACCCAATGACAGATAAAATGTTAGTTCCATAACACATGGGTGACGGACGAGACGCAGATCTCCATCCAACTCGGTATAGCAACTGGGTGAGGTCTTAGAACCCACCACGCCCTCATGGGAAGCTCACTAGCGATGAATAGCTGTCTCTTACTCCCCACTATAAATAATATTTTCTAAATTGCTTATGTGGATTGTAAATTGTCCTAGTGATGTTATATGGGGTTGTGGTGCAATGGTGACCGGATCGCCATATGATTCCAGAGCTGTCGCTCCGCAACATGTACGCACGCTGTCTTTCTGAGGAAGATGCTATGCGGGGTGACCTTCGGGAAGCTGGGCATCTTCGTTAGTTAGACATATGTGTCAATAAATAGGTAAGAATCTCTGCCACTTGCGGCCAAAGCTTAGAAACGTATCTAACAACTAAATGGTAGGTTAGAATTTAGCAGAAGCCTGCATAAATAAAGCGGCAACTACTAATACAGTATCTTTGGCCCTACATAAGACGGTGAACTATGAATTCTTCGGAAATCATCTGTCCCACCTTCACGTAAACGAGCGTGCATCACATTAATTATAGTTTCACTAGGGTTGAACCACTGCACATAGCTTTTTGTTTAAACAAATGAGTGTCCCTTTTTGCCAGCTCCTTTCCTCCGCTTCAGCATTGAAGGCATTTTCTTGTGACGGAGGCCCACGTGAGGCACTTTCCTCTCACAACAATAATATTTTGTATATGTTAGGGGTATAATTGGTTTATATTAAACTATTCAATTGGCCTCATTGTGATGCTCCTTTGCGGGGATTCCTCTGCGGATTTACGAATCTGTGTGCTATCTTCGGCGAGCCCACGTAGAAAGACCACCAGGTGGCTCTATGTACTGTATTATTTTTGCTCATTCACTAGCAAACCAGTACCATTGTTTGTATAGTCATTTACTTTTAATTATTATCATCATGTCCAGACTTTTAAACTAGTTAATGGACCAACATACCGGTGACACGAACAGTTGGGATGAGACTGTGAGGTTCAATCTCGGCGTTATGGTCACAGGGCCCCATTGGAACGTGATCGTTCCACTGGCTCCAGAAGCCAGTTTTTTTACCTTGCGGAGAGTCATGATACAGG
Source organism: Chaetoderma sp. LZ-2023a (assembly GCA_034401795.1). Taxonomy (NCBI): domain Eukaryota; kingdom Metazoa; phylum Mollusca; class Caudofoveata; order Chaetodermatida; family Chaetodermatidae; genus Chaetoderma; species Chaetoderma sp. LZ-2023a. The sequence continues at coordinate 20,618,983 of CM067359.1, read as the reverse complement.
ATCCGTAACCCCGAGAAGCTTAGCTAACCAGCTCTCCTGCGCATCCTGTACATCCGGTGCAACAGAGTGGAGCAACATAACAGACTAGCGCGTACCCCCATGAGCTACAAGTGGTGCCCGATGTGGGGCTCGAATGAAGAGTGAACCCACACCAACTCTCAACACACGCGCATTTCAGTCTCCTTCATCAGACAGTCAGCACTCCCTAGCCTTGGAAGTAGCATCATATGATGGACGAACTGCACGCATGCTCACCGACCATGATAATAATTTCCCTAATTGGGATCTATGACTCCCATATGTGCTCATGGCATACCGCACTTCAATACATTCCAGCACGGGTTATACCCCTGCTCGGTTAATGTTAGGCCATGAATTAGCCTTACCCCTGGATCTGGTCATGCCCAGGATTCCGGGAGAGAGAAAATTCACCATCTCTCTACATAGAGCTCATGCGACAGTGGATAGAACAGACCCATGAGCTAGTAAGAGCAAATTTATCCACTGCACACCAGCGTCAGAAAACGTGGTATGACCGGGGAGTGCATGGAGATCTGTATGATGTGAGAAAAATGGTTTGGGTTCACGATTGGCGACGTTCTGCAAACGTCCCGAGTAAACTGAGCTACCAGTGGAAAGGCCCCTATGTGGTAGTAGGTAAGAAGTTCGACCTGACCTACTGAATCCATGCATCGGATGGCCTGACCTGTCATTCACTTCGATCGACTTAAAACTTGTGTCAGTGATGACCCAGTACCAGAGCTCAGGCTGGACGTTCCATGTGACACTGGTACCCAGACAGATGTCTCTACGGAAACGAGTATTCCTGCCATTAGTCCCGAGCACCGCGGTGCCAGTTTGACCCCTCTCCTACCAAGCCAGGAGTCCAGTGAATATATGACTAATGCTGAGGACGATGACGAGATACGTACTCGCCCTTTCCCTCCTCAGTGTGGGTCTACAAGATCTGGGAAATCGTATCTGAAGACTTTCTCGTTTGTGCTGTCCAAGGGGAAGGACGGAAAAGTTGCTCTGCTGACCTCTTCCCATTCCCACCCACTTCATGCTATTACCCCGATTATAGAGTTACCACAAACGGAAGCTGAGGCTGCCCTGGGCCATGCTTTTTGTGGAGTGGAACATGTAATAAATAGCATGGAAGTGAAGAGGCTTGATGAGGCCTTGGCTTGTTTTGAAGAACAGCAAAACTGCACAACTCGGTGTACCTCTCCACCACCACACATCGTGAGACCAATCCCATTCCAAGGTGCACCTCATCCATTGGCACCACCACGCCAACTCCAACTCGCGTCCCTCGTCCATGCACCAAGTTCGGACATCATCGGCCCTGTCAATTTCACACTCCACTCGTCGTCTGCTGACTGTCCATCTTCAGATATGAGAGAAACTGCTGGTACAGAGGAGGTGACAATCCTCACCACAGTAACCGCACCCACCCCCACCCCCACTGGTGATGGGCAGGGAAGCAGCCTGTTCAGCAGACTCTCGGCTTGAATATTCCTGGTACTTAAAAATTATGACAGAGTACCAACCGTCGTGTAATGGAAGATTACCGTCTCCATCCAAAGGGCATCCCTGACCACAACCACCCTACCAAACCAGCCCCCTCCACCCCACCCCCGACCCCGTGAGCAGTCAGAACATCACATCAAGACACAGAAAGCCAGGAGCATACAGAATATACTTGCCTGCAAGGCTGGATACGTCAGTTCATCATTGCGCGAACACCACAAACACACACCCGATATCACATTCAACATCAACAACAACATCATTAGCATCACCTAGCATTTTTAATCGAAAAAGATAGAGACAAGTTTCTCCACAACATTCCCTTCCGCACGAATTCGTAGAGCTCATCACTTCCCCAACCCGACTTTTCCGCAATAGCAACAGACTCGGCATTCCCCACCTTGGAAACCTGGATATGCCCAATCCACATTACGCCAGCGTCACGCAGCAACCCCGACTTCCCTACAGCAGATCACCACCATCATCAACATGAGTCAACATTTTCCGCAAACACCGTATCCGGTTTACAGAAAACTGATCTTACGGAAAGAAGGAACAACACCACAGCCATCTACAGTATACGCTATGGAGGATTTCGCCACTCACCCCCAGAAACATTGTACGGAAACAGCTAAGCTATCACACGCTAATCACACGTAATAACAGTCAATACTATTAAGAGTCAAAGATGCCCGCAGTCTATCGTCCATAACAAGTAGGATTTTGTTACTGAATGTGAATTCGATAATGGATTGATTCAAGTTACGACAGCACCCTCTTGTTCATTCGTGCTCTAAAGTAACTCTGTCCCGTCTACGGACTCAGCCATTACAGAGCGAAATACATTATGTCCGATAAAGTTGACACCACCCACATGCAGCCACTCCCCAACCCACCCCGCTGCTATAAAAACATCACACTTCACAACAGCGCAAGAGTCATCTGCAGACAAGCAGCCACGCATAACAATGAAATTCATCAACACGACAAAGACACGGACACTCAGAATGACTGTATTCACAATCTCCATACGATGGTATTGTAATTGTAAAACTGAGGCACGCATTTTCCGAGCTGTGTTGTGATAACTAAGTTTGATCTAGGTGGTGATGAGGCTGGTCCTACCCACTGAGGAGGATGCTTGGCAGCCCAGCCACCCGGAAAATACAGTCCAGCTTCGCGGAATCAGTAGACTTGGTTTCCGTAAGACGTGGAGCTGTTTAAACCAAACAATAAATTACAGTCAGCTATACTGTCCTAATTTTGATTAAGAGCACGACTGTTCTACCGCATATAAAAATCATTAGCACGTGGGCTGGTGAAGCAGCATCAAAACATCGACAGTATAACTTAATGGAGACTTCCACATATTCTCTTACCTACATATTCCAGTCACTAATCAACACGGGCTGGAATAAATCTATTATAGACAAGAGGCGCATGTATTAGATCGTGCGCATATACAGGGACGCTGTTCTGAAGAACAGAATTTGAAAACATATATTTCCGTTTTTCACATCAACTACGTATAATCAGCAGCATTAAAACATCTCCATTACATACAGATGCCTAAGTTTCCACGTGCTTTCCAAAACAAGAACCACGTGATCAGCATTTCTAATTTCCAGTAAATTGGATCAAAGGCTGTAAACAAAAGAACCGCCCAATGCATATCTACCACAGCGTGACGGAAGAGGCGAGAGAGGGTGGGTCAGGGCTATCACCGCTGACGTCATCGCACTCTCCCACACCCCATCGGGCATTCCAGCTTGAAATCCGAACAAGCGAGTTTGTAAGCATCCAATCTGAAAAACCTTTTCACACTAATTAAAAGGTGGACTTCCACGGCAATAAGTAGTTCCGAATTTTAATGTTGATCGGAGACTCAATTTTTCGCCGAGTGTGGATGAAAGTGACTATCCTTCCTTTTTATATTTATATTTACTTCCTTTCTACAGAAGGAATATTTGATCCGGCTCCAGGGGAATTAAAATTAACAACTTTCCATATAGGGCATGACCGACTCACCTTAAAACTCTCGGGTGTAGTCATCCGCCCTCGGGTGATGTCACCAAAAAGTATAAAAGGAGGAAAGCGTGCACTGAAATTTCATCTTCCCGTCATACTCGACACAAGAGAAGATCGAGCATTAGGCTACTTTCGTGTTGCAAACCAAATTCTGCTGTTTTACGTATTATTTTATTGCTATTATATTTGGCCAGGAAAATTATGAAGAGGTAGGAAACTGAAATAAGGTTAGGCTGTTCCGCACATTACCACTATGCGGGAATGAGATGTCGCTTGCGGAAGATCTCACCTTGTCTGACAGCTCAGAGGAGTCAGCACCTGTTCATCTCGGGAAGAAGTATCCATGTACAGCATTACAGCCTAACAGACAGACTTGTAAATGTGCATTCTCCAGAAACCCCGACTTGATGCTGCATGTCAATCGCGACCATCTTTTACAACATGCCTTTTGTGCGGATTGCAAGTACCTGTGTTCAGCTACTTAATACAGTGTGACACACGCTTTAAGTTTCAAACATCATGTGTTAGTAGTAACGTTAGCACCTGGTGAACAAAATGAGGACATAGATATTCTCACTCCACGTTTTGAAAGCCGATTACCAGTTACCATGCTTCCAATGGGAAAGATGGCAAAAACAAAACGTACTAAACCGCGACAAACTGACTTTCTGCATTACATAAGACAAGCAGCATCCGCAACACAGCCATCTGTCAGCAGCATTCCAGCATCTCTCACTACGACATCGGCAGCACCAGCACGAACAGCACTGGCAGTGTCCGCAGCATCGATATTGACACCAATTGGGACTTCCGCACACCGGCAGCACCGGCAGTGACACCCAGCAGCATCACCACATCCGCATCCATAGTTGGCCAACTCATTTCAGTTGTGATTTCTACACCTGTGACAATATCCGAACCCGGTTTACAGGGCATTTCTGATCGATCTATATCTCTGTGCAGTTTAATTATAGGTGAGGAGATCTGCCTCGCGGAAGCAGTCACCATCACCACCGCACCGCAGAGCAGTACACCGGCACCCACATGCATCATCAGTATTCCTGTAGATCCTGCCGTATGCAAAATAAATATGCCAGATCTTCCATATTCAGGAAAATGAAGAATAGCCCACCAGCCTTCAGATATGTGTACAATTCCTAGGACAACCGCCAGCAAGTTATTGAACACTGTAAAAATAAGGAAGCTATCCACAATCACCGTAGCAGCAACCACACCATGCATCATCACTGCATTCAGACAACCTGCAGCCTGCACCATCACCACTACCTCCACGACAACAGTGATGTCCACAGTATCCACACCGCCTCCAGTCAGTATGACACCTGTCACCATCACCACCACCACTAGCGCATCTATAGCACATCAGCACCTTTCTCCAGTTTTAGTACTACCGACCTGGGCATTATAGATAGTGATATTTCGGCATCAGAGGACCACCCACCACGTCCGACCACCACGAGTCGTGGGATCCAGACTCGCTGGGGAAATTTCTCTGTGGACGTTTAAGGACACTATGTCATGGTTGCAGCAGGATTTATAAGTAGGTGTGCGTAAAAAGGAAACTTATTATTTTATTTTTGAAACATTTTACTTATTATTATTATTATTATTATTATTATTATTATTATGTTTTTATAATTGACACCCAGCCCCTAGGCTGACTATGGCCATCCTACACAGCTGCACACTTGCGTAGCTGTGTCTCACACAAATAATTGCTGTAGATACCTGCGTTGTAAACATGTCGTGTGCGCAGCACACTATAGCGAATATGTCTTATTCCCGTCATGGCGTCCCAGCTACGCTGGGGCTGCCTGATGAACTAGCTTTCTTTACTTTATTAAAATATTATTCGGGACAGATTGTGGATAGCGAGAGCTATCTGTGCGAACCCGCCAAAAAGGGCCGCACTGTATGCATTCCTTCATTTATCCGGAATGCATACGTAATTTACATATTCAAATTGTGATATTACTGTTTTAACATATCTTTATATACTTTTCTTTTATTTTCTTATATTATAAATGATTGAGGTACGTTGGAGCTTGGGCGTTCTCTGCGGAAAAATAATTATCTGCACCAAGGGAACGCCCATGCGAGCTATTGTTTAGCCGAATCATGGTATTAAATAAAGCTACAGCACGCACCATGTAATAAAACAAAACAAAAAAAGAAAAGACCTGGAAAAGTAATTCCAGGTCAAAAATGAAAATTAAAAGTATGCCTCCCTCCCAAACTCTTTCGCACCTCTATGTGCTCTTCTCTAATAAATATGCATCTCTCGCGTTACTACTTCTCTCGGCTACGCACCTGCTCAGGAAGTCTATGTGTCAAACTAGGAGTGGTGGTGTAGCACGGATCGACCGGACGGGTACAGACGGCTGTTCCAGATTCGCTCCAAGCTCGCCCCCCCCCCCCCTGCGTAGGATAGTACGCGTGTATAAGCCATATGAGAGTGGTTCCCAGGCAACATGTGGCAGGATTGGGAGAGAGTGTGTGCGTATAGTGTACCGAGTTGGTACTTGTTATTTTCTTAGTTCGCAACGTTCTCGTTGTGTGTGGGACCGATCAGGACCAGAATGAAACGAGGATTTCAGAACTGTTTACTTTATTGAAATCCGACCAGAAATGGCCGAGTTATCATTAAAACTCCAGTTAAATTATTTTCAAAATATTGCTTTTGACGTCGTAATCGCGTGTATGCATTAACTTAATGGGGAATGTGCTGTCCACGTGATAGCCACGTCACCACTTCTGGCTGCACGCTGATTGGCTACTGCTTGCCCACTGATTGGCTGGAGCGCCTGCCTCTGACGTCACGAGTAGTATAAAAGGGACGAAAAAAAATCGAAGATCGATAGCACCATCGGCGTGGAAGCCGACAAGTCAGCAAGATTGCTGACCAGCGCAGTGCAAGACGTGGGAGAACTGCTAACTGACTGCTTCGGAATTGAGATCTCCTGCGCCCGGTGAGCAGTCTTGGACATCCGCAATACAAATTTTGGAAGCTCCCGGACGGCCATCTGGGGGAAAAATAAACTAATATAAGAACTTCCTACTCCGAACTTTCTTAGAGGAGTTTCCTGTGGATGGGCCTTGCGGACCCAATGTGATTTTACAGAATGTAGAGCTGATAATCATTCTTGGTGGATAACTCGCCAGATCTTCTGATCACGCTGAAAGGTGGATTCAAACTTCCGCGTTGAATGTCGCATGTGATAATTAACTTTTAGACCACAGTCTGGTGGGACTTTGCTCGGTGCGCCGCAAGAACTATGCAATGTATCCCGCACCATGCACCGAGTTATTGTACACGCATAGTAGCCCTCTCTGTTAATGGGCAACTTTCAACTTTCAAACTACCGTCGCCGGACGAAAACTTTACAACCAACTGTTTAAATCATGTAACAGTTAAATTGACTATCTAGTGGGCATCTTGTTACCTGCTCTTCTTAACCGTCTTGAGAGTGGGCCGCATCAACAGTCTGCCTGCGGAAAACTGCTTGCGGAAAGCTTCCCTGCAGTCTAGATCGTGCCATCTCACCCTATTTCATATTAGCATATCAATTTCAGTGACTTATGAACTCTTACTGTACCGATGACCAATAGGTACTCAAGTAGCTATACTAATGTGTGTTTAATTATTTACGTAATAGGCGCTGATGACTAATAGGTGCCATCCCGGCCCTATGACCGCATTTTATACTTTCTGTTTCATATATTATCTTTATTTCCTATGGGTGCTCTCAACTAACAGCACCGTAAGGTCCTATGACCTGTGATATATATCGTTCGCACTGTATTAGTTAGTTGTGTATATGGCAATTAGCCTTCCTAGTTAATATGTTTTGTTTATAAATAAAAACTCTAGGACACAGTACGCTAGGCTATACTATACAGCAACATTATATCCGCATGACTATATTCCCCCAGCATCACTTTTACACTGAGGTAGCTGATCATACTCTAATTGCTCGAGCCTGACATGTTACCGACTAAACCTGGCTATTCTAGCTCGATAGGATAGGTTTAAAGTGGTTAGGGACAATTCCTCCTCAAGAGACGCATAGTGTACGCCTCCTTTCCGGTTGTAGTGGAAATGTAGCACCACGCACTGGCTAGGTTGTGTAAAATTAGCCAGTTACCTTAGCGCCTCTTATTAATATCGAGTTATTGTCTCTTTCCACGATCCACCAGCCGCAAGGCTTAATAATTGTCTGGATTCCAAATCGGCACGTTAGCAGGATCCGACTCTACTATCAGAGGTTTCCGAGCGGTGATAACTAAAATGCCAATTTACATACTCCTCCCCCTATATCCTCAGATACTAGTTAGTTAGACTCGCCCACCAATGTAGGAAGCACTGTGAAAGGAAATTAATTATATTGTGACACCGGCCTGTAGTGCATCTTTGGGCATTCTGGAACTTAATCCTAATGACAGGTAAAACGTTAATTCCGTAGCATGCGGTGACGGACGAGATACGGATCTCCATCCATTTCGTTGTAGTGTCTGGGTGAGGTCATAGAACACATCACGCCCTTACGGGAAGGACACTGGCGATGGATATCTCTTTCTCCCCACCATAAATGACATAGCGCTTTCTAAAAATTTCTTTCGTGAACTGTAAACTTGTCCTGGTGATGTTATATGTGGTTGCGGGACAATGGTAACTGGATCGTTATTGGATTCGGGAGCTATTGCTCTGTAACATGTACGCACGCTATCTTTCAGAGGTAGATGCTATGCAGGGCAACCTACGGGAAGGTGGGCATATTCGCCTGTTAGATGTATATGTCTAAAGTTAGGTAGGAGACCCTGCCACTTGCGGCCAAAGCTTGTACTCGTATCTAATAACCAAATGGTAGGTTAGAATGTAGCAGAAGGCTCGCATAAATAAAGCGGCAACTACCAATGCAGTAACTTTGGACCTACATGGGACGGTGACCTGTGAATTCTTCGGAAATCATTCGTCCCATCTTCACATCAACCAGCGTGCATCACATTAATTATGGCTTCACTAGGATTGTTCAGCACGTAGCATTTTCTGTTTGAACAAAAGAGTGGCCCTTTTGCCAGCTCTTTTCCTCCACTTCGGCGTTGAAGGCATTTTCCTCTGATGGAGGCCTGCGCGAGGCACTTTCATCTCGCAACAACAACGTTTTTCGTGTGTGTGTGTTAGGGGTGTAATTAGTTTATATTAAACTACCAAGTATCCTTGACACGATACTCGCTTACGGGGATACCTCTGCGGATTTAAGGATCTGTGTGGTACCTTCGGTGAGACCATGTAGAAAGAACACCGGGCGGCTCTATGTACTGTATTATTTGCTCATTACTGTCAAACGAGTGATATTGTTTGCATAGTGAAATATTATTTGTGACTGTTTAATTATTACCATCAGGTCCGCGTTTCCAAATTAGAATGGACCATCATACCGGTAACACCAACAGTTGGGATGAGACTGTGCGGTTCAATCTCTAGAGGCCAGTTTTTGTACCTTCCGAGATCCGAAAACACCAAGAACCGCAGCTAACCAGCCCTCCCACACATCATGTATATGTGGTGCAATGAAGTGGAGCAACATGGCGGACCAGCGCCTACCCCGTGAGCTACAGTATAGAGTAGAAACAATACACAGATGGCAACATATTAGCATGATTGCAAAAACATTTCAGCCTCTCGGTTGCTGGCTCCCTCTGCTGCTGTTTTCCTACCAATGGCTCTGCTGGTCACTGGATCACACCACATCAGCATCCCTCATGGCGGCACTACACATAAGGAGTATGGCGGCCATGGCCACAACCACTTCTACCATAGGCGCCCCATCTCACATTTGCGGAAACCCATGCTGGATGAATGGCATTAACTTCCATGGACTGCTGATTCGTGTAGTGGCCAGTCTGGTTGCAAGTTCAGCACATTGGTGGTGTCTGGAGGTTCGTTTGTTGTGTCGATGTTCTCAGATGATTAGTTGCTTGCCCTCATGGGGTAGCATTTGTAGCCCCGTTGCCTCAACGATAGTTTCTTATTACTACTATTGTTGTTGTTGTTGTTGTTGTTGTTGTTGTTGTTGTTGTTGTTGTTGTTGTTGATATTGAGCGCATCATCTCACGTCGACTATGGAATGATGTAAAAATGGGCCCCACTAATATTTCAACCAAAAATGCTTGAGAAAGAAAAGACCATACCTAGTGAGATTATGACTATAGGGGTGCGTGCTGTTTTATGTGAAGATGGGTCGGGCGATTCCCGATGGATTCCCTCGTCACGGTCTTATGTGATTCATGGTATGCTGAATTAGTAGTTGCCGCTTTATTTATGCGGACCTTCTGCTTTGCTTAATTAGCTTTTAGTTGTTTTCAAAACAAGAACTATTTTTGGCCGCAACTGGCTGGTATCTACCTAGCTATTAGACACGGCTGTCACTGAGAACAGATGCCCTAAGACATAAACACTGAAGACAGCGCTCATACATGTTACTTAGTAAGATCTCCGAACTGGATAAGAATCCGGACATCCCGCCCCGTAACCACATAAAACATTACAAGACATGGGTTACATTTCACGAACGCATTATTAGACCATTGTTCTCTCGTTATGGTGGGGTAAGAGAGATGAATACCCACTGTAAATGTCCTTCCCACAAGGGCGTGGCAGATCTAAATATCATGCCCAGACATTTTAACGGAATTCGGTGGGGGTACGTATCTCGCCCATCACCGGGTCCTATGGAGCTAACTATTTTACCTCTCATTAGGTTTATATACAAGTTGCCCAGTTTTGGACTGCGGTGCGGGAGGATTGTTCAGTAAATAAAATAATAATTAATACATATGTTTTCACAGTGCTTTCCTACATTGGCTTAAAGTGCTATCTACTAAGTATCCGGAGATACATGGGAATGTGTGTGATACCGCACCCTGGCCATCACCGCCCTGAAACCCCAAATAGTTTCCCAGAGTTGGATCAGCCCCTGGTGCGGATAGGGACATCCAAACAATTAAGAAGCCACAAGGCTGAGTGAAGCACGAAGAGAGACAAAATCTTACTTATGAGTCTTACTGGAGTGCGGGGGTAGATTATCGCACTACCGGAAGAGAAGAAGAATATATTACACAGTATGTAATGAAGACAGTGTCTCTAATTGTTATGAACCTATCCTATCGAGCTGAATAGAAAAGGTTAGTCGGTAGCATGCCGGGATAAACAGCGTTATAGCACGGACAGCGACCTCGGGAGAAAGTGCTGCATATGTAAGTGTTGCTGTGTAGTGTTTCCTACGTGCACTGCAGTCCTATATTTTCTATAAATAAGCAACACATATGAACGGATGGCCACTGGCCATATATATACATAATCTAACCAGAACAAACAATACAGTGTCAAATGATTAAGATTTATATATTAGTACAGGTTAACGAATCTACTATAGTGCGGTTAGCAACACATTGAGGAAAATGAGAATAATTATCAACAAATACAGAAATTATAACTATCAGTCCTAAGACCGTTGCGGTTCCTTTTAGTCATCGAGACCGTTTTTGCGGATACAATATAATTAGCAAAGCCTATATAGAGAAAAATAAGACTGTAAATTATAGTTACTTGAATACCTGGTAGTCATTCCTAAGGTAGGCTACCGTGTTACTGAAATTGAGACGTAAATCCGTAGTCGACGTGAGATGATGCGCTCTTCAGAAGCTGGAAAGTTCCCACAGGTTGGTTCCCGCAAGCTGTTGTCCACAAACAAGACTTTCGCAAGAAAACTCATGGCGGGCGGGATACATCGCTCAGCACTGTAAGCCTAATATAATGTCTAATGAGCAGTCAGTAAAAGAGACGATAGTACTACATGGTGAAGATAGTTTCCATACACCGATGGCACGGATAGAAGGTGTAAACAACCCGTCACTAGCGGGGATTGTCAAAGGCAAACGAAGATACAAAACAAAGCTTCACAGTGCTGGCTACGTCAACCAGCTCTGAAGACGCACCGGGCAGAGTTTACTTGCTGTGGTCGAAAGTCGAAAGAACCGACATGATGTGTGCGGCGGCGATTGAAATACCACTTTTAGGCGTGGCCAGCAGATCCGGCAAGTCATCCATCAAAGAACATCCTGCCTCTACATCTGTAGACTAACATATTCAGGCCATAAAGGCCTTTGTGTTCCGAAGGAGATGTTGATATTCGTGAACAGTAAATAGAAAGTTCCAAATTGCTCCCGTAAGTAGGGAGTTTACAAAATTGTCTTTACTGCGGTGGGATGGCTACTGGTAGCTACGGAAACGCGACGGAGACCGAAGTCATATGCATAGTATCTGTCGATCATAGCTAGTACAGGTCCAACCTATTCGGCCCCTGGCCGAGGATGCTCTCGATCACTGGATCGCTTCTTCTTTTATACTCCTTGTGACGTCACAGGCGCAGGCTTCATCCAATCATCGTTCGAGCAAGAGCCAATCAGCGCGCAGCTAATAATAGCGCAGTCAAACGTTCTAGAACATTCTAGAAGCTTTGTGTCCACGTGGTTATGACGTCACGGCAATATTTTGAAGATAATCATGAAGAATTTTCCCCGGATAACTCAGCCATTTCTCAACCGATTTTGAAATGGTTTACCGATTTGAAAAGCCCGTTGAATTCTAGTCTTGATTAATGCCAGATTTAACGGGAACAGGCAATCAATAAGGATTACAGGGTACCATCTCGGTACACTAAAAGCACCATCCTATCTAGGTCGTACCTACACGCTTCATATAAACAGCGTCCTGGCGCGCGCATGCACATCATGCGCTTTAACGAACTTAGTCGTGTTTCGACACGCTCTTTCTATCTCTCCCATAAGCCCATATACCCTTATAGCTCTACCACGAGGGGTGTGTTCAGGAAACGAATCCAGGACAGGCGGCACGTACCCAGCTTAGCTGGTATGGCCGGTATCCGACCGGTCGATCCAAACTACAAAAGCTTGGACACGAATCTAGGTAGGCACCCAACCGTTCCTTTCGGTCTATGTACAACATCTACATCTTTTGGCCACTTCATATTCCACACAGCTTCTGTCTTCGCTGTGTCTGGCGTGGGCTCACTTGCACTAATAATATTCCCTTGAAACTTGATTTCATTATATGCCATTTATCAGTGTTCAGCTTGATTCCATGCGTCATGCAGCACTGCAGGAATTGGGTCATCTTCCCATCGTGATCATGACATCATCTGCAATGCACTGAACACCATCTGGTCCTTCTAGTGCAGAACACAAGCGCTTCTGAAATCTCTCACTACTGATATTCACCCTCAAAGCTTGTAGTGAATGTGGCCAAGCAGCTTGATTCATCATCTCGCTGACAGTGTCAATACCCATACCGCAAATCCCACACTGAGAACTTCGCGGCTTTGCTCAGCTCAGGCAAAACGCCATCCAAGATCTGTAATATTCACATTTCAAGTTAGCATTCAAAGGAATGGGGTCAAAACATATCATCAGGTCACCTGACTTCTTTTCTGCAATCGACATCTGATTTACCCAGTCTGTTGACTGATCTACTTTGCAAATCACATTCAATCTCTCAAGTCTATCAAGCTCTTTCTTTGCAGCGATCTTACCTGATTCTGGCATGGTATGGGCTGGTATAACCACAAGCTCTGCATTTTCTGCAACAGTCAGATGGACTTTACCACCCATCAAGGAACCAACTTTGTCATCAAAGACATCTGGAAATTTCTCGACAAAATCAACACCTGCTGGCACAACTGTGTTCATTGTCTCAAAGTTGTCATTGGCCAAATGTTGAATCGACTCTGCTGCTTTTCTGCTTAACAGTGGCATCAATTTTGTGTGATCCTTAATGACGTAGTCAACATTCCACTTCTCATCAGTTCTAAGGTTCTCACCTTTATATTGCACTTGTCAAGGGCAGTCAAATTGGAGCCATTCCACATCTTCATAGTAACCTTCCCGGGCCTGATATTCCGCTGATCAACATATCCATCTGACAGGACACACACAGAGCACCTATTTGACGCACCACTGTTTCGTTACCAATACACATTTTGCAATAAAGAGGTTTGGATTTGGGGTCACAACTTGCTGACTGCTGAACAGTATTTACAATGCAGACAGAACTAGATGTACTATCAGATTCGTAGTTTTCATTGTCGGTATGTATAGGGCACTCACTCATAGCATGTACCTTATGACCTTGTTTGGAAGCTTCAACTGTTTTGGTAGCTTTGACTGTGCATATTTCGGATCTTGCAAAATGGTTTCTTTTCCCACATGTGTTACAAACCTTTTTACAGGCGGGACAATTTTTTTTTAATTTGTGCTTATATGCACAAAATTTACACACATCTTGACCAATTTGACAAATTTGACGTCTGATCAGTTTAACATGTCTAGAACCTCTGTGCGTTTTGTGGGATACTTTGTGTATCGATTCATAACATTGACCTTTCACAATTTTCAATTTTTCTGCAGCTAAATTCCATCGATCTGCAGATGTTAACTACAGATTTTAAATCAAGTTTATCTTGTCTGGTTAACATGTCCATGACTGTTTCGTCTTTCTGTCCAATTATAATCCTGTCCATTATTAGAATGTCCGACATATAATTACAGAAGTTGCATTGGTCTAGCAAAATTCCGTAACTCCGACAGATAATGTCCAACTGACAGGACATACACACAGAGCACCGGGGTCTATTTTATGCACCACTGTTTCATTACCAATAAACATTTTGCAATAAAGAGGTTTGGATTTGGGGTCACAACTTGCTGACTGCTGAATAGTATTTACAATGCAGACAGAACCAGATGTACTATCAGATTCGTAGTTTTCATTGTCGGTATGTATAGGGCACTCACTCATAGCATGTACCTTATGACCTTGTTTGGAAGCTTCAACTGTTTTGGTAGCTTTGACTGTGCATATTTCGGATCTTGCAAAATGGTTTCTTTTCCCACATGTGTTACAAACCTTTTTACAGGCGGGACAATTTTTTTTTAATTTGTGCTTATATGCACAAAATTTACACACATCTTGACCAATTTGACAAATTTGACGTCTGATCAGTTTAACATGTCTAGAACCTCTGTGCGTTTTGTGGGATACTTTGTGTATCGATTCATAACATTGACCTTTCACAATTTTCAATTTTTCTGTAGCTAAATTCCATCGATCTGCAGATGTTAACTACAGATTTTAAATCAAGTTTATCTTGTCTGGTTAACATGTCCATGACTGTTTCGTCTTTCTGTCCAATTATAATCCTGTCCATTATTAGAATGTCCGACATATAATTACAGAAGTTGCATTGGTCTAGCAAAATTCCGTAACTCCGACAGATAATGTCCAACTGACAGGACATACACACAGAGCACCGGGGTCTATTTTATGCACCACTGTTTCATTACCAATAAACATTTTGCAATAAAGAGGTTTGGATTTGGGGTCACAACTTGCTGACTGCTGAACAGTATTTACAATGCAGACAGAACCAGATGTACTATCAGATTCGTAGTTTTCATTGTCGGTATGTATAGGGCACTCACTCATAGCATGTACCTTATGACCTTGTTTGGAAGCTTCAACTGTTTTGGTAGCTTTGACTGTGCATATTTCGGATCTTGCAAAATGGTTTCTTTTCCCACATGTGTTACAAACCTTTTTACAGGCGGGACAATTTTTTTTTAATTTGTGCTTATATGCACAAAATTTACACACATCTTGACCAATTTGACAAATTTGACGTCTGATCAGTTTAACATGTCTAGAACCTCTGTGCGTTTTGTGGGATACTTTGTGTATCGATTCATAACATTGACCTTTCACAATTTTCAATTTTTCTGTAGCTAAATTCCATCGATCTGCAGATGTTAACTACAGATTTTAAATCAAGTTTATCTTGTCTGGTTAACATGTCCATGACTGTTTCGTCTTTCTGTCCAATTATAATCCTGTCCATTATTAGAATGTCCGACATATAATTACAGAAGTTGCATTGGTCTAGCAAAATTCCGTAACTCCGACAGATAATGTCCAACTGACAGGACATACACACAGAGCACCGGGGTCTATTTTATGCACCACTGTTTCATTACCAATAAACATTTTGCAATAAAGAGGTTTGGATTTGGGGTCACAACTTGCTGACTGCTGAATAGTATTTACAATGCAGACAGAACCAGATGTACTATCAGATTCGTAGTTTTCATTGTCGGTATGTATAGGGCACTCACTCATAGCATGTACCTTATGACCTTGTTTGGAAGCTTCAACTGTTTTGGTAGCTTTGACTGTGCATATTTCGGATCTTGCAAAATGGTTTCTTTTCCCACATGTGTTACAAACCTTTTTACAGGCGGGACAATTTTTTTTTAATTTGTGCTTATATGCACAAAATTTACACACATCTTGACCAATTTGACAAATTTGACGTCTGATCAGTTTAACATGTCTAGAACCTCTGTGCGTTTTGTGGGATACTTTGTGTATCGATTCATAACATTGACCTTTCACAATTTTCAATTTTTCTGTAGCTAAATTCCATCGATCTGCAGATGTTAACTACAGATTTTAAATCAAGTTTATCTTGTCTGGTTAACATGTCCATGACTGTTTCGTCTTTCTGTCCAATTATAATCCTGTCCATTATTAGAATGTCCGACATATAATTACAGAAGTTGCATTGGTCTAGCAAAATTCCGTAACTCCGACAGATAATGTCCAACTGACAGGACATACACACAGAGCACCGGGGTCTATTTTATGCACCACTGTTTCATTACCAATAAACATTTTGCAATAAAGAGGTTTGGATTTGGGGTCACAACTTGCTGACTGCTGAACAGTATTTACAATGCAGACAGAACCAGATGTACTATCAGATTCGTAGTTTTCATTGTCGGTATGTATAGGGCACTCACTCATAGCATGTACCTTATGACCTTGTTTGGAAGCTTCAACTGTTTTGGTAGCTTTGACTGTGCATATTTCGGATCTTGCAAAATGGTTTCTTTTCCCACATGTGTTACAAACCTTTTTACAGGCGGGACAATTTTTTTTTAATTTGTGCTTATATGCACAAAATTTACACACATCTTGACCAATTTGACAAATTTGACGTCTGATCAGTTTAACATGTCTAGAACCTCTGTGCGTTTTGTGGGATACTTTGTGTATCGATTCATAACATTGACCTTTCACAATTTTCAATTTTTCTGTAGCTAAATTCCATCGATCTGCAGATGTTAACTACAGATTTTAAATCAAGTTTATCTTGTCTGGTTAACATGTCCATGACTGTTTCGTCTTTCTGTCCAATTATAATCCTGTCCATTATTAGAATGTCCGACATATAATTACAGAAGTTGCATTGGTCTAGCAAAATTCCGTAACTCCGACAGATAATGTCCAACTGACAGGACATACACACAGAGCACCGGGGTCTATTTTATGCACCACTGTTTCATTACCAATAAACATTTTGCAATAAAGAGGTTTGGATTTGGGGTCACAACTTGCTGACTGCTGAACAGTATTTACAATGCAGACAGAACCAGATGTACTATCAGATTCGTAGTTTTCATTGTCGGTATGTATAGGGCACTCACTCATAGCATGTACCTTATGACCTTGTTTGGAAGCTTCAACTGTTTTGGTAGCTTTGACTGTGCATATTTCGGATCTTGCAAAATGGTTTCTTTTCCCACATGTGTTACAAACCTTTTTACAGGCGGGACAATTTTTTTTTAATTTGTGCTTATATGCACAAAATTTACACACATCTTGACCAATTTGACAAATTTGACGTCTGATCAGTTTAACATGTCTAGAACCTCTGTGCGTTTTGTGGGATACTTTGTGTATCGATTCATAACATTGACCTTTCACAATTTTCAATTTTTCTGCAGCTAAATTCCATCGATCTGCAGATGTTAACTACAGATTTTAAATCAAGTTTATCTTGTCTGGTTAACATGTCCATGACTGTTTCGTCTTTCTGTCCAATTATAATCCTGTCCATTATTAGAATGTCCGACATATAATTACAGAAGTTGCATTGGTCTAGCAAAATTCTGTAACTCCGACAGATAATGTCCAACTGACAGGACATACACACAGAGCACCGGGGTCTATTTTATGCACCACTGTTTCATTACCAATACACATTTTGCAATAAAGAGGTTTGGATTTGGGGTCACAACTTACTGACTGCTGAGCAGTATTTACAATGCAGACAGAACTAGATGTACTATCGGATACGTAGTTTTCATTGTCTGTATGTATAGGGCACTCACCCATAGCATGTAACTTATGACCGTGTTTGGAAGTTTCAAATGTGTTGGTAGCTTTGACTGTGCATATTTCGGATTTTGCAGAATGGTTTCTTTTCCCACATGTGTTACACACCTTTCCACAGGCGGGACATTTTTTTTTAATTTGTGCTTATATGCACAAAATTTACACACATCTCGACCAATTTGACAAATTTTACGTCTGGTCAGTTTAACATTAAACCTCTGGGGAATACCACTAGTATTAAGTCAGTCCTATAAAAAACAAAAAAGCAACTTATAATGACGACATGATGACGATGTCATTCATGAATATTCATATCCAAAATGATATCACAATGGTTAGGGACAAATACGCCAATCACTGGACTCTTTTTATTAGATGTGATTGTCTTTTAACTTTAGGTGATCATGCTGAGTTAATGATTCGGGATGGGCTTCATTATGAATTGTAGAGAAGCTAAATTTAGATGGGTCTGTGATGGCAAATGGCCTTTTGCTTCTTCCTGCTCTACTATTCACTGTGTAAACTGTAATAGGCATGTCGAGGACAGTTGGCTGGCGAGCTGGATGTCTGTTATGTATACTGAGAGGGGCGAGTGCATGTGAGTAAATGTCGGTTCTTGCTCCCACATAAACAGTAGGAGGAGCGCTGTGTTCTATCTGCACACGTGTACTCTGATTTTGTTGTGCATGGCTTGAAGGTGGTAGTGGAATAGCTGCATGTGTCTCATATTTTGCTACTGAGCAAGTTTAAACAAACTACACACGAAATACATTGCTAAATTCAGTATTGTGAGAGTTGACAATCATGTTTGTTCTGTGGTGGCTATTTTGGTGTTCATCTGTACGGATCATTATATAATGCTTTAAACAAGTAATTGTAATCAGTCAAACAGTTGAAATAATTCTCTATTAATGGGAATAATGGCGATTGCTCTCCGAAATAAGGAGATACTGGTAATGAATTAAATCGGTAATTCAACGATGATCATGGTTGAGGCAGAAGTAGAGGAATGTTGGGAGAAAAACGAGTTCGAGAAAATTAATCTACTTACAGTTGTGAACAAGGAAAATTACATGCTGTGGTAGGAATAGCAGTGAAAGTATTAAGGGACCAGTGATTGAGGCTAGAAAATAGTTTTCCTTCGGTTGTGTGAAGGGTCATGAAAGCAAGACTGGCAAGAGCTGCACCAACGGTTTTCTGTGCATGAGCAATGGACCACTATGCTGCAGGTTGTCGAAAGTGGTGACACATATTTTTGAATAGATGGAGCAGTTCTTCAGATACTCCAACCAGTCACTGTGAAGGAACCTCTAGTGGCTGGAGGGGCTTGATTTACATATCTGGAGATACATGAATACCAATTGTAGAGGAGTTGTGATCGATTCTAATACAGCTGACTGGCAATACTTGGTCCTGAGTGCTGAAAATGAGTCAGTGATACGATACCTCAGATGGGTTGTAGTAGAATTTACTTTGTCACATCGTGGCAAGATAGCTAGCAGTGTGGTTGCATATTTTCTGACAGGTGATCATGTTTAGCTTCAAGACCACATAATAGCATATAATTTGATGGGACAGTATGTTTTCATGACTAAAAAGATTAATTGAAGTCCGACAGCTGTAGGTGACTGTCTACCATGGGCTTTTCTGAGTAATAGTAGAAAATAAACCAGCGGAGGTCTTAGCTGTATACAGAGCTGAAATGAATGTACTGTGTGATCTGAAAAGCTTATTTTGTGATTCCAATGCAGAGCTGTATTAGTGACGGATGGCAGAACTAGCAGTGTTTAAATTTACTATTTGCTAACAGCTGGGAAAAAGCAACTAAGATGTGAATGCAGTATCCAGGATGCTGCTTCCAATCGAGTTCTGATAGCAGAGTGTATGCATATGGTTTCTCCAGAAGTCATGGGTGCTGTTGTTCAAGCTGTAGCACAGGCAGAGTGGGTACCACATCAATGGTATCAGGACTTGATCACTGGGAGGGTGAAGCAGGAGGTGAAACATCACGCATCATATCAAGCGGAGAATTAAGAGTTGGTCAAGAGTGTGACACCTCCAATAGCCCACTACTCATGGCAAAGAAAATGGGAAATAGGTCAGCAATTTGTGGTATCCATGGGCGGACAGTAGCGTTGAACCATGAATGGCAGAAACTTCATGTAACCAATTGTGTGGAAAGACAGTCCTACAGCGAGATACGGTTAGGATACATCTTGTTTTTCTAGAAGTGATGTAGACCGAAACCTGGAGAGAATGCGATTGTATTTTAACCGTCTAAACAAACAACAGAAAGTGCTGATGTTTGCATTGTAACAACTGACCGATTCGAGTTGATTTCTATTTACTTTCCTTATCTAGACAAATGTGATGGAGGCTACGACAAAATCCTAGTAATTATGGATCTCTTCACAAAGTTTGTGCACGCCTATGATACCACAAATAAATCAGCAAAAACTGCTGCAGAAAAGGGTTACAATAATTTTATCCACCATGACCAAGGGGGAAAAATTTGAGAATAGATTATTCAAAGTACTGAGAAGCTGTAGCCAAGTTGTTCATTCTCGTGCCACACCCTATCAAACCAGTGGGATTGACAGCTTGAATGGTTTAATAGAATGATCAGAATGCGAGAACCCTTGCCAGCAAAGAAAGCTCTCCTAGACTGTCGATTGATCTGGCCTTCACCAACATCATGCACAGAATATAGTGACCAGTGGCAAAGACAGATGAACAATTCATATCACATAGCTGAAAGTTGAGACAGGCACTCTAACTCGAATTTACAGAGAGCATTATGTATCCTATTAATGAAAGCACATAGCATTCAGAAGCAAGTATGTGAAATGGTAGATGCACAGGTGATAAGGCTGTCATCTGACTATTACCCTGGTACCCAAAAAAGACAATGACACAAGATTTTGCATAGATTATTAGATTTTTAACATTTGCTGTAAATCTTTGATTTGATGAACAATCCTTTCTACATGGATTAGAAGTATGTCTATTGGAAGATACTCATGGCTAGCCGAGACATTGAGAAATCACTTCATCTGTGCAGGTCTTTTTGAATGGACCAGAATGCCTTTCAATTATAGACTGTCAATATTTCTGGAATATGTATTCATGGAGGATGACATTTTGTAAAAACCTAGTAATGTAGAAATTACAGTACAAGCTGTAGTTGAAAAAAGAAATGTGACTGTGTGAGCGATCATTCAACCTGCTCAGTTACAGTATTTCAAAATACAGAATAGCATCTCAGTCTCAGAATGCAGATGCCATGTGTGAGATGGCACTGCCACAAGACATTGGCGAAATAAAAAGTATCTTACATGAGATAGATTATTGTCGACAATGTGTTTTGAACTACGCTGATAGAGAAAAGATTGATAGAAATAACGAAAAAGTACAAATGGTTTTAATGGGGGAAAGTGGAACAGCGATCTTTGAGATCTTGAAAAGGCTGTTGCCCAATTAAACACTACTAGTCTAACCCCAATTTGAAACCATGTAAGCTATCGACGGATGTCGAGCTATGTGATTGGAGCAATCTTTGTTCACGAAGACAACCAAAGTATTGAGTGTGCAATTCAACATTTAAGTTCTACCCTAATAGACAGTAAACACATGAACTGGACTGAGGGACAGTGACAGAGCAGGCCTACGCATTAAAGAAGCTTGCATCAATATCTCTTTGATGTTAAGTTTAGTGGGTTAAATTTTTTGCAAACTGCTGAAGCGTCTATTTATGGAGAACTGGGTCATTCTAATAGAGATCAATTTCTCGGCATGACCCACTGATTTCTAGCTAAGCTCTGGCAACTTTTTATGAGTGTTGGAATCAATTTGAAAGCTGAACACCCAGAATCTGAATTTCAAGGTAACAATATGGTTAAGTCGGTGAATATTTTAAAACTAATTTGACTGGGATATGTTGCTGGTTATGGCATCTATTTTTGTTCGAGCTATACATGATTTTAATTGTGGCATCAACTAACATGTGATGTATTGATTTGAAATCAGATACTTGAGTGACAGATCAGACCATTCCATTGCTATGTATGGGTCTAAGATTGAATACATCAAAGGCTAGAAAAATATTCATGCATATATTATATGTCTAGGTTGCATTGACCAAGTGAAGTAGCAATATTTGACATGGGAGGCTATGTCATTCCGGAGGCATAAGATGTGAATTTACTTCACATCCATTTATAAGCATATGATGTACCGTATACTGATCTGTAAATCGAGTAATTTGCAGAGTTATTTAACTGTCTGCCTGCTGATTTTCTGCAGACTATATTTTCCAAGCTAAGCCACCAACAACTTTCAGTCAAATTATCAAAATGTTCAATGGGTCCAGTGTTAAAGCTCTTTAAAATTATTGTTTGGTGGCTTGCAGTCAGACAGATAAAGAAACCTGATGAGTATATGATGCATCACTGAGCATTGCATGTCTTAATTACACCATCAGTATTGAATGCTGAATATACTTGAATTGTGGTACCCATTAGCAGGGCTGGGATAACTGTAACTGACTGTAACTTAGTTACATTTTTAATGTAACTGAAGTAACTTGTAACTGAAGAATTTTTTAGTTAGAGTAACTGAAATGTAACCAGTTACATTGCAAAAGTAACTGCAATTTCAGTTACATTTCAAACTTTTTTACCAAATTTATTACAATTTTCTTAATTTGCTGCATAGCTGGTGTTATAGACGTGACACTCCAATATCCCAATTTCAATGTAATCATTAAGCTGTTGAATATATTGATGCTAATTTTACTGGAAGATGTTGATGCCATGGGCAACAACTTTATTTCCAAGCATCAGTGATATTTATTTTAGAAATTTACCATTGGAATGGTTGGCTGGATCAACTGTTGAATTGTAAAAGAAAGTTAAAATCTGCCACAGTATGTGTTAACAACACGTGCTGTTCTTCTCTTTATTGGGACAGTCACTCCAGTGGTAAATTTTCAAACATAAATCTTGCAGCCCACAAAACAGACATTAGACTCCGTAAGCATGTACTGAGAAACGCTCCTGAGAGGGCAGGACATAAACGTCTTCAGAAAACCTTGTATGTGATTTCGAAATTATTTTGTGTGGTCATCCTGGAGGAATGCTGTGCTAGTAATATTCAATAGGAGCCTTCCATACCAGGTCAACCGAGCTGTCACCACACGACCTGGTCACGCAGTGATTCCCATGGATACTTATGTAAGGCAGATAATGGACATTTCCAGCTTTAGCTATGCCACGCCCATCTCTAACTAAGCTCCACCCACACCTCACTTGTGTTGGGATCGATCGATTCCTGACCATCAATTTCCAGACGACTACACAGGTAAGCTGTTGAATATTTTGAAACTAATTTGACTGGGTGCTGGTGCTGCCTATAGGAGTCAAATTAGTTTCATATTTGACAGAATGTATATTAAATAGTAAAGACATACAATTTTGTACAACGTGTCAGACTATTAACCCTGCAACCCTTGAATTTGTTCAAGAAAATTTAAATTTTCTAATTGAAATTGTGCATTTGCAGCCCAAGAGAAGACTATTTTTTTAAATTTATCACTGCAATGACTGGCTTGGTTATCTAGCCAGTCATTCCAGCGATAAATTAAAAAAAATAGTCTTCCCTTTGGCTGCAAATGGACATTTCTCAAGACCACTGCTGAAGCCATTTTTAGCTGATATGAGTGTTAAATCTTTAAGCATTTAAAATGTACTAAATCGAGTCATTCATGCTGTAATAGATTATGACGTCATCCTCCATGTCACGTAGTTGATTATGACGTCATATGATAGATGGATAAACTGGAAAGGTTCATTGGAATAGACCTGGTAGTTGTGCTGATGGAGTGAGAATGTCTATATCATGACAACGATAATAGATGATTGTTCTGCGTGTTTTGAGGCATATCCGATAGCCACAAAGACACCACAGAATCAGTTCTTCACTCGACATAGTTAAAGGTAAATATTCAAACCAAAATACTTGAAAATAAAATTGCTAAAATTGTATACTTTTGGAGGCTTAAGTTGTGAACTTTAATGTAATAAAACAAAATAAATCTTAACAATTGAGGATTTCATTATGTATAAATTGAATAATTTTTTTTAGTTGTGATGTTGAATTAGGGACGCATGTCTCTAATTCAATTTCACCACGTAAAACATTATATTAATTTATAAGCAATGAAATCCTCAATTGTTAAGGTATATTTCGTTTCATTACATCTAGGCACACAAGTTAAACATCTAAAAGTATAAAATTTTAACAATTTTATTTTCAAGCATTTTGGTGTGAATATGCACCTTTAACTGGAGATCTGATTGCCAATCAAGGCAAGGAATGCTGCATGATCTTGATCAGAGGTACAAAGCACACTTGATCAACAAAGTCTGTACCACCACAGCTGAATGGATGTAGGCGTATATAACACTTCAACAGGACATTGCAAGAGTTGCAGGGTTCGTACAGGTCATGAGATTTTGCAGTCATGGAATTTGAAAATTTACATTCCAGGCCTGGCATTTATATCATAGGTCATGGAAAAGTCATAGAAATCGTAATCATGCAAAATAAAAAAGAAATTTGTTGGCATTAATTTTCGCTGTCGCCTCTATGCTATAAAAAATTACGACACCAGCTTAAAAAATGAGGCTGTGGCTTCATTGGTTTTTGCAAGGCGCAAGATTTACAATTTTGCAGAATAACTCAGATCGTAATTTATGGAGCTACGTCATAAACACAAATCTCTCAAAATATAAATTTTGGAGCTCATCGAGTTTGTTAATTTTGGTCATGAAGTCCAAAAACAAAAAAGGGTGTACCGTACCACTCCTGGAGTCGATCGACATTAATTTCTCATAAAAACACAGCTTAAGTATTTCATAGAATCTTTATTTCATGCAGTGTTTTTAAAACAAGTATACTGACATGAATTTATTTCTTAACCGTCTCGCTGCTGCAAGCCACCAGACAATAATTTCAATGAACAAAATCTCTTAGCTTGCTGAATATTTTGAAAACAATTTGACTGAAAGTTGTTGGTGACTTAGTCACCAACAACTTTCAGTCAAATTGTTTTCAAAATATTCAGCATGTCATGAGATATAAACCCTGTAATATATCGTCTGCAAAAACTCAGCAATCAGACAGTTAAAATGTGTGATAAACATTCAACTGAAGTGAGAATTGATTGAAATCAGAATTTATATGACAACAGAAATTTAAAAACCAATGTAATTGAGTATTAAATTCATAATTTGTAACTTAATAAAAATGTTGATTATTAAAATTTGTTTGTAGACATGGTAGAGTATTTTACAAATAAATTGAATTCTATAAACATTTAACAAGCGACCAACCAAAGGTCAGGTACATATTCATATTAACATTAAACAGTAGTAAGTGCAATGAATTGTGGGAAGATGGCTGGAGACCGAATCGTTCACCTGTAACATTAGCTTTAGAAGCGGAAACATGGAAAATAAGACTTAATAAGAGATATTTTTCAGTGCGAAAAAGTGTGGAAAACCAACTGAGTCGGACAGATGGACAGACAGATACTGAGAGAAAACCTATAGTCCACGACTAACTCTGGTTTTACTGGTAGGGACTAATACACAGATTTAGGCCGGAAATGAAAAAGAATTTGCAGAGAATGGGAATCTACACATCTTCTGTGGTCATGCTAGCCCCGTAAATAGGACACATGTCTAAATTTGGATAAATCTGTCCAATGGTATCTTATGCTCGCACAGTGCAGATTAGAAGGCATAACATAAAGTGAACAAAATCAGGCATCAATGAACAGTCTGAATTTAGTTGGTTTATAGTGGCCATAGGGGTTTTTTCAGGCCAGGTAAGCAAATGATAACTGTGGTCTCTCCCTCCATCGACCCTCACTTTTTCAACCCCTCCCTATATATCTAAGGGGGGGGGGGGGGGGGGGAGGGTAACGAGATGATCATTTAATCATTGATAGATAGACTCAGTTCAAACAGTGATTGTCTTGGAAATGAGCTTGAATGAACATACATTAAGTTAAATTATTTTCAAAATATTCAATAAGTTTCGAATTTAGGCACATTGAAAAAAGATTTAACTGAGTTTGATAAAAATTTGAGTGGTTAATGAGTATTGCTTTATCTGTCTGCCGGCTGAACTTCTGCAGACTACACTTCCCACAGGGTTTAACTCTGGATATGCTGAATATTTTGAAAAAAATTTGACTGAAAGTTGTTGGGTGGTAAATCCACCGACAATTTTCAGTCAAATTGTTTTCAAAATATTCAGTAAGTCCAGAGTTATTGCCCATTGAAATTATTGTCTGGTGGCTTGCAGTAGTCAGACAGTTAAGGACAGAGTTGATGGATGGATTATGGACAGTTGTCATGGCATAAGCTAACTAGAAGCCGGTAAATGAGTAGTTGTCTCCCTTATTACACAGCTATCTGTTATTAGTCCAATCATCTAGGTTGCTATAGTAACACACTAAGCACATGTGAGATTAACCCTTTAAAAAGAAAGGCTGGAATCCCGAAGTCAAATAAGCGTAAAGGGCAGAAATCCGGCATTGTAATACCTATGTGTGGAGCTAGACTGATATCACAATGAAACAGGAATATATCAATGTTCAGGACAGTTTTCTGTTCCGACCTTCGATTTATTATACTTACGGTACTTACTGATTCTCAGGTTTAAGTGAAATTTGAAAAATTCAGATTATGGTCTTTTTTCACTATAAATTCAGGATAGGCGTGTCTGACACCGGAATAATTCAAAGACAAAAAACAGGCCACAAATGAATTTTTCCACTTAAAAATCTCCCATGAGGTTCGGTTGTCTAAAATTCTCAAATTATATTTAACTCTCAAAATAGAATTTAAACCAATTTTATCTTCATATCACAGACTGACTTCTGAATGGGAAACTATTTGGCAAATTTTGTGGTAATACATTGACACAGCTTACAATTGGTGTTAATGGGCCGTGACGGACAAATCGGTTTGTATCAATAACAACGTGAAATAATCAGATTGAAGTGTTTATACTTAGAATGCGGTTAGTATTTTTTAGAAAATTGATTAATATTTTAAAATTGTGCTAATATCTTATAAAAGTTTGATTTGCTAATTGTATTTAACACTTTAACTCTCAAATCTGTTCATGAAAATTTCAATTTTTTAAGAAAAATATCCATTTGCAGAAGTTATTTTTGAAAATTTACCACTTGAATGACTGGCTCGCTTATCGAGCCAGTCATTCAAGTGGTAAATTTTCAAAAATAAAATCTTGGTCTACAAATAGACGCTTCTCAAGAGCACTACAGAAACTGTTTTGGCCAGCTTGACCATGCATGGGTTAATCAGCAAACTGTCTAAAACCCGCCTATGCAATGACCTTGAGGAATGCCCATGTGCGGGCCAAGAGAAGACTTGACTGGGAGCACGGGCTTGATGACACAGCCAGTCATTCCAGTGATATATTTTCAAATATAGTCTTTTCTTGGCCTGCAAATGGACATTCAGTGAGGAAAACTTAATATTTTCTTGACCAATCTTAACCATAAATGTGTTAATACACAAGGATTTTGATTTTCACCGTCAAACATGGGTGGGTGGGTGGGTGCGTATCTACGTGTGTGTGCGTGCGTGCGTGCGTGGGTCGGTTTCCGCGTGCGTTCTTGCTTGTATCTACATTTTCATTTCTGCTTTCAAACATTACATTATTATTTAAGGGCAATGCATCTTAATGATATGGAGTGCAATGTGTACTAACATGGGGTGGGGTGGTGAGTGGGTGGGGGTGGGGTGCGTGGATGTATCTCTATTGATTTGTATGTAAAGGTTTTATTTATTTTATTTAATTGTAAAATTTTAATCACTAAATTTATTAACCCGTTAATTGTCACGCCGGCCAAAACAGGCCTTTGCAGAGGTCTTAGAAATTGCTCATTTGTAAGTGAAGAGAAGAATCTTTTTCGAAAACTTACCACCTGATTGACTGGCTCAATAATCACAGTCGTTCCAGTGATAGATTTCCAAAAGTAGTCTTCTTTTCACCAGCAACTGGGCATTTGAGAAGCAAATCTTTTTTTACCAATCTTGACCACAAAAGGGTTAAATGATAATTTTAATTTCAAAATCTTTTAAACCTTTAGTCATAAATTTTCTTATAGAAAATGTCCATTTGCAGACCCAGAGAAGACTAGTTTTAAAAATTTATCACTGGAATGACTGGCTCGATTATCGAGCCAGTCGTTCTAGTGGTAAATTAAAAAAAATAGTCTTCTATTGTTCTGCAAGTGGACATTTCTCAAGACAACTGCAGAAGGCATTTTTTGTTAAAGGGTTAAATAAAGTTTTATACTCATAATTATTTTAGGAAATATTTTTTTTGTATGATTGTAGATAATTAATTATGTTCATAATTACCAGTTTATGCACAATACAAATAACAGTTAAAATCTTAAAATTTCTATATACAATAATTATGTACAAAATATGATCTATTATATTTACAATTAACAGATATTTTACAAATATTTACATCTTGTTAATTATTTACAAATAACATTGATAAACAAACAATATAATAAACAAATAATGCAATAAACAAATAATGTAATAAACAAATAATATCAATCATATAAATGTATGATTGATATTATTTACAATTAACAAACATTTTACAAGTATTTACATGTTGTTAAGTATTTACAAATAACATTGATAAACAATCAACATAATAAACAAATAA
This sequence comes from Chaetoderma sp. LZ-2023a, assembly GCA_034401795.1. NCBI lineage: Eukaryota > Metazoa > Mollusca > Caudofoveata > Chaetodermatida > Chaetodermatidae > Chaetoderma > Chaetoderma sp. LZ-2023a. Next base: position 20,590,302 of record CM067359.1, on the reverse strand, counting down.
TGCAATAAACAAATAATGTAATAAACAAATAATATCAATCATATAAATGTATGATTGATATTATTTACAATTAACAAACATTTTACAAGTATTTACATGTTGTTAATTATTTACAAATAACATTGATAAACAATCAACATGATAAACATATTCCGTAATAAACAATTAACATAAGAAACAAATACGTTAATTAATATATAAGCGCTTAATATCCTTCCTTAATCTCAAACCATCACATATTATTAACCCTTTAATGACCAAATTTGTTAAAAAAATTAAAATATTTACTTATTGAATGTCCATTTGCAGGCCAAGAGAAAACTATTTTTGAAAATTTACCACTGGAATGACTGGCTCGGTTATCGAGCCAGTCATTCCAGTGGTAAATTTTCAAAAAGTCTTCTCTTGGTCTGCAAATGGACATTTCTAAAGATCAGTGCAGAAGCATTTTTGGCTGATATTGGAGTTAAAGGGTTAGTATAATGGTGAGCCTAGCTAAAAGTGTCGCTCAGTCACATTATCATTCACATTTGCAAATATTTACAACATTAAATTCCCGGTCACCTATCGCTCGAGTAACATACATATTGACACGTGGTCTTTATTTGCACGTTTGATGGTTTTATGAATTAGAAACAGAAAAATTATTCTATATTCATTAGCAAGATAAGCAGACTAATTTAAATAATAAAATATAAATTTAAAATTAAACAATTTACAAATATTCCACAAAAATTGATTTTGGATGTTCAAGTTGAGGTTGACAGGTTTCTGGAATAATTATTGAGAATGAAATGTTAATGGCCCTGTATACATCCTTTAACCAGTTAAAGCTCCTGCAGTGGGCTTGGGAAATGTCGATTTGCAGACCAAGAGAAGACTATTTTGAAAATTTACTACTGGAATGACTGGCTCGATAACCGAACCAGTCATTCCAGTGGTAAATTTAAAAAAAATAGATTTCTCTTGGTCTACAAATGGACATTTTCTTTGAGAAAATTTACATTTTCTTGAACAAATTCAAGGGTTAAAAATCAAACTTGTTCAAGACAATTTCAATTCCATCAGAGAACATGTCCAGTTGCATACCAAGAAAAGACTATGTTTGAAAATTTATCATCAGAATGACTGTCTCAGTTATCGAGTCATTAGTCAGTCATATCTATGGTAAATTTTCAAAAATCCATTTCATCATCTGCAAATCAAAATTTATCTTGACCACTACATGGCCGGCTTGACCATTAAAAGGTTAATGTACATGAGACGTGTTACATAACAACACGGGAAAATCAGTTCCCTGTTTATTAAATTGTAAATTCATGAGCGACACAATGGCCCTTTGCCATTTATCCATCCATGACATGACATCATAATCAACTACGTGACGTGTAGGATGACATCACAATCAATAACGTCATGAATGACTCGATTTGGTCCGTTTTAAATGCTTAATAGTCCAATGCGTTGTACAAATTGTATGTTTTTACTATTTAATAAACATGCTGTTGAATATTTTGAAACTAACTTAACTGGGCGCTGTTACTGCTATAGGCAGCAACATCACCCAGTCAAATTAGTTTCAAAGTATTCAACAGCTTACCTGTATAGTTTTCTGGAAATTGTGTCAGGATGTTCAGGGATCGATTGATCCCAATATGTGTGAAGTGAGGGTGGAGCTTAACTAGGGATGTGCGGGGAATAGCTAAAACTGGAAAGGTCTATTCATACACATTCGTGACAAATCTTTCTATTTTCTTATTGATTATGACATCAGATACATGAGTGGCAGATCAGATCCCTTCATTTTCAATGAACGAGGATGAAATCATGTAGAGATGGTGTGTATGATACACATAATGGTGTGTATGATACACATAATGGTGTGTATGATACACATAATGGTGTGTATGATACACATAATGGTGTGTATGATACACATAATGGTGTGTATGACACACATAATGGTGTGTATGATACACATAATGGTGTGTATGACACACATAATGGTGTGTATGACACACATAATGGTGTGTATGATACACATAATGGTGTGTATGATACACATAATGGTGTGTATGATACACATAATGGTGTGTATGATACACATAATGGTGTGTATGATACACATAATGGTGTGTATGATACACATAATAACATGCTCATTTCCATTTAAGATTTTAAACAAGAGCAATCAGAGGTTGTAGACCCTCACCCTTCCATTTTTGTCACATTGTAAAAAGTTTTTGAATTTTCTTTTGATTTTACAGATTTTCATCGATCAAATTTGAGTTTCTAAGATATTCACAGATACAGACTTTGATCCGATCCGGATCATGGCCGAAGTCTGGAAAGCCTCTTGTCCCTCTAGTTCCTTCTACATGTTAAAATTTGAGCAAAATCAAATCAAGATTTTTAGATATTGCTCGGTACACAGACAAACAGACAGGCAGGCAGGCAGACAGACAGACAGAGACAGGCAGGCAGGCACAGACAGACAGATATGACTGCAATACCCTCTCTGATTGCAATACCCTCTTCCACTAATGGGGCAAGGTTAAATATCAAGCTTAACATATCTATCAGCTTAGCCCTTTCAACAGCTAATCACTAAAATAATCAAATTCTTTAATATGCACAGCATATTCTGTTGAATATTTAAAAATTAATATGACTGAAAGATGTCAAAATATTCAAAATTTTCAAAATAACTTTCATGGTTGCTTGCCCTGAAATTGAGATACAGGGAACATATTAGGGTTAAGCCGCTTCAGAATGACAATAAGAAAGAGGCCCAATGGCCTGTGATGCTCACCAGGACCATTAACATTTGAACCATTTTCCTTTAAATATACATAATGGATAATTTTTGGTAAGTTCAAGCCGACCTCCACAAATAAACTGACCATAGGATAGTTTTATTGAAATCGGTCTATGGATTAAGGAATAATAAAAATTCTGAATAGAAATCCTAGAGCCTACCACTATAGGGTTCTTCCAGGCCAATTTAGTTCAAATCTGTCATGAGGGTGAGGAGATATATTTTGACACTTTCCTGTAAATTCTTTTACAAGTAAGATTTTTTACAAAAAAATTGATCAATCAAAAATCTGAATAGAAGCTCCATAGGATCCTTTAACCCAAATTTGCCTGAAATCCGTCAAAAAGCTAAGGATGAGATGTGTTGTGATACTTTCCGGTAAATTTGTATAAAATCTAAGATTTTTTATATTAAAAAATCGAAATTCTAGAGCCTACCTCCATATGATCCTTCCAAATTAAAAGTAAAATTTGCTAAGCGGTTTAGGAGTTGTGTTAAAGCAAAAGTTGACAGATGGATGGATGGACTGTTGCCATAGCATAAGCTCACTTGCCCATTCTGGCCAGGTCAGCTAAAAACAAACTTGATAATGTATGAATCTGATCGGTCACTCAAGTATATAATGACATAATCAATTACGTCACATGTAGGCTGACATCACAATCGTAATTTACCGACAATACACTGTAATGAAGCTGGAATAGCCTAAATGTACAAATCATATGTCTTAGACGGCGTTACTATTTAGGGGGATACCTAGAAATGGATCTCTAGCTTAATAATTCTGATATTAACCCCTCTGGTGTCAACAGCACACTAAAGCCCTCAAGATACTATTTATTTTGATTAACCATTTAATTGCCAACACTTTCACGGGAATTGTGATTTTTTGCAGCCAAAAAGGGTATTTTTGTAAATTTATAAAAAAAAAAAAAAAAAAATGGAATTCTGTTATCCTTCAAATGGACATTCATCAAAAGTGTAAGGGTCAAGAAAATTAAAATCTCTGCTTAGCCAGTCTCCAATTGCAAACCAAGAAGACTATTTTTGAAAATTTACCACTGGAATGACTGGCTCGGTTACCGGTTTCCAGTGGTAAATTTTCAAAAATATTCTCTTAACCTGCAAATGGCTATTTTTCAAGGTCACTGCAGATGTAGTTTTTGACCAATTTGACCATTAAATGGCTAAGTTTACACAAGAGAGGTTAAATGAGACCGAGTCTCAAGCACTCTGGCTCTCAACAAAATGTAAAAGCTGATCTGGTTTGTATCGCTACGATAATATAACCAAAGCGAATTCTGAAACGAATTTCATATTTCTTTATTAAGCAGAATCCATTTTCTCTTGCTTGTTTGATGACTTGATCTGTGCCTCCTCGTGCTGTTTTCTGAACTCATCCAGTTCCAGACAATCCTCCAGGAATTGTTCCATTGTTTGGTAGAGGTGCCAGCGCGTGGTCCCGCCAACCAAGCCATGATGCTCGTCCGTGTACAGCTACCGGAAGAGGATGGAAGGACAGTTAATCAAGCCAGAAACAACTGAGGATTCCAGTTTATCCAACAATTATATGACGTCATAATCAACAACATGACGTCATAATCAATTACGTCATGAATGACATAGATAAGTTCGTCACAAATGCTTAATTGGTTGATGGACTAAGGATTGTTGTACGAATTGTATTTCTTTACTATTTAATAAACATGCTATTGAATATTTTGAAACTAATTTGACTGGGCGCTGTTGTTGCCATAAGCAGCGACAGCACCCAGTCAGATTAGCTTCAAAATATTATTACAAGAGATTACCTATATAGTTTTCCGGAAATTGAGATTCAGAGTGTGGGGTTCGATCACGCTTCTAGTCTGACTGCATAGCACAAAAAGACCATAATTTTATCCAGCTATGCGCAGTGAAAGAGAAGACTATACACATATATATATATATATATTTGAAACTTTATCATTGGAATGACTGGCTCGGTAATCATTTCAAAACAGTCTCCTCTTGCCCTGCAAACATACATTACACAAGGCTGACTCGACCATTAGAGGGCAAAAAATTGGTAAAGAAACTGTGCACATGTGCATGTTTGTCCATCTGTGTCTGCTTAATAACTCAAGTACTACTGTTATCTCGAAGAACGCCCTTGGACTTTTAAGCCTTTGACCTTTGAATTTGTTCAAGAAAATAAAAATTTTCTCATAGAAAATGTCAATTTGCAGACCAAGAGAAGACTTTTTTGAAAATTTTACCACTGGAATGACTGGCTCGGTTATCGATCCAGTCATTCCAGTGGTAAATTAAAAAAGTCTTCTCTTGGTCTGCAAATGGACATTTCTCAATACCACTGCAGAAACCGTTTTTGGCTGATATGAGTGCTAAAGGGTGAAGGGTCAAAAGGGTCAAAGGCTGAGTTCATGGCAAATGGTAGAAATGTAAGCGTCGGAATTCCGTGAATATATATGTTTATACCTGCAATCTGAACTGGATATTTTCATCCGTTAATGCTTTAATAAGCTGTGCCGAGTGCTGGAAGTGGACGTTATCTGGGAATAGACAAATATACAACACTCAAGAAAACCCTGTTAAGTAAACCTCTTGTTAACTAACTGACTGATGCAAGCCACCAGACGATAATTTCAATGGGTAATAGCTCCGGACCTGCTGAATATTTTGAAAACAATTTGACTGAAAGTAGTTGTTTGCAAAATACTCAGCAGGTCCAGAGTTAAACTGCATGGAAAATGTAGTCTGTAGAAATTTAGCAGTCAGACAGTTAAGTATATAGGTAAGAATTTAAACGAGACCAGGAATTCTTAATTCCGCACCCCACCCCCTCATACACATGCACGCATGTATGAAGGCATGCATGCACATTCTACATCAGACCACATTAATATTCCCAATCATGGCCACAGCAAAACATGTATATAAATCCTCTGTTGAGCTTCCTATATGGAGCGAAACGCCATAAAGTCAGATCTCAGAATGGGTTTGGACTCAGATCAGAATGGGTTTGGAAGCTTCTCTCCCACTGCCATACTATTTATCGTCAGAGTCACTCATCCCTACCACTAATTCCCTGTTTATACCAAAAGGGAACACACTGTGTATATCCACATACATGTGCAAAACAATGGCACACCCAGGCCATTTACCCTTCAAATGCTGACATTTGTTAGTCGCAGAGGCCCTACAGCTAAGGTCCAGCTAAGAACAATCAATGAGCTCATGCTCAGTAGCAGGGACCCTGAATCAAGGGTCTCCAGCTAAAAACTATCAGTGAGCATGTACACGCATATGCTCAGTGGCAGGACCCTGATTCAGAGTCCAGCTAAACAGTGAGAATGTGCGTGCACATGCTCAATGGTGGGTACCCCTGCCGGGTCCCATGGCCTATTAATAGGAGGCATTGCACCAGTGTCGGGCATCTGACTTTCGTCCTCCAACCGAAGACAAGCGTTAGGTATACTTCAGCGACATGGCTTATCATGTTTTACCAGTTTAAATTAATCAGCAAAATATGGTAGGAGCCAATACAGACAATCTCCACCCAGAGATATTCCTGTGCTTCATCTCAAAGCTAATTCTTCTCATAGAAGTAGCATGAGAAGGGGGGGGGGGACAGGTACCTCGCCTCCCCTCCCCTCTTATGCAGGGGAATCAAGACTTCAAACTGAGGATTCAAGAGCAATAAAGCACTTCCTAACCGTAGGATAGAGCATGCTTCTTACCGCATTACCCAGGTTCTAAGACGGGACCCATGTACAAACATAAACACTCCAATCAGGAGATGAAAAAGGAAGCATACAGGATATATAATCGCCACACCATGAAATTTCTAGGCACCAGCCATATGGTTAAAGAGCCCTTAGCCAGTAGGCTGTCTCCCTACCCTCTGTTCCCCCATCTGACATTATAGATTCTTCAACAAAGCTCTTTTCCAGCACACATTCACGACGTCACTGAACGACGTATCTGCAAATCTTGATGATATCACACCTCTAGGACATCAGGTCTAACTCCGGCATTAGCCTACCTATGCATGTTTGGCCAGACATTCGAGAAAAATATAATATTGCCTAAAAACCTTATGGTGTTTATCTGCAAACCCCCACATGCAAACATGTATATAAATCCTCTGATGAGCTTCCCACATGGAGCGAAATGCCATAAAGTCAGATCTCAGAAGGGGTTTGGAAACTCCTCTCCCACTGCCATACTATTTATCATAAGAGCCACTCATCCCTACCACTAATTCCCTGTTTATACCAAAAGGGAACACACTGTGTATATGCACATATATGTCCAAAACAATGGCACACCCATGCCATTTACCCTTCAAATGCTGACCCTTGTCAGTCGTAGGGGCCATACATACAGGGTCCAGCTAAGAACAATCAGTGAGCATGTGGACGCACATGCTCAGTAGCAGGGACCCTGAATCAAGGGTCTCCAGCTAAAAACTATCAGTGAGCATGTACACGCATATGCTCAGTAGCAGGGACCCTGAATCAAGGATCTCCAGCTAAAAACTATCAGTGAGCATGTGCACGCACATGCTCAGTAGCAGGGACCCTGAATCAGGGTCCCCAGCTAAGACCAATCAGTGAGCATGTGCACGCACATGCTCAGTAGCAGGGACCCTGATTCAGTGTCCAGCTAACCAGTGAGCATGTGCGTGCACATGCTCATTGGTAGGTACCCTTGCCGGGTCCCGTGGCCTATAAATACGAGGCACTGCACCAGTATAAGGGCATCTGATTTTCGTCCTCCAACAGAAGACAAGCGTCAGGTATATATACTTCAGTGACGTGGCTTATCATGTTTTACCAGTTATAACCTTTAGTACCCTTCTGGATGGGGACTTTATTCAAGGGGCCACAGCCATAACCATTTAATGGTCATACTGGCCAAAGCCGTCCTCTGCTATGGTCTTGTCAAATGTCCATTTACAGGCCAAGAGAATAGAATTTTTGAAAACTTACCACTACAATGACTGGCTCGATAAGCGAGCCACTCATTCCAGTGACAACCTTTCAAAAATTGGACATTCAATAGGCAGATATTTAGATTTTCTTGAACAAATTTGACCATTGAATGGTTGACGAAGCTCTGAAGTCACCCATGTGCTCTATTTTCAAATGAATCAAAGGATAATGCAATCCCAATCTTACCATCTCCAGAGCCATGTATTAGCAAGAAGCCAGACTGAGGGAAATCTTTAGCGTGTCGTGCAACAGTTGCCATCTGAAAACAAGAACATCAATATGCCGTTCTTTATAGTTCTTTATTTGGAGAATCCTCCACTACTTTGGAGCATCACCACCTATGGTAAAACAATATAAAAAATGAAACTTCTGGCAGTACTTATTTAACCCTCAAATTTGTTCAAGAAAATTTCAATTTCTCATAGAAAATGTCCATTTGCAGACCAAGAGAAGAGTATTTTTGAAAATTTACAACTGGAATGACTGGCTCGGTTATTGAGCCAGTCATTCTAGTGTTAAATTTTCAAAAATACTCTTCTCTTGGTCTGCAAATGGACATTTCTCAAGACCACTATAGAAGCCCTTTTTGGCTGAGATGAGCATTAAAGGGTTAAAACACTTGAATAGGTAAAACATTAAAGGTTCTATTGTCTGAGGAGAAGTCAACATATACACAAAGAAACCATTAATAAAATAAACAGCCAAATGATTAAAATAAGTAAGGACCATGAGATAGATAGTTATATGATATTGATTAGATTATATTAAGACAATTAACGCAAAACGTCAAATTTCAGACAAATTCTGCTGTCATGCTATCTCCTTCTAAACGGTTTACTGGACTTCAATGAAATTTATTATGTGAGTGAAGATTGCGTCATGACATTTACATTGGACAGCTTCCCCTCAAAGGTTTGCAGATTTACAATTGTACACCAACGATGGCAGGTTCTAGTTATTATTATTATTATTATTATTATTATTATTATTATTATTATTACCTTGTAGCCTTCTAAGTTTTCATCGGCTGTAGGAAAGCCCATATATCGCTCAGTGTATATACTATCTGTAAACATAAAACAAAATTAAACGTTTATGCTGCTGTTATGACTAAGAGGCGAGGATATAAATTCTAGGTAAAAATAGCAACTTTCACAAATACTATTTCCAAAATTAACCACACTTATCGATAACCGAGCCAGTTATTCCAATGGTAAATTTTCAAAAATAGTCTTCTCTTGGTCTGTAAATGGACATTTTCTATGAGATAATTGAAATTTTCTTGTACAAATTTGAGTGTTAAACAGTTAATGGACCTTTCCAGTTTATCCATCCATCATATGATGGCATAATCAATGTGATGTGTCAGATGACATCATAATCAAGTACAGCATGAATGACTCGATTTAGTACATCTTAAACGCTTAATAGTCTGACATGTTGTATGAATTGTATGTCTTTACAATTTAATAAACATACTGTTGAATATTTTGAAACTAATTTGACTGGGCGCTGTTGCTGCCATAAACAGCACTCCGACAAATTAATCTCAAAATATTCAACAGCTTACCTGTATAGTATTCTGGAAATTGATAGTCAGGGAATTCAAAGATCGATCTATCACAACACGAGTGAGTGTGGATGGAGGTAAGCTAGAGACAGGCGGGGCGTAGCTAAAACTGGAAAGGTTCATTAAACATTATTCAAAGGAGCATATATTATTCACTCTTTTCAAACTTAGTCAATAAGATTTAATTATGTGATGGTCAAGAATAGCTAAATCTTTGTTTATTTGCAGGCCAACAAGACATATTTTTTGAAAATTTATTACTGGAATGACTGGCTCTGTTATCTCTTATTTTATGTCAGAGTCAAGTGGATCATGATACTCACCGTAATATCGCCAGTCTGTTACCGGGGCAACAGCCATACCACATTTGAAAATAGTGTCTTGACGCGACAACGCCTGCGCCGTCACAAAGCCACCGTACGACTGTTAATATGAAGGATATGATATAATAATACAGGCATAGCTTAAATCACCCATTCATAGCCACAGTTTCTAATAGGACAAGGGCCGTAAATTCTTTAAATCTAAATCTCTGAAAAAGTACAGCGACTTATATTAGGTAGATACATTTGCCGTTTTAAAGTTGCTAAGAAATTGCGTCAAATACGAGATTTACAGTAGGATACTCGTCACCAGAACTGCAATAGGGGAATGGTGTGACTCCACCACCATGCGATATTATTTAGGGGATTGACAAACTATTAATTAATCGAGGGCTCCATCGCTAGCCGTCTAGGTTTAGCATGTGATGGGCTAGATTTAAAACATTTGCATCTGGATTCCCAGAATCTAACTTTAAAGGTAAATGTACAGGTAACCAGCTGCAGTTAAATTAGAACCAAAATATTCAACATAACATTTTAAGTAAATTATAAATTCACCAAAGACACATTCATGACAGACCTTTCGATTTTCATGACAGAGCTATGCCATTTTAATTGTGACATCAGCTGACATGGGATGTATATGATTATGACGTTTATGCAACACATCACATCCCTCCATTGGTCAAAGTTACACGGAGATTCCATGAAAGCTGACCTTCAAGATGTCTGCTTGCTATTTTCAATCGATCAATGGCACAGAGAGATACACAATAGAAACCGATTTTTAGATGGTCACTTGGTGGTCATTTTGTCACTAAATGGATTGCACTAAATCTGTCATCCATCCATCACAACCGCAGGGCTGTAACTTGATGCTTATAGTGAAGCATCATTTGATGGTCACCCCGGCCTAAACCAGCCTTTGCAGTGATCTTGAACAATGTCCATTTGCCGGTCCGGAGAAGAATATTTTTGAAATTATACGACTGGAAAAACTGGCTCGATAATCGAGCCAGTCATTCCAGTGGTAAATTTTCAAAAATAAGCTTCTCTTAGTCTACAAATGAACATCCAGTGTGCGAATATATTTCGATTGTCTTCACCAAATTTAGCCATTAAAGTGTTAACGGTCAAAGCCGCAAACAGCTTGCTTAGTGAACGTACATTTGCAGGTCAAGTGAAGATAATTTTTGGAAACTGACTACTGGAATGACTGGTTTGATTATCGATCCAGACATTCCAGTTGCAAATTTAAAAAAAAAATTTATTTTATCGGGTGCGAAAGGGCATTTGCTATAACAAAATTAAAATTTCTTGACCATATTTGGTAGTAAAATGGTTAACCCTTTAATGGTCACGATTTGTCAAAACAAGAGCCATCAGAAGACGGCATATCCGCCCCGCCCCTCCCCCCCATATGGATCCAAACATTTCAGGTAAATATACATCAAGAGTGGACATACATGTAACCTTAATTGTAAAGGACAATATTTTAGAAAAACTAATCAATGAAAAATGTAACTCCTCATAAAACCCAAATTCCTTTGTCACTAAGTGTAATGCAGTTTATGTATCAGCTTTAAGATATTTAAAGGGGGATAACTCTGTAATGAACAATTTTTAGGCCACGAAAAAAGCACATGCAGATCTGCACATGATACTGATAATGTCGATGAAATTTAAAGTTAATCCATTGAGACCTCTAGAAGGAGTTGCATTGACAAGAAATGATTGTCAGAGATGGATGGACAGACAGATGGACATACATACATTTTGGACAGACGGATGGATGTACAGGTCCACGGACAGCACATGAACACCTTCACGTGTTAATGATAACACTTATTAAGTTTCAAAAGAATCGGAGCTAAACTGTAGGAGGAGAGGCGTTGACAAGAAATGATTGGCAACACAGTTTATGTTCCGGCTTTAAGATATTTAAAGGGGGGATAACTCTGCAATGAATAATTTTTGGGTGGCAAAAAAAGCACATGCCCATTGCACATGATACTGATAATGTGGAGGAAATTTTAAGTTAATCCATTGAGACCTCTAGGAGTTGCGTTGACAAGACAGGGATGGACAGACGGACAGACATGCTGATCGCTATATCCCCCGTCTTCCAGACCGGGGGGGGGGGGGGGGGGGGGGGGGATAAAAATGAAATATTTTGCTAAGTAAACGTCCAATTGTAGGCCAAGAGGCTATTTTTGAAAATCTACCATTGGCATGACTGACTCATTTATCGACCCAGTCATTGCAGTGGTAAAATTTCAAGAATAGTCTTCTCTTGGCCTGCAAATGGACATTTCTCAAGATCACCCAAGACGCTGGTTCTGGCCGGCTTGACCATTGAAGGTTTAAGATGTATATCTATTATGATTTATCTCTACTCACCCATCCCCAAATCGCGAGCTTGGTCGATTCCACGTAATGGAGGTTGTTGAAGTATCTGTGAAACATACAACATCGAGTGATAAACAGAAATGATCATTAAATATTATCTACGTTCGCAATAACTGTCTGTCTGCTAAATTTCTGCACACTACATTTTCTATGGAGTTTAGCTCTTGATATGTTGAACACTTTGAAAAAAATTTGACTGAAAGTTGTTGGTGGCTAAGCCACTGACAACTTTCAGTCAAATCATTTTCAAAATATTCAGCAGGAGTTATTGCCCATTGAACTTATTGTCTGGTGGCTTGCATGAGTCGAAAACAAAAACAGAAACATGCTACTTCGTAAGACATGTTCTGGTGATTATTTTTAACATAATTGGATTAGAAGATGTTGCTTCCTCTTCCAATCCAATTATATTCATAATATTCAACAGTACATTTTATTTCTGTTTTGGAAAATATTTCAAAGTTATTTCTGAGCTGTACTGTACTCACTTCATAGCCTCAAGCTGATCATCAATTTCCACTGTGCCCAGACGTTTATACACCTGATGCAGAAATTTGTCACCACGCCCGCCAGACCCACGACCATCAATAGAACCATAGATGATGTTATGCGAACTTGTCAAATATGTCTCCCATCCGAGCGAGAACTTCTCTGTGACTTTCTGACTCCCAGGTCCACCATACCTGAAGCAAACGAATAAAGATAATGTTAGATAGCGTCTTATATCATAGTATTGAAGCAAGATGGCGTAAACGAGTAAAACTATGACTTTGATCCTTAGATGTACTTTTCAAACTTAATTGCGACTTGCACTGATGCAGAGGTAGTTATCAGTCAGCATGTATGATGCCGATTTGCTCCATGGAATGGATCCAATGAGATTCACATTCTAACGCGTAGCCAATATGTTGGCGGAATCGTATGGAAGCACTACGATAGCACTGCCATAGCTCAGGAAGATGTGGCTACTGCGGGCTGTGGTGGGTTCGTGGTAGGCATTTTGTGGAAGCAGTGTGATGGAGTGGAGCTGAACAATGGGATTACCACCAAACCCATTACGACGTTTTGTTCAGCATACCTCATGGTGCTAGGCACAACACAAACCATAGAAGCTAGGATCTAGTATCCATCGTCGTTAATCCATGTCTGAAAGCTGACATGTTTGTATCAGTGCTTTGCTTGTCTCTGAGCTTCAGAGCTGCCTCATCTTAAGTATTAAATCTTCTTTAGTCTTCTGGTAGGACTGACTGGCTGACTGACACCCGACTATCAGTATAGGTGTGAATCAGCCATTGATTTCAATCAGAAGAGAGAAGATACTATTCAAACTTAGCATGATAATGGACATATATGTTTTCATTGGCCCTCTACCCGAACATGTCTACCAGAACACGCACCTTTAGAAGTATACACGCAAAATATTTTTTTTAATACATTACCTCGCTAAGTTATATACTGAGCTTCGATCATCAATGGCATCAAAACGTGTGATTTTAGAACTGAGTTCTCATTAACCGAGTGGCAGGCAAGACAGGGATTAACCATTTAACACTTAAATCAGTCACCAAACAGCTTCTGCAGTGGTCTTGAGAAATGTGCATTTGCAGAGCAAAAGTCAGTGGTAAATTTTCAAAAACAGTCTTCTCTTGGTCTGCAAATGGACACTTTCTATAAAAAATTGAAATTTTCTTGAACAAATTTGAGTGTTAAAAGGTTAAGCAGGATGAATAGTTTGCAATTACTTAACATGGACACACCCACAGGCACATACACATACACACACTGCATGCACGCACGCAGACACACGCACACACACTTTATAAATACGTACACATTAATGAGGACGGGATATGTGAGGACTTCGTCGAATTTCAGTTCCGGTGGCAGAAACATCTGACCATACACCTCTATAGAAAAAATATAATCATAAAGAATGTACTAAATTTTGAAAACAATCTCGAATATACTATATGTTATTATCTCACAGTGAATTGGTCATTTTACGGTGAACATACAAACACTATGATCATGTCCCACGCTAGCGGGATTGTCTCTGGCCAGTGGATTCAGATTTATTTTCTGATTGATACAGAAGCCGGTGATTACATTCTTGTGTTAAGATTTTTAGTCAAATAGGAATGGCAGTTTCAGAAAAACCTTCCATTAATTGACAGACAGTCAGGCAGACAGATGGACGAACAGATGGGCAGACAGACAGACAGGTAGGCAAGTACCAGGTAGGCAGTCATGGAGAGATTCTGATTATTCTGCAGTCACAAACGATTAACACACAAACACAAATGGAAAATGTATATATTATATCCACAATACATATAGAGCAGTGCCACTCTCAATCTAAAACTGATCATGCGAGAGAGAGAGAGAGAGAGAGAGAGAGAGAGAGAGAGATAGAGAGAGAGAGAGAGAGAGGGAGAGATAGAGAGAGAGAGATAGAGAGAGAGATGGCGGGAGGGGGGGGGGAGAGACGGAGGAAGGGAGAGAGTAGATAGGCTGGGGAGGGTATTGAGAGACAAATTCTTTTACATGACTTACTGTAGTCTCCATCCTCCATCTCCACTTCAAAGTATTTTTTCTTTGGTAGAGCTCGTGTGGCAAGCTTAGCCCTCACAGCGGCATTACTCTCAAACATAATCACTGAAAGGAAACACATAAACACTCACACAATGATGTGGTCATGTGATCAGTGACAGTGCGATGTAGGTACAAACAAACTGATTTGCAATGAATATCATCAATGTGTGTGCGTGCGTGCGTGCGTGCGTGTGTGTGCATGCATGTGTGATGAATGCATGTATGAGAATGAGTGTAGTCCACTTTGGTACATTGATGTCACTTATACGGAAACAGCGAGTCTGTGCACGTGCATGCATGCATGCATGTGTGCGTATATGTATGTGCATGCATACACATTGTGTGTGTGCATATGTTCCCCGCCCTACAAGATGATTAACTCATACCTGTATTATCAAAATTGGATCTGAGAGTAAAGTACGGCACTCCTGGTCCCTTACAGCCGAGAATGTAGTATTTTCCCGTGTTACTGAACTGAGCTGACACATACTGACAGTCGTCAGCGAGCTCGCATGAATGGCAGGTTATATAGTTATAGCCATTCCTGTCTGGGAGACCAACACTGTCAATGAAAGAAAAATATACTCTTAACACTAACCGTCAAATTTTGGTCAAAATATTTTTGATTATTTCCTTATTGAATGCCCATTTATAAGGCAAATGAATGGAAATGTTGAAAATTTATAACTGGAATGACTGGCTTGGTTATCAAAATTTCTACTCTATTGATATGTAAATGGACATTCCACAAGACCACACACAGCACAGACCGGTTTTGACCAGTATGACAATTAAACCCGTTAAACAGTCAAATCCCAGAAAAAGTATATTCGTTATGATATAAAACTGATTCTGTTGAATATTTTGAAATAATTTTGACTGGAAGACATTGCTGCCTAAAGCAGCAATGGCTTCCAGTCAAATTATTTTCAAAATATTCAACAGTTTTCTGGCAGGGATGTATTGAAGATTAGATAAGGGGAATTCGCTGGTGAGACTTAAAGGAAAGGAAAAGGGAAGTAACATATGCTCTTGAATGACAGCTTTATTTAATATTCAACCTATACCCATCAGTGAAAAACAGAAATAAATCCGAATAATTAGAAAAAGCATCCAAATACCATTTATGGCATTATGGCGGGAACCAATTAGTGATGAAATTGGACCCATGCGCTCTGGTGTATGCGTGAATAAATAATACCTGTTATAGCCGGTCGTATAAGCTTAGTTATATTCGCGCTAAGCTGATTAGTCACTGCGTTAAAATATTCAGTAGGCATCATATTGCGACCTTGGAAACCAGCAGTGTATTTTGAAATCATTTTGACCGAAACTTGTTGCTTCCACCAGACAAAAAGTCACTTTCAAATATAACATTTTCAAAAGGATCAATAGTGAATTAGCAGTAGCAAGTTAATCGTGCTACAACGGCACCTATAGAGAATACCATTCATCACGCTTACAAAACTATATTCAGGCATGCTTTCGTTATAGTCAGGTAGGCCTATGAGGTATACCTACACAACCAGTTGACACAAGGCGGAGTGAGAAGCACCAGCTTGGTCACTAATTGGCTCCAAGTTATGCGCTCCTAGATTTAGTAAATACTTTTTTGTAAATAATCCCTATTGATTTCCATTTTCACCCATGGTAGTTCTAATATTGTTTGAGATTACCAATAAACATTATTTGTTATTTCCCTTTTCCGTTCCTTTAAGATCTGGATAGATTTGTACATACAATACCGCTCTTAAATAAGTTAATACTTCCAAAACAAAAACAAAACTATGCTAGTTAGTAAGAAATGTTCTGTTGAATATTTTGGACATAATTGGATTTGAAGACATTGCTGCCTAAAGTTACGAGCAGGCTTGGGTACAAGTGCAAATGCATTTGCATTTAAATACAGTTATGAAATTTCTGACGCATTTGCTTTTGCACATGCACTTCAATCTCATGTATTTGCATTTGCATGAAAAGTTTTGCATTTGCATTTGGTTTCTTTCAGAGACACTACATTTCTCATTTTGCATTTCATTCAAAATTGACTGGAACCAGATTCTGCAAATAGCAGCAACAGCTTCCAGTCCAAATTAAACATCTGAATTGTATGGGTTGATCGATCCCTGAATGCCCTATCTATCAATTTCCTGAAAACTATGCAGGGAAGCTGTTGAATATTTTGTAACTAATTTGACTGGTTGCTGTTGCTGTTCTCAAGCCCACTCTCGAAGCCATTTTTGGCCAGGCTAAAGAACCGCAGCCTTATGGTCCAATAAATCTCAATCACTGCGACCATGCTTACAATAAATCACTCAATAATTACTAACTACATAGTGGTGCTTAGCGGGTAACAATTTAAGACAGATTAAACTATTTCATTTACCTGTAGAGGTGTCGTTTCCTCGGATCACTTCCCGTTCCGATATAATACCTAGAAAAATATAACACAAATGAAAACAAGAACAATCAGACATTGCAGATGCTCGCCATTTTTGTCACATGGTAAACGTTTTTGTATTTTCTGGATCTTTTTTCAGATCACGCCAAAATGTTTATGTTCCTACTTGTTGTGTTAAAAAAACACTAGTTCCCGAGATATCCATAGATCCAGAATTTGATCCGATCCAGATCTGGGTTCTTTTATCTGGATGACAGGTAACATCTGCACGGCAAGTTCCTTCGTTGTCTTAAAATTTGAGACAAATCGGATCAGTAATTTTCGCGATGCAGTACAGCTCAGTAATAACTTAGAACATAGTGATGAATATTTTGAACATAATTGGATTGATCTTCCAATCCAATGGGCCTTTCCATTTTTAGCTATGCCCCGCCCATCGCTAGCTAAGCTCCACCCACAC
Organism: Chaetoderma sp. LZ-2023a; assembly: GCA_034401795.1. Taxonomy (NCBI): domain Eukaryota; kingdom Metazoa; phylum Mollusca; class Caudofoveata; order Chaetodermatida; family Chaetodermatidae; genus Chaetoderma; species Chaetoderma sp. LZ-2023a. The sequence continues at coordinate 20,572,732 of CM067359.1, read as the reverse complement.
CTCGCCGTGTTTGGATTGATCGATCCCTGAATGCCCTATCTATCAATTTCCTGAAAACTATGCAGGGAAGCTGTTGAATATTTTGTAACTAATTTGACTGGGTGCTGTTGCTGCCTATGGCAGCAACAGCACCCAGTCAAATTAGTTTCAAAATATACAACAGAATATTTATTAAATAGTAAAAGCAAACAATTTGTACAACAACGCATAGACCGTCTTCAAATATGCGTTCGTGACGTACTTATCGACGTCATTCATTATGATGTCATTCTACACACTGCGTAGATTTTTATGACGTCATATGATGGGTGGCTACTCTGGAAAGGTGAATTACGTTCAAAATATTAAACGGAACATTTCTTACATCTTGTTCAAAGTTGTACTAACTAGAATGTTTCTTGTGTTTTGGAAATCTGTACCGTACACCTCCGGACAATCGCATGAGCATGCACACACGCAGACAGACAGACAGACAGACAGACAAACCCGATGGGAAGACCCTCTTTTCCTTATGGGTGAGGGTAACAACAACATAAAACTACAGAGTTCACTGATTGATCCGAGTCCGGGAGAGCAATAACATTCTAGGTGGTCAAAGAACACAACAAAAATCAATGGATGAATCAAATCTGTCACTCAAGTATTTGACATCATAATAAAAAACTTATTAATGCTTGAACACTGATATCAGTCAAAAACGGTTTCTGTAGTGGTCTTGAGAAATCTCAATTTGCAGACCAAGAGCAGATTATTTTTGAAAATTTACCACTGGAATGACTGGCTCGATAAGGGAGCCAGTCATTCTAGTGGTAAATCTTCAAAAATAGTATTCTCTTGGTCTGCGAATGGACATTTTCTATGAGAAAATTGAAATTTTCATGAACAAATTTGAGGGCTAAAGGGTTTAACTGATGTCACACTTAAATGACATACCTGACACAAAAGGCCACTCTGCATCACTACCTGTACTTGAATAAATTTTAACACTGAACCATGACCTCCCAGTTTCACAATTTCAACGTAACAATACATGCTTGCTGTTTAATATTTTGAATCTAAAATGTTTTTTAACAGAATCTTTATTAAATTGTGAATTCACCAAAAACATATAATTAAATTCAGATGGTGGGAAAGCGCAACCATTTAATGGCCAAGCCGGCCAAAACCGGTATCTGCAGTGGTCTTAGGAATGTCCATTTGTAGGCCAAGAAGACTATTTAAAAAAATTTTTACCTCTGGAATGCCTTGCTCGATAACTGAACCAGTTATTCCAGCGGTAAATCTTCAAAAATACTTCTCACTTTGCCTTCAAATGGACATTCAACAAGCAAATATTTAGATTTTCTTGACCAAAATTGATCATTAAAGATTTAAATAAATTGATCGTGTGTACATGCGTGCGTGCCTGCTGGAAATGCACATGTGTGCATACATATTTTCTGAGTGTTTTAGTACATACACAACTGCTGTATCGTGATCATAGCCCACAATCTGAATTACATCCCATTCACCGAATGTAAGGAATGTCCGCTCTCCTGGTTTGGATTGAACCTATAATAGACAACACATAACTCACATTTTACCTAATAAACTAGAATGCATAGTGGATAGCACATCATTACAAACCCATACACTTTCATCAATTTTGCCATTTCCAACGCATCCTTACCCAAAGGGCTTGGGGTGGGGGTGGAAACTAAATAAATATAAATATTGTCACCGCAATCATATGGGTAACTCACATAGCAAATTTGGTTGAATTCCACCCAATAGTTTCAGAGACAGACAGACAGATGAACAGGCAGGCAGGCAGGCAGGCAGGCAGGCAGACAGACAGACAGACAGACAGACACACAGAGACAGACACAGACAGACAGACAAAGGTGCTTTAAATATCCACATTGTTTATTTAAAAATACATAGGCATAAGCATCTTAGTGTCAAACCTGTGATAAGAGACCACCTGCCTTATGGAGCCACAAGATGGTGCTTGTTTAATGATCTGACTGCTGCAAGCCAGTAGACAATAATTTCCATGGTCAATACCTCTGACCTGCTGTATATTTTGATAAAAATTGGCTGAAAAGCACCAACAACATTCAGTCAAATTGTTTTCAAAAATATTTGAGCATAACGAGAGTTAAAGCCCATGGAAAACATAGTATGCAGATATTCAGCAGACAGACACTTAACCCGTGAATTCATTTTTAAAAATCTAAATTTTCTCAAAGAAAATGTCCATTTGCAGATGAAGAGAAGACCATTTTTGAAAATTTATCACTTGAATGACTGGCTCGGTTATTGAGCCAGTCATTCTAGTGGTAAATTTTCAAAAATAGTCTTCTCTTCATCTGCAAATGGACATTTCTAGAGACCACTGCGGAAGCCATCTTTGGCTGGTATGAGCGTCAAAGGGTTAAAACAGGTGGCTGAATGGCATCCAGTCAAAAGTACACAAGTCCTAAAGAACCACCATAGCCTGCTTCCAAAAATCATATCATAAAGCAGATCAAGAGAACATTTTTGAAAATCTACGACTGGAATGACTGGCTTGATAATATCATTTAGTGAGTTAGTAAATGCTTTGACAGTAAGTAACACTTTAAAAGTTCAAGACTGGTTAATAAGATTAAGATTTTTGCTTAGTGAATGTCCATTTGTAAGTCATGTGAATTTTTGAAAATTTACACCTGGAATGACTGGCTCGATAATTGAGCCAATCATTTGTGATAAATTTTCAAAAATCAGGCCCATAGATATTTTTTCACAAGACCGCTGTAAAAGGCTGGCTTGACAATTAAAGGCGTACCTGATAGTGAGAAAATTTCCATGAATAAGTCTTTACTTACAGGAGCTGTAACCATAGCGACATGTTTGAAATATCCGGTCTTCCCTTCTTTCTGTGGTAGGATCATGAAATACGTTGAACCATCAGGCATAAAGAGGGGCGCCGAATGCTGAAAAACAAACAACAAGAGGCCCAACGGGCCTGTATGGCCTGTATCGCTCACCTGGACCATAGGCAATTCAACTAGACTGCTCTTTATCAACAAAATGGTCATCAAACTGTTTATCCAACGGTTTCGAAAATCGCACATTTGAGATCAGAATACCCAAAAACACATATAAAACCAATTTCTGCCTCAAAATCCATCAAATAAAAAAATCTAATACATGGACGCCAAACATGCTATATTTTGATTGGCCCGTGGTGTCCAGTTTTTGGACAGATCAACTTCCCTTGAACAAACTTTAATGGCCCTTGGTCCCTAATCATATCTGTCAAATTTCAGCCCGATCCCTGCAGCGGTTCTGGAGAAGTCGTTTTCGATACAGCTAGGTCAACCAAGATGGCCACCAAACTATTTGACAAATCTAGTTCCCTTGAACAAACTTGGTTTAGCTCTTGCCCTAAATCATATTTCATCAGGTTTGCATCAATACCATAAACGGTTTCCCAATTGGCCGATCAGCTTTGTTTGAACAAACTTGAATCTCTACACCCTGGGTATTCTGATCTCTTTCTGTCAAATATAATTGACATCAGCCAGGTAGTTCTCGAGAAGAAAACATTAAAAATTTCCCATTGCTTTAGTATGGGAGCTTTTGGCGGGAAAATGATCCAAGATGGCCACCAAATCGTTTATCCGACAGTTTCGAAAATTGCATATCTGATCTCAGAATATTCTAAAACACATAGAAAACCAATTTCGGTCTCAAAATCCATCAAATAAAAAAATCCAATATGGCCGCCACACATGCTATATTTTAATTGGCCCACGGCGGCCATGTTTCTTGACGGACCAATTTCTCTTGAACAAACTTTAATGGCCCTTAGGCACTAATCATATCTGCCATATTTTGGCGCGATCCCTTCAGCGGTTCTGGAGAAGACGTCATTTTCGCTACAACTAGGTCAACCAAGATGGGCACCAAACCATTTGACCAATCAATTCCCCTTGAACAAACTTGGTTCAGCACTTGCCCTAAATCATATTTCATGACATTTCCATCAATCCCCCAAGCGGTTTCGGAGAAGATTTTTAAAGACATTTATAAAAATCGGACAAAATCCAAGATGGCCACCGGCCCAATTGGACGATCGGCTTCGTTTGAACAAACTTGAATCTCTATGCCCTAAGGATGCTTCCTGCGAAATATAATTGTAATCGGCCCAGCAGTTCTCGAGAAGAAAACATTAAAAATTTCCCATTGCTTTAGCATGGGAGCTTTTGGTGGGAAAATGATCCAAGATGGACACCAAACCGTTTATCCGACAGTTTCGAAAATTCCAAATTTGTGATCAGAATACCGCAAAAACCATACAAAACCATTTCGGCCTCAAAATCCATCAAATAAAAAAATCCAACATGGCCACCAAACATGCTATATTTTTATTGGCCGACGGCGGCCATGTTTTTTGATGGATCACCTTCTCTTAAACAAACTTGAATGGCCCTTAGGCCCTAATCATATATGCCCAATTTTGGCCAGATCCCTTCAGCGGTTCTGGAGAAGAAGTCATTTATGCTACAATTAGGTCAACCAAGATGGCTGCCCAACCATTTGACCAATCAAGTTCCCTTGAACAAACTTGGTTCAGCTCTTGCCCTAGATCATGTTTCATGAGATTTGCATCAATCCCCTAAGTGGTTTCAGAGAAGATTTTTAAAGACGTTTCCTAAAATCGGCCTAAATCCAAGATGGCCACCGGCCAAATTGGCCAATCGATTTCCTTTGAACAAACTTGGATCCCTATGCCCCAAGGATGCTTCCTGCCAAATATAATTAAAATCGGCCCAGTGGTTCTTGAGAAGAAGTCGTTTAAAGGAAAAGTTGACGGACAACGGACGGACGGACGGTCGCCACGGCATAAGCTCATTTGGCTTTTCAGGCCAGGTGAGCTAATAATATAGCTGATTTAACACTTTAACCCGTACCACTCTGATGTCAAAATTTTAAATCTTCAAATTAAATTAAAAGATGAACTGGTGTTCATTTGTCAACAAATTTGGGGGGAGATGGCGCTGTCGTAGACAGCAACATCTTGCACCAAAATTGTTGAAAAATGTACTCCAGTATCTGTGGCATTGACACGTAGTAAAGGACAGAATATTGACATCAGTGTGCTATAGGGTAAACCTTACATGCATGAGATAACAAAACTTTTATGATGCAAGTCATATTCTGTTCAATATTTAGGAAGCTAATTTTATTCCAGTCATACTAATTTCAAAATATTTAACAGCCTTCGTGGATTGCTGTCATGAGACACAGGAAATTTGAGGGTTCAAATGCTCATTTATATAATTGGTCATATTCTACGAATGCCACAAAACACCCTTGCACAGAAAGCCTTGTAAGTTGGTGTCAACATCGACAGAGCTTGTAGAGGATGACGCCGCGGCACAGACATTCTAAGTGTGCTATGTATCGATCTAAAAGAAGCAGCACTGGGTGACCAAGAAGACCCTGAGGGAGCTAACGACTCTCGTTGAGTACAAGAAACAGTCACCCAAGAAGAAGGACTGATTGCAGCTGTGGGATGTTTTCAAACTACTGCAGCCACAGAATACAGTATATCATCATCATCATCATTGTACTTTAACCCATTAAGCCTCAAATTTGTTCAAGAAAATGTGTATTTCCTCATAAAATGATCATTTTCAGGCCATGAGAAGACTATTTTTGGAAATTTACCACTGGAATGACTGGCTCGGTTATCGAGCCAGTCATTTCTGTGGTAAATTTTCTAAAATAATCTTCTCTTGGTCTGCAAATGGACTTTTTCAAAGACCACCGCAGACGCCATTTTTGGCTGATATGAGTGTTAATCTCAAAACCAGATAAAAAAAATCAGAGAACCCACCCCAATATCTACAGCATGCTATTGTAGCTATGGGCAGCATGTCAACACGACCTGCCCGCACATACTAGCTGCCATAAAGCATACCATGGGTATGATATGTCGGGGGTGGTATGAGAACCTAATGTAAGAGGGGTTAGTGTTAGAGCAAGCCATTGCATTGTACATGTATAGCATGGTATGGTACGGTTCAGTCTAGTATGAGACGATACAATATATGATATATAATATGGCACGGCATGGCTGGTTATGGTAAGCTAGGCTAGAACAGGGTGTATATAATGGAAAGGAGTATAATAGGGTACGCTAGAACAGTGTATGGAAGCGGGTATGTCATGGTGGGTAGGGTGGTGGTATTGTAGGATAGCGTATGGGGAGGTAAGTTATAGGTTTGGGTATATGCATGAAGGAGTGGGACTATGTGGCCATAGTATTTAGAACTAGAAAAAGTTGTTTGACTCAGAGGGAAAATACCTTTCTCTATGTAACATGTAGCAATTTTATTCAAAACATTCATATTATCAAAAATAAATGAAAAAAATAAAATAAAAATGCAAAATGAGAAAAATAAAAAAAAGAGGAAATTTACAAAGATTGTGAGTTTTGGCATTAAAAAGCCAATTTTCACTCACAATTTTAGACCCATCAATGAGAATCCTTCAGAAGGCACATCTACCCATGTAGATGAAGCCACCTGTCAAGTTTCATTAAATTATTTTAAGCGGTTCTCTATGATATGCTATTTATGAGAACATTGACAATAATTGTGAGGTTTTGCATAAAAAATACCATTTTAACGCAAAATCTTGGACCAATATAGGTGAATCCTTCAGAAGGCCCATCTACCAATCAAAAAGAAGCTACCTAAGAAGTATCATTAAGTTATTATAAGTAATTCTGTATGATATGCTGTTTATGGGAACATTGACAAAAATTGTGAGTTTTTGCATTCAAAAGACCATTTTCACCATAAATTTTAGACCTAGTATATAGATGTGAATCTTTCAAAGGGCACATCTACACATCAGAAAGAAGCCACATTCCAAGTTTCATTAGATTATTTTTAAGGAAAGGACCAGGGAACTAACAAAGTAAACAAGAACGCTGAAGCGTACAATGTCTCGCCTGTAAAGACAAGGATAGTGTTGATTGGCAAAACAAACTTGGCATTGTTTGTAATACACATATTCAGTAATGCTAAGACTGCGCGGTATGGCATAATGTCCAATCGGTGACAGTGTCAATTTTCAAACCGGTTTGAACCGTATATTGGTTTTAAGGGATGGGTCGGGCCAGGGATGAGTGTGTAATATTATTGTATGTAATATTTTTTAGATAAGCATATAGCAACTATACAGGTGTTGTCTGGAGCATTTGACCCAAAATCCATGCCGTGGTGTTAATTGTTAAAATCTAGCTTCTAACTAACGATAATTTGTATTCCATTTACAATCGAGTTGGTAATTCTGTGCGAGATTTATGGTTTGTTTAATCATCACGCGTCGAGCAATGGGACATGCACATAACTTTTATTAATCAGTTAAGTAATGTGCTGTTACTTTTAGACTGCTTGTTGAAAATTGCTGGTGTCACGGAACAGCAAAATCTTTCAATCAATTACTCACATTTTAACATTCTGATGACAAGCGGCCATTGAATCATATCGTTTACATATCCCAGTAATGATATTTTGTCCCGTTACAAGGGGTTGGTGTGATTAAAGCATACGCATATTGAATTAAATTACCTTGATATACCGCAAACTGACACAACTCGTCCAGGTGGTCATTAACTTGTGAGCGTCGAACAACGGGATATATACCATTTAAAAAGCCTGAAAGACTTATCTAAACATTATGTGGGTTACTCAGCGTTGCTTTGATAACTCCATCGCTCAAAAACACAGTGCCAATAAACATGTTTATATGGTATCCGAATTGCAACAATTAAAAAAAATCCCACAGAACTCACGATGCTGACTACGAGTTTAATTTAGCAGAAGCTTAGATAGAGGTATGCATGTGCTTTTAACAGAATTGCGATAAGTATTCACGCAGCACGACTCATCCATGCCAAACAACCGTCGATCATACGTACACGAGTTATGGAGAAACATCATCCTAAATCCAATTAGATTATGTTAACACTGAATACAAAAGACCAATAGAAAGTCAATCACTTACAATTTTATAAATATTATCGCGTGTGTTAAATATTTCGAAACTAATTTGACTGGGATTTGGTGCTACAAACAACAGCAGCATCTTGCAGTTACAATAGTTTCAAAATATTGGAAAGGTTACAGAAGGAGTGCAATTAATCATAAGCAATTTAGTGGGAATAGAAAATAATGGAAATCTTGACTTTATGTGTTCAGATGAGGACAAATTTGGTCAATATAATTATATAATAAGGAAAAATTAGTTACTTCTCTGGGATGTAGAAATTGTTTGAGTGTAGCTTTCGTGACCATCTCGGTCACTTCTTCAGCACTAACTGACGGTTATCAGCCTCTTGAAGATCGTGTTAGACACTACCTATTTCGTTCAGAATGGCTACTCCTACCACCAATCTCATGGAGTAGCTATGGGCTCCTCAGTGTCGCCAGTGATCGCAAACCTTTATATGGAATCCTTCGAGCAACAAGCACTTAGCACAACCACAGACCCCCCTAAATTTCTGGTACCAATATGTGGATGACACTCACATGCTTGCACCTCTACAACATCCAACCTTTCACTGATCACCTCAACAGCATCGACCAATGCATCCAATTCACCAGCGAAGTCGAAGAAGATGGCCAGATTGCCTTCCTGAATGTCTTGGTACATGTCAGTGATTCCGGAACCACCAAACTTACCGTGTACAGAAAACCCCCACACACAGATCAATATCTAAATTTTCACTCTAATCACCATTTGGAACACAAAAGGTCAGTCGTCAGAACTCTATTTCACTGCGCAGACTCCATCATCACAGAAACATCAGACAAAAATGAAGAACATCATCACATCCAACAGTCTCTCCTAGCTAACGGTTACACTTCGTGGATGAGAAAACCACCTCCCCCACCTCGTAATAAACCACCAGATGTCGAAAAACTTCCACTAGTCGGACTTCCGTACATCCAAGGCATATCAGACTCTTCAGAGAACACCACATCAAAACCTACCACAGGCCTGTCAACACCTTAAGTTCACAACTAGTAAGACCCAAAGATAAACTAACCACAGATGAACGCTCTGGAGTCATCTACAAGATCGAATGTGACCAATGTGAGGGGACATACCTAGGCGAAAACAAAAGGCCTCTCATCACCAGAGTCAAAGAACATCTTAAAATCAATTCCAACTCAGCTGTGGCAGAGCATACAGAATCCACTGGCCACGTCATGCCCGCCAGCAGTGCCTCGGTCATCAACATTGAGACCAACTTATTCAAACGGAATGTTAAAGAGCCCATAGAAATCTACAAGCATCAACCAACTATGAACAGAGACGAGGGCTACCGTATACCAGCAGTCTACAAGTCCATGCTGTCACGTGACTCCACAAGAACTGACTAGAGTGACGTTGCCAGCAACCGTCAGTTAGTGCTGAAGAAGTGACCGAGATGGTCACGAAAGCTACACTCAAACAATTTCTACATCCCGGAGAGGGAACTAATTTTTCCTTATTATGAATCATCCTGGGATCGGGACCAACTTTTTCGGAAATAATATAATTATACTTTTTTATGGAATTAGCAGAGAAAGGAGGATTATTTTTGAAAAAAGATTAATCAGAATTGGCTAAACCGAAAACTCGGTTTTTCGGTTTGAGCATGATTACAGCGGTTTGCAAACCGTCGCCATATTGAACAGGTTTACGATGTGAGATCGGTATATCGCGCAGCTCTAAGTAATGCACCAACAAACAAGCGTAATCAATCGAACATGGAAATTTTTTACCAAACTGCGGATAGTCTGATCTTGAGTTTTTTCAAAATGAAAATTGTAATGATGCAGATAGTACTCTTGCATAGTATATAACTCTCTGTAAAATTTTGTTGATATCTGGTGAGCCATTGTTGAAAATGAGTGATCCATAAAGAACTACAACAAAACAAACATGAAAAAAGTTCAAAGTCCAAAACCATGAAAAAAGTATTAAAAATTGCCCAAAATCACATCCCTGGCCATATGTGTAATCATACCTAAAGTTTCAAGTTTCCAGGTGGAATGGTCTAGGAGTTGCTTTATAATCGATTGGTGCCCACTTTTGACCCTGCCCCTCACCCTCAGTTTGACCCAAGATCGAAATAATTCCTTGTACTGTAGACTACTTATCATTGGCTTGAACATGATATGCGACATGACAGCCTTTGGAAAAATTTAATTTTAGACTCCCACTCCCCGTGCTCTGCCCCTGGGGTCATGCCAATATTTCAAGTGTCATGCACAACCCTGTGCATATGTGCAATCATCCCCAAAGTTTCCAAGTTTCTATCTGAAATGGTCTAGGAGTTGCATTACAATCGATAATTACTGGCCAATTTTGACCTTTTGACCCCTTGGCCCAGGGAGGGGAGAACAAAATTCCAATTGTGTCATGCACATCCTTGCCCATATGTATAATCATCCCCAAGGTTTCAAGTTTCAAAAGCAAGTCTTTGCTGATTAAATTGTCATTTGAAAAAATCGTAATCAAAACATAATGAGTATAACCTCGATGCAAATCAGGCCTAAAATTATCAAAGATCAAACACCAAAAGAAATATTGAAAAAATTTGAAAATCAATTGCCTTTTGATGTGGGCTAGTCATAATCATGGTATAGAACAAATCTGTGAAGTTTTACTGAAATTCGATAACCCCTTGTTGGTGCAAACGTCGTTTTAATAAACCTTAACCAAAACTGCACTGGCAAAATACATGAAAAAAGTCCAAAACTGTGAAAAAAACAGTTAAAATGTTCCAAAATTAAATGTGTTGTTATTTAGATCAGATCCCTCTATAGTATAGATCACTTCTGTAGTTTCATTGAGATCGGCTGAGTCAGTGTTGAAAAATAAGTTGATTAAAAAACCATAACCAAAACTGAGCAAAAAAGGATGATGATGCCGCCGCCAAGACAGCCAACTCCGCCAGAATTATTGATCCCTATGTCTGGCTTTCTGCTTCGCAGGCGAGACAAAAACAGAATTAAATTGGAATAATTTGAAAAAAACAACGGTCATATAATTAATCTGTTATGGTTCGCGCTAAACTGATTATCCACTACTTCCTACAGGTAAAATACTGTCTAATCTTAAAACAATTTGACTGAAAGCCGTTGTTTCCAGAGACAGGATCTGCATTCGGTCACACATATTTCAAAATATTCAGTAGGCATCATGTCGCAACCTTGGAAACCAGCAGTGTATTTTGAAATCATTTTGAACGAAACATGTTGCTTCCACCAGAAACAGTGACTTTCAACTTATGTTTTCAAAAGAATCAATAGTAAATTAACAGTAGCGAGTTAATCACACTACATCGGCGCCTACAGAGAATACTATTCATATCGTTTACGAAACTATATTCAGGTGTGCTTTCATTATATGCGAGTACGCGTTATATCTGCACACACAGTTGACACACAGCGGCATGCGAAGCAACGGCTACGTCACTAATTGGTTCCAAGTTAAACGCTCCTAGATTTAGTAAATGCTTTTTCTCAAATAATCTGATTCATTTCCATTTTTAGCGGTGGTTCTTTATTTAACATTGTATGAAATAACCAATAAATATCATTTGTTAATTCCCTTTTCCCTTCCTTTAAGTGATTCTCTATGATATGCTGTTTACGGGAACGGTGACATGAGTTTTTGCATTAAAAAGGCCATTTTCACCCTAAATCTTGGACCTATAATAAAGATGAATCCTTCAAAAGGCACATATACCAATCATAAAGACACCACCGGCCAAGATTCATTAAATTATTTTAAGCGATTCTGTATGATATGGTGTTTACGAGGAAATTGACAAAAATCATTAATTTTTGCATTAAAAAGCCCATTTTCTCACAATATCTTGGACGTATAAAGGTGAATTCGTCAAAAAGCGCATCTGCATATCATAACAGAGGCATATACTGTTACTAAGTTTCATTAAAATATCTGCAGCGGTTCTGTATGATATGCTGTTTACAAGATATTGTGGACAGACAGAGGGACGGATGGACAGACAGATGTGGTGATTATCATAGCGCTTCCCCCAACTACATCATTCTATATGTATATGCTTAATGTGGTTTAGGGCTCCTTTTGATGTTACAAGACCGTACACACTCTTAATCAAAGGAAAGTAACATTGGAACTAAGATGGTCATGTGATAGACACCCATCCTCCTCTTTGTTATGATATCCACCCTTCATACGCGCCCTCTTTTTTACCATATCCACACACTCTATGCCCTCTTTCTTATCATATCCATCATTCCTCCACGCCCACTTTCTTACCATATCCCGCCATTTTCTGCACCCTCTCCTACCATATCCACCCTTCCTCACCGCGCCATTCCTTACCATATCCACCCACCCTCTGCACCTATTCTCATATTGAGCCATCCTCCATGCCCCTTTCTTACCATATCCACCCTTCTTCTGAACCCTCTTTCTTACCATATTCACCCTTCCTCTGCACCCTCTTTGTTACCTTATCCACCCATCCTCTGCACCCTCTTTCTTACAATATTCACCCATCCTCCATTGCCTCTTTCATACCATATCCACCCATCCTCCATGGCCTCTTTCATACCATATCAACCCATCCTCCATGCCCCTTTCTTACCATATCCACCCTTCTTCTGAACCCTCTTTCTTACCATATTCACCCTTCCTCTGCACCCTCTTTCATACCATATCCACCCATCCTCCATGGCCTCTCATACCATATCCACCCATCCTCCATGGCCTCTTTCATACCATATCCACCCATCCTCCATGGCCTCTTTCTTACCATATCAACCTATCCTCCATGACCTCTTTCTTACCATAGCCACCCGTCCTCCAAGCCTCTTTCTTACTATATCAACCCATCCTCCATGACCTCTTTCTTACCATAGCCACCCGTCCTCCAAACCTCTTTCTTACCATGTCCACCCATCCTCCGCACCCTCTTTCTTCCCATTTCCACCCTTCCTCACCGCCCTCTTTCTTACCATATCCACCCATCCTCTGCGTCAGTTCTCATATCGAGCCGTCCTCCATGCCCCTTTCTTACCATATCCACCCTTCCTCTGAACCTTCTTTCTTACCTTATCCACCCATCCTCTCCACCCTCTTTCTTACAATATTCACCCGTCCTCCATTCCCTCTTTCATAACATATCCACCCATCCTCCATGGCCTCTTTCATACCATATCAACCCATCCTCCATGGCCTCTTTCTTACCATATCCACCCATCCTCTGCACCCTCTTTCTTACCATTTCCACCCATCCTCCATGGCCTCTTTCTTCCAGATTCGTCAAGCAATCTCCTCTGTCTGCAGAACAGATCGTGATAATCGAGTGGTTTTGCGCTCGGTTCAACCAAACCACCAGCACATAGCTGTTATCTCGCCACGTGACCGCCGTGAAGTAATACTCCCTGAAGCAAGCAAACACTACAGATACATACATAGCTATAGTAAAACACAATCATTTATTATATATTATTATATTTTTTAATGATCTCCCTTCTGAATTTCTGTAAGCTACATATTCCATGAGGTTTAACTATGGATATACTGAATATTTTGAAAACAAATTCAGTCAATAAAATGACAACATCAAATCACAACAAATAGTAATCCGGCTAACAAATTTTACACCTGAACAAAGAGAACGCGTTTGGAATAGCTTGATACAGCTAAATCTAGTTGAACTTAATGCGGCGATCAGAAAGTATTAATGCAACATTGCTATTTGTGGTCTCATTTCTTGATATATTTCAAATAGTCGTCTCGATTTTATGTACGTTTATTCAAGATTTGCGTAATTTCCACGTTATAACATATCACACACAGCACTTTGTTCAAATGCAATTTCGCGAGTTTTCCGGTAAGACTCCGGTATACGACCAGGACCAGGTTCCACAATACAAAACTACATATTCACTGAATTACGAATGAGGACGAGAAATTCTGTAATACGTTTCCGGTGCCGATACATTATATACATAGTGAAATAGGTTAGCGAGCGTGGACAGGGAACCAAGCGGCTACAGATATGTCAATTTGTTATGTTTACCGACGTTAATTTATCAATGTTTCTGTATCGGCGACATCGCTTTGGCGTTTAAACCGGGAATATTGTAATCAATAATCTAATAGAAAGTTACACATTATATACCCACACCCCCCCTAAAAAAAACTAACCGGATTTACATCGATCTTTCCAGTAGTAAAAAAGTCGGAATTCTGCTGCTCGGTGGAAAATTCCCATGCCTGGTGATAGTTGAGACTGTGGCACGGTACAGAGTAAGATAACTACGGTTTCACCATATCACACACATTTCATGTCACATGATCCATCGAACATCAGCCGCTTCAACAACATAGTTACTGTATATCATTGACCCTGTTGATATAACGCCAGACCTCTACCCAAATCTTAAGCACCTCGCATAACACTTATAGACTTGTGAAATTAGAGTTTTCTTTATCCGTAATTATACATAAAACAATGTCATACATTAGAGGCATATATTACATCATAAGCATAAGTAGATCTTACATAGGACGCTGAGGAGAAAAGCATTTAACCATTAATTTGTTCAAGAAAATTTCAATGTTCAAGACTATTTTTGAGAATTTACCAATGGAGTGACTGGCACAGTTATCATTCCAGTGGTAAATTTGTCAAAAATAGCCTTCTTTTGGTCTGCACATGGGCAGTTTGGAAGGCCACTGCAGAAGCCGTTTGTGGCCAATTTGAGTGCAAAAATAGAATATTACAAAAGAGTGCCTTTTTGAGGGGTTTTTCTGCACCTCTTTCCAAACATAAGGCAGGTTTCAATGAATTTTCAGTACTTTTTAAGAAGATGACGAATTACCTGAGTGTGTCATCAAAGGAGATGCCAAACTTCAATCATTTCTCATGTTTTCTAAGGCCTATGAATAGATCATCTATGAGTCACATACAAGCATCACGGATCAAGAGATGGGTAGACAGTGGCCCAGGGCTGGGGTCAAATGTTTTCAAAAGTATTTAAATACAAATACAAATACTTTGGAATTCTTCAAATACAAATACTTGTTTTTGCAAAGTATTTAAATCCAAATACAAATACTTAGGGTAAGTATTTGAAACTTGTCAAATACTTCTTACATGGCTTATAGAAGACCAAAGTATGGTACAGATGTAACGCTAGCGATGGACAGCCAGACCCTCAAATTTACATGAGCACAGACAATAATAGATACCAAACTAAGGGTGCAAAATGAAACAAGTATCATTTTATGAATGGAAATATTATGTAAGGAAAATATCTATGATATTAGTATCTTATTTTTTGCCATATTTGTGGATGAAATTAATTGTATACCATATCTATGGTCAAGTACCACGGGTTAACCATAGTTAAATATAGTTGACTAGATCCCAGCCAAAGTTTAAATAAACTAGCTAGTAAAGTTAGTCAACCAGCATTCTGAATTGTTAATGCAAAATTATATCAAATTCAAAATGGCAGATAACCTAAATGTCTATTTGTAGAACAAGAGAAGACTATTTTTGAAAATTTACCACTGGATTGACTGGCTGTTATCGAGCCAGTCATTCATGTGGTAAGTTTTCAAAAATAGTCTCCACTTAGTCTGCAAATGGACATTTTTCAAAACCAATAAGCCATTTTTGGCTGATATGAGTGTTAGGGTTAAGGAATTGGCATGTAACAGCAAGCAAAGGCCTGACTGGAACCAAAGCTCATTACATTCTATATGCATTGATAATGTGGAGTACATAAAACTGAGAAAATCATGTGAATATTTTGAAAACCATTTGACTGCAAGTTGTTGTTGCCTACGAACACAACATTTTCTCCTCTTTAGCTCGGTTATCGAGCCAGTTGGATTCGTAGGCAACAACAACTTGCAGTCAAATGGTTTTCAAAATAGTGGTAAATATTCAAAAATAGTCTTCTTGGTCTGAAAATGGGCATTTCCTCAAGACCACTGCAGAAGCTGTTTTTGGCTGATTTTGGTGTTAAAAGGTTAAGCTAAGTTATTTTCAAAATATTCTTAAGATTTCACTCCCATTTTCTTTAAAACCAGACAATTGAGGATGACATGTATGAAGTGCATGAAAAAGAATTTTAAAAATAATTTCAAGGCAATTTGTAACTTTATAAAAGGATTAATTAGCTCTATTCTTAATGAGATGCTGTGTTTTTATAATAAAAATATAATTATACGATTATTGGGTCATATTTTTAACACTGAAGCCCTAGCTACTACATTTCAAGACAACCATACTATTGATTATTTTGACAAATATTTCACTGGAGGTTGTTGCTTCTTAAGGCAACAACTCCATCCAGTCAAATTAATTCTAAAATATTCAACAGAGTATGTCATGCAGAGTTACAGAAGATATTAGAAATCTGTATTAAATTTTAATTTACACTGTGCATCTACATTTGGATGTAAGAATTGATCAGAAATAGACAGAAGTATTTTGAAAAGTATTTGAAAATACTCAAATATATTGACAATGTATTTAAATACAAATACTTTTGCCTTAAATACTTTTCAAATACAAATACTTTCAAATACCTGAGAAATGTATTTAAATTACTTCAAATACAAATACTTTTGTATTTGACCCCAGTGGTTAGTGCTAAAACTGACCAAACATTACTGACAACTCAAGGCTTAGAATATTACTATGATAAAAACTTACTTATTAAGAAACTCTTTAGGTGGAGATAATTCCACTTCATTTTTCGTCTTTAAGTTAACAACTTTCAGTTTGAATGTAGGGTTGGGATAGCCAGGCTGAAATTAAAAACAACCTTATAATGTAACAAGAGGCCCAAGGGGCCTGCCTCGCTCACCTGGACCATAGGCATCTCAACTAGAATGGTCATTAACAATAAGTAGAACTCTAATGAGTTGAGTAGACTTGTAACAAGAAAAGAGAGGCCATGTTTCTTTATGTATAAACTTCTTTTGAACAGATTTTAATGGCCCTTTCGGCCCAATCCATTCAGTGGCTCTGGAGACGAGGTTGCTTTCATGAAAACCAGGCCACCCAAGATGGCCGCCCAACCATTTGGCAAATCAAGTTTCCTTGAACAAACTTGGTTCAGAATGTACCCTAAATGATATTTTATGAGTTTTGAATCAATCGCACAAATAGTTTCGGCTAAGATTTTTAGACATTTCTAAAAATCAATCAAAATCCATGATGGCCGCCGCCCAAATTGGTTGATCAGCTTCGTTTGAACAAACTTAAATCTCCATGCCCTAAGATGATTCCTGCCAAATATAATTGAAATCGGTCCAGTAGTTCTCAAGAAGACATTTTAAATTTCCCATTGCTTTAGTATGGGAGCTTTTTGCGGGAAAGTTATCCAAGATGGCCGGCAACCTGTTTATCCGACAGATTCAAAAATTGCAAATTTGAGATCAGAATACACAAAAACATATATAAAGCCAATTTTGGCCTCAAAATCCATCAAATAAAAAAATCCAATATGGCCGCCAAACACGCTATATTTTGATTGACCCATATGTCCCAAACATCGGCCCGATCCCTTCAGCGGTTCTGGAGTTGTTTTCGGAAAAAAGAGGTCATTCAAGATGGCTGGTGAACTGTTTGGTCAATCAAGTTCTCTTGAACAAATTTGGTTCAGCTCTTGCCCTAGATGATAGTTCATGAGTTATGAATCGATCCCTTAAACGGTTTAGGAGATTTTAAAGCATTTTTAAAAATCGGCCAAATTCCAAGATGGCCAACGGGCCAATTGGCCGATTGTCTTCATTTGAACGAACTTGGATCCCTATGCCGTAAGGATGCTTCCTGCCACATATAATTGAAATCGGCCTAGCAGTTCTCGAAAAGAAGACATTCCCATTGCTTTAGTATGAGCGCCTTTGGCGGGAAAATAATCCAAGATGGCCACAAAACCGTTTATCCGACAGTTTTGAAAATGGCAAATCTGAGCTCAGAATACCCAAAAGCATATATAGAACCAATTTTGGCCTCAAAATCCATCAAATAAAAAAATCCAACATGGCCGCCAAATACGCTCCATTTTGATTGGAACACGGCGGACATGTTTTTTGATGGATCAAATTCCTTTGAACAAACTTTAATGGCCCTTAGTCCCTAATCATATCTCCCAAATTTTGGCCTGATCCCTTCAGCGGTTCTGGAGGTCATTTTTGGGAAAACTAGGTCATCCCAGATGGCCGCAGTCTTCTTGAACAAACTTGGCTTAGCTCTTTCCCTAGATGATGTTTCATGAGTTTTTAATCGATTCCCCAATGGTTTCGGATAAGATTTTTAAAGAGGTTTCCTAAAATCAGCCGAAATCCTAGATGGCTGACGGCCAAATTGGACGATCGGCTGCAGTTGAACAAATTGGATCCTTATTCCCTAAGGATCTTTCCTGCCACATATAATTGAAATCGGCCCAGTGGTTCTTGAGAAGAAGTCGTTCAAAGGAAAAGTTGATGGATGGACGGATGGACGACGGATGGATGGATGGACACATGACAGACGATCGCCATGGCATAAGCTCACTTGGCCTTTCAAGCCAGGTGAGCTAACAAGTACAAGCCCACTATAGTTTCAACATAATCAGCATTAGTAAAAATATAAAAATATTCTCTGACAGACTCCTCAGACAGATGGACATATGCACTTATATACTAGTATCGACTGGCAACTAACAAGTGCATATGTCTCTCTTTTGAGGGATTAAATCTAGCAGGAATCCTTCTGATCACATTGATGAGTTGTCTTTCTGCAGAGCAGTAACTGCTCATTAACCCTTAAATGGTCATACCGACCAAAACCAGCCTCTGCTATGGTCTTGTGAAATGTCCATTTATAAGCCAAGAAAATACAATTTTTGAAAATTTACCCATGGAATGACTGGCTCGATAACTGAGCTGGTTATTCCAGTAAGAAATTTCCGAAATTTGTATTCTCTTAAAGTGTAAATTAACAATCAATAAAATATTAAAATTTCCTTGCCCAAATTTGATGATTAAAGGGTTAATAGCACACTACAATGCAGATTAGAAATATTCAAAAGTACGTTTTATTAGTTTTGGAAACATGTTAAAGGGATGCTAATCTCATCTCAAATGTTATATTGCACCGATAGATTATGGTTTATAGATTCCATATCATTTATATCCTGTCACATTCCCTTATCTGTATCACAATTATCTGTTTTGTAATATCGAGCAAATGTTGAACCGTGATCTCCACCATTTTGTCTGCTCTAGGGATAGTGTGTGATGTCATGTAAGTGCCAATGTGTTACATTCTTTATTCTGTAATAATCATCTTGTTGAATATTTTGAAACTAATTTGACTAGACCTTTCAGGCAAATTAGTTTCAAAATATTTAACAGCTTATCTGTATGGTTGCTTTTACACCACATTGTCAAGCTATAGATGACACCTCTATGAATGAGCACATATACCGAGGTAGATCTGCTAGGTTTTTTCTGATTGTTTGAAAAGTAAATCATGACAGCCATCATAAGTTGTAGAAATGTACCAAGCTTTAGCCACTAAAGCTTTCTTTGACTGGATGATGAAAAGCTTCCATGCATACCGTATTTCGCTTAATAGTAGCCTAGGCTTCTATTAGGACAAGAGGTGTTCAATTTCCAACCAAACATCTCTGAGAAAGTGGGTTGGCTTATATTAGTGTTTTCCCAAAAAAGTTCTAAAATTGATACCACGGAAATTCAACGTATTTTCTCCCGTAAAAATTCCCACCGCCGACGTTTAATGTATACCTCAAAACATCACCGGGGAAGTGAAATTATTTGATATGAGCACCTAAATATTGCGTATCCTTTAATAAAGCTTGTTTATTACATCAAAATTAATCCACAATTTGATATAAAATGGTGTCGCGAAAAAATACAAATCACGTGATTTGCCTCCAATTGAAGAGTTTATTTTAGAGCGAGTACTCGGATATAAATATTCTGGAATCGGGGACTCGGAACTCGGGAATATCTATATATTATCATTGCGCGACAGGAACTGGGTATTATCCTGATCTTGAAAAATGGGTACCCGTTTGATAAACTCCCGTTAGCGTATAATATCTCGCGAGAACATGATGCCTCCCATCTCAAGAACCGCTGGCTCGCCAACTTAAGAAGCCGACTATATTGTTGTTCATAATAATTTAATTTGGATCATTTAATGTTGATCGGCGCTACAAAATTGATGTGCATTTTCTCCCGTGCTTGTTGTTTGGTACATAAATTTGGTCTTAAAATATATTTATAAGGAAGGTATTTAATCACGCCAAGACTGTTTTACGCGCATTTTGACTACAAAAGTGTGGAAAAAACTTTATTATATCTTGAACATACGTGGCCTACTACTAGCATTAGTCTAATAGGCGGTTGAGATTTTCAAATCCGAGGCCTGTATTGACTTCTAGAATGTATCAGGGCAGAGATCGGTCTGAAGTAGACACACCCTGTGACACGATTGTTATTATTATACACGCTATTCTTACAAATCTGCTCTTAAGAAAAATTTTCCAATACAGTCTGCTGAGTTAGGGGGTGGGTTTCTAATACAGAGTTTTGCTGTTTTGAAACTGCTAAGAAATCATTGGCGCTCATATGTCAAAGTTAGGGGGTGGGCTTCTATTAGAGCATAGGCTACTATTAAGCGGAATACGGTAGTTTACAAGTGGCCTATTAGATCAACTGTATAGGTATCCTTTAAGTTATTTCTGCGCTGTACCCTGTATTGTACCTACTATTCTTACCTTTGGATATGCAATATGCTTAATCCTTCCATAGGCATCCGCACCATCTCCGTATATTGGGTACATAAACTTGGGCACATGGGAGTCGTTGAATGACGCGTAGCACAGGTATGTAGTATCAACTGACCACCATACGGCGGGGTCTGTACCAAGAATCTCCTCTGTTAAACACAAATGTACACTGGTCAATCACAGACATCAATGGACTACCTTAATCGGAAAGCTTGTTCAAGACAATTAAAGTTTCAGCTTAATTAATGCTCATTTGCTCGCCAAAATCAGACTATTTTCGAAAACACCACTGGAATGACTGGCTCGTTTATCGAGCCAGTTATTTCAGTGATAAATTTTCAAAAATAATCTCTTGGTCTGCAAATGGGCATTTCTAAAGACCACTGCAGGCGGTTTTTTTTGGCCAGATTGACAATTAACCCTTTAACGGCTTCTGCAGTGGTCTTGAGAAATGTCCACTTGCAGACCAAGAGAAAATTATTCTTGAAAATTTCACACTGATAACCGACCCGAATTTTCAGAAATAGTCTTCGCTTGGTCTGGAAATGGACATTTTCCATGAGAAAATTTAAATTTTCTTGAACAAATTCGAGGGTTAACCTGGCTCTGGAGACAAAGTTGCTTTCATGAAAACCAGGACATCTAAGATGGCCGTCCAACCATTTGGCAAATCAAGTTCCCTTGAACAAACTTAGTTCAGCTCGTGCCCTAAATGATATTTTATGAGTTTTGAATCAATCGCTCAAACAGTTTTGGCGAAGATATTTAAAGACATTTCTAAAGATCGACCAAAATCCATGATGGCCACCAGACAAATTGGCCGATCGGCTTCGTTTGAAAAAACCTAAATCTCCATGCCCTAAGGATGTTTCCTGCCAAATATAATTAAAATTGGCCCAGTAGTTCTCAAGAAGACATTTTAAATTTCCCATTGCTTTAGTATGGGAGCTTTTTGCGGGAAAATTATCCAAGATGGCCGGCATCCGACAGTTTAGAAAAGTGCAAATTTGAGATCAGAATGCCCAAAAACATATATAAAACCAATTTTGGCCACAAAATCCATCAAATAAAAAGATCCAATATAGCCACCAAACACGCTATATTTTGATTGACTCATGGTGGTCATGTTTTTTTACAGATCAACTTCCCTTGAATAAACTTTAATGGCCCTTATTCCATAATCATATTTCCCAAATTTCGGCCTGATCCCATCAACAGTTCCGAAGAAGTTGTTTTTGGGAAAAATAGGTCATCCAAGATGGTCGCCGAACCATTCGGTCAATCAAGTATTCTTGAACAAAATTGGCTTATGTCTTTCCCTAGATGAGGTTTCATGAGCTATGAATCGATTCCCCAAGTGGTTTTAGAGACGATTTTCAGACTTTTCCTAAAATCGGCCAAAATCCAAGATGGCCACCAGCCAAATTGGCCGATCGGCTTCATTTGAACAAACTTGGATCCGTATGTCCTAAGCATGCTTCCTGCCAAATATAATTAAAATCGGCCCAGCGGTTCTTGAGAAGTCGTTTAAAGGAAACGTTGATGGACGATGGACAGACGGATGATGGACACACGACGGACAGTCGCCACGGCATAAGCTCACTTGGCCTTTCAGGCCAGGTGAGCTAAAAATTAAATTTTTATTTCAGACGCCAAATTTTAACATCTTTTTTTCACCAAATATTTGCATTTCACGCACACATTTATGCATCGTCGACAGACCCAAATCCTGGCATATCTGGCAGCATGAATAATTGCCAAAGATTTAGTCCCTCAAGCATGGGGAGGCTGGTTAGTTGTGCCTCATGCCAACTGTGTGAGACTTAGCGTATCCTGGTCATTAGGATTCCACGATTCTGTATTCATCATGATTACGATTATTTTTGGAAACAAATCATGATTATTTGCTTACTTGTACCAGCTAGAGCTGCTGCACAAGTGGTGCTCCAAGTATTACACGCATCGGCCATTTGAGCAAATATTTGCAAAACTAATATATGGCTGAAGATTGAGTTATACACTTTTTAATTTTTCCCTGTGCATAGGATACACACAAGATAAATAAGAGCAGTATTTTAACCCTTTAATCCTTAAGTTTGCTCAAGAAAATTTCAATTTTTTCATAGAAAATGTCAATTTGCAGACCAAGAGAATACTTTTTTTGAAAATTTACCTCTGGAATGACTGACTCGATTACCGAGCCAGTCATTCCAGTGGTTAATTTTCAAAAACAGTACTCTCTTGGTCGGAAAATGAAAATTTTTCAAAACCACTGTAAAAGCTGTTTTTGGCTGATATGAGTGTTATTATTAGGGAAAACACCTGGATTATGAGATCACCTGCCTTTAAACACCACACGCTTTCACCCTTACCACTCTGATCTCAAAATCTTAAACTTTAAAATTAAATTAAAAGCTGATTTGCTGTTCATTTTTCAACAAATGTGTTGCCACCAAAATTGTTTAAAAATATACACCAACTTCTTTGCTATTGACACAGCAAAGGATAGAATATTGAGATCAGAGTGCTAAGGGTTAAAATATTGACATCAGCATGCTAAGGGTTAACCCGTTACCAATCAAGCTGGCCAAATATAGCTTATGCAGTGGCCTTGAGAAGCATCCATTTGTAGACAAAGTGAAGATTACTTTTTTTTACATTTACATGCTTCATACAAGAACATGACTGATTTATTCAAATAGTTTTCAAGGACCTTTTAACGACTATGTCTACCATTTTCAGACTCTGAAACTATATATTGCAGAGTAGCTCCTTACCATATTTAGGGCACCTTAGGGTTTGCCTATGAAAATCATTTGCAAATTAAATTACCTTCGAAGCCAATTTCTGCAACCCGAGTGATAAACAGCAGCTTTATACCGTATGCAATGTCTACCATTATTGAGAAAAACACATTTTGAAGCACAATTAAATATTTTACTTCCATTTTACTTTTCAAAGCAAATTTCAAATTCGAGCAGTTTCAAGTACTGATGTCAAAATTCAAATAGTTTTCAAATTTGTACAAACTCTGATTTACCATTGAAATGACTGGCTCATTAACCACGAATTGCTTATTATCTTAGACGTTACGTTCAAATTCAGAAAGTAGCAACAAGTTAACAAAATTCAGTTAAACTGATTTCAAAATATTCACCGGCTTTCATATTGATGATTACTCATGTGAAACTTTGTAGGCCAGAAACGATTACATTTTGAAAATTTACTGCTCGGTTATCGAGCCAATATTCAGTGGTATATTTTCAAAAACAGTTCTGATGATCAGACAATTAACCTTTCTCTGGTTTAATCCTTTGATGCATAAGCCGGACTAAACTGGTATTTGTAGACCAACACAAGACTATTTTTTTTTAATTGACCACTGTAATGACTGGCTCGGTAACCAAGCCAGTCATTCCAGTGGTAAATTCTGAAAAAAATAATCTCTTGGTCTGCAAATGGATATTTTTTAAAGTAAAAATTGAAAATTTAAACATAATCATTTAAGTGTTAACCATTATTAGAGGCTACATCAAGCACCTCCTGTTTCCATGACAACTAACTCACCTTCATATACCCAATCTGGGATTCCATTAAAGACTTCATCCGGGACTCCGTCTGAGGTTAGCTGGGCTGGCGATGAATCAATCGTCTCCAGGAAGAAGATATTGTTGCCTTTTATGTATAGCTGAAAATTTAATGATTTAACATTTTAATATTAACCAATCATAAACAGCGGAACAAAACTGGAATAAATATAATTGCTTGTATAAGCGTGTTGCTTTAACTGGCCGTCTGCAGCAAGCCACCAGACAATAATTTCCATTGCTGAATTTGACTGACTTGCTAAATAGTTTGAAAAATATTTGACTGAAAGTTGTTGCTGGCTTAGCAATTAGCAAGCCACCAGACAATAATTTCCATTGCTAATTTTGACTAATTTTCTAAATATTTTGAAAACACTGACTGAAACACCAACCACTTTCAGTCAAATAGTTTTCAAAATATTTAGCAGATCCAGAGATATAAACCTTGAAATATGTTGTCTGCAAAAACTCAGCAGACAGACGGTTAATGGTAATTTATCATATAAACAAAGGCTATCACCGCCCTTTCAGCCTTTTTTCTCAATATGAGCGCACGTTTAATTTTCAACGAAAAATTTTCATTGGTTAGATAACGCATAAGAAATATGTTTGTTAGTTAGTTAAAGCATACTAATCCCAGATGCCCCGTGACTCCGCAAATGTTTTTTAGTGATGACGGCGGCGAAAATTCAAACAAGATGAGATACACTAGTTTGTTGATTTAAATTCTGTAATATATATATATATGTATTACAGAATTTAAATCAACAAAATAGTGTATCTCGTCGGTTGTTTGCATTCTCGCCGTCGTCGTCACTAAAAAACATTTGCGGAGTCACGGGACATCTGGGATTAGTATTCTTTAACTAACAAAAAACATTACCTAGTTATGAAAAATGTTTGTAAATTTTCATGATAGGCTCAGAAATTTGAAAAATTGGATTACCAGTTATTTCAGTCCGAAATAACAATGTTTTGAACTTGTCATTATTTAAAAAAAAAATGTTATGTTGAATATTCTGAGCATAATTGGATTAGAACTGCCTTAGGCAGTGCAATGTCTTCTAATCCAATTATACTCAAAATATTCAACAGAACATTTGTTACATCATGTTCTGAATTCTTCCTAAAATAATGACAAGTTGCAAACAGTACATTTTATTTTGTTTTGAAAACATTCAAGGTTATTTCTGACCTGTATTGTAGCTTATGCATAATATATAAACAACCAGCCTTCCATTGCTATTCATGTTCTGTCATATTATCTGGTGTATTTGGAGGTTTATGGTCCATTCTGGTACATTGCAATAGATGCCTCAGTCATGGAGTGCACTTTGTTCGCCATTCAAAGTTTCATAACATACTTAACAATAGCAATTTCATAGGCCCATGCTATGCCAAATGGATCATGTATTAATTGATAAACAAATATGAAAACAAATTCAACTTGAGTATATATATATATATATCCCTGCATAGATTACTTTCGCTTAGCATTTAATCATTGTCAACAAGAAGCCCATCGCTCGCCTGAAACCGGCCTCTGAAGTGGTCATGAGGAATGTCCATATGCAGGCCAAGAGAAGACTATTTTTGAAAACTTACCACTGAAATGTCTGGCTCAGTCATTTCGTTGGTAAATTTTCAAAAATTGTCTTCTCTTGCTCTGCAAATGGACACTCAATAAGGAAATATTTTGATTTTTTTAAAACCAAATTTAAACAATTTCAGGTAAAAAGGTCATGTCCTAGCCGTATAGATTATTTTGTCAGAAATTCAACAGCTCTATAAACTGAAGTATTAAAAGTACAAATTAGGAGCACTGTTTTAACCAAGTTAGACGTATTGGAACGTACCGCACTAGGATCATTCCACCTAGGTTTTGTTGAAACCAGGCCATTGATTAAGATGTTTTTGAAAGGATTTTTAGACCACCGGAAAAACACCAGCCTATTAAAATTCTGAATAATAGAGGTTCTGGAGCATAAGTACTACAATAAGAGCTTTCCAGCCAAATTTGGTTAAAATCTGTCAAGTGCTATAAAATATTTACCAAATGTTTTAAAATATCAAGGACAGCTGCCTAAAAGGATTAACCAATCAAAATTCTTATTAGAAGTATTTACAGATACCACTATAGGACCATTCCACCAAAGTTTTGTTGAAATTGGGTCATTAGTTAACGAGTAGCCTTTTAAAGGATTTTCAGAAAATGTTTGGAAAATCCAAGATGGCTGTCAAAAAAAATTTAGTGAATCATAGTTTTGGAGCTCGCGGTCTAAGTATTCTTCCAGTCAAATGTGGTTAAAATTCGTCAAATGATTTAGAAAACTGTTCGAAGCAGATACATTTTAAAGCAAAAGCTGACGGATGACAGACGATGACCGGTTGGCATGGCATAAGCACACTTGGACATTATGGCCAGGTGAGCTAATACCACATAACAGTACGTGAATGTGTACTAATTCATGTGTCACAGGATTGATCATGCAATAAATACATACTATGCTTTCTCCATTAGGAGCCCAGGAAACGTACTGCAAGCGCTCACCATCTGCCAAGTCCTGCTTGGTCCTGTAAGGACAAAAATGTAACTTATCAGACAGAAATATAAACAAACACATGCAAATGCATGCATGCACGCATGCATGAACATACAAACACACACGCACACACAAATGCATACATGCACACAAGGATGCATGTATGGACAAAAACAAAGGCACATACTGGTGCACGTACGCACGCACGCACACACATATATTTGAAGTACAAATACAATATGTTACCTGTCTGTCCTTTGGTAGATTATATAGTTAGCCACAAAGGAATGTCTGTATTGCTGAAAGATGAAAAGTAAGGTATGCTTTTGAAGTCAGTAACTCATTTTAGTAACTTTAAAATATATATGGTGCATTCAATGTCATCTGTTAGGTATTTTTAAAATAAATTAGCTGGTGGAGACTGTTGTTACCCATAGCAGCAACAACTTCTAGCCAACCCACCATCACCACCCACCCCCGCCATTACCACTACCTACCACCATCATCACTATAACAACTTCCACCGCCAATGCCATCCCCACTACCACAACTAACACTACCACCACTACCATCATCATCACCACTACCGCCGTAGCAGTGGTGGTGATGATGGTAGTGGTGGTGGTCGTGTTAGTGATGGTAGTGGGGTTGGCATTGATGGTGGTAGTGAAAGTGGTTATAGCGGTGGTGGTAATGGCAGTAGTGATGGTGGGTTGGCTAGAGGTTGTTGCTGCTATGGGTAACAACAGTCTCCACCAGCTAATTTAATTTCAAAATATGCAAGAAAATACATCACCAACATCACTGTTACCACCACCACCACCACCACCATCATCACCACCACCCCCACTGTACCACTGCTGCCACCACTACCACCGCTATCAAAACTGCCACCACCACCACTACAACCACCACCACAACCGCTGGTGCCGCCACCACCATCACTCAACATGCAGTCATCATTATTCACTCACCAATTCTATGTTATAAGCTATAAGTATGCGGTCTCTGTGTGGAGACACAATGTAAACATCTGTATCCAATTCTCTCTGAAATGGAAAACACAAAAAACAACATAGAAATTAATCATATTGTTAATTAAGTTCTGATCTGTCAATCAAACCTTCAATTGACCAATAAAAATACTGTATAATCATGCATTTTACGCCTTAATCCTTTCATGACAGAGTTTATTCCACTTTGAAAACAGAAACACCCACTAAAATTTAGTTGAAATCGGCCAAGTGGTTAATGAGTAGTAGTCTTTTAACTGATTTTCCAAACATTTTTGGAAAATCCAAGAGGACCACCAGAAAAATTCACTAATCAAAATTCTGTATGTACATAGTCTGAAGCCCACCCACACACAGCCCCCCCCCCCCCCCCATAGGGCCCTTCCAGTGCAATTAGCTTGAAATCCGCCAAGCAGTTAATGAGTAGCACTAAAATATTTCACCAAGTCCTGGAAAGTGAAATAACGCAGATGTCTACTATGGCTAAAGGGAGAGCACTCTTTGTAGAATATGCTTGGCAGGAGTCACAATAGACCTTTCCACTTAATTCATTCATCATATGATGTCATAATCAACTATGTTGCATGTAGAATGCCATCATAATGGATGACTTCATTATGACATCATGAATGACATAGATAAGTACGTCAAGAACGCATATTTGAAGACGGACTATGTGTTGTTGTACGAATTGTATGGCTTTAATATTTAATAAATATTCTGCTGAATAGTTTGAAACTAATTTGACTGGGCGCTGTTGCTGCCATAGACAGCAACAGCACCCAGACAAATTAATTACAAAACATTCAACAGCTTACCTGAATACTTTTCACGAAATTAATATTTAGGGCATTCGGGGATCGATCTATCCCAACACAACGAAGTGAGGGTGGAGATTAGCTAGAGGTGTGGGGGGGGGGGGGGACATAGCTAAAACTGAAAAGGTTCTTTGGTGAAGTATTGACCGCCGCTGGCTGGTATTGTCCTGGTTAAAATGGACAAAATTGCTTAACAAAACAGATTTTCCAGCATAGGGAAAATTCTTAAACATGCATAGAGGAAGTTTCCTAAAATATTCTTATCTTGTTCAACTTCTTTTTCTTCTTTGGTTTTAGTGTAGTCTTGCGCGATTACGTGATTAAATCGCAAATCGTGATTATGCTTTAAATCGTGAATTTATATGATTAAAAATTAAATAATCAAATAATCGTGAATATTTTCTATTGCTTCAAAACCTAACTTTCAATTACTGTTTAATGTGATCGGTCATGAAAAATGACATTTTGCTTAGTGAATGTATTGAATGTATGTCCATTTGCAGGGCAAGAAGACTATTTTTGAAAATGTATTACTGGAATGCCTGGCTCGTGAATCGTCTTCTCTTGCCCTGCAAATGGACTTTTCTAAACGCCACTGCAATTTTCATAAGTGATATTCTTTTGTTGTTATGTCTTATTAAGTTGTACCCAAGCTGATTGCTCAAAGTATCACGATTATTTTTTAATAAATCGATCGTGATCACTCAATGCAATAATCGCGCAAACCTTAGTTTATTCTAATCATGACAATAGTCTAGACAAGTTTAGCCCGATTCAGAAATGAATTTTAGTTTTTTTCTAGGTTTTCCCTATTTTCATTAACTATTTAAAGGTCATGGCCTGGCCAAAAACGGCCTCTGTTATGGTACAATCCAATGTCCATTTACAAGCCAACAGAATACAATTTTTGAAAATTTACCACTGGAATGACTGGCTCGATAACGAGCCAGTCATTCCAGTGATAAATTTTCAAAAATTTTATTCTATTGGCCTGTAAATGGACATTTAATTGGCAGATATCAAAATTTTTCGTGAGCAGATTTTATCATTAAAGGATTAAGCTTGTCAGCAAAGTGTATTTCTGTTGTCAAAGTTTAGTCTTATTCACCTAAATAATGCACATTTCTCAGGATTAAACCTATTTTCATGGGTGTAACGAGTAAATGGCTAAATGACGGTATCCACATATATCACAGCAATGCCATTTTTGGTTCATACGTTTGAATTAATGACAGCAGTGCATTGCTTTTTCAACGCGCGTGATGGACACTCCGCTAAAAGTTTTACACTAACAAGAATTTCAAATGTAGGTTCAAAACTTTCTAAGATCTGGCCCAGAGAATAGATTTTTGATGAATTTTAATCTTTTCAGGGGGGGATACATATCACGAATATGGACGGATCTCACTGAAACAAAATCCTGACATGTAGATTAAAAACTTTTTGAGATATGACCCGGACACAGATTTGCTATCAGATAGACAGACCGATGGACACATAATACGACCCGTTTTTCAAGCAGGCATTTAAAAAGCTTTGATATTGTACACCTAAAGAATAATTCAACACATTTCCAAAACAAATGAAAACATACTGTTGAATATTTTGACCCTAATGGACCTTTCCTCTAAGCACCAGCCAAACCTCGCTCGTGTTGGGATCGATCGTTCTCTGAACTCCAGAAAACTATACAGGTAAGCTGTTGAATATTTTGAAACTAATTTGACTGGGTGCTGTTGCTTCCTATGGTATATTCAACATTGTACTAAATAACGATTTTGTTCTATAAACATTTTAACTTATTTATGAGCTGTACTGTAATTATTGCAAATGATTAACCTTTCAAGATTCATGCTGACCAAAACCGGGCCCCCTGTCATGGTCTTGTGGAATGTCCATTTACAGGCAAAGAGAATACAATTTTTGAAAAATTACCACTGGAATGATTGGCTCGATAACTTAGCAGATATTTAAATTTTCTTGACCAAATCTAACCATTAACTGTCTCGCTGCTGGAAGCCAGCGGAGCACAATTACCATGAGCAAGCAAAAACTATTGACTTGCTGAATATTTTGACAACAATTTGACTGAGTTGTTGGTGGCTTAGCCACCAACAGCTTTCAGTCAAATTGTTGTCATAATATTTAGCAGGTCGAGAGATATAACCCTTGGAATATGTCATCTGCAAAAACTCAGCAATCAGACAGTTAAATGGTTACCAGTAAAATACTTACAAATGTTCTGTTGTCCATGATGACAAAACTTCCATTCGATGTGACATCAAACTCGAGCAGAGTTCTGTATTCATCACGGTAGACAAATATTTCCTTATCATTATCTAGAGAAAATAAGCACACAGAAACATCCTAGTTAGTATATTTTGAAAACGATGTAAAAAATGTTCTGTTGCATATTTTGAACATAATTGGATTGGATGACCAACCTAATCCAATTATGTTCAAAATATTTAACAGTATGTTTTATCTTTTTTGGAAACAGGTTAAGTTGTCAATTTTTTCTATATTCAAAAGTCTACAATAATAGGGCCTTTTGAGCCAAGTTTGGGTGAAATCTGGCAAGAGGTTAATGAGTAGTCATCTTTTTACCGATTTCCCAGTTACTTTTTGAAAATCCCAGAAGGCAGATGGAAAGATTTACCAATCAAATTTCTCATTTGAAATGTTGAAGCGGGCCAAGCCACCAAAGTGTCATCGAAATTGTGCCATTGGCTAAGGAGGAGTAGTATTTTAAAGGATTTGGGGATAATATTTGGAAAATCCAAGCTGGTCAGCTGAAAAAAAGTGACCAATCAAATTTACGTATACAACTTTGGAAATCTACCACCCTAGGGTAATTCCAGTCAAGTGGTTAATGCTAGTTTTGCAACCAGAAAACTTGCAAAAATCCAAGCTGGTTACCACAAACCGCTAAGCGACCAACAACTTTCAGTCAAATTGTTTTCAAAATATTCAGCAGTTCCAAAGTTATTGTCTATTGATATTATTGTTTGGTGCCTTGCAGCAACAGTCATACAGTTAAACGATGTAAGGTGGGAGAAGACAAGAACTACACAACAATGGCAGACTGGTCCAAACCGCAATCAACCGTAAAAATTGCTGTGTCTTCATTTCGGGACAACTATATCTATTATAGGAAATCTGTTGAATATTTCAAACTAATTTGACTGAAACTTGTTGCTGGCTCTCTCTTGAGTCGATCAGGGCATATGGCGTCTCATTCTGATCCCTTTTACAAGAGACTTCCATCTGGTATGGTCTAATGCCATATTTGTCAGCTCTTGAACCCCTAATCCAGTCCTTCTCCTAACCCTTTAATGGTCAAGCTGGCCAAAACCAGTCTCTGCATTGCTCTTGAGGAATGTCCATTTACAGGCCAAGAGAAGACTATCTTTGAAAATTTACGACTGGAATGACTGGCTCGATTACCGAGCCAGTCATTTCAGTGGTAAATTTTCAAAAAGTAGTCCTCTTATGTCATACAAATGGACATTCAATAAGCAAGTATTTGGATTTTCTTGACCAAATTTGACCATTAAAGAGTTAATTCCATCTATCCAACGAGTCTTTGGTCTTCCATGACCTCTTTGACCATTGGCCGGACCCTCCATGACCAGTTTCTCCAGACTGTCACTATACCTTCTCGTCACGTGTCCAAAAAACTCGGCTTTCGTTGGTTTATGAAGCTCAACATGCATCTAGGAATGTATACGTTCGCCAACACGCTTACATTTGTTTGATCGTCCCGCCATGGTATTTGCAGCATCATGCGCCAGCACCACAATTTGAAACTTGTGATCTTTGTCCTCTCATTCCGGGTCAAAGCCCACCTCTCGCAACCATATAATGCAATGCTGAATTCAAATATTCATTTCTGGTGTGTGGAGGTTAAAATGTTAATCCCTTAATGTTCAAGCAGGGTGAATCTGGCCTCAGTCGTCGTCTTCAAGAATGGCCATTTACAGACCAAGAGGACAACTTTTTGAAAATTTACCAATGGAATGACTGGCTCGATAATAGTCATTCCAGTTAACATTTTTAAATAAGAAGCCCAAGGGACCTCATGGCATCACTCACATAGGAAATAGGTATTTCGACGAGAAAGGTAATCGTCTACGATCAAACTTGTTTCAGCTGTTGCCCTAGATGATGTTCCATGATTTTTTAATCGATCCCCCCAAGCACTTTCGGAGATTTTTAAAAACGGCTCTAAAAATTGGTCAAAATCCAAGATGGCCACCATCCAAATATAATTGAAATCAGTCCAGTGGTTCTTGAGAAGACATCGTTTAAGAAAAAGTTGATGTATGGACGGATGATGGATGGTCACCATGGCATAAGTTATGCCATGGTGACCATCCATCATCCATCCATAAGCTGACTTGGTGTGCTAGTCCAGGTGAGCTAACAATAGTCCCCTCTTGGCCTGTTAATCTTAACACTTCAATGGTCAAATTTGGATTTCCTTATTCAATGTCCATTTACAGGCCGACAGAATAAATTCTTAATAATTAATTACTGAAATGACTGGCTCTGTTATCGAGTCATTCATTTCAGTGGTAAATTTTCAAAGATTGTATTGTCTTGGCCTGCAAATGGACATTCCACAAGACCACACCACAGGCCAGGTTTGGCCGGCATGACCGTTAAAGGGTTTGAGCAGAAATTGTATTATAACCCTGACTAACCTTAACCATTAACGGATTAAAAGCAGAATTTCAAATGTGGCAGAGCAAACAAAGAAATCATACTTCAGAAAACCTATTCACAGAAGGACATCGCTATATAAAAACAGCAGCAACATTCAATCAAATTGTTTTAGCGTATGAGCTTCAGGTGGAAAACGTGTCATAGTCATTGTATAGTAACATTCAGGAGCCTGTTCCATTAATCTCATTGCATCCTTCAATCTAATCTGATAAAGTCTTCCTTCCAGTAAAAGCTTTTTAATTTAATGATTGAATTCTGTTGAATACGCAAGATAGCGTTCAGAATCCACAAGACAAGATCCGATTGTGGAAATTCTATCGTAAAACATTGACATTTGATCTTTGAATTATCAAAAGCACATGTACGCACATTAACCCTTTAATGGTTCAATTTGGTAAAGAAAATCTAAACATCTGCCTCCTGAATGTCCATTTTAACAGGCCAAGAGAAAACAACTTTCTAAAAATTACCATTGGAATGACTGGCTCGGTTATTGAGACAGGTATTAGTGGTCAATTTTCAGAAAATTGCTTTGTCTTGTCCTGTAAATGGACATTCCACAAGACCATAACAGGGGCCGGTTTGAGCCGGCATGACGATAGGGTTAACGAAAGAAACATGGCAAGATCTGATTGTGGAAATTCTTCTATCCAAAAACATTGACATTTGCTCTTTGAATTATCAATAACACATGTATGCACTTAAGCGGGATAAAATTGTTTTTGTTCAAAAGGATTTCACAACCCCCCCCCCAACCAGTGTGATGAACAAAACTTAGCGTCAAAACATAACACTATAAATGCAATGGTCAGGTATAGCAGATTCTTTAATGTATTTGACATACACGAAACCCCCCCGCCCCCCCATACCCCCACCCCAACCCTCCCCCCACACACCCCGCCGCATTGTTGCCTTTAAACATGTTAAGGGGAGATTAAGAGATTTTGACGTTCAAAGAGTTTGGGAGACCTTGAGCAGAAATTTCTGACTGCAGCAAATAAGCTTTTTTTTCTCTTAGCGTGCTCACAAGATCCGAACGAATAAAGAATATCTGACGGCAATGACACAAATGTAATTCCAATTTCCTGTCATACACGACGGTAAAATGCCGCTCAGAAATAAGTTTAAACGTTTCCAAAACAGAAACACGTGTTTGTTGGTAAGAAATGGTCTATTGAATATTTTGAACATAATTGGATTAGAAAAGATTGCTACCTATAATGCGGCAATGTCTTCTAATCTCATTACGTTCAAAATATCCAACAGCACGTTTTATTGTTGCTTTGGAAACATTCTTCGTTATTCCAGAGCTGTACTGTATCTGGTGGCAATGATGCCAATGCAATTGCAATTTCCTGTCATACACGGCAGTATGTTTCTGAAGGCACTTCATCAGCTGAAGAATTGCTAGTTAAATTGCAATCAGTAAGGTGGAACAGAAGTGCTTTCAGCAATCGTGGACACGTTAAAGTTCGCGGCAAGGGTCCTGAGCTAGCTGGCTCCGGCTCATCGAAAGCTGTAAGCCATTTACATAATTTTTACATTTTCGCAACCTGTTTAATCCTGCAGTCCAAGTACTACAATATCAATGCAACCGTACAACAAAGTTGTTTAATATTTTGAAGCCAATTTGGCTGGACTGTTGCTGCCGTAGGGCAGCGACAGATTTCAGCCAAATTAGTTTCAACATATTAAACACAATAATTCAAAAGTGTGTACGATTTAATTAATTATCGCATGATAAATGTTGCGAGGATGCATTTTTGCTTCACTCAAGAACTACATTATACCTTAGAGTGAAATCAACCTGTTACTGATCAAGCTGGCCATAACCAGCCTTTGAAGTGGTCTTGAGGAATGTCCATTTGCAGGCCAAGAAGACAATTTTTGAAAATTTACAACTGGAATGCTTGGCTCGATAACCGAACCAGTCATTCC
Source organism: Chaetoderma sp. LZ-2023a (assembly GCA_034401795.1). Taxonomy (NCBI): domain Eukaryota; kingdom Metazoa; phylum Mollusca; class Caudofoveata; order Chaetodermatida; family Chaetodermatidae; genus Chaetoderma; species Chaetoderma sp. LZ-2023a. The sequence continues at coordinate 20,537,244 of CM067359.1, read as the reverse complement.
AGTGGTAAATTTAAAAAAATACTTTTCTCTAGGCTTTTAAATGGATATTCAATATGGAAATATTTTGATTTTCTTGACCAGATTTGACCACTGAAGGGTTAATGGTCAAGAAAATTGACCTGTTTGCTCAGTGACTGTCCATTTGCAGGACAAGAGAATATTTATACAAATTTATCACAGAAATAACTGGCCCATGAGAATGACTGGCTCGGCCAACAAGCCAGCCAATCCAGTAACACATTTAAAAAAATAACCTTAGCAATGGACATTGATCGATCCCTATAAGAAGATTGAAGAGGGGCGAGACAGGTCTTGACCAGCTGGACCGCTAAATGGTTAATGTCTGTGATTAATGATGATTGTGCATGTATAGAATACCACATTGAACCATCACCATGCTGATGTAAATATACTGAACCAAAAAAGTTTAGCAACACTGAGAATATTACTGTATAAATGTTATTTAACAAAAACAATAAATTGATTCAAATATATTATTTAATTGATAGGTCATTTTCCAATTTGAACAACAGTCTCTTGTTACTGTAATGCTAGCATCGCGCCTTTAACACGGCATCATTCAACGGAAGGGTTCAATTTAAATAATGACACTGAGCTGTCAACACCGGTTGTGACCTCTGCGCGCATTAACCACCGCCGTACATCGCTTTCTCATGCTTCGAATTAAGCACCTGATATCACGAAGAGGAATCGCATTCCATTCCTGGAGCAGTGCAGCTTCCAGCTCCCGCACGTTGTGAAGATGTGGATGGTTCTCACGCACCATACGGCCAAGAATGTCCCACACGTGTTCGACAGGAGACAGGTCCGGTGATTGCGCTGGCCAGTCCAACACTGGAACGTTGTTAGCCTCAAGGAAATCACTGGTGACCCTAGCTGAATGAGGACGGGCGTTGTCGTGCTGAAACATAAAGTTTGCATGATGCTGCATAAAAGGGATGACAACAGGCGCGACAACTTCTTCACAGTAACGTTGAGCCGTTAAATTTCCGCGAATCACACTAAGAATGCTGAATGATTTTGGCTGCATCATACCGTTCTCCTAAACGTCGCCAAACCCGTTGCATACCATCCGCCACATCCACACAAAACCGTGACTCATCACTGAACAAAGCGTGGCTCCATTGTTGAGCACGCCATCGCTGATGAGTTCTTGCCCATGCAAACCGATTCTCGATGTGATGCTCTGTAATCGGAACAGCAACAAGTGGATGACGGGCATGCAGTCCAGCATCATGGAGTCTGTTTCGCACAGTTTGTGCATGCACTGTAGTGCCGGTAGCGGTGTGCAAATTACGGGACAGCCACGGCGCAGTCTCAAACCTGTGACGTCGTGATGACGTCACTAAGTAGCGGTCTTCTCGTGGTGTTGTTGCTCTCGGTCTGCCAGATCGTGGTCGGCCATTAACATGTCCAGTTTCCTGCTCACGTTGGTGAAGACAGGAAATGGTTGAGGCGTGAACATTAAAATGTCGAGCAACAGCGAGAATGCTCTGCCCAGCAGCGAGTCTTCCCATTGCTTCATGACGCTGATTTTCGAGTAGCCCTGGGCGGCGGCCCATGTTCGGTAAGGTAAACTTTTAAGCGTTTTCTGTTCGTTATCTGCTTTTGCAATATGGTGAATTTTTGCCTTCGCTACCAGCCAATGTGGGCCAGTGCATGAAAAATGCATTTTCACATGCAGTAAGCGTGCGGCCGAGAGATGCAAGAAATTATATGCATTTCTTCATGATCAGCGAGACATTACATTGACGAAACATGCCTGCAAATTTGGTTATAAATGGACACATAGTTTTAATACAACAAACCAAACTTCACTGTTGCTAAACCTTTTTTTGGCTCAGTATATTATATCTTTTACCCTGTCAATAGCAAAGATACTAGTGTACATTTTAAACCCTTTAGTCCTCGAATTTGTTAATGAAAATGTCAATTTTCTCATAGAAAATGTCAATTTACTGACCAAGAGAAGACTATTTTTGAAATGTTCAAAAGATATTCTTCTCTTGGTCTGCAAATTGACCTATCTCAATACCACCGCAGAAGCTGTTTTTGGCTGATATGAGTGTTAAATGCGAAACAATTTTGGTGGACGTTGTTGCTTTCTATAACAGCACCAATCTTCCCCTGCATTTATTTAAAAATCAACACCAGTTCATCTTTTAATTTAAATTTAAATTGTAGAATTTTGACATCAGAGTGGTAAGAGTTAACCATGAATTTAACTTTCAAATGATCTCAAGAAGAGGTTTTCATAGAATACACACATTTGTAGACCAAGAATACTTTTTTTTGAAACTGGAATGATTTGCTTGCAGTAACTGAGCCCGTCATATCACTGGTAAATTCTCAATAAGTCTTCTTGGTTTGTAAAATGAACATTTCTCAAGACTCCGCCCCCCACCCCCCCCCCCACCCCCCCCCCCCACCCCGATGCAGTTTTGGATCTCTTGAGTGTTAACCCTTTAATGGTCAAGATTTCTAATTAACATTTTTGCTGTTTGAATGTCCAGCAGGTGAAGCTAAGACAATTTCTTTAAATTTAACACAGGAATGACCGGCTCGATAATCAAGCCAGTCATTCCTGTGGTAAATTTTCAAAAATAGTCATCTCATGACCTACAAATAGACATTCCTCAAGACCACTGCAGAGTCAGGTTTTGGCCGGGCTGACGTTAAAGGGATAAAGGGTTAAATGTGTTGACTTATTGGTCAAGAAAATTGAAATCTTATTTAGTTAATGCTTATTTTTGTATTTTTGAAAAGTTACCACTGGAATGACTGACTCAGTAACTGAGCCAGCCAAGCCATTGCAGTGGTAAATTTCATACTCTTCTTTCGCCCTGCAATATAATTGTAGAGATCGTTTTTGTCTGATTTGCCCATTATAAACCGCTTAATGGTCAAGCCAACCTCTGAAGTGGTCTTGAGGAATGTCCATTTGCGGACCAAGAGAGGACTATTTTTGAAAATTTCCCACTGGAATGACTGGCTCGATAACCGAGCCAGTCATTCCAGTGGTAAAATTTCAAAAATAGCCCTCTCTTAGCCTGCAAATGGACATTGAATAAGCAAATAGTTTGATTTTTCTTGACCAAATTTGACCATTAAAGGAGTAAATTGTTAGGGAACAGCATTTCTTGTCGCCTACGTCTTGAAACAGTTAAATCAATCAGACTCTATATAGCGTATGAATGAAGAGAAAATCCAATTTTCCGATCGACTGACGTGTTCATCGCAACATCAAGAACGGATATCAATATATCGTCATATTTCAGTGTCATTTCTATCGGATACAATACCATGGTAATTACATCTGCAGGGGAATAAGTCGTCAGATCCACCAAATTTACTAGCCTCATACACGTAATGCATCGAATAAAACCATCTACCATCAGAACAAAACATAGTTCTCAATAACTTGCAGCAGAATCAGACACTAACCAGTTAGTGGCTGAGATCTGTCAAGTAAGCTGACATTCTTGTATAATGAATGTCCGTTAACTCTTTAGTGGTTAAATTTTGTCAAGAAAATCTAAATATTTGGTTATTGAATTCCCATTTGCAGGCCAAGAGAGGAATATATTAGAAAGTTTCCCACTGGATGGACTGGCTCGGTTATCAAGCCAGGCATTCCAGTTGTAAATTTTCAAAAATAGGCCCATCTTGGCCTGCGAATGGACATTCCTCAAGACCATAACAGAGGCCGGTTTTGGGTGGCTTGACCATTAAAGGGTTAAAATGCAGGACATTAGATTATTTTTAAAATTTTACCCCTAGAATAACTGCCCAGACAAAACTTCAGTACCAGGCTCAGTCACCAATCTAACCCAAATCAAACACTTAGAACAATCATAGATTGTTGGCCATTTCACTTTCCGAGTAGATTTTTAGTTTTTCGTCGTTCTTTTTACAGATAAAGATTGAGTACCCTAGATGTCTGGAGCATAACCGAAAGTTTGATAAAATTGGATCAATAATATGATTCTTGGACAACTACCCTATGGGCAGATGCAGTAAACTAAGAAACAGGCTGAAACAACCAGATTACAGACTGTCTGCCTGCTGAATTTCTGCAGACTACATTTTCCATGGCATTTAACTCTGAATCTGCTGAATCTTTTGAAAGCATTTTGACTGAAAGTTGTTGGTGGCTAAGCCACCAACAACTTTCAGTCAAATTGTTTTCAAAATATTCATCAGGCCCAGAGTTATTGCCCATTGAAATCAGTCATTTGGCTTGCAGCAGTCGGACGGTTAATCTTAACACCGTAACTGTTTAACGCTTTCATCGACAAATTCCCGATATATTATTTTCAAGGCAACCATACAAAAAACCCGTTAAATATTTTAAAATTAAAGGAAGCCATTGTCAAATTAATTTCAAAATATTCCGAGAAAGTTCTATTGTAAAGAATTAACTTTTTCAGGGATTTCTCGGTGAAAGGGTTAGTTAACCTTTGAAATTTGGTCAAGAAAACTAAAACTTTCTCAAAGAAAATGTCCATTTGTAGACCTTGAAAGGAGATAAGTGATATTATCCAAGATTTGTCAAGAAAATTTGAAATTTTGCCACAATTGATGTCAATTAAAAGGCCGGCTGGAAGAGATTATTTTTGAAATTTTACCACATTTTATGACTGTCTTGTTTATCACTGAGTCAAACAGAGTAACGTAGAGATGAATTATACAATAGCGTCTTAACCTGTACCATTCTGATGTCAATATTCCATGTCTTACTGCGTCAATAGCACAGAAACTGGTGTCATTTTTAAACAATTTTGGTGGATGATGCTGCTGTCTATGACAACAACATCTTCCAGCAAATTTGCTGAAAAATGAACACCAGTTCATCCTTGAAAAATTTAATTTGAAAACTATAATTTTTTACATCAGCATGGTAAGGTTTAATCACTTATACAGCTAGAGTAATAACAACAAAAGACCGGTTCTGGTCACACACACATTAGCCCTGTTAGAAACAACCCCAATTTTTGATCGAATCTAAATATTTTACAACTTTTCAAGAAATCAAGGTTGGACAACTCTGGTGATCCAGATTTCAGTCAAATGCAAACACAGTCAATGTCTCATGCAGAGGCATGTATTTCCAAAGTTTGCTCTGATTACATGCGGGCTAACAAAGTTTATACAGGATTATCCAAAGATTTTATAATTTTCCTAAAATTCAAGGGAAATTACTCTGGTGTTTGCAATCAGATTTTCGCCAAATGCAATACCAGTCAAGGTCTCACGAAGAACGGCGTAGTTCCAAAATTTGAAGAAACCATGCAGGCCCATTGAAGTTACCGAGCCAGAAAAATATATGGGATAGCTCCCGTGATTACACCCAGATTTTTGCCAAACGCAATTCAAGTCAAGGTCTCACGCAGTACGATCCTTTTCCAAAATTTGACCTGAATCCATATGCAGGCTACCTGAGGTTACCGAGCAGAAACCAGATATTTTATTTCCAAGAAATTAATGGGGATAACTCTGGTGATTACAGCCAGATTTTGGCTAAACACAATCTCAGTCCCACCGGGGAGCGATGTATTTCTGAAACTTGAACTGAATCCATGTAGCTTAACTGAAGTTATCGAGCGCATGATGAATACACAGATGGATAGGGCCCCGTTTCTATATTCAATGTGGGAGGGGGGGGGAGTAATCAGAGCTAGAGTAATAACAATCAAACAATAAATCCATATCAGCAGTAATTTACCTCTCAAACGACGCTCACTATTCATGCCTTTCCTATTAACTCTTTAATGTCTAAATTTGACCAAGAAAATCCAAATATTTCCTTATTGAATGTCCATTGGCAGGCCATTAGAGGACTGTTTTTTGAGAATTTACCACTGGAATGGCTGGCTCGGTTACCGAGCCAGTCATTCCAGAGGTAAATTTTCAAAAATTTGTCTTCACTTTGCCAGCAAATGGCCCTGCAAAGTGAGCACTGTTTGAGGCTGGTTATGGCCGGATTCTTCCAGTAATGTCATGTCCATCCATAGACACAACGTAACACTTTGACCCTTGAATTTGTTCAAGAAAATTTAAATTTTCTCATAGAAAATGTCTATTTGCAGCCCGAGAGAAAAATATTTTTAAAAACTTACTACTGGAATGACTGGTTCTGTTATCGAGCCAGTCATTTCAGTGGTAAATTTTCAAAAATTGTCTTCTCTTGGTCTGCAAATGGACATTTCTCAGGACCACTACAAAAGCCGTATTTGGTTGATGTTGAGTGCTAAAGGGTTAAGATGCCCACTATGGTTCACTTTTACTCTCATACACATTCTTAAATGTCACTTCCATATTTTCCAAATGTCAATATTTCTTCCTTCGGGCTTCGCTGGAGAAGCAGGAAGTAATCTTATCTCCTATACCCACAGCTATAGAATTACAAAAATAGCCCATAGATCTATAACATAGGTTGATGATTTAAACTCACATGTATCACCACCATTTGTAACGGATATAAAGGTCAGAGAATTCTGGGTAATTTAGAGCCACCATTAATGACAGAATAACACACAGGTGCCCTGTAAGCATCCAATCAAATGCTTATGACATGAATAACATTTTAAAGTTATTCTGAAGCAATAAGACAAGGAAAATATTTGAAATTTCACCAATGGTCATCTTCTTCTGAGCTGCCATTTTATGTTGATATTTGTAGCCGCCACCATTTGGGATACTATTGTTCTTGCTGTTGTGCAAATCCCAGTATAAAACCATTCTTGTAGCACCAATGACAGTTAGGTGCTTCACCCACAGGGTGTGGGGGGTTACCAATCTGCGGGATTAATACCAACAGGAGCCATTGTATGGAGTTGGTGAATCCAGTAAAATTTGCGGTCCTTGCGTCAGGAAAAAGTTCTCGAGTTTTAGTCTTTAATAATTCACCAATAATAGTTAGTTTACTGTTGGCCTACAAGGTGAGTGGATCTATCTGCATAACACACAGTAGGCTAGTTTCTAATTGTGTATTTCCTATGATAGACGTGAAATGTAATAGGCTAGATATATATATAATAAGAATTTGACTGATAATTGTTGCTGACGATAGCACTAACAACTTTCTATCAAATTATTTATGAAATAATCAGCAGAAAATCAAGTGCCGCTATATAATGTTTTGTTGCAACAATTTTCAACTAAATCCTAGCACCATAGGATCATTCCATCCAAGTTTCATTGAAATCTGGCCACTAATTAAGGAATAGTGTTTTAAATGGTTCTGTAAAATTTCCAAACAAATCCAAATGACCACCAAAAAATCGACCAATCAAAGTTTTGAAAAGAAGTTCTATAGCCTACCACTAGCAGGCCTGGGGTCAGTTACATTTAAATGTAACTAGTTACAGTTACATTGCATTATGTGAGTTACAGTTACATTTGTTGAGCAATGTAACTAGTTACATTTCAGTTACTTTGCATAATGTAACTAACGTTACATTTCAGTTACATTAGTTACTTTGATAATTATTATGAAGGACTATGTGAACATCAATGTCATCATAAAAGGTAGATAAAAAGATAGATTCTGGGAAAACCAGAAATTTAAATACGACCCCTCTGCGCCCTACCATATACCAGGAAGTCAGATACACAGAAAGGTCGTGAAGAAAGATGAGGTGGACATAGAAACATTCTAAGACATCCTAAGATATGGTTTGATCGTGATCAGGAAAGCAGGGTAGTTTGCAGCCATTACGTCTAATTGGTTAAGTCCATTATAGAATCATTCCCTGTCAAATTTGGATAAAATCCACCAAGCAGGTAAATGGAGGAGAGCCATTTTGACAATATCCGGTAAATTATTCATAAAATTTATGATTGTCACCCAAAAAAATTGAACCATTAAAATTCTCAATAGATGTTTTGGAGCCTACCGCGATAGGGGCTCTCCAGCCAACTTAGGGTTGAAATCTGTCAAGCTGTTAATAATGAGTACTGTTTTGACAATTTCCACTGAATTTTTCATAAAAGCTAAGATTTTCACCAAAAAGATGGATCAATCAAAATTCTGTATTGAATTCCGAGGCCTATCCCCATAGGGTAATTCCAGTCAAAGTAAGTTGAAATCTGCCAAGGAGTTAATGATGAGTAGCCTCTTGACAATTTCCACTAAATTTTCATAAAATCAAGGCTTTTCACCAAAAAACATGACAAATTATGTTCTAAAGTCTAGCCCCAATAGGGTCCTTCCAGCCAGAGTAAATCAAAATCTGCCTAGCTGTTAAAGAGGAGTAGCGTTTTGACAATTTCCGGTAGCTTTCATAAAATCCGATTTTCTCATAAAAAAATTGACCAATTAAAATTCTGTATACAAGTTCTGAAGCTGAAAAGATTAGGGTTCTTCCAGTCAAATTAGGTTGAAATCTGCCAAGCAGTTAATAAGTAGCGTTTTGACAATTTTGGATAAACTTTTCATAAAATCTAAGATTTTCACGCAAAAATTTTACCAATCAAAATTCTGTATATAAGTTCTGAGGCCTACCCATATAGGGTCTTTCCATCCAAATTAGGTTGAAATCTGCCAAGCGCTCAATGAGGATGTGCGTTTTTAAACAAAAATTGACAGATGGACGACAGACGCCATGCGTCAGGGACCTTGATCTTTGACCTTTTGGCCCAAAAATCATTGTGTGCATAGTCCAAGTTTGGGTCCAGTATGATAAACAAAAGGAAAATGTTTTTTGCCAAGGTCCCAGTGACCTTGACCTTTGACCCCAAGATCATTGTGTGATGCCGTGTCATTCATTATAAGGAAGCATGTACCCAGGTTTGGGTCTGGTACGATTAACGAAATATGAGACATAGACAGAAAAGTTGAGCTAAACGCAAATTCAATGTGGCGACAACGCCACCACCGCTGCCGGATGACGCGCATGGTATTGCAATAGCTCGATTTACTTCATAAAGTAGAGCTAACAACTTGAAGAAATGTGATAGAATTATTTTCTGAAATCAAGAAAATATGCTAAGCCTTGTGAGCGAGCACATACTTAATCTGTTGTGTAATTAGCTTTTTGGCAGTATTTGTATTATTCAATACTCCGATAAAGAGGTGCTTTTCGATGTGGGGAAATCTACACGCTACCATATAAAGTTATCTCCCTTCTCCCTTTGTTAAAATTTCATCAAAGTTGTTATCTAGAAATATAGAAAATATATGTTATAATCATGTTTATGTAATTTTAGTCATGTCATATAATCATCTGAACAATAACAACACCACAATAATTATCATTGTGGTATGTCATACATATAAATTGCAATGACAATACTGCTATTTTGTTGTGTTGGTCTTGATTTCGTAATTTAGACAAACTGTTTTGAAATGACACAGCTATTTAACTATTTAGTCCATCTGATTTCTAATGTTGTGTCTGTACTATGTTAAGTCATCTGTTCAGGTGAAGGGGCAGGAAAAATAACCGTAGTGTACAACAGAACTTCTAGAATGTGGTACAAAAATTTATTTATGTTTGTTTTCTGGTAATGCTGAACAGAACCTGACGTTAAATGACACCATGGTCGACCACGTTTCTATGATCTCATGGAACATGTTTGACCATGTTTTTACCATGGTCACTGAGCATGACCGATCATGATCACAACATGGTTTGACCATGTCCAAAAAAATCCTTGAAAACATAGAGCAAGAGAAAGACATTGGAGTAATAGTAGACAATAGACTAAGCTTCTGTAGCCACATAAGATCACAAGTCAACAAAGCAAATAGTAGCATGGCCCTGATCAGGAGATCCTTTACACATCTAGATGAGAATATATGTTTAAGCAACCGTTCCAGGCATTGGTGAGGCCACACCTAGAATATGCCATGAGTGTATGAAGCCATACCTAAGGAAGGAAGGACAGCAAGGCTATCGAAAATGTACTACGACGTTCATCTAAGCAAGTACCCTCACTTAGCAACCTCAGCTACGAAGAGCGACTCTCGCACTTGAAGCTACCATCTATGTGTTACAGAAGGCTTAGAGGGGATATGATCTATCTATGACCCAAATGTAACCGATGACCTATTGGAAGTAGCATATAACAGATGCACCAGAGGCCATGACCTACGGTTGGTTAAGCACCATAGTAGGATTAATGTGCGGAAACATTCGTTTACAAATCATGTAAATGATATATGGAATACCCTCCCTGAGGATATTGTACAGGCCAGAACGGTCTTTGCTTTTGAAGTAGCACTAGATAGATTCTGGGAAAACAGAAATTTAAATACGACCCCTCTGCGCCCTACCATATACCAGGAAGTCAGATACACATAAAGGTCGTGAAGAAAGATGAGGTGGACATAGAAACATTCTAAGACATCCTAAGATATGGTTTGATCGTGATCAGGAAAGCAGGGTAGTTTGCAGCCATTACGTCTAATTGGTTAAGTCCATATACACAGGAACGGGTAGCATCTGCGATGGTTCTCTGCTGCTCCAACTTAGCGCAGTTAATCCTATCATTTTAGAGTTCATTCAGATATCAGTTGTCTTAGACAATGACCGCAACAGTTTCCAGGAATATCACTTTCTAAACAGTCAAGAGAACATTTCTACTTTGCAGTTAATCAAAGCCTCATCTCAAGTGAATGAAATGAGAGTGAAAATTAGATATTATTTGTGGATTTCCATGGCAATTAGCATAATAATTTTACTAAGCTTCTGTTAACATAATCTTCTATCTTCATGGGCTAATAGAGAGCATCTAAGGGAATACTAGCATGTGGCTCACTCGCTGCCTGGCCTCAGATTACTTGCACTCATCTTGATCGCTCTACAGATGCAACCTCTATGGGTCTGTGACTAAAGGTTTGAGTTCAGGAGCCATTAGAGTGGGTGTTTACCGTGATAACAGACATGACCTTTCTGTGATGGGATATTTACACAGATAATGAATGGCTAATGGTTATGACCTTGACTTAGAGATTGCATCTGGTGTTAAATTTGACAAATTGCTTTATTATACAGATTATTAGAAAGCTCATCTCATATTCAAGGTAATATGATTAATGGACAATGAGATTAAACATAAGACACACAGACACATGTAAGCGTGTGTGCACACACACACACACACACATGCCCAAAGGCATGCACACAGATGCATGCACGCACAGACGCATGCACGCACACATACATGCAAGCACACATTCATGCATGCATGCATGCACACGCACACACACACGTACGTGCGCGTGCACATGCATGCACGCATGCACACACATGCATCAGCACACGCACACACACACGTAAATGCAGGTTTAAGTTTATGGAGCAATCGATGATATGTTCAATTTTGAGAGGGTTTGGTTTAGAGAGGGTACTATGAGACATGTTCGGCTTAGAGAGGGTTTGGTTTAGAGAGGTGCGATGGGATGGGGGTAGCGTGATCATGTGTTACTATTGTTAATTACCTGATTGCCACTGAACTGTGAACTCTTTAGGCTTGAAGTCAGGATTGAACATGTCCTCCAAAGTGAATTTATCTCCATACTCCTCATCTTCTTCCTCTGTTCAGAATGGACAAGAATAAAGATTTATGAAGTTCAACAGAACAGTCATTGACCGAAACTCTTGTTGAGCATCGTCATCAAGGTTATCATCGTCGTCAAGGTCATGATCATCATCAAGGACAGAAAGATCATCATCATCCTAATCATCAAGGTCATTATCCTAATCATCAAGGTCATTATCCTAATCATCAAGGTCATCATCCTAATCATCAAGGTCATTATCGTAATCATCATGCCCATTATCTTAATCATCAAGGTGATTATCCTATTCATCAAGGTTGTCATCCTAATCATCAAGGTCATTATCCTAATCATCAAGGTCATCATCCTAATTATCAAGGTCATCATCCTAATCATCAAGGTCATTATCGTAATCACCAAGGTCATTATCCTAATCATCAAGGGCATTATCGTAATCATCAAGCCCATTATCCTATTCATCAAGGTCGTCATTCTAATCATCAAGGTCATCATCCTAATCATCGAGGTCATCATCCTAATCATCAAGGTCATCATCCTAATCATCAAGGTAATTACCCTAATCATCAAGGTCATCATCCTAATCATCAAGGTCATCATCCTAATCATCAAGGTCATTATCCTAATCATCAAGGTCATCATCCTAATCATCAAGGTCATCATCCTAATCATCAAGGTCATTATCGTAATCACCAAGGTCATTATCCTAATCAAGGTCATTATCCTAATCATCAAGGTCATCATCCTAATCATCAAGGGCATTATCGTAATCATCAAGCCCATTATCCTATTCATCAAGGTCGTCATTCTAATCATCAAGGTCATTATCTTAATCAAGGCCATCATCATATCAAGGAGAGCTAGCTCATCACAATCATTATTGCCATTATTGTCTGTATCATCATTAGTTTGTTTCAGATCATATCTTTGGAAAAACTTTAGCAAGCCATAGAAAGATAGATAGACAAATGGATGGACATAGTGCAAACCAGTAGTCACCTCTGTTTCAGAAGCATGGGACTAATAATCGTGTACATGGCAACCTAGTAACTACGCTTACTTGGCGTGACGAGTATGACAGCAGTCACGATGAGTGCACACACAACGAGAATCACGAGCAGGGAGATGCCGATTCCACGCCAGTTACGCTGATTGGTAGAATTACCGACCAATTCCTGCAAAACACAATTCGATAAAATATTGATTAATGTTAAAGAAACCATTGATCGATAAATAAAGTTAAACATTTAAAGCTCAAGAAATTTAAAATGTTTGCTAAGTGTCAATGTCCATTTCCACGCCAAAAGAAAATTATTTATGAAAATTTAACATTGGAATGACTGGCTCGCTTATCGAGACAGTCATTCCAGTGTTAAGATTTCATAAATAATTTTCTTTTCGCTTGTAAATGGGCATTCCTCAAGACCACTGCAGAAGCTGGTTTTAGCCGGATTTGTCTATTAAACCGTTAAGATTAACACTTTGATGTTCAAATCCTACACACATACATCAAATCAATGCAACACATCTATACAATGTGACTACCAGGTACTTGTATCACTACACAATACACAATACAATACAACATTTACCAATACATTAATTTCTAAACATGCTGAGGTCTTGTTTAAATTTTTCTTGAATTTATTCTTTGAGCTAGCTGTTTATCTTAATGTCCAGTGGTAGTCTATGTTCTAAGTAAGCTGTGCTACTTGCCACTGTTGTTTTGTTATGACAAATACTTTGGTAATGAAACATTTTAACCCTTTACTGAACATGCCGGCCTAAACCGGCCTCTTCTATGGTCTTGTAGAATGTCCATTTACAGGCCAAGAGAATGTAATTTTTAAAAATTTTCCACTGGGATGACTGGCTCAGTGGCTCGATAACCGAGCCAGTCATTTCAGTGGTAAATTTTCAAAAATTGTATTCTCTTGGCCGGTAAATGGACATTCTACAAGAGCATAGAAGAGGCCGGTTTAGGCCGGCATGTTCAGTAAAGGGTTAAACAGATATTTAAATTTTCATGCCCAATTTTAACCATTAAAGGGTTAAAGATTGTTTTAACTCTTACCACTCTGATGTAAAAAAAAAATTTTAATTTTAAAATTAAATTAAAATATGAACTGGTATTCATTTTTAAACAAATTTGGTGGAAGATGTTGCTGTCTACTCAAATTTCTTTAAAAAATTCAATTTTCTCATTGAAAATGTTCATTTGCAGACTAACAGAAGACTATTTTTGAAAATTTACCACTGGAATGACTGGCTCAGTTATCGAGCCAGTCATTCCAGTGGTTAACTAAAAAAGAAAGTCTTTTCTTGGTCTGCAAATGGACATTTCTTAAGACCACTGCTGAAGCCATTTTGACTGATATGAGTTTTAAAGGGTTAAAATATAATATCCATAATCCAGGTTAAATTTCACTACAATGGAAAAAAATAATATAATTATATATTAAACATTTCTAATTCTTCAGCAGTCAAATTGTTTTCAAAATATTTTCAAGCTTTGAAACTTAACCCTTAATGGTCAAGCCGGACAAGAAGGGCCTGATGAGGAATGTGCATTTGATGTTCATGATAATATTTTTGAAAATGAATCACTGAAATCATCTGATCTCGATATCATCGAGTCAGTCAGTCACTCGAGGTAAATTTTCGGAAATAGTCTTCCCCTGGTCTGCAAAACGGCTTTCAAAAAGCAGATATTTTTATTTACTTCACCAAATTTGACCATTAAAGGCATTAGGGTTAAAACCATTTTGAAAAAAATCCGCTTTAAATGCCCTGCAATTCCTAGAATCCTGCAGAGAGCCTCCAGGTAGCAAGTGGTACAGTACAGACCAGAAAAAATGTAACATGTTTCTATGGCATATGAAACACACATATAAATAAACAAGAAATCTGTGGAATTAAATGTCTCGCCTGTCTCATGTTTGTCACGGTGGCATTGACCTTTGGCCTTGTGACCTCTGCATTATCATGCCGTTTCCTAACAATATAGGTAACAATGTATTCAAGTTAAGTTTCAATAGGATTAACCGATCCTGAAATATAAATGATTTGCTGAATGTAAAAACTTACGGTTGAAAAAGCAGAGGATAAATAGCAATATTAGAATGGCCTTGACCTTTGACCTGGTGACCTCCATGTCATTTATTATGATCCTCTTGGCATAAACCATGTAGCCAAGTCGTGTTCCATTAGGGTTAAGCAAACCCGAAATATAACATGATAAGATCTACTAAACCTAAAAACTTAACATTGAAAAATAACAGTCTTGTAGAGGTCAGAATGACCTTCACCTTTGACGTTGTGAATTCAGTGTCAGTATGCTGCTTCCTAAAATTATAGGTAACAATGTCTCCAAGTTAGTTCCGATAAGATTAACCAATCCTGAAAGATAATCCAATTATGTTCAAAATATTCAACGGAACATTCCTTAATAACGAGCGTGTTTCTGTCTGTTTTGGAAGCATTTAAACTTATTTATGAGCTTTACTGTAGTACAAGCACACACTATAATTATACAACATATTAGGATTGTGCATATATTTATTATGATAATTTTCCGCAATTGCCGTCATATTATATTTATGTATGTAATAATGGCCATTAGTATTACCCTGTCAACCTGACACTGACCAGATATATTTGGTAACTGTCTGAATACTACAACGACCAGACAATAATTTCAATGGCAATAACTTTGGACCTGCTGAAAATTATGAAAACAATTTGACTGTAAGTTTTGGGTGATGTATCCGCCAACAACTTTCAGTTAAATTATTTTCAAAATATTCTGTATATCCAGAGTTATAAACCTCATTTTCAGGGTTAAAGGGTCAATATAGGGATCCGATCTGGCACTCAAGTAACCGACGTCATAATCAAATACGTCACAAGGACGAAGCTTTCACGAAAATCAAACAGTCTGTGACAAAAGTGGAAGAATCGCACGTCTAATTAAGCTACAATTTGATAAACATGCTGTTGAATATTTTCAAACTAACTTTATTCGGAGCTGTTGCTGAAAACATTCCACCAGTCTACCGTAAATTCTAAGAATTCAGGTTTTCAAAGTTCAAATTGATTCTATTTTTCATCGTACAGAAATGGGTGGGGCATTATAACTAGATCCTTCTATTGGTATATCAGTGAACCCCCATGGTGGACCACTGCACCCCCTTGTCACATGGTTAACCCATTACCCCATGAATTTGTTAAAGAAAATTTCTATTTTCTCATAGAAAATGATCATTTGCAGACCAAGAAAAGACTATTTTTAAAGATTTACCACCAGAATGACTGGCTCGTTTATCGAGCCAGTTATTCCTGTGATAAATTAAAAAAAAGTCTTCCCTTGGTCTGCAGATGGACAACTGCAGAAGCCATTTTTGGCTGATATGATGGTTACAGGGTTAAAATAGCCTCCAGTATATAGTCGTGTCTATCTATAGGATATGACATCACATCACACAGCAGACAAATTTGACAATGGAACCCGTGGTCACCTCCTTGAACTTGTTGGTTTGATTGGCGTCTATCGAGTCCCTGATTCCCGGTCCCATTCACACCATTTCAAGGCTGGGTTTATTTTAGTCTATTATTGGTAACTTCCCAAGTTTTTAAAACTGGTACCCACTTATACTCCTGGGTGGATAGAGGCAAGGAGCGAAGGAGATTGCCCATGTTTCCAAGGACGTCGAGATAGTGTGCACAGCTCAGGCAAGAAGCGGGTTAGCTGGTTAAGTAGACCTGAGTGCTAGCCACTATACTACACCAAGCCACTGCTCATCCGTGGCTCAGCTTGACTTATTCAGTTTTTAATAAGCAATATCCTTGTCTAATGGATTCACTAACAGAAAAGCCAATGAGCCAGTACACAGATGAGAACTATGGCAGTGAGGACGATGATGACGATGATGATGATGATGATGATGATGATGACAATGACGATGATGACCGCACCACGATAGTGCTCGGTGGTGGTACTGGTGATGATGATGGTGGTGATGACAATGGAGGAGGCGTTGCAGCACTGCTGCTGCTGCTGCTACTGCTGCTGATGATGATGATGATGATGATGATGATGATGATGATGATGATGATTCGGAGCAGTAACACACTACAATATAGAAGCACGTACCTCTGTAAGCCTAACAATAGGCATATTGTTACATGTATAGGTAATAGTATTCCTGGATGGCTGTCACAGCCTAGAACATGACTCCTACATGCTACATGCCTGTAGAATAATCACGACACTGACTACGCTATAGGACACACTGGCTGCGTATAACGCACACACTACAGAAAGTCCCTCATCCTAGCATCAATGAGACATCCACGATCAATATTAACCACACATCAACCGAAAAGCCATGGAAGGCAAATTTCAAAATTATTTTCAATATTTTGAAAATAAATTGACTGGAGGTTGTTGCCTTTGTCAGCAACAACTTTCAGTCAAATTATTTCACAAATATTGACCAGATTTTGCTTAAAGATGGGAAATATGGAAATATCTTATTTGCTTATACGAGAGAGAGAGAGAGAGAGAGAGAGAGAGAGAGAGAGAGAGAGAGAGAGAGAGAGAGAGAGAGAGAGAGAGCGCATCAATTATCAGCATGTCCAGGACGCTGGTCATTATTATGAAATAACATAATTGTCTGCCACCTGTCAACACCAACAGATTGGATAGCAATTAGCACCTGTCATCAGTTTCTTGATAATATCCAAATTACGCGTTAATTATTCTTCATATACTGTCACATATACTGTCTCCATACTCGATATATATACTTCAGATTCTCTTGTCATGAGTTTCAACTATTAACTGTGTCTGACTGCTGCAAGACATCAGACAATAATTTCAATGGGCATTAACTTTGGATCCGTTGAATATTTTGAAAACAATTTGACTGAAAGCTGTTGGCGGCCACCAACAACTTTCAGTCAAATTGTTTTCAAAATATTAAGCGTAACCAGTTAAACCACACAGAAAATGTAGTCTGCAGAAATTCAGCAGGCGGACAGTAACCCTCAGTAGATATTCTTAGCAGTGGTTTGAGATATTGATTACAGCTTTCTGATGCGCCGATTATCAGCTTATAAATTATTAATAACATTTGTATGAATTAGTTTCCGATTAAATGTGTATATAATATATATATATATATAGATACGTAAGCTGTTGGACATTTTGAAAACAATTAATCCGGAAGCAGTAATTTTAAGCTGTCGCTTGAAACTGCGTTCACGCTGAATGGTTAAAGCGTGAAGCACAATTAAGGCATTAATATACACGGTCTGTCTGTGCAATGGATAGCAGCAAAAATATTTTGAAACTTATTGATTTTTTAAATGTTATTTGTAATACAATGCAAATAAATGAATACCGAGATGCTTGGGTCTGAATGTTTTGAGTTATCGGGAGAGGGGGGGGGGGGGGGATTAAAAAAACCTTTAAACATTATATCTAATTTAACTGTCTGCATGCTGAAGTTTTGCAGACAACACTTTCTAATGGACATAACTCTTCATCTGATGAATATTTTGAAAAGAATTTGACTGAAAGTTGTTGGTAGCTAAGCCACTAGCAACCTTCAGTCAATTCAAAATATTCATCATTTCCAGTTACTGTCCCTTGAAATATTTTTGAAATCGCGATTTTTACGATAAATCGGAAAATTGTCAAAAATTTCATGTTTGTTTAAAATCAGAAGTGTGTGTACTTTACTGTCGCATTTTATCAGTACATGAGCACAAATATAATCGATTCACGCCTCTGTTCATTGTGTTTATATCCCGCCATGCCATGCAAATCAGTGAACATAATTCTTTTTAATTCTAGAGTTGGCAATTTCAGGTGGTGTAATAATTTTCCCTTTTTGATTCTGTTGTCATGTCTAATTAAAGAAAATAAAGCAACAACAGCATACCAGATTGTTGTATTTTTAACTGTGCTTGATGCCTTGAATACTCTTAAATATAAATCGTATATACTGAAAGCAACTACATGATTGTATAAACTGCACTATAGGACGAGTTTACGCCGTCACTCTCATAGCTGCTACTCAAAGCTACCAGCCTATTATGTGGGTTGCACAGTATCTCGCCGGGTACTAATATTAGCGTCTTCGTGCTACTCGGGTAATGACCTAAACACATCCTACAAAGGGAGCCTATACGCGGAAGCTGATACATCACGTAATTTATATTTTTTTAAATTATACGCAATATTTAGGCAGTCCCAATTAATAATTTCATTCCCGTGATGATGGATATAAGGTATACATTAAGCATAGACGCAGGATGGTAAGAGTTTGTCATATGAAATTGCATTCTAATTTCATGCTATTTTTGTATCATTTATTTCAACTTTTTCTAGAAATTCCAGGTCCGAGTTTTCGTGACTTGTCACGTTAACCGGGTTTATACTTTTGGGAATTTGCACCTACGATTTAATTAAAAATCATGATTCTTTTTACAAAATCGATTGCGATGTTTCAAAGCAAAAATCGCGCAGTCTAAGCTGATTAAGTGTTTACTAGCTGAATTTCTGCAGTCTACATTTTCCACAGGTTTAATTCTGTATCTGCTGAATATTTTAAAATCAATTTGACTGAATGTTGTTGGTGGCTTACACAGTCAAATTATTTTCAAAATATAAAGCAGCTCCAGAGTTATTGCTTAAGTTTAAGTCTAAGATTGACACGGATATGGTAAGATATTGAAGCACTTATCCTCTAACAAATTGCCAAACTATCTTCTTGTAAACACTGTTATCACAAAGATAACATGATCTTATTATCGTCTTGGCAATGAAGGAAAGCCATTGAATACTTTGAAAATAATTTGACTGGATGCAGCAACATCATCCAGTTAACCCTTATCACTTTGATGTTAATATTCAATTTTTTACTGTATCAATTGCAAAGAAACTGGTGTACATTTTTCAACAATTTTGGTGGACGATGTTGCTGTCTATGTTTTTGAAATTTTGACATCAGAGTGCTACGGGTTAAATATTCAACAAATTCACTAAATGAAAGGATTCGTAGAAGGGAATATTTATGGCAATTCAGCAGAAAATAAACTAAAAGTCTTCCAATATAACCATAAGAGAAACTGATTCAAAACAGAAATCTGTGTATTAAATCTATGTTAATCCCGCCATCGAATATTCTGCCATTCCAACTGACCCGCATCTCCCAACTTCTCCCTGAGCCACCATTGTCAATTCGCTAATACACCAATCAACGACCTTACACCAGGGACTGACGTTGAACGAAGATTTATCGGCTATATAATTTCCGGAACAATATCCACTGGGATGTGAGATGTCTCATTGGATACAAAATTTACAGCCAATTATAAAAGCAATGTTGAAGATTTTTATGTCATGGTTCGGTGGCACATATCCTGTGGCTCAGGGATTATATGTAGTACAATCTCTGACATAGCAAAGCTCAGAAGTAACTAAACATGCTTACAAAGATTAATAAAACATAACATTGAATATTTTGGAATTAAGGCAATAATGGCTTCCAGTCAAATTAAGTCCAAAAATTTCAACAGAACAGTTGTTACATCACGTTCAAAATTGCACTAACTACCGCAATGATAACATTTCTATCGATCATTCATTTCTTTAACCATTTACTGGTCGAATTTTCGAGCCAGTCATTCAAGTGGTAAATTAAAAAAAAAAATTCTCTTCAGCTGCCGATGGACATTCAGTTTTGGCTTGACCATTAAAGGGTTAATGTTAACCCTTTAAAACTCATATCAGCCAAAAACAGCTTCTGCAGTGTGTCTGAGAAATGTCCATTTGCAGAGTAACTTTCTCCATCACGAGGAATGTATGACAGTCTGCTATGTATGTCAACTGCATGGAGTGTGAATTGTTTTTATCATTGCTCGCTCGGAAATTGGGTTCGGTTTTTGTAATCGGGCACTGCATCGGCAGTTTTTAATCGCTAAAATCATAAATTATTTAATATTCCGTTAGTGGTAAAACACAGAGTATTGATAAAACATCTGTCTATACACTTGCTGTATGCTGAGCGCTGCATTTATGACCGGAATTTTCACAAATACATGCCAAAAAGCTGCGCTATGAACTTTAATTTGTGACGAATGTGAGAAACACCAAAATGCCAGGGGATGAGGTAAGGTTTCTCTAAGAGTTCACCCTTTAACACCCAAAGCCGGCCAGAAATGGCATCTACCATAGTCTTGGAAAATGTCTATTTGCAGTAGAAATTGAAAGACTATTGAAATTTACCACTGGAATGACTGGCTCGGTAACCGAGCCAGTCATTCCAGTGATAAGTTTGTAAAAAATAGTATTCGCTGGGTCTGCGAATGGACATTTTCCAAAACCCCTGCAGAAGCAGTTTTTGCCGGCTTTGGGTGTTAAAGGGTTAAGGGAGCTAATGATCCCTTTCTGAAATCATTCAAATTTAAAGCTTTGACTTCCAACCGATGACCTCAGATGTCTTAAGACAACTTCCCAGTGGCTTTTACGTCCGACCGATGACCTCAGATGTCTCAAGACAACTTCCCAGTGGCTTTGACGTCCGACCGATGACATCAGATGTCTCAAGACAACTTCCCAGTGGCATTGGATTAAAAATATTCTACAGGTCTTAAATGGATGAATCCAGTCTGTCAGTCAAATATATGATGTCATAATGAATTACGTAACATGTAGGTTGACACCACAATCAATTATGTCATAAATGACGTATGTGATTCCATCATAAATGCTTAAATCCATCAGGTTGATGTCTTTACTATTTATTAAACATTCTGTTGAATATTTTGAAACTAATTTGACATAGCTGGCAGCAACAGCACCCAGTCAAATTAGTTTCAAAATATTCAACAGTTTATCTGCATTTTCTTTCTGGAAATTGAGATTCAGGAAGTGCATGGAGTGATCTATCCCAACAAGAGCAATGCGTGGATGGAGCTTAGCTAGAGATGGGCGGGGCATAGCTAAAACTGGATTCATTCATTATAGTGAATGTTGAAAAAAGATCCATCTCTCCCTATTCCCCATCTCTCCCTATTCCCCGCTCATTTATAGCTAACCTCCGCCCACTTTGTATACAGCCTTTGAATCGAGTTTGAAGCCTGAATTCCGAGGATCTCAATTTCAAGGGAACTTCATTTTATACTCCCAGTAAATTTAGTTTCAAAATATTCAAAAACATGTTTATTAAATTATAAATTATAAATTCACCAAAGAGATACAATTCATATGATTACTATCAGACAAATTTTGCCCAGTCATGTCGGACCTGCCAGTAAGTTATTTGATTGCGACATATTTTGATTAGAACCCCACATATTTAATTGAGCATTAGATCGGACCGATCCATAGAACAGCCATGACGATAATTACTAGTATGATATCCACCTATTCCTGCAAGCCACCAGACAATAGTTTAAATGAGTAAAAATTCTTGACTTGCTGAATCTTTTGGGAAAAAATTTGACTGAAAGTTGTTGGTGGCTTAGTCACCAACAACTTTCAGCCAAATTGTTTTCAAAATATTTGGCAGGTCCAGAGATATAGCATCTGGAATATATTGTCTCAAAAAATTCAGCAATTAGATAGTTAACTGACAAACATTCTAGAAGGTAGAAATACCAAAACTTAATGTCGTAAATGATTATAAATATATACCCACATATATTCTTTATACTTAATAGCATTTTCCGATTGTCATAGAAAAATAGTAAATATGACTAAAAATCGCGGTACATGTACAGATTTCTGCTGACCACGTGTGTTCATTTTGCTTTTGCGAGAACGGCCCTTTTTCATAATTGAGAGATTCATACGCAGAAAGGCTGGTTTTCGCAATGATAAGCCAATTTGGCAACACACTGAAATTTTACACTACAAAGAAGACTATTAAAAAAAATTTAACACTAGAATAGCTATCTTTGTTAGTGAGTCAGTAATTAATTTAAACTTTTCGTAAAGTAACCTATAATGGATGTTTCTCTAGCGCCCAGAAGAAATTTGTGGTGCGATGGGACATTTTAACCATTAAAATTTCACTGTAACAATTTCAAGACAACTATACCGGAAAGGTGTTGAATATTTAAAAATAAATTTGACTACCGGTCTCAGGTGCAGTGCTGCTATGGGTAGAAGGATCATTCCAGACACTGCGGGCAGAAGGATCATTCATTGTCAGAATAACCTTCAATACAACTCTGTTTTGTAACCCTCAAGCGAGTAATAAATTAACTGTATGCCTGGTGAATTTTTGCAGACTACATTTTCCATGGAACTTAACTCCGGATATAGAGAATAATTTTCAGTCAAATTGTTTTCACAATAATTAGTAAGCCCAGAGTTATTGCCCATTGAAATTTTTATTGTCCGGTGAAATACAGCAGTCAGAAATCATTCTGGACACAAAATCAGATTCCACCCACAGAGACACCTTCTCAGACATGTACCAGATGTACATAAACTACAAATCTAATTAATCTTAGACTGTATTCTATGGGAACTGTCTATGCAATCCATCATGACCTGCACCATGAATACTCATCTAGTTCACTTTAGCCATTTATAATGGTTAGGGACAAAAATTGTTTCGTCAGTAATGAACCCAAAGAGATGTAGGCCCTAAGGCTCTTAACACTTTAAGTCTTTGATGGTCGAGTTTAAAGGTCACCATTTGTCCAGGGATTAATGTCCATTGTCAGGCAAAGTTTTTTTGAAAATTTACCACTGGACATACTGGAATGACTTATATTAAGGGTTGGTTATTGAGCCAGTCATTCCACTGGTGAAATTAAAAAATGGCCTTCACTTAGCCCTGTCATTAAACTGCTAACTGTATGTCAGCTGAATTTCTGCAGACTACATTTTCCATGGGGTTTAACTGTGGATATGTTGAACATTTTCATAACAATTTGACTGAAAGTTGTTGGTGGCTAAGCCACTAACAACTTTCAGTTAAATTGTTTTCAAAATATTTAGCATATCCAGTGTTATTGCCCAGTGAAATTATTGTTTGGTGTCATGCAGCAGTCAGACAGTTAAGGGCCTGTCTGTACCATAGAACATTTACACAGTAAAGTATCTCGATATTGATAAATATTTATTTGCTGATTTTTGTTTATTCATATTAATAAGATTTTAAATTTTTTATGCAGGTAAACAAGTAACCTGTTGAATATTTTGAGAAGAATTTGGCTGAAAGTTTGCGCAGCAATGATTTTCATTCAACTTGTTTTCAAAATTATCATCACGAACATATAACTACATCCTACAGATATATACTTAGTTTATTTATCAGCTTATTTGATGTCAATACCACCATACCAAACTACCACATCACAATTAACTGCCTTACTGCTGCAAGACACCTGACAATAATTTCAATGGGAAATAACTCTGGACATGTTGAATATTTTGAAAACAATTTGATTGAAATATGTTGGTGGCTTAGCCACCAACAACTTTCAGTCAAATTGTTTTCAAAATATTCAGCATATCCAGAGTTAAACCCCATGGCAAATGTAGTCTGAAGAAATTCAGCAGGCAGGACGGTTAATCACATCAAACATGATGAAGTGTCAAATCATTGTGGTGACAAACAAGTGCAACACACAACAGATACGACTTTATATGGCGTTAAAAGGCGGGCTTGTAAGAAATTTGACAGACAGACAGACAAACCAACTTATGCTAGTTTCGAGTCACAACTAAAATGGAATACAGAAACAAATCTAGCTCATCTACTAAATCTCACGCATTGATAAACATTAAACAAGCCACTCAGTGTCCTTTGAAAACACGGAACTAAGGATGGAATGACATACACCTAATATGACAAAAAATCTTGGAGACACGGACTAATCCGCTTCGAGAACTAGCATCGTAACCATAACAACCAGCTACAATGTCAGGATTAATTCTTTCGACTTGGGGTGGAGTATTTCAAGCTTAATAACTGTGATGAGTTGACAGTTGTCTAGCAGTAGCTGCTAACGGTGAGACGAACATGCCCGGTGATTTTACAAAATTACTCCCTTTTCTAGAAGCCATCTTACTAAGCTGTCATATAAAAACTGCAGAGGTGGCTCAGTGGAAAGGAGAAAGTGTGGCTGTCACAGAAAGGTGTTGGTGGCAACGGAATATTAACGGTTAAACTATTTACAGATATTTACCAAGGGGACATAACTCTTTAACTGCTGAATATCTTGAAAACAAATTGATTGAAAGTTGTTGGTGGCTAAGCCACCAACAACTTTCAGTCAAATTGTTTTCAAAATATTCACCCAGTCCAGAGTTACTATCCCCTTGGAAAATATCTGTTCGGTGGCGTGTAACAGTCAGACAGTCAAACAAAATGATCCGGTGCTATCTGGAACAGCTGGATTAGGTAGCTCTATTTAAAACATTCTGTAGTGGTCTTGAGGAATGTTCACTTGCGGGCCAAGACAAGGCAAATTTGACAATTTACCACTAGAATACCAGGCTCGGTAACCGAGCCAGTTATTCCAATGGCAAATTTTCAAAAATAGTTCTCTCTTGGCCTGCAAATGGACATTCAATGTGCAAACATTTTGATTTTCTTAAACAAATTTGACCATTAAAGGGCTAGAGTTTTAATAGACTCGAGTAAGATCGGATCTGTTCCTTTTTAGATACAGCTCAGGATATACAGTACACGCACGTACTCACACACGCACACGCCGAGCCATTAATGCAAAATACACTCTAACCCCTTCCTGCGTGCGCGAGTTTAATAATACTGACATCTCAGATACAATCAATAAAAACAGAATATTTATTATTGCATAATTAAGCGTGTCATGGCAACTAAGATCAATCAAAAACACTACTCAATACGGTACTAAAGCGAAATATGTACGATATTCATAAGAACAACAAGAAGGTTATTTGTGTAATTACGGTATTAGGATAACAATGAAATATCATACGCTGATGCCTGATGACAACAATAGAGGAATCCAGTTTTAGCTACACCCGTCCATCTTTAGCTAAGCTCCACCCATGCTTCACCCGCGTTGTGATCGATCAATCCCTGCATGCTCTGAATCTAAATTTCCAGTAAACTATACAGGTAAGTTGTTGAATATTTTGAAACTAATTTGACTGGGTGCTGTCGCTGCCATAGGCGGCATCAACAGCGCCCCAGTCAAATTAGTTTCAAAAAATTGAACAGAATGTTTATTATGTAGATAAGACATACAATTCATACAACAATGCTTAGTCCCATCATCAATTAAGTGTTTGTGACACACTTAGCGACGTTATTCATGATATAATTGATTATGATGTCATCCTACACATCACGTAGTTGATTATGACATCATCCTACATGTCACGTAGTTCATTATGACATCATATGATGGATTGATAAACTGGAATCCTCCTTGCTTTAACCTATTAGTTGCCAAGCCAGTCTAAACAGGTGGTCTTCAGAAATGACCATGCATCTGCAGGACAAGAGAAGGCAACTTTTGAAAATCTATCACCTGAATGACTGATCATCACTCACATGTGTAAATTTTCGAAAAATAGATTCTCTTAATTTGTCTACAAATGGATGGCCAATCATTAACCCTTTTCAATAATTGTATTCTCTTGGTCTGCAAATGGAGATTTTCTCTGTGAAAATTGAACAAATTTGAGGGCTAAAGTGTTAAGAAAATTTTGAGCATTAATCCATTCACGGTCAAGACTTGTAACAAAAGTTGAGATTTCTTCTCATAGGATGTCCATTTAAAAGGACAAGAAAACTATTTTTGAAAATTAACCACTGGAATGACTGACTCAGAACCAATCCTGAGCCATTCCAGTGGTAAAATGTCAAAAATAATCTTCTCTTGGCCTGCAAATGGACATCCCTCAAGACAACTGTAGAGGCAAGTTTTGGACCAGTAAAGGGTTAACTCTTACCACTCTGATGTAAAAATTTAAAATTCTCAAAATTAAATTAATAAGATGAACTGGTGTTCATTTTTCAACAAATTTGGTGGAAGATGGTGGTGTCGTAGACAGCAACATCGTCCACCAAAATTGTTGAAAAATGTAAGCCAGTTTCTTTGCTACTGACAGAGTAAATGATAGAATATTGACATCCGTGTGGTAGGGGTTAAGGTCATATATGGGGATTGTATTTTAAGACATTATAATATATTCAGTCCTTCCAAATCATCTAGCTGTTATCAATGTGTTAATACATAGCATATTTTTATACTTATTGCTGATAAAGTACATAGCTTTAGAATATCGCGTCATGAATTACCTCCCTTGAATTTCAAACGATTGCGATGCCATAGTAGAACAACCACTAAGCAAAGCTAATACAGGCAACACTGTTTAACCAGGGTAACGTTTTCATTCTATTGCATTTAGCAATGAATTTTGAAATAGGCAATGATCTCAATGATATTCCTGACGTAGACATTAGTCTGAAGTTTATAATAGCGCCGATGACGTATTTATATGAATATCTTTTTAGATAAGATCTCCTCCGAGAAAATATCTCAATGTGGTTCTGTATAGATATGGTATCCACTTTATATGTAGGTTTACCTTCTAGAGACAAATGCTGGCACTGAGCGTGTATGATTGGCTACTGTCGTGTATACGCTGAAAGATCGCGTCGAATGCATATTTGAGTGAAGATGCGCAAAAACGTGACAATAATATTTTATAACAGGTGCTTAAGATTAACTAAATCGTCAAATTTAGAGATGCCTACGTTTATTAACAGCGTACAAATTTACGCGTCGAAGACTGTCATTGTTTGCTTACTATAAGCTTTCATTGACATCTGCATGAGCTGAAAGAGAGACAATCGATAACCGATATGTCAGTCTTCCACTGAATTCATTCATCTGATACTATTTATGACCTTTCAATATACATAACGCTTTTTTTTAACATCTGGTTGTAATTTCTCAAAATAAAATGCTTTACATCAACATGAAAATATGCAGGCCCATCTGTCAACCCTACGCCACCACCCACCCCACCCCCAACAACACACCTCACACACCCCCTAACCCCAACATCGCTACGGTTATGCAATATCTATTGGATGCTTATTTTCTTTCGCCTATTCAACCGTAATTTTACTAGTGACACAGGCCTATGTATGTTAGGCAAAAGGATTTCTAATAAAACCTACAAACAGTCAAATTCAAAAATTGTATTTTCCTGGCCTGTAAATAGAGAATCTGGAATGAGGTCACTTTTCATATCACTATTATGGACCGAGGTGAAAATTATCAATTTGCACGAGCTTTAGCGAGTGCAAAATTGATAATTTTCAACGAGGTTCATATTAGTGACATGAAAAGTGACCGAGTTTGAGATTTTATTTATCATATAAACTGTAATTTTGAAATATTTGCCAATAGTTGCTGATGTGACTTTTATCTGATTTCTCATTGTTGATTTTCGTGAAATCGATACCGCCGCTGTGATGCACCACTACTTGATAACAGATACTGAATGCGCAGCAAAATATAGTGACAAACACAAAATCTGGCGATGTCAGCCGTAAACCATACTTTTCTTCTAAGACTATCGCAGAGCCACGGCCATCAATCGTTACTTCGCTGCCGACTGATAAACTGTCAAACGATGACAATTTGCGATGATGTTTCATGAATGACAAATCATAGTAAACAAATCGTAGTAAAACAGTACCGCGTAGTAATCCCTACGCGGCACGCTCACATCAATCGATGTTTTAATTGGTTGATTTAAATGGGTTGCGCACCCAACAGCCAATGAAAATACTCCGTTGAATATGGCACGTGTGCTCATATCGAAAAATAAGGAATGGGTCAGAAGGCTTGTTTATACGATAAATGGACATTCCACAAGACAATAACAGAGCTCGGTTAGACCATAGGCCATTAAAGATTTAAACAGCATATATATATTTATATGGATTTAATTCAGTACCAAAAAGCTGTCACTCAGCTATGTGGGCTATATTATGTTAACGGCGTTCATTAGTCTCTATGGTTAGTTGTTTATTTACATGGTTTAATCAATCAACATATAACTTTCCATTATTTTTATTGGCTTAAGACCTGAAAAGGCTATTTTCATCTTCACCTGAGCGGGAAAATGCAACCAACATGTAATTATTTCGCTGGAGTTGAACGAAACTGCATGCATTCAACGTTAAGATATAATCGCTTGTTCCACTATTATGTCATTTCTGACGCTGAAGAGCTTGAAATCAAGGGAGGTAAGTCATCATGTAATTTAATGTATTTGGTCAAAAACTGACTTCACTCAACAGATTAATATTAGTTAGTTGGCAAATGTTAGACACATACAGCTTGTTTGTTGTTAAATACTATACAATAAGGTCTTAAATACTTGGAAAATTGTACATACAATGGATTTCTCCAAATATGACCTTTAAATCGTTGTATTTTTTTTTAGAAATATGCTTTGAGCTGGCAGGAGAAAACGACCACACACGCGAGCGTGTGCGTGCGACCACACGCTAGTCTATGTTTGATTGACAATAAGGAAGTTTATTCATTCTAGACGCCTAGACTTGAACCAAGGAGTTGAGGTTCTTGTATTATACGGCTTAAAAGAGATATGCTAGGTAAAAAATTTTCTCTGGGGCTAAATAACGGTGGATTGTATTTAGCAAGTAGTGATTGAACTGCATAAACGTTTGCGGTGTAATAACAACAATTGTTAACAATTTATAAAACAAGATTGACCTAGGCTCAATATCTGATATTGTTCTAAACCAGTGAGTTAGAGGAATATGAGTGCCATAAGTCTTGGATGCATGTGTTATGGTTTCAAAAATATGGTATCGTTTATTTTAAAATTTGTATGGTTAACCGTATAACATGACCGTTCACCAAAATTATAAAATACAAAAATTTTGAAATCAACACTCATGCACAATTTTTTTAATTAATGCCATTTAAAATTTTGAAATCAGCAGATCAGTTTTCAAAATTTTAAAAGAAATCAACAGCTTGCAGGCGCAAAACAATGCTTCCCATCTGAGCACCAGTTTTCGTATATTATACTGGGCATTAACACTTTAATGGTCAAATTTTGAAAATTTACAACTGGAATGACTGGCTTGATTATCTTTTGGTATCTTTATATTGTTAAATTTTCTTGGTCTGCAAATGGACATTTTCTATGAGAAAGTAGAAATTTTTTTTTTTTAATTTGCCGGTTAAAGGGTTAACAAGTAACTAGAAGCATAGACATCATTTTAGATTTTAGATTACACTTGTCATTTTATTACACCAGACATTCAGGAAATTACACCTGTGATAATAAGGCCACCTGACTTTTAATGCCACAGCATAACGGGACCGTAACACTTTCATGATCAAGATTTGTCAGGATCATAGCTCAAATTTCTGTTTAGTGAATCTTAATTTGCAGACCAAGAGAAGACTATTTTTGCCAATTTATCACTGAAATGATGAACAGGCTCAGTTATCTAGTCAGTCATTCCAGTGGTAAATATCCAAAAATAGTCTTCTTCTGGCCTGCAAATGGACATTTCTCAAGACAACTGCAGAGATTTGACTATTAATGTTAGCACATTACTTTCATTACCCACCTCACCCACCCCACCCCTCATCTACCCAACCACCATCTTCCTTTGCAACAAGAGGCCCAAAGATAGACATTTCAACTCAAAGGCCATCGACTATAAGTAGAACCCTAAAGATTTGACCAGAATTGTAACAAGAACACAGCGCCCATGTTTCTTTAAATATGTCCCTAATATCTCGCAAATTTCAGCCCGATTTGTTCAGCGGCTCTGTAGAAGTTGTTTTCACGAAAATAGGTCATCCAGGATGGTCGCTAAAGTACAAGCGCAATCAAATTCCCTTGAATAGACTTGGTTCAACGGTTGCCCTAGATAACCTTTGATATGTTTTGAATTGATTTCCTAAGCAGATTTGGAAAAGAAGATTTTTAAAGGCGTTTCAAAAAGTCAGCAAATTGGCCGATCGGCGTCGTTTGAACAAACCTGGATCTCTATGGCCTAAGGATACTTCCTGCTAAATATACTTGGAATCAGCCCAGTGATTGTCGAGAAAACATTACAAATTTCCTATTGCTTTAGTATAGGAACGTTTGGCGGGAAAATGATCCAATATAAGTGGCAAAAACTCTACATATTGATTGGACTATGCAGCCATGTTTTTGGACGAATTCCCTTTAACAAACTTTAATGGCTCTTATTCCCTAATCATATCTCCCAAATTTTCGCAAGAACTATTCAGAGGTTCTGGAGAAGTCGTTTTCACGAAAACTAGGTTATCCATGATGGTTGACGAAGCATTTGGCCAAACAACTTCTCTTGAAAAAATTTGGTTAAGCTTTTGCGCTAGATGCTGCTGTATGAGTTTTAAATTGCGTTCCCAAGCAAATAGGCCAAAATCCAAGATGGCCACCGGCCTAATTAGCCGATCTGCTTCGTGTGAACAAGCTTGGATCTGTATGCGCTAAGCACGCGCTCTGCAAAATATACTTGAAATTGGCCCAGTGGGTCTCGAGAAGACATTTAAAATTTCTTATTGCTTTAGTATTGATGCTTTTGCCAGGGAAAACATCCAAGATTGGCCACCAAACCATTTATTCGACAGCTTCGAAAATGACAAATTTAAAATCAGACTAGCCAAAGACCGATATAAAACCAATTTCAGCTTCAAAATCCATCAAATAAAAAAATCCAATATGGCACCCAAACCTGCTACATTTTGATTGACTTACAGCGGCCATGTTTTTTTTACATATCAGCATCCCTTGAACAAACTTTAATGGGTCTTCTTAGTCCATAATCATATCTCGCAAATTTCAGCCCGATACATTCAGCGGTTCTGGAGCTCTCGCGAAAACTAGGTCATCCAAGATGGCTAACAAACTATTTG
The DNA here is from genome assembly GCA_034401795.1 of Chaetoderma sp. LZ-2023a. Lineage (NCBI taxonomy): Eukaryota > Metazoa > Mollusca > Caudofoveata > Chaetodermatida > Chaetodermatidae > Chaetoderma > Chaetoderma sp. LZ-2023a. The sequence goes on along the minus strand of CM067359.1, from coordinate 20,505,725 downwards.
GTCAATCAAGTTCTCTTGAATAAACTTGATTCGGCTCTTGTCCTAGATGATATTTCCTGAATTTTGAATCGATACCCCTAAGCGGTTTCAGAAGATTTTTAAAGCTAAAAATTTGCCAAAATCCAGGATAGCTTCCGGCCAAATCGGCCGATCGACTTTGTTTGAATAAACTTGAATTACTATGCCCTAAGGATGCTTTCAGCCAAATATATTTCAAATCGGCCCAGTGGTTCTTGAGAAGTCGTTTAAAGAAAAATTTGATGGACAGAAGCCAGACGGACGGGTGCCTTGGCATAAGTTTACTTGAATATTCTGGCCAGGTGAGCTAATAATAAGCAAAATGGTTTGCAACAATTACCAAAATATCATTATAGTATATACTTTAACTCACCGGAGTTTTAGGAAACGGAATTCGGATAGCATCCATTCTAAGCACGTTTGATATACATATGTGATCAGTAAATTAATTTGTTTTCTATTAGGTAAATGCAGCTAGTCTCCCTAATCTCAGCTGTTATGATTCTCAAAGAATAGTTTCATCCTGTTTTATTTAGAACAATGCAATTTAAAATGCCTGAATTTGCATTTCTGAACACAGATTTCCAGAGCAACTGATTACACACCCATTCATGTATTCATTCTTACCTAAGTATGGGAAGATTAAACATGTTAAGCCCTTTACACTCGTATCAGCCAAAAATGGCTTCTGTGGCCAGGTCTTGAGTAATGCTCATTTGCAGACCAAGAGAAGACTATTTTTGCAAATTTACCACTGGAATCACTGGCTCGATAACCAAGCCAGTCATTCCAGTGGCAAATATTAAAAAATAGTCTTCTCTTGGACTGTAAATGGGCATTTTCAATGAGAAAATTGAAATTTTTAAAACAAATTTGAGTGTTTAGGTTAAACAAGCTCGCCTAAAATTATCCCATCACTGCTCAAACTGTCACCAAGAAATGGCTTCAGAAGCGGTCTCTAGAAATGGCAACCAATGCACTCTAATAATACTATTTTGACAATTTTCCATTAGAATAACTGGCTAGATAAATGAGGCAGCCATGTCATCGTTAAGTTTTCAAAAATAGTTTTTCGTGGCTTGCAAATGGACAGAAATTCTGATTGTCTCGTCCAATCGTGATCAGCACTAAAAGATGAACCCTTTTACTCTGAAATTTGTTCAAGAAAATTCTCATAGAAAATATCCATTTGCAGACCAAGAAGAACATTTTTGAAAATTTACCACTAGAATGACTGGCTCGATAACATTCCATTGGTAAATTTCCAAAAATAGTCTTCTCTTGGTCTGCAAATGGACATTTTGAAAATTGAAATTTTCTTGAACAAATTAAAGATTTAAGTGGATATTTTGAAAACAATCTGAGTGAAACTGGTCATTGCTGACTCGGCAAACTGTTCTCAAAATATTCACTTAAGACATAATCATATTTAGTTCAATCAAACCATAACCTTTTAACACTTGAATTTGTTCAAGAAAACTTCAATTTTCTCATAGAAAATGTCCATTTGCAGACCAAAAGACAATTTAAAAAAAATTGACCACTGGAATGACTGGCTCGGTTATCCAGCCAATTCCAGTGGTAATATTAAAAAAAATTGTCTTCTCTTGGTCTGCTAATGGACATTTCTCAAGACGACTGCAGAAGTAGTTTTTGGCTGATATGATTAAATGTCTCACCTACCTGTCCCCAAACCAGGTGTAAATCATCGTGTTTCTTGAGCATCCTAAAACCCCGAGCAAACATCTAATAATCTCCTCACTAAATGAATTTAACCTTTAACCTTTGAAATTCCAAATTTCTTCAAGAAAATTTTTATTTTCTCATAGAAAATGTCAATTTACAGGCCAAGAGAGGGGTGTTTTTGAAAATTTACCATTGGAATGAGTAGCTCGGTTACCAAGTCAGTCATTCCAGTGGCAAATTTTCAAATATAGTCTTATCTTGAACGGCAAATGGACATTTTCCAAGACCACTACAGAAGACGTTTTATGGCTGAGTTGAGTGTTAAAGGGTTATATTCTTCGGAAAACTTTAATTGACCGTTCCAGTTTTAGCTATGCCCCGCCCATCTCTAGCTAAGCCCACCCACACCTCACTCGTGTTGGGATCGATCGATCTCTGAACACCATGACCATCAATTTCCAAAAAACTACACAGGTAAGCTGTTGAATATTTTGAAACTAATTTGACTGGGTACTGTTGCTGACAGCATGTTTCTTAAATAGCAAAGAATTACAAAGACATACAATTCATAAAATGTTTTGGAGTATTTGAGATTTGATGACGGTCTATATGGAACCTTTTGTGATGTAATGATTGTGACGTCATCATACACACGCTGAGCTGATTAGGACGTCATACGAGGTCAGATGATGGACGGATACTCTGGAAAGGTGAATTGTTATTCATAAGGTTAGAACAGTATATTCACATAATTTCCACAAGGATTTTCCGAATTTTAATCTATAAAAGTCAAAATACTCATTTTATGTTCAATAACTCACAACAAAATTTCAAAATGTTAAGATTTTAAGATACGTTTTCCACTTACTTCTGCCAAAGTTTAAAATTAAAATAAAGAATTAATTTGACACATTTAACAGTCATATATATGTGGCAAATTATTACTTAAAAATTCAAATTTCAGGTAAATTGCAAATACTAACAGCACAGCCAAACACTTATCGAAGTATTTATACTTGTGTTATAGTGCCTCGTGATATATCGATACCTAAAGCCAATACCGTAAAAAAGTGATTTGAAATATATAAATATTGTAAAGAATATTGTCATAGCTACCAGGTATAGATGTGCGAGGTGCTTAGAATATTCACTATCTATCCCAGCGGGATGTATCGGCTAATGAGCGACCACTAATAAAAATAATTTTTGAAAATATACTTATATTTGGAGATCAAAGAAGGCATTCATCTAATTCTATTTAAATACATATTCTGTGAACGATTCAGCAAGTTCAAACACACCTGGTGAGCTTGAAGCTGCAGAGTTGTTCCATAACGGAGGACTGGCCCATCTTCTTCTTCTTCTTCTTTTCGATCGCTGGTATCACACTTGGAGAGCCGTTCTCAAGATGAAATCTTTGGTTTTCTGCAGTTCTTCCACAGGCCCATACAGCTTTTCAAGAAAAGAGGTTGACAAAGGCCAGATCTCTTCTCTCAGCAGCTGATGGACTGGCCCATGAATGCAGAGGTATATTTGCCTCATAACAAGAACCTGGCTTCCATCTCTTGTATAGACAAGGTATGTTAGTCATAACTAATTAGATCCTACCGTACTTGTGAAATAAGGTCCTGCAATTGATATCAATGAGCGTTCTTCAGGTATGGATTCTCAATGTATAATGTATGATTACTGTATTCTGCGGCTGTAGTAGTGGAAACATCCTACAGCTGCAATCAGTCCTTCACTTTTGCCCACTGTGTCTTGTCCTCAGCCGAAATCCTTAGCTTCCTCAGGTCCATTCTTGACTTGAGTGTCCTGCTTTCTTGAGGTCACCTCGTAGCACGCTTAGTAGATTTATGCAATGACATCCTCTCCTGGCTTTGTATTTGCGGGCTCCGAGTAGGGCGAATTCCAAGGCTCTGTGCTGGTGTCTCTTCTGGCGTCCTTAGCACATGGCCAAACATGGACCATCTTTGCTAGGCGACTTTTACAGACAGCGGCGACGTATTACACATCTTGTATAGTGCATCGTTGGAAATTATGCTGTCTGGCCATCGGTGTCCAGTGATGGTGCGTAGGTGTTTCCCATGGCAGGCATCGAGTTTGTCTAGAGCTGCCTTTGGAGCTGCCCAGCTGTTACAGTTATACAGCATCAAGGTTACGCAGGTTGCATTGTATAAACGATTCTCAATAGAATCATGAAATGACAATTATTACCATCGCCATGTGCTGGTGAAGAGGGTGTTACATTCAGGCCTGTCTATGTACATGCGTCTGTACATCTGTGACTGCACGAGAAGCTAAACTTCAAACAGTACTGATCTGATTGGGCTCAAATTTAATACAAGCCTGTTACCATGAAAGAGGATTATATTCAAACATTGTCTGTCATTCGGATAAAAGCGAATCTCCTGGCCTGACAAAATTGTGGATCTATGGATGTCTCGAAAACCATTGATATGCTTTGGCTCAAATCTTAATACAAGAAATCGTGTCACCAGGACACTGACATTGTTTGCAGTTTGAAAAGTTTTTAACCGTTTAATGGTCAAGCCGGCCAAAACTGGACTCTTCAGTGGTCTTGAGGAATGCCCATTTGCAGGCCAAGAAGAGTATTTTTGAAAATTTACCACTGGAATGCCTGGCTCGATAACCGAGCCAGTCATTCATGGTGAATTAAAAAAAATAGTCTTCTCATGGCCTGCAAATGGACACTCAATAAGAAAATATTGTGATTTTCCGAAACAAACTTGACCATTAAAGGGTTAAAATGTGACAAAAATGAGAGTGCGATAGTCTGCAATATCTAATTGCTCTCGTTACATGCTGCAATATGACTTCCACAATCATTGTCAAAATGGCGTCGATTCTGAGTAGGTAAAGTCATTATACCATACCTAAGTAACTTGGGACACAGGAATATATATGTAAGGGACACAGAAAATGTCTGTATAGTGGACCCATCAATATGTAATGGCCCAAAGCAGATGTATGTAAGGGACCCAGGGCAATGTATGTAAGGGAACCAGGGCAGTGTCTGTAAGGGCAGATGCCTCTTAGAAGAGACCCAGGCAGAAGCCTCTAAGGGACCCAGGCAGATGCCTCTAAGGGGCCTAACTGTCCCAGTCCGATGTATGTAAAAAAATCTGGGCAGATGCCTTTAACGGACCCAGTCCTATAATGGTATAATGGCTACATAAATCTGAGTTATTCTGATCAATGACACATCCGTAAAGGACAGAGAGAGGGAGAGAATGGCATTGGACCTTTGACATATTAAACAGAAATGTCAGCTAAGCAATTAGTTCAGTCAACAAAACCTACAAATCAATAATACAGTGATTAACACATTAACACTCATCTCAGCCAAAAACGACTTCTGCAGTGGTCTTGAGAAATGTCCATTTTTGGGGACCAAAAGAAAACTATTTTTGAAAATTTACCATTGGAATGACTGGCTCGATAACTGAGCCAGTCATTCCAGTGGTAAATTAAAAAAAATAGTCCTCTCTTGGTCCCCAAATGGATATTTTTAATGAGAAAAATTGAAATTTTCTTGAACAAGTTCGAGGGTTAAATAGTCAATGATTGTATTCAGAATTACTAGCTTCGCTAAGGGAAGTACTTAAGATAAATTCTACTGAATGTTTTGAAAATTATTTGACTGAAAGCAGCAACAACTTTCAACTGATTTCCATTATATGATAAATAGTAATTATTAGAGTAAATTATTCTTTAATTGATTCGTGTACATACATACAGTATGAAATCGCTTCCTATCAATTTATCTAATGGTGGAATTTGCTTGATATATGTTAAATGGCTTCACTTGACAGAATCTAAATGACGGAAATTCCATCAGCCCCCAGAATGCTTGTAACTCTTACTCTGGTAATTAAAGCAAATTGCCTGTGTTTTCATTGAAGTCAAAAACACATGAGAGATTTAGGATTGCGAAAACCATCAGGATCTCCGCCCATCTATAAATTTTCCTTAGGGAAGCAATACAAGTTTCAGCATTGAGAGAGGGTAACCCTTTAATGCTCAAGCCTGCCAAAAACAGCTTCTGCAGTAATACAGAAAAATGTCCATTTGGAGACCAGGAGAAAACTATTTTTGAAAAATTACGACTGGACTGACTGGCTTGGTAACAGAGCCAGCTGTTGTGTCGTAAATTTAAAAGAATAGTCTTATCTTGGTCTGCAAATCTACATTTTAATAAGAAAAATAAAATTATCTTCTAGAACAAATCTTAGGGTTAAATGGTTAAGCAATAAGACAGGGTTAGCACATGGCTGAGCAAATCACAAATTAACACTCTTACTAAGGCGAACATCTTTCAAGAAAATTAACAATCCCTCATACAAAATGGTTACCAAGCCAGTCATTCCAGTGGAAAATTGTCAAAAATAGTCTTCTCTTGGTCTGCAAATCGATATTTCACAACGCGATTGTCGAATGTCGAAGCTGTTTTTGTCTGATCAGAGAGATAGAGGGTTAATTATTATGCATAAGATAGAAATAGAGAAAGAATCAATATTTCTACCCGGTGGGCAGAAAAAATACTCAGGAGCCAGGATGTAAAAGGATGATGTTTTGAGCGTTGATGACTTCCTTGTGCAATCAAACATAAGGTTTCTCCCAGGGATTTTTTGTAATCATGACATAAAGCGGAAGTCAATAGAAGATGGAGCGGGCTCCAACAATAATCATTAACCCCTTTACGGACAAGCCGGACAAAACTGACCTCTGCAGTCATCTTGGGGAATGTCCATGAGCATATTTGAAAATTTATCAGTGGAATCACTGGCTCAGAGCCAGTCATTCTAGTAGTATATATTTCAAAGATAATCTTCTCAGTGGTCTGCAAATGGACACTTCTTTGACAAAATTGACATTTTGTTGAATAACATTGAGGATTAAAGGGTTGAAAGAAGTCTTAGACGATTAGTCCGCCCACATTAGGACACTAAACCCGAGTAATAAATCAATGCAGTGTGAGAGATACGGACACAGGAGAAATATCGCTTAAGGGATAACTAACCTCAGCTCATGATAGCTATTGAGGTGATCTAATAAATGACTTATAAACTATGCATAGAATTTTAAGCTTTTTATCGTGTCAGTTGTCACTAATAGAAGATAGTCAGGCACGAGTAGCTAAATGGTGGTACATTTCTACAGCTTATGATGGCCTGTCATTATTTATTTTTTAACCAATCAGAAAAAACCTAGCATGTCTACCTCGGTATATGCGCACAATCATAGAGATGCCAGCTATAGTTTGGTAATGCGGTATAAAAGCAGCTATACAGGTAAGGTGTTGAATATTTTGAAACGAATTTGACAGGAAGTTGTTGCTGCCTTAGGCAGCAACAACTTCCTGTCAAATTAGTTTCATAATATTCAACAAGATGATTATTACATAATGAAGAATGTAATGGACTTGCACTTATATGACATCACACACTTACGCTTGAGAAGACAAAATGGTGCCGATCATTGTTCAATATTTAGTCAATATTACAAAGCAGATAATTGTGATACAGATAAGGGAATGTGACAGGATATGAATGATATGGAATATATAAACCATAATCTATCGGTGCAATACAACATTTGAGATGAGATTAGCATCCCTTTAAATGATGCGGATTGATAGGGAGGGCATTAAAGAAAGTTATCTAGGAATTGTTTCTCCGGTTCAATAAGGCATTTATTGCGAATCTCAGCTTAGTATATATTGATGTAGCAATTAGGTCCATAACTCTGTCGATAATATTGAACAAATTAACAGAATTTGACCCTGTTTTCCGTATTCATATAATAAATCTGTTAATGGTGAAGATTATTCAAGAAAATAGATTATTTTTTAGAATTTACCACTGAAATGACTGGCTTACTTAGTTATCAAGTCAGTCATTCCAGTGTAAATTTTCAAAAATAGTATTCTCTTAGTCCGAGTGAGTGTAAATGGACATTCGATCCTAGTGTCCATTGCAGAGGCTGGTTTTGGCTGACTTGAAAGGTAAATGGTTAATGCGTGACATGTTCTGAGACAGGAATGCCACCAACATCTTTCAGTCAAATTGTTTTCAAAATATTCAACTTATTGTCTGGTGGCTTGCAGCCAGACAGTTACCACTCTATATAGTGCTCACAAGCAAATAATAGTGTATACAAAGGGAAATAACTCTACATGTTTACTCCTATGGGAGGATAACCCAGTAATGTCATTGATGCATGTACTGTAAGGTAAAAACATCAGAGAAACAAATCAATATTCTGATGCAAAGGGAGGTAATTGGATTGCATTTTGTGAAAGACAATTTCTAACAGGTTTATGCAGGGTTGCTTTCCCTTTAACCCTTTAACACAGCCAAAAATGGTTTCTGCAGCGGGCTTCAGAAATGTCCATTTGCAGACTCAAAAGCCAATTTCTGAAAATTCACCACTGGAATGTCGATTATCGAGTCAGTCATCTTAGTGGTAAATTTTCAAAAATAGTCTTCTCTTGGTCTGCAAATGGATATTTTCTGAGAAAACTTTTATTTACTTGAATAAATTTGAGGGTTAAAGGGTTAAACAAGCAAGTAATTTTTGTCTCCCGGATGATTGATACATAGATTGCTCGGAGAATGTATCAGACTGATTATCATTATCCATGTGAAACAAGGGCCATACAATTTCTGTAGCGATGGGATTTATTTACGATTTTCAGTATTTTTTCGGATCACTCCAAGAGGCGAAATCCTAGTCCAGTGTTAAAATGTGAGCCAAATAGAACTAGTAGTTTCCTAGATATTCACAGATTCAGAATTTGATCTGATCTGGATTCAGGTTCCTTTATCCGGATGAAGTCCAACATCCGGATATCCTCTTGCACAGCAAGTTCTTTCGTTATGTTAAAATTTGAGCCAAATCAGATCAGCAGTTTTTGAGATACAATAAGGTTTTGTGACTGACTGACAGACTGACTAGCTAACTGACTGAATAATTAAGGGACATAGCAGTTTATGGAGCTGCTTTATATACAGCTAAAACTGGTAGAGATATTAAAATCGTCTCCGTTCATCTGTATCTCCATCCATCCATCCATACATCTGCCTGTCTATCTCCTCTCCTAAACATTTTGGCAGAATTCAATCAAACGATATAATTGTGGATAGTGAGACAATATTTTTGTTTGGCTACACCACATAGGTGCGTGCCTGTGTGTGTGTGCGTGCGTGCGTGCGTGCGTGCGTGCGTGCGTGCGTGCGTGTGTGTGTGGGGTGGTGAGGTGGTGGTATGAAATGGTACTGGTAAAACCTCCCATGTACCTCAAGTAAAGCTAAGCTATTGTAGAAAAAACCAAAAATAGGCTGCCCCCATACACACAAGGAAACGTCTAGCCCAGCCACACCCGCTTTTCCTAAATAGGCTGGGTGGGGGTGGGGCTGCGAGGAAATAATCAGAGAGCATAACTGTTAATTAGGAATGATTTCTGAGTCATCTCTGTAGCTAATGCTTTAACACTCAAACCCGCCAAAAATAACCTCTGCAAGGTCTCTTGGAAAATGCCTATTTGCAGACAAAGAGAATATTTTTTAGAATTTATAACTGGAATCACCGGCTCAATAACCAAGTCGGTCAAACCAGTGGTAAGTTTCTAAAATAGTCGTCTATTGGGCTGCATATGAACATTTACTATGTAAAAATCTAGCTTTCTTCGACCAATCTTAACCCTTTCACTGACAAATGCCTGAAAAAGTAAATTCTTTCCAATGCATAGCATATTCAGCTGACTATATGTAAGTTAATACGACTGGAAGCCTGATTGTTGCCTAAGGCAGCAATGGTTTCCAGTCATATTAATTTCAAAATATCCAACAGCTTTCATGTATTATTGTCGATGAAATGGTTAACTATTAACCATTTAACTCTCGAATGTGTTCAAGAAAATTTCAATATTCTCATGGAAAATGTCCATTTGCAGACCAAGAGAAATTTTTTTTTTAAATTTACCACTGGAATGACAAATGGACATTTTCTATGAGAAATTTGAAATTTTTAAACACAAATTTGAGGGTTAAAAGTTTAAACAAGTTCAGCTACAATCATCCCATCACTGCTCAAACTGCCACCAAGAAATGGCTTCAGAAGCCGTCTCTAGAAATGGCAATCAATGCACTCTAACAACACTATTTTGACAATTTTCAACTAAAATATAATTGGATAGATAAACGAGCCAGCCACGCCATCGATAATTTTTCAAAAATATTTTTGCTTCGCCTGCAAATAGACAGAAATTCTGATTGTCTTGTCCAATCTTGATCAGAACTAAAAAATTAACCCTTTTACTCTCGAATTTGTTGAAGAAAAAAATTTCAATTTTCTCATAGAAAATGTTCATTTGCAGACCAACAGAGGACTATTTTAAAAAATTTATCAGTGGAATGACTGCCTCTGTTATCAAGCCAGTCATTCCAGTAGCAAATTTTCAAAAATAGTCTTCTTTTGTTCTGTAAATGGATAGTTCTCAAGACCACTGTAGAAGCCGTTTTTGCTGATATGAGTGTTAAAGGGCTAAATGCTGAAGTACATGTATTCACCTTTCAATCAAATTGTAGCAGATGGCGCCAACAAACAAGGGGAATAACTCTTTACACATTTACCGTCATGGAAAGATAACTCACACATTGTTCATGCACAAGATAGTCGTGTAGCAGAAGCAGAATCAATATGGACCTACTACCTACTACGCGATATAGGAAAATCCAGGGGAGGTAATTTCGATGTGTTTTATGAGAGGATTTCTAATCGGGTTCTGTAGAGTTGCTTCCCTTGCCCCATTCTGCTCATACTGTATGTTGACACTTTTAGCTATACAGGTCAAGTAATACATGTATGTCAGATTCTTCAAGATCGTCTCAAGAAAATAACACAATTTGCTTTTTAATGTCCACAAATCTTCAGGCCAAGAGAAAATATTTTTAAAAAGCACAGATGGAATGACTGGCTCGGTTATCTAGCCATTAATTAGTGGTAAAACAATTGTCAAAATAGTATTTTCTTGGGTAGCAAATGATTTTTCAAGACTATTGTAGAAGATTTTTCGACCAGCAGAGGGTCAACCTGTTTGGGTGTTTGAAAGTTAACTTTTTCCCTCAATTTTGTTCAGGGAAATTTCAATTTTCTCTTAGAAAATATCCATTTGCAGACCAAGAGCACTTTAAAAAAAAATTAGTTATCAGTTATCGAGCCAATCATTCCTGTGGTAAATTTTCAAAAATAGGCTTCTCTTGGTCTGCAAATGGATATTTCTCAAGACCACTGCAGAAAGCGTTTTTGGCTGATATGAGTGTTAAACGGTTAAGCCATAACCTGATTGTATATTATGAGTAGGATCTTGAATATGACTGAACAGAATGAAATGTCTTAAAGCTACAGAATGTATATCGTATCCGTGGCCCTGTCTACTGACAATTAATCTTAAGCATTTATTTAATGGTCAAATTTTGTCAAAAACATTAAAGATTTCTCAGAGAAACTGTCCATTTACAGATAAAGAGAAGAGTATTTTTGAAATTTATGACAATGACTCCGGGCTCAACAATGTTAAAAAATATTCATCTCTTGCTGTATAAATGAACTAGGGATGTGATATCGATATTGTATCGTATTTTGTGTATGATATCGATATCGAATGGAAATTAAATATCATGAGCAAATATGAAAATAAATTTTTTACAATTTCTTATCAAAATTGTATTTGTGGGTTTATTTTCCATCAATTTCCATGTCTGATAAGAACTAAGACAAAATCATGAAGAAAAACATGTGTATTTCTTTGAAGAGGTTTTACATGTACAGGTTGAAATAAAACAAATTTGATCATGTTATAATCATTTTGTTGTCTAATAATAGCAAGATTCGTACTGTTACGATATCATGAGCGATATCATGAGCAATAGAACAAGAGGCCCAAGGGCCTGTGATGCTCACCTGCACCATTAGCATTTGAAACATTTGCATTTAAAATATACACAATTCTTTACATTAAACAAGATGGCCACCGGAAAAATTGACCAATCAAAATTCTGAAAGGAAGTTATGGAGCCTATCACCATAGAATACATCTAACCAAATAATTTGGTTGAAATGTCAAGCAGCTATGGAGGAATAGCATTTTGACCATTCCAGTAAATTTTTCACAAAATCTTAAGATTTTCACCCAAAAAATTGATGAATCAAAATTCTGAATGGACCTTCTGGAGCCTATGCCAATAGGATCCTTTCAGTTGAAATCGCTCAGAATGGTAAGGAAAAGAAGCAATTTGACAATTTCCGGTACATTTTTCATAAAATCTAATATTTTCATCCAAAAATTTGATCAATCAAAATTCTGAATAGAAGTTCTAGAGCTTAACACCATAGAAGCCATCTAGCCAAATTTGGTTGAAATATGTCAAGCAGCTATGGAGGAGTAGCATTTTGACCATTTCCGGTAGATTTTTCATAAAATCTAAAATATTCACCCAAAAAATTGATCAGTCAAAATTCTGAATAAAAGTTCTAGATCTTACCACCATAGAATCCATCTAGCCAAATTTGGTTGCAATATGTCAAGCAGCTATGAAAGAATAGCATTTTGACCATTTCCGGTAGATTTTTAATAAAATCTAAGATTTTCACCCAAAAAAATTGATCAATCAAAATTCTGAACAGAGTTCTAGAGCTTACCACCATCGAATCCATCTAGCCAAAGTTTGTTGAAATATGTCAAGCAGCTAAGAAGGAATATCGCGTTTTGACCATTTCCGGTAGCTTTTTCATAAAATCTAAGATTTTCACCCAAAAAATTGATCAGTCAAAATTCTGAAAAAAACGTCTGGAGCGTACCAGCATAGGATCCTTTCAGCTGAATTTGGCTGAAATCAGTCAAGCCGTTAAGAAGAAGCAATTTGACGGATGGACGGACGACCATGGCATAAGCTCACTTGGCCTTTCATGCCAGGTGAGCTAAAAACGATATCATGAGCAGCTCAACTCATTTGAGCACATCCCTAAAATGACCATTCCTCAAGACCATTGCAGAAGCTGTTCTTTTGCAGGTGTGGCCAATAACGGGGTAATATTAACTATCTGACTACTGCATAATTTCAATCTATAATAACTCTGGATCTGCTGAATATTATAAAAACTATTTGACTGAAAGTTGTTGGTGGCTTAGCAATAATAATTACAACCCCTCCCCACTCTACCACCCAACACATATCATGGCTTGATGGGCAGATGGAGGTCAGTAACTACAGCCCACCCTTCCCTACTCTACCACCCAACACATATCATGGCTTGATGGGCAGATGGAGGTCAGTAACTACGCCCACTCTTCCCCACTCTACCACCTAACACATATCATGGCTTGATGAGCAGATGGAGGTCAGTAACTACAGCCCACCCTTCCCCACTCTACCACACAACACATATCATGGCTTGATGGGCAGATGGAGGTCAGTAACTACAGCCCACCCTTCCCCACTCTACCACCCAACACATATCATGGCTTGATGGGCAGATGGAGGTCAGTAACTACAGCCCACCCTTCCCCACTCTAACACATCTCTTGTTTTGATGGTCAGATCGAGGTCAGTAACTCCTGCCCACCCCCTCCCCACTCTAACATGTCATAATAGACTAATACCCATCCCACTCTAACACATCTCATGTTTTGATGGTCAGTTGCTGGTCATAACTACAGCCCACCCCCTCCCCACTCTAACATGTCATAATAGACTAATGAATACCCTCTCCACTCTAACACATCTCATGTTCTGATGGTAAGTTGCTGGTCATAACTATAGCCCACCCCCTCCCCACTCTAACATGTCATAATAGACTAATGAATACCCTCTCCACTCCAACACATCTCATGTTCTGATGGTCAGTTGCTGGTCATAACTACAGCCCACCCCCTCCCCACTCTAACATGTCATAATAGACTAATATTCTCCCCACTCTAACACATCTCATGTGTTGATGGTCACTTAGGAGGTCAGCCCACCCTTCCTCAATCTAACATGTTATTGTAGACTTGGTGGTCAGCTTGAGGTCATTAATTATACACCCTCCCCACTCTAATACATCTCACGTTTTGAGGGTCAGTTGGAGGTCAGTAACTACAGTCCACCCCATCCCCACTGTAATTGATCTCTTGTTATGATCGTCATTCTGAGACCATTTTGATGTCATTATTGTATGGTCCAGCAGCTGGTGTTGACAACAAAGCGATGGCATTCTGATAATGATGCCAGCAGTCTTCCATGATTCTAATAGTCTTTGGAAGGTGTAACAATTGGAAATGGCACTCTAAGGGATATATGAATATCGACTAATGATAGCCACGCGTAATTGTCTCAGGAAATGACAACACTGCCAAATTCTGTATAGCTTATATGGATGGTGAACAAGCCACAGATAATCAATTACTCCTGGTATTGGATAATCACATTTCTCTCCCTCTATCTGTAGTGGAATAATCACATTTCACTCTCTCTCTAAGGCAACATTGATTATTCTACGGACGGTATACGGTGGAGAGACATATGAGGCATTATGACCGGGAGAATGCGTGGCTACAATATTCTTTTTAGTCGAACCTGCATTAACCTTTTAACCCTTGGGTTTGATAGAAAATGACCAATTGTAGACCAAGAAGACTATTTTTGAAAATTTACCACTGGAATGACAGGGTTGGTTATCGAGCCAGTCATTTCAGTGGTAAATTTTCAACAATAGTCTTCTCTTGGTCTCCAAATGAATATTCCTCAAGACCACTGCAGAAGCCGATTTTGGCTGATATGAGTGTTAAAGGGTTAAAACATACAGACCAAAAAAGACACATTCTTTAGGATTTAAGGAACATTCTGTTGAATATTTTGTAACTAATTCAACTGGGAGCTGTTCCTAGTCAAATTAGTTTTAAAGGAAATCTCACCGTATGTTATTCTAACCTGTCAGGTGACAAGAATTTGCCACCCGTAATCCATCCCTGGCATTTTAGGTTTTTATCATGCCGACAACGAAAGATATTCAGGCTTTAGTACTGCTTGTATAACTAGGCTTTAGTACCTAAATGTTGATACAATTCTACAGCCCATGATGGCTGTCATGATTTACTTTTCAACCAATCAGAAAAAGCCTAGTGTGTCTGCCTCGGTATATATGCTCAGTCATAGAGGTGCCAGCTTTCATAAAGCTGATAAGCCGTTGAAAATTTTAAAACTAATTCGACTGGAACTTCCAATCAAATTAGTTTCAAAATATTCAACGAGATGAGTATCACATAATAAAGAATTATGTAATGCATTGGCACTTACATGACATCACTCACCGTCGCTTGAGGAGACAAAATGGTGGCGATCACTGTTCAACATTTACGCGATATTACAAAGCACATACCATCATTTCTCGACTAAAGGCCACCCTCGAATATAGGTCGCAGGCCCAAATTTGACCAAAATCCTCCCAAAAACTTGTGCATTCAAGTATAAAACGGTGTTAAATTTAGAAAAACGTACCTTTAAAAAATCGAAAATTGTTATAAAAAATTACCATCATTCAGCACTATGTTTAATGCATGCCTACAAAACATCATGGTGGAAGAGAAATTATTAAATAGGACCGCCTAAATATTGCGTATTTTCAGCAAAGATCATTTATTACATTAAAACCAATCTAAACTTGGCATCAAATGTCGCCTTGAAAATATAGAAATCATGTGACATTAGGAATGTGGTAAGATGATCACTAGTTGTAATGGTTCTTTTGTGTTTGGAGGCGCTGTGTGATCTTATGAGCTAACGGGAGTTGGTTATCTGGCTCTTTTGCGTGTGGAGGCGCTGTGTGATCTTATGCGCTAATGGTAGTTGGTTATCTGGCTAATTTCGCGATTGGAGGCACTGTGTAATCTTATGAGCTAACGGGAGTTGGTTATCAAACGGTACGGGAACATTCAGTTCCTATCGCACAATGATGATATATAGCAATTTCCGAGTCCAGAATATTTAGATCCGAGTACTCGCTCTAATTAGAATAAAGATCTTTTGTGATTGAAGGCGAATCACATGATTTATACAATAATAATAATAAACTTAACCGTTTAAACCCACTGGGGATCATAACGTGAAACGAACATATACACACAGTGGGGGCAAATCAAAGCCCAAAAAAGGAGCACTAACTTATAATTATATACATGTCATAGATAGCACGCATGCATGCACGCCCGCAGGCACGCACGCACACACACATCAACTTGCTATACTCACGGTTACCGAGTCATGTTGTTTGTCCGGGATTGAAACACTGATGCACAGAATTTAGCAAAATCTTTGATTATGGGGTCGCAGAGTTGCATCAGGAAAATGAAATTATCATTATAATTTAGAGATTGGAACATCGAATTACAGGCCAGGAGTGAGTCGAAAAGGGAATTTCTATCCGCGAGATAGGGAGGGCACTGCATCACAAAATGAGTTTCATCTTCCACTTCCCCAGAATTACATTGCAAACACTGCCTATTTTTTATGGGGGTCTTGGTTTGGGTATATCTACCAGTTTCAATATGGAGTTTATGATTTGATATTCTAAGACGGGTAAGAGCTATTCTCTGTTGTTGATTTGATACGATGGTTAGGTAAGGTTCGAGAATAAACTGGGTTTTGAATGTGGCATATACTCTAAGTTTATTAGCATCTGGTCTGTTAATTGAAAGCAACCATCGCTTAATAATTTCGTCTTTGATAACCTTGATAAAATTGAGTGACTGGGGGTGGGACTCCTCCATAGAACGCATCAGATCATTAACTGCCCTAACCCAAGAGTCAGACTTGTTGTATGCTAAGAATGATGATAGCCCCTAGGCATTACCCAGCAAGGAGTCTTTGGCCATGTCTTCTAGATAGCTCTTGTATTTTAGGATTGAAGATATAATGGCTAATCCTAGAGGGAATATCCCCAGTTCACCCCTCACTGCATCGGTTGAGGCAAATTTGTTAACACCAAGTACATACCTAGCGCAGCCAAGATACACCTTTTCAGTGGGGAGGTTGTCAATTTTCTGAAGTGTTTTAGACATAGAGGTGGGGCAGAGAGATACTCTCCAGAGTTCGGACACGTAAAGAGCTATGGGCTTAATTAAGGAATTAAAAAGACTACGTGCTACTTTAGGGGAAAAAGATTCCTGGCACAGTGACTTTCTCAGTTTGAAAGATGCCTTCATTTATTTAGCCTTTAGGTTCTCACAAGCTATAGTAAAAGAGCCGGAGTTGCTAAAGTCAATGCCTAAATATGTGTAAGCCTTAATACATTCTAACTGATGATTATGAATGTAAAGTTATCGGTCAAAAGCCTACCGTTCCTATTGAATATAATAATCTTGTTTTTTTCTAGATTCACTTCAAGTTTCCACTTAAAGCAGTACTGACTAAGGTTCCGCAGACATTGTTGTAATCCTGTACTGGATTCAGAGAGTAATATAATATCATCGGCATACATGAGACACTGCAGTTTCCTAGCAGCTCAACATCTTTCACAGCTCAACAGGAAATGTATGTCCCTTAGCTTAGCTGATATACATGGATCTTTTCTCGACGCCATTTTATGTCAAAATTCTGGATTCATTTTGATATAATAAGTGATATTTATTAAAGAATAAGCAATATTTAGGTGCCCCAATTTAATAATTTCACTTCCGCTTGATGTTTTTGGAGTATACATTAGACATAGACATCAGGCGGTGCGAATTGTCTAACGTAACATTTAGTTCAATTTCTGTGGTATAATCTCTGACTTTCTAAGAAAAATTTCATCCCAAAAAAATATGCTCACGGAATCTACTCGATTATAGGATCCGCCTCCCTTCCTAGAACATGTAATTTGACAAAAAAATGCATCCTTTAGTCAAATTTTTATGATAATTGTGATACAGAAACAGGAATGAGACATGATATGAATGATATGGAATATATAAACCATAATTTATCCGTACAATATAACGTTTGAGATGAGATTAGCATCCCTTTAAAATATTCAACAGAATGTTTATTAAATTGTAAATTCATAAAAACACACAATTCTGACGCTTATTGTCAGACTTTGCCCATTTCGTGATGGACCTGGTACATAATTTGGTTATGATGCTAACGAGTGACATAATTTTGTACATAATTTAATGCTGCCAGACACTGGAGCGACAGATCATATGCCTCTATTGTGAAGTCCATGATTACAAGCATGACTTCGATCTCGATCAGCGTTTGTGGAGGAGAAAATGAGAAATTTCGTATAAATTCAATTTACGTCTGACGTGTATTTAACCATTAACACTTTGGTGTCAATATTCTATCTTTTACTGTGTCAATACAAAGGAACTGGTGTTAATTTTTCAACAATTTTGGTGGAAGATGTTGCTGTCTACGACAGTACCATCTCCCACCAAATTTGTTGAAAAATTAACACCAGGCCATCTTTTAATTTAATTTGAAAATTTAGTTTTGACATCAGAGTGGTAAGGGTTAACAGTGTTCTATATGGATGGAGCACACTCACACTGTGTACAGATACTGAGATATATTATTGTTATTCCTAAAACTAAGATTCACAGCTGCCTTTTTGCTTTGTGCGTCATGAAAGTGGAAGATGACATGTTTCGCAAAGAAAAGCAACTCAAATGTCACATCAATAGGAGGGTACTCAGACATGAATCCATTTCTCGATGTTAATAAACTGTCTGACTGCTGAATTTTTGCAGACACCAATTATTCCAGTGGTTATATCTCTGGATGGGCTAAATATTTTGAAAACAGTTTGACTGAAGATTGTTGGTGGCTAACATGGTGGCTTCATTGTAGATTTGGTGATCAGTTTAATTGTCTGACTCCTGAGCTTTTGCAGACAACATATTCTGGGGTTACATATCACCAACAACTTTCAGTTAAATTGTTTTCAAAATATTCAGCAAGTCAAAAGTTTTTGATTATTGAAATTATTGTTTGGTGGCTTGCAGCAGTGAGAGTTAAACATTATCATAGACAAATAATGACATCCGTTAACAATCATTCCGAAGCATGCCAAGTCACACTAACCTGCCCATTTTGACGTCTTTGACCTTCTGACCCCCAAATCAAGAATCCCCTTCAGAACCCCAGGAGCTTAACATCCCAAACATGTTTAGTGCTGTAACATGTTTAGTGCAGTGCACCTAAACATTTTCAATAATGTTGACCTTTGACCTCCAAAACCAAGTAAAATGGTGAAAATCCCGCCGACAGAGCTTGAATATTTTCAAAGGTTATCGAAAACATTATATTTGTGTCTCATTTCTTTGCAGGCGGGGCAAAAATTAACAAGAGGCTCATTGAGGGGATGTATTGCTCACCTGGAACATGGGCATTTCAACTAGAAAGACCATCGCTTATAAGTAGTACCTTAAGGTCTTGGGCAGAATTGCAACAAGAACAAGGATGCGTCCTACCACATTTGGTTAAAAATCAGTCCTGTGGTTAAACTCAAAGGCATTTTAAATTCCCATTGCTTTAATTTTACTATTGGAGTTTTAGTGGGAAGAAACCCCACCTGAACTGGTTTATCTGACAGTTTCAAAAGCCGCAAATTTGAAATCAGCATACCCAAAAACCTATATAAAACCAATTTCCGCTTCAAAGTCCATTAAATAAAAAAAGCCAAACATGCTACATTTTGATTCTTCCACGGCGGCCAGGTTTTTTATGTATCAACATCCACTGAACAAACTTTAATTACCCTTAGTCCCTAATTATATCTCCCAAATTTCGGCCTGATCCATTCAGCGGTTCTGGAGAGGTAGCTTTCATGACGATTAGGTCATTCAAGATGGCTGCCGATTTTACCAATCGAGTTCCCTTAAACAAATTTGGTTCAGCTGTTGTCCTACAAGATGTTTCATGAGTCTTGAATGGATACTGTAAGCAGTTTCAGAGAAGATTGTAAAGACGTTTCGGAAAATTGGCTAAAATCCAAGATCATAGCCAACCAAATTGGTCGAGCGCCTTAATTTGGCTTCCTTGGAACAAACATGGATCTTTAATACCTAAGGATGCTTCCTGTCAAATATAATGGAAATCGGTCTGAGAAGTCATTTAATTAAAGAAAAAGTTAAAGGATGGATGATGGATGGTTGCCATGGCATGTCACTCCGCCAGAAACACAGGCATTCTGGCCATGTGTGCTAATACAAGTGCTTGTAAGATGTGGAAACTCAATTTAAAAGCATCTGAATTACATTGTCTGTACAAGTCACACAAAGCAACTGACTTTCATTATAAATTCATTATACCATCAGAAGGATGATTTAATTATCCAGGAATGAAAAAGGCCCAATGACCAGGGATCAGATGTACAGCGCTTAGAGCATGCAATCGCATGGAGTTCAGCACAATATAAATGCACTATCTATCTATCTATCTATCTATCTAGCAAAACGATGTGAAGCCTATCACAATACAACATTATTGATTTGTAAAACATAAATCTCATCTTTCTGTCAAATACAGCTATCAACATATTGATTTGTTAGCGATTAACACTTTAACACTCAAATCAGCAAAAAAACGGCTTCTGCAGTGGTCTTAGGTAATGTCTATTTGCAGACCAAGAGAAGATTATTTTAGAAAATTTACCACTGGAATGACTGGCTCGATAACCGAGCCAGTCATTCCAGTGGTAAATTTTCAAAAATAGTCTTCTCTTGGTCTGCAAATGGACATTTTCTATGATAAAATTGAAATTTTTGTGAACAAAATCAAGGGCTAAAGGGTTAACTAGAAAGCGTCATTATCGTAGAAATGCTGGTTTAATAGAAATATTGGAGTACATTCAGGTGAGATTTGCAATATACTCTGATACCGGCACATTGATTAATTCATATCCCATTCAAATACTGTTACAGTGAAACTTATTTATGCATTTTAACCCTCAGACCCCAGAAATTCCAGTGCTTCAATTTTAACGCTGCTATTATACAGGAGATCTGTTGATTATTTTGAAACTAATTTGACTGGCTGACTATTGCTGCTGTAGGCGTCAACAGCTCCGACTCATATCAGTTACAAAATAGGCGATATTTCTTAGATCATGAAGAAATTATTTTGTGTCCATGACAAGCCGAGTATTAGAGTACATTAACAGTTTTATGGCAAAGATTTGTTCAATTTTGTCATGATGAATGCCCATCTATAGGTCAAGCGAAGACATAATTTTTGAAAATTTATCACTGGAATGACTGGCTCGGTTATCGAGCCAGGCGTTCCAGTGGTAAATCTTCAAAAATCGTCTTCTCTTTGCCTGTAAATGGACATTCTCCAAGACCACTGCTGAGGCAGGTTTGCCTGGCTTAAACATTAAATGATTAAATCATGTTTTCTGTGAAGCTGAATCGTCTGATATGTCCGAGATGCTAAAATAAAGCAGACATTGCAAATCCTCACACACGTTTTTGTCAAATTGTAAAAACCTTTTTTAATCTTCTGGATTTTTTCAGATTTTCGAGATTTTTCCCCGGATTTTCAGAATTTTTTTTATCACGCCAACAGTTGAGGAATCCTAATGCATGATCACACAATTTCATGTTAAAACTTGAGCTAAATCGGATCAGCAGTTTACGCAGTATCCACAGATTCAAATTTTGATCTGATCCCGATGGAGTCACACACACACACACACGCACACGCATGCTGCCAGGCAGATGCAGACAGCCAGTCTGGCGGGCGGACAGACCTATAGACAGACAGACAGATGGACAGACAATAGATAGCTAGACAAACAGACAGACCCGATTACAATACCCTCTTCACCTTACGGGGTGAAAGTAAGAATTTGGGCAGTCAATAGGAGTACATGACGGCAATACCTATAGAAGCATATATCTAAACTAATCAAATCACAGTACGTAGTCATGTGACTGGGTATTACAGCACGGTAGTAAAGCTAGATACCTTACCTCAACCGGGTCAATAAGTGCACTCTGACCAGAGATTTGTCTCGTCGCGGCGTTCGATCCATTCTTTTTCTGATCCGTCGGCATGGTGGGTGAAACGTTAATATAATGTTCGGGACATCATCACAAGAATTAAATCTCAATGCCACAATTTAGTAAGTGAAATTGAAAACGTGTCATTATCACGAAGATCACTGGCAAAATTTCCGATCACTAAAATAAGCACACACGATTCAGTTATTCATTCACGCATAAATCTGTTCCAAAAATCTCAAACTCAATAGAAATATTAGGAATTAGCTGCCTACCGACAAAATCTCTGCCGTCTACACTTTCCATAGGGTTTAAATCCGAATCTGCTGAATATTTTGAAAACAATTTGACTGAAAGTTGTTGGTGGCTGAGCCATCAACTACTTTCTGTCAAATAAATATATTTCAAAATCGTTAATATACAATTAATTACTTTGCTTATTCTGACACTTAAAAACAAGCCTTTCACCAAATCCCAGTTAATCATATCGCAAGAAAATGTCTGTACAAGAAAGCTCCTGAAGAAATCACTCCTTTAACCGTTTAAAACTCATATCAGCCAAAAACGGCCTCTGCACTGGTTTTGAGAAATGTCCATTTATAGATCAGGAGAAGACTATTTTTGAAAATTTACCACTGGAATAACTGGCTCAATAACCATAGTCATTTCAGTGGTAAATTTTCAAAAAGTCTTCTTTTGGTCTATAAATGGATATTTTCTATGAGAAAATTGAAATTTTCTTGAACAAATTCAAGGGTTGAAGGGTTAATAATTCGTCTTTTACTTGAATAAAAACGGTATCCAATATCCATTTGCAGGCAGACACTTTTTTGAAAATTTACCACTGGAATGACCCCCGTTCGATAATAGTCTTATCTTGGCCTGCAAATGGACATTTTCTACGAGAAAATTGTAATTTTCTTGAACAAATTTGAGAGTAAAATGGTTAACTCAATCAGTGCATATATACAAGCCCAGCTTTCAAATAAACCTTCTCTCTTTTACATTTAAAAAATATTCGGCATAACCAGAGTTAAAATATTTTGAAACTAATTTTCCTGGAAGTTGTTGCTGCCATAGTTAAGAATGTAATGTATTGGTACTTACATGACATCACACACTATCGCTTGAGGAGACAAAATGGCGGCGATCACTGTTCAACATTTACGCGATATTACAAAGCAGATAATTGTGATCTAGCTAAGCGAACGTGACCGGATATGAATGAAATGGAATAAATAAAACCTAATCTATCGGTACAATATAACATTTGATATGAGATTAGCATCCCTTTAAACACCATGGAAACTGGAGTCTGCGGTAATTCAGCAGGCAGACATATGGCATTATCCAAAAGCCAAAGTGACGGTATGAAACATATCCACCTGTTTTCCTATTTCTATCAGATGTCAATCTACAGTTTTAATTTCCGCATTTATCTGCTGAGCATCAGGATTAACTTGCCATTTTTTTTACATAATCACCTCCCTTACACGCGGCTGACATTGTGGATATTATAAATTATAAATTTTCCTTGATCGATCAGTTTAACCCCTGAAATGCTAGTCTTTCGTTATCGAGACAACTATACAGGATTAAAGTTGTTGAATATTTTGAAACTAAATATGACTGGGAGCTGTTAATGCTATTATAAGGCAACGGCACTTTCCAGTCAAATTAGTTTCAAAATATTCACCATAATATTCCTTACATCATAAGTAATTAGTCATTTATTGGGCTGTGATTTAATTAACTGTAATCCTGTAACCCTTTAAACATTGAATTTGTTCAACAAATTTTCAATTTTATCATAGAAAATGTCCATTTGCAGACTAAGAGAATATTTTTGAAAATTTGCCACTTGAATGACTGGCTCGGTTATCGAGCCAGTCATTCTAGTGGTAAATTTTCAAAAAGTCTTCTCTTGGTCTGTAAATGGACATTTCTCAAGACCACTTCAGAAGCCATTTTTGGCTGATATGAGTGTTAAAGGGTTTTGTTCTGTTGTCAATCCAACAACAGGCTTTTGCAGTCGTCTAATTGAGAAATGTCCATTTACAGGCTATTTTTGAAAATTTACCACTGGAATGACTGGTTCGATAACCGAGACAATCAATTCCTATGGTAAATTTTCAAGAATAGTTTTCTCTTACTCTGCAAATGGACATTTTCTGTGAGAAAATTTAAATTTCTTAACCAAAGGTTCGAGGATTGTAACATGGTAAGAGGGTTAATGAAACTTCAGGTATTATCTTGGATGTGATCACATATTTGAACAGCAACAACATTGTCAAAAATACTCTTCTCTTGGTATGCAGCACATTCACTAAGCAAAAAATTCACATTTTCTGGAGAAATCTCGAACATAAAGATGCTAAAGCTGATATGCCATGCTAAAAGCAAAAGCGTTTAACCAGTAACAAAAGTGATATCAACAAATTTCTGTTTTCTGTATCTTAGACTATGAGTCTGGGCATTTATTCAATAAGCACAACCCATGCAACACTTCTCAGCCGGTATAAAATGGTTCCCTCAGGTAGCCATGGTACCTGCGCATCTAAGAGATAAGCAATCCCACAGAACCACCTATGACTGTTACTTAGCTGCCAAGCGCTCATGGCAACACCTAACGGCTGACTCAGTGCTCAATGTAATGAGCAAATTCTTTTATAATCCATGAGGCATGTTAGGCAGGTCTTGTTTAACACTTTACTGGTCACGCTGACCAAAACCGGCCTCTGAAATGGTCTTGCAGAATGGATATTTGCAGGGCAATGGAAGACCATTTTTGCAAATTTACCACTGGAATGACTGCTTCAATAATTGAGCCAGTCATTCCAGTGATAAGTTTCCAAAAATTGTCTTCTCTTGCCATGTAAATCGACATTCAAAGTGGAAACCTTTTCAATTTTGTTGACCGAATTTGACCATTAAAGGGTTAAACTAACATTATACCTGACTCATAATACAGTTATCTAAAATGGAAATTTATTGATAGAACTATGATACTGGTGCATGTGTTAAACGCAGCTTCTTTTAGGATAACAGATCAGCTTTAAACCAGCCTCTATGGTATGTGAATTTTCAGGCTTTATAGACTTCAAAACTGATTCTGACATCTAAAAAATAACTTAAGTAGTCCTTCATAAGGCAGCCAGACAGTCACTGGTATAGTTCATGCACAAGACACACAGGTATATTACAATTAACTATTTGCATCCTGAATTTCCGCAGACTACATTTTCCATGGGGTTTAACTCTGGATATGGTGAATATTTTGAAAACAATTTGACAGAAAGTTGTTGGTGGCTAAGCCACCAACACCTTTCAGTCAAATTATTTTCAAAATATTCAGTAGGTACACAATTATTAGCCTGCACAAAAGTATATCCATCATAATGGCTTCTAATGACAGCTTGAATATTGCTACAGGGGCAAAAGTAAGAATGTTACAAAGCACTGTAACAACCTGCTAGAATCCTGGCCACCTGGTGCTACCATCCAGGGATGTTATGCAAGCATACTGGGGGAAAACTACAAGAATTCACAACAGCACGCTATAAACCTTTCCCCCATTATTACACAATGAATCAGAAATATGAAATATAATCACCTTAGAAACATTATCTGATGTGGTCTGGCATTGGTTAAGCAATAATATCCACTGTTTAAAGAATTATTTCTGAAGGTAAGGTATCCCGGACGACCATAGCAACAACCGCAGCAGTGTATTATCAGAGATCTATATAGGAAATGAGATTTTATTTTTAGCAAATAAGAAAATTTGATACAATTATCTCAGCCTTGAGGGCGAATACATTTGATTAGAATTACTGTGATTTGCCAGTATTAGCCGAGTTCCACGAAGATATTAATGAAAAAACTGACCAGGTTTGTGAGTGATTGGATTTAAACAACTTGCTATGACTCTTCTAAACCGTTTGAAGCGTTATACCAACAAACAAGTGACTTAATGCTCAGCTGCTTGACATTTAACAGTGTCTACTTAGCATGACATGTACTTAATTTTAAAGGAATTTAAACGTATTCAGCCTGTGAAAATTCTTGCCAAAAGTTGCGCATCCAGAGGACGCCCTAGAAGTGAAAATCTGGGCATCCACAAATATCACGGAGGGGGAAATCCATGAATTTTTGCAACAAAAGACATAAACTCTAAAATGGACTGCTTTCATTTACCTATTGTACTAAGATTGAATCTGAAAACAAGCTCATGTCTGTGTCGAACGCAGTGCTAGCTAGGTAGGAATTTCATGCTGCATTTGCCATCATAAGTTTGATTATTATTTATCCTTAGATAATTTAAACAATGGACCTTTCCAGTTTTAGCCATGCACCCTTCCACCCTCCACCCCCCCACCCCCCCCACCACCACCTCAGCTAAGCTCCGCCCATACCTTGCTCATGTTGGGATCGATCGGTCCCGGTGCAGCAGTCAAATTAGCTAACAGCATGTTTATTAATTTATAGTAAGGACATACAATTCGTACAACAATGCTCCTTCACTAACTGAACCAGGATCTATGCTTGTGTTTATATTTAATAGATTTGACAGATGTATTGGCACAGGCTTGCCTATTAAGTTTGATATTCGAGAATTTATCACAAAAATGTTCTACAACTATAGAAATTTGTTAAGCTCCCAGATGACGTGTTGAGCATAGTTTTGTGGTGTCCTCACTCCTAATTTAGGCCACAGGATGAAAGCTTTGCAAGTCTGGGATTATCCGGGCTTTTCCGGGTTTATAAAGCCCAGAAAACCTCAGACAATCCCAGATTTTTGAAAATCAGGGATTTTCCAGTTTAGCCAAGCATGGACAGCCCGAAAGTACAGAATTTTGGTGGCTTTGCACTATGGACAATCCTAGGATACCCATGGACATCCTACGATTTCCGAGCTGATGTTTAAAAAGCCCAGAGAATTTTCCGCAGGGGAAGACAGCTTTAAATATGTTACGCTATTGTGTATGATTATATAATATACCTGTTGGCTGTTGTTACCTGTCTGCCAATTGCAAACTGGCACTGGTAACAATAATCCATCCATCAGAAATGACATTTACTCTACACTACTGTTAATTTTGTGCTAAGGAAGCGCAGCAGTTTTTGATTAATTATAACTCAGCTGTAAGAAGATTTCAATTTGAAGTATGCAAAATAATGGCCCTTTCCAGTTTTAGCCATGTCCAGCCCATTTCTAGCTAAGCGCCACCCACACTTCGCCCGTGTTGGGATCAATCGATCACTGAATGCCCTGCCTATAAATTTCCCGAAAATTACAGATAAGTTGTTGAATATTTTAAAACTAATTTGACTGGGCGCTGTTGCTGCCTATGGGAGCAAAAGCGTTCAATCAAATTAGTTCCAAAATATTCGACAATGTTTATTAACTAGTAAAGCCATACAATTCGTACAATGAGTCGGACTATTAAGCGTTTAAACTGACTAAATCGAGACATTCATGCTGTAATTGATTATGATGTCATGCTACGCATCACGTAGTTGATTATGATGTCACATGATGGACTGATAAACTGGAAAGGTCCATTAGAAAGTTAATCATTTAACTGCTGTACCGATCACACATCTAATCAACTCAGCTTTTATGCACCACCATCCCTTATCACACTACCCAAGCCCAAGAAGCCATCTGGCCTCCAGCCAATCTGTGGCCCATTGTGCTCCTCAACAACATACAGAAAATCCTATCCAATGTTAACCTATGCCGCCTTTGAGACAAGATCAATGACTTCACCGGATCATGTCAAAGTGGCTTTAAACATGGATGCAGCTCCACAGACATTGTATGGGATCAATGCATGCTTGTGTCAGCAGTCATGTCCAAGCACTGGGATTTCCATAAAATGAGTATTGACATGCCACGAACCTTCAACAGAATTAAACGCTCAAAGATCTTAGATGTACTATGCCAGGCCAGTTGCAATGAAGATGAGCTATGACTAGTGAGACTACTACTTGCAGACACCATGCTGAGAGTATGAGTCAAGTCAGTGAAGTCTGTAGAGTTTGAGACATCAATCGGCTCCCCACAGGAAGATGGTCTATACCCTGTGTTTTCACCTGTTACCCCGTTTCTGCATTGAAATCCTTGCGGGAAAATTCCACAAGAACAAACCTCCCCAGTGTCCATACTGGGTATACCACTAGAGATGGAATATGCCGAAGATGTGGTCTTCATAGACGAGGAAAAGAAACCCTTTGACAAACATCTCCCAATAGCTGCAAGCAAACTAAAAACTGAGAATCTCTTTATTAATGAATCCAAAACAGAGTTCACCCACATATGCCTATCTACAAAGCATGAAACTAAAGAAAATGACCATCCACTTCGTGGCGGCGAACCATGGAGGAAAATAAAATCCTGGCTTCCCTTCTTTATAGTACTACTGACATTGCTGCACACTGCATCATGGGCAACATAGCTTTCCAGTCCATCTGGAAGCTATGGATTCGTAGATCAAAGGCTTGACAAAAAGACTACGTTTATACAATGAAACCTGCGTATCCATGATGCTGTATAATTGTAACAGTAGGGCAGTTCCAAAGGCATCTCTAGACAAACTTGATGCCTGCCACCGAAAACTGCTATGCACCATCACCGGACAGCGATGGCCAGACAGCATAATTTCCAATGATGCACTATACAAGATGTGTAATAAATGTATCGCCGCTGTCCGCAAAGGTCGCCCAGCAAAGATGGTCCATGTTTGGCCATGTGCTAAGGATGTCAGTTGACACCAGCACAGAGCCTTGGAATTTGCCCTACTGGGAGCCAACAAACACAAAGCCAGGAGAGAACGCCATTCTATAAATCTGTTAAGCGTGCTACAAGGCGACCTCAAGAAAGCAGGACTCGGTACAGTCAAATCAAGAATGGACTTGAGGAAGCTAAAGATTTTGGCTGAGGACAGGACACAGTGGGCGAAAGCAAACAAGTACTGATTGCAGCTGTAGGATGTTTCTATTAATACAGCCGCAGAATACAGTAATCGTACATACCTACAGAAATTACATCTGCTGTATACTGGAGAAATGTTCATCAGGCCAAGAAGACTATTATTGAATATGTACTGGAATGGTTGGATCAGATAATCGAGGCAATGAGTAAACAAACTGTGGGAAATCTTTTAGAGACTAATTTGCATGACATCCAAATGGACATTTACCAAGCAGAAAGGGTTTGATTTTCTTGACCAATCTTGACAATCAAAGGGTTAAACATTGTTAGCAAGTGTGTTAACCCCTCTTATGTCAACAGTGCCTTAAAGCACTCAAAATGCTAATTTTATCGATTAACCTTATAATGCATCAAAAATTTTCAAGAAAATTCCAGTTTTTACGCAGTGAATAACCATTTGCTGGCCAAACTTATCACAGGAATCAAGGAAAATAGTTTTTAAGAGCGTGTTTTAGCTGGCTTGACGATTAAACGGTCAAGTAAATCAAAATTTTTGAAATTTTACCACTGGAATGACTGGCTCGGTTACCGAGCCAGTCATTTCAGTAGTAAATTTTCAAAAAGAGTTCTCTTGGCCTGCAAATTGACATTCCTCAACTACCACTGCAGAGGCTCTGTTTTAATGATCACTACAGGAAGTCTACTAGGGACCTACAAATTCTCAGGGGCGGCCATTCGCAGGTAATCATTATAGCCTTGGTGGACCCAGACATAAATAAATAAATGTGTAATTATGCTCAATCAGACACATGTCTAAACATTTAGCCACGGAAATAACGAAAATCAAAAGAAAAATATGACTTTATAAATAATTATTTTCTCTCAATTTACAAACCACCTCGCTGGATACTTTTCATATCATAGTTTACAACCCAGACACATGAAGCCTTTCTTCCCTTTCACCGACAAATCATTGAAAAGGTCAATTCTCTCCGATGCGTAGTATATTCTGTTGAATACTTTGAAGTTAATATGACTGGAAGTTGTTGCTGCCTAAGACTGCTTTGGCATCAACAGTTTACAGTCATATTAATTACAAAATATGTAACAGCTTTCCTGTAATATTGCCTGGAAGTTGATGAAAATGTTTACTCTCTGGGATTACGTCAACAGCTGGCCAAAACAGCTTCTGCAGTGTGGTCTTGAGAAATTTCCATTTGCAGGGCAAGAGAAGATGGCTAGTTTGTAAATTTACCATTGGGATGACTGCCTCGACAACACAAAGATTGGGGGCTCTGACTGCAATACAACATTTACATTAGATTCCGCCCACAAGGGTGGTGGTAGGGGCAAGGTGGAGGTTGAAGAAGAAAGTCAAAGAGGGCAGAATTCAACCAATTTGGTATGTTAGATACTCATATGATTTCTGCTTGTGAGACACTGTTTACATTAGGCTCTGCAACTGGGGTATGGTGGAGTTGGGGGCAGAATGGCAAAGTTGGCGGAATTATGGCGTATGAAATATACATGTAAATAAATATTTATATTGATTTTTGATTGTGTTGTATATAGACATTAATCATTGATATATTTTGATTTGGAGATGGCTTGTAAATAGATAGTAATTATGACTTTAACCACTTAATGGCCATGCCGGCCAAAACCGGCCTCTGTCATGGTCTTGTGGAATGTCAATTTACAGGCCAAGAAAATAAAATTTTTGAAAATTTACCACTGGAATGACTGGCTCGATAACCGAGCCAGTCATTCCTGTGGTTAATTTTCAAAAATTGTATTCTCTTAGCCTGTAAATTGACATTCAATAGGGAGATATTTAAATTTTCTGACCAAATTTGAGCATTAATGGGTTGATATTTAATAAATTTTCAAAAATAGTCTTTTCTTGGGTTGCAAATGGACATTTTCCAATTGAAAAATTATATTTTCTTGAACAAATTTGAAGGTTAAATGGTTAATGAGCATATCTCTTGCGCATAACTGTATACTAATTTATGATCTGCAAATTGTGTACCATTAATTGATTCTCAAGTACAAGGATGTAATTTACCAGGAAACCAATTATTCACTGACCAACCAAGATGACAAACAGTCCACAGATAAGCAAGTACTCGAGCATTACCTCACACTGGTAAGAGGATAACCATTTAATGGTCAAATTTGGTCAAGAAAATGTAAATATTTGCTTTTTGAATGTCCTTTAACAGGTGAAGAGAATAGAATTTTTGAAAATTTATCACTGAAATGACTGGCAGTGGTAAATTTTCAAAAATTGTATTCTCTTGGCCTGTAAATGGACATTCCACAAGATCATAACAGAGACCGGTTTTGGTCAATATGACCATTAAAGGGTTAAAACAATTTGACCCCTGGAGACTGTGTACCGAAATATCAGATTATACAAAGATGTGACATATTTGATTCTTAATATTCCTTTTCTTTTCATATTATACTAGATTTAGACGGTCGTTTAGACAGTCGTTGGCGCAACCATCACAAAGCACCGTCATACCCTTTTGACCAACCCACGCCTACCACTGGCTTCCCCGTCAACGGTAAATATTATCTTGCACTCCACAATCATGTGGCTAACTGACATGTACCAGATTTGGTTGAATTCTGTCCAACAGTTTCTGATGAGTTGCTTTACAATCAATTCCAGCACAGACAGATGGAACAATATAATTCCCAAGCTTCTTCGAAACACTTCTGGATAATGGCTCCTGTTATCCATTGTTGAAGCAAACATTAAGCCTTATCAACAACATTGTGTCCAAAATCCAAGCCACCCAAATTCCTTCTCCCAACTCTGCATTGATTAATCATTTGATATCATGGCGATAAGTGTTCAGGTAGGGCCAATTTATTCAGCAGGGAATCCCATTTGCAATTTCATGAAGCCATTATCTCAGTCCATAACTTAGATGAGTTGAAGTGCTATTGATGCTACATAGCTCAGATCATCAAGTTTAAGCTTTAATAAAAGTATCATTAACCGTCTGCCTGCTGAATCTCTGCAGACTATATTTTCCATGGGGCTTATCTCTAGATCTGCTGAATATTTTGAAAACAATTTGGCTGAAAGTTGTTGGTGGCAAAGCCAACAACAACTTTCAGGCAAATTGTTTTCGAAATATACAGCAGGTCCCGAGTGATTTCCCATTGAAATTATTGTTTGGTGGCTTGCAGCAGTCAGACGCTTAAGACTTAGAGGAGTCAAATTGAAGAGCTGGCTAAGTACTGCAAGCCACCAGACAATAACCTCCATGTGGATACCTCTGGATATGGTGAATATTTTGAAAACAATTTGACTGAAAGGGGTTGGTGGCTTAACAATCCAACATTCAGTCAAATTGTTTTCTAAAATATTCCACATATCTAGAGTTAAAACATCATTGAAAATGTAGTCTGCAGGAATTCAACAGGCAGATAGTCAAAGATATTGTAACTTAGATGAGCCAAATTGAAGTGTCATTAAAACAATCAAAACATAGATAAGCTGAATTGATGTGTCATTAAATCAATCCAAACTTAGATGAGCTGAATTGACATGTTATTAAATCAATCCAAACTTAGATGAGCTGAATTGAAGTGTCATTAAAACAATCAAAATTTAGATGAACTGAATTCAAGTGTCATTAAAACAATCCAAACTTAGATGAGCCGAATTGAAGTGTCATTAAATCAATCAAACCTTATATGAGCGAAAACTTAGATGAACCGATCTTAAGAATCATTACTTGACTTTCTAATTTTAGATGAGAAGAACTGAATTGTCATTAAAACAACTAAAATCTAGATGAAAGTGTTATTAAAACGCATAGAAAATGTATATTGGTAGACGAATAGACTGCGACCATTTGTTAACGATTACCACTGGAATGACTGCCTAGAATCGAGCAAGTAACTTCCGTGGTAAATTTTCAAAAATAGTCTTCTATTCGTCTGCAAATGGACATTTTCGAAGACCATTGAAGAAGCTATTTTTGGTTGGCTTGAGTTGCTATGGCTTGAGTTGCTGATAACCCTTTAACCCTCATATCAGCCCAAAAATGGTTTCTGCAGTGGTCTTGAGAAATGTACATTTGCAGACTAAGAGAAGACTATTTTTGAAAATGTACCAGTTGAATGACTGGCTCGATAACCGAGTCAGTCATTCAAGTAGAAAATTTTCGCAAAGGGTCTACTTTTGGTCTGCCAATGGACATTTTCTATGAGAAAATTGAAATTTTCATGAAGAAATTCGAGGGTTAATTGGTTAAGCTGCTATGAAAAATTGTGAGCTGGAGTCTTGACATGCTTGATAGATCAAGTTTATTATTGCTAGA
The DNA here is from genome assembly GCA_034401795.1 of Chaetoderma sp. LZ-2023a. Taxonomy (NCBI): domain Eukaryota; kingdom Metazoa; phylum Mollusca; class Caudofoveata; order Chaetodermatida; family Chaetodermatidae; genus Chaetoderma; species Chaetoderma sp. LZ-2023a. The sequence goes on along the minus strand of CM067359.1, from coordinate 20,472,688 downwards.
GTATTTAGTCTCCCTTGGGCACCCATCACTGAAACTTTAACCCTCTAACACTCATATCAGCCAAAAACGGTTTCTGCAGTGGTCTTGCAAAATGTTGATTTGCAGACCAAGAGAAGACTATTTTTGGAAATTTATCACTGGAATGACTGGCTCGAGAACCGAGCCAGTCATTCAAGTGGTAAATTTTCAAAAATAGTCTTCTCTTGGTCTGCAAATCAACATTTTCTAAGAGAAAATTTAAATTTTCTTGAACAAATTCAATGGTTAAGAGCAAGTATATGTGATGTTTATTTTGTGTGTCTATTGCCAAAACCTATTGGGTTATACTTGTTTGAATGAATATTGCTATGTTACTCAGAAAGAGTTACTGTTGAGGTTCTCAGATCTTTGACATAAGCAAGCAATGCTTGAACCACTCTTGAGTCACAATTCTTAATAACAAGGTCAAGTTACAATGCTTAGTTGTGACATTTTATGTCACAGCACATTTTATGTCACAGCATTCAATTAAACCCCCTTAGCCCTCATTGTGTTCGCATAGAAATCATCCATTTGCAGACTAAGCGAAAACCATCTTAGAAAATTTACAACTGAATAACTAGCTCTGTTATAGACCCAGTTAATCCAGTTGTACAATTTTAAAAACAAAGTCTTCACTTGATCTGCAAATAGATATTTCAAAAGACCAGTAAAGAAGCTGGGTTTTTTTGCCAACTTAAGAGTTTGTAAATGTAATTATATTTGTTCTGTGGAGGTGAAGGGGTTGACACTAACTTAACCCTTATTGGTCAGTTATGACAAATTCTTTATGATGTATGCGCTGAATGTCTGGAAACTTGAATCTCACTGGGAGATATTGCTGTCTCTGGTAGCAATAGGTTCTAGTCAAATTAGTTTCAAAATATCCAACAGAATGTTTATTAAATGTTCAGCAGCTAATACCTGTATAGGTGTCTTATATTGAAGGTGAAGGCAGTTCAAGAGTGAAAAGGTTAAATTAAGTCATTGCTAGAAAGATATAGAGGAAAGTTAACACTTTAAACTTAAGTTTGTTCAAGAAAAGTTAAATTTCCTCATGAACAATGTCCATTTGCAGACCAGGCCTTCAGATGCCTTCAGATATAAATACGCACTGTTGTGGCGTGAATAGAACCTGCTAGACAAGGAACCGATATACGCCATCAAAATTCATACCACCACCACACACCATCCCAGACCAGTCATTCCAGTGATAAATTAAAAAAAATACTCTTTTCTTTGTCATGCGTTTGTCTGCAAATGAGCTTTTCTCATGACCACTGCAGAAACTTTTTTTGGCTGATTTGAGTGCTAAAGGGCGTGATCATTTGCTACCAAAAACACCTTCTACAGTGCTCTTGAGAAATGTCCATAAATCTGAAAATCATTGAGCCAGTCATTCCAATGGTAAATTTTCAAAAAATCATCTCTTGGCCTGTAAATGAACTTTCCTCAAGACAACTCGGAACTGGTTCAAGTGGCTGGCTTGAACCGTAAGCCAGTAACCCTAGAATTTGTTAAAAAAAATTCCAATTTTCTCACAGAAAATGTCCATTGACAAACAAAAATAAGAATATTTTTGAAATTTACCACTGGAATGACTCGCTCGTTATCAAGCCAGTCATTCCAGTGATAAATTTTCAAAAATAGTCTTCTCTTGGTCTGCAAATGAACATTTCTCAAGACCACTGCAGAAGCCATATATGGCTGATATGAGTGTTAAAGTGTTTTAAACAGAGAATCCATTAAATGTACACATGTCTCCATTACGATACTATAATATATACATGGAATTTACAAACCAATCGTTAATTAATCAACACAAATTCTATTAACTTACAGAGATATTAACGAAACATTCCTAGAACAGTTAATTATATAATAACACTGACTCTTGATCACATTCGTCTAGCAAACAGTAAACATCGACAACGATGGCGGCGGCAAACATTATTATTCCTACAATGCTACAATAATACAAGCAAAGATTTATAGCTATATGGAATAATATCCACAAGTAAGGTAGAATATAGTCCTAAGCTGTCTATACGATTACTGCATATTTCTCTTACAGTACCGACATACGTGATTTCATCAATAGTAGCAGCACACAGCTATTGTATGGTGTAAATCCATTACTGCCGTACAGAGTCTGCAATAATAATAATACCAGACACCATCACCACGGCTACTTCTTCTTCGATCAAGTTATTCCTGAGTATTCACAATTTCAGGAAGCTCTGATTTTTCTCCTTTCTTTTTCTCTGTTGCCTTGAAGAAGAAGATCAGTTTAGATAGTATCCTCTCTAACTAAACAATTTCTAATTCTATAGAGGGTGATTTAGAGAGATGCATTGCGCTGGTGTTTATAATGTCTTGTGGAATCTATTGCAGTCTATCGAGGTTGTGTGCATAATCTTACAATAGCAGATATCTGCATACATGTATTTATAGAGTCCCGATCATCAAAAAAGGATAGAATCGTGATTTAAAGCCTTTGAACCCAGAAATGTCAGTATCTCAATGGACCTTTCCAGTTTTAGCTATGCCCCGCACCCCTCTAGCGAAGCTCCACCCACACTTCGCCGTCTTGGGATTGATCGATCCACGAATGCCATAACTATCAATTTCCTGAAAACTATACAGGTAAGCTGTTGAATATTTTGTAATTAATTTGACTGGGTGCTTGTAAGTACGTCTATGTAAGTATGTCCTCGATGAAGTCGTTCATTATGATGTCATTCTACACGTCACATAGTTGATTATGACGTCATATGATGGATGGATAAAGTGGAAAGGTGGATTTTCAACAATAGAAATCAGAGATTGCAGACCCTCATCCTCCTGTTTTTGTCACACTACAGTTTTCAGATTTTTCGTATGTTTTCAGATATTATGGATTTCTACAGATTTTTCTCAGATTTGCTTGGACCACACCCAAAGTGGTGGAATCGTAGTGTGTGGTCAAACACTTTTCCATGTTAAAATTTGAGGCAAATCGGACCAGAAGTTTCCTAGATATGCGCAGATCTAGAATTTGATCTGATCCATTTTAACCCTTTAACCCTCAAATTTGTTCAAGAAAATTTCAGGTTTCTCATTGAAAATGTCCATTTGCAGACCAAAAGATGACTATTTTTGAAAATTCACCTATGGAATGACTGGCGCGGTTATCGAGCCAGTCATTCCAGTGGTAAATTTTCAAAAATAGTCTTCTCTTTGTCTGCAAATGGACATTTCTCAAGACCATCACAGAAGCCGTTTTTGAAGATATGAGTGTTAAAGGGTTAAACGTACTCCGTTCAAACAGAATACCTGATTTTATCCAAATAAGACGGCCAAGGACCTGTGACTCTCACACCGACCATTAGCATTTGAACTATTGCATTTAAATAGACATGATAGATAATTTTCGGAAAATCTATGAAGGCCTAAAAATATTGACCCAGTTAATCCAGTTGCACAATTTTAAAAACAAAGTCTTCACTTGGTCTGCAAATAGACATTTCAAAAGACCAGTAAAGAAGCTGTTTTTTTTGCCAACTTAAGAGTTTGTAAATGTAATTATATTTGTTCTGTGGAGGTGAAGGGGTTGACACTAACTTAACCCTTATTGGTCAGTTATGACAAATTCTTTATGATGTATGCGCTGAATATCTGGAAACTTGAATCTCACTGGGAGATATTGCTGTCTCTGGTAGCAATAGGTTCTAGTCGAATTAGTTTCAAAATATCCAATAGAATGTTTATTAAATGTTCAGCAGCTTTTGATCATGGTTATTATTTGTACAATTTAATACGGGAGACAACTCTTTCATTATAAACACGTGTCCTTTTGTATTTAAGGTCTTAATTATTCTATTATAAATAATTTATGTAAACATCATTAATTATGACATTTGAATAGTCATATACACAGACACATACAGGTAATAATAATAATTAAACTCTGAATTCATGGAGAAAATATATTTTTAAAAATGACGGTGTAGGTCAACCATTGCAACATTGTCATAGTCTTATATATCCAGACATGTTAATGGTTTTGTTGACTAATAGTTAGAATGCTATTTTCAATGGCCTTTTTCAGTTTTAGCTATGCCCCGCACACCTCGCGTGAGTTGGGATTGATCGATCCCTCAACTCCCTGACTATCAATTTCCAGAAAATTATACAGGTAAGCTGTTGAATATTTTGAAACTAATTTCACTGGGTGCTGTTGCCAGACGGCCCAGTCAAATTAGTTTCAAAATATTTGACAGAATGTTTATTAAATAGTAAATACATACATACAATTCGTACAATGTGTCAGACTATTAAGACACACTAAATCGAGTCATTCATGCTGTAATTGATTATGACATCATCTTAATTGTCGTGTAGTTGATTATGATGTCGTATGATGGATAGTTAAACTGGAAAAGTCCATTGTCAACCATGATTATATAAAAGGTGTGTTCTGGAACTATTCTTGAAAGGTACTTTCATAACTGCTCTTGAATAGTTCTAATACATTGTTCTAGAACATTTCAAGACCCTATATTCTACAACAGCTTTAAAGGACAACTAATCTGAACTCTTGATAGCTATTTAGGTGATATAATATGCTACTCATAAACTACGCAGGTAATGTTAAGCTTTTCATCATGCCGCTAAAGAAAGATATTCAGGCTTTAGTAGCTAAATGGTGCTACATTTCTAAGACCTATGATGGCTGTCATGATTTACTTTTCAACCAATCAAAAAAAATCCTAACTTGCCTGCCTCGGAATATAGCTCAGTCATAGAGGCACCTGCTATAGTTTGGCAGTGTGGTATAAAAGCAATCATACAGGTAAGCGGTTGAATATTTTGAAACTAATTTGACTGGAAGTTGTTGCTGCCATAGGCAGCAACAACTTCCAGTCAAATTAGTTTCGAAATATTCAATGAGATGAATATTACAGAATAAAGAATGTAATGCATTGGCACTTACATGACATCACACACTATCGCTTGAGGAGACAAAATGGCGCCGATCACTGTTCAACATTTACGCGATATTACAAAGCAGATAATTGTGACACAGAAACGGGAATGTGACAGGATATGAATGATCTGGAATCTATAAACCATAATCTATCGGTGCAGTATAACATTTGAGATGAGATTAGCATCGCTTTAAAATGCCAAGTTCTTGAATAATTCTACATGTAGAACATTTCCAGAAATCCTAATTCTAGAACTGGTCTAGAATATAAGTTCATGAATAGTTTAAAGAATATTTTAGAAGCAGAGTTTTAGAAAGGTTCTAGAGCTGTTCTAGAAAAGTTCTGGACTTGCTCTAGAATATAAGTTATTGAATAATTCTATAACATTTTGAGAACTTATTTACTAGAACTTGTGTTCACGAAAAGGTATTAAACTTAGTTCTAGACCTGTTCTTGACTATAAGTTCTTGAATAGTTCTCGAACAACTGTTCTAGAAAAGAAGTGTCATTTAACGTTCATGAACTGGACTAGAACTGTGACGAGAACAGATGGAGCATAGTGCAAGAACAGTTCTAGAACATTCATTCCGAAACAGTCCAAGAATAATTTTTTAACAGTTCCAGAATGTTTTGCAGGTGAAGTCAGAAAACAGATAGATGACTGACGTGGAATAGATGATCTGACCCTAAAAATTGCACTGCGTTGTGTGTGTCTACTTGATTTCCCTTGGAAACGAAACACAAAGCAACTCTGACAATTTGATTTGATTTGGTCTGATAACTGGAGAGCTATTTGTCAAATATTCCAGAGATCCCATGAGAGTGATGCCTATAGATTGATGAACATAAGGGATCTACCAGTCAGACTCGCTTATCAAAGAGTCCGCAAAAAATGCTCAGTTTAAACTTAAAGCTTCCTAACAGAATTAACCTAATACGATTTGTAAACGGGAAAACATGAAACAATTAATGTTGTACTATACTTACAAGAAACTGGAATGAATATTTTCACTGCCAATTTAACTGTCTGATTGCTGGAAGCCATGACCCAATAATTTTAATGGGCATTAAGTCATGACAGACAGTTTAACCCTTTAACCCTCGAATTTGTTCAAAAAATTTTCAATTTTCTCATAGAAAATGTTCATTTGCAGAGCAAGAGAAGACTTGTTTTGAAAATTTACCACTGGAATGACTGGCTCGGTTATCGAGTCAGTCATTCCGATGGTAAATTAAAAAAAATAATTTTCTCTTAGTCTGCAAACGGACATTTGTCAAGACCACTGTAGAAGCAATTTTTGGCTGATATGACTGTTAAAGGGTTATGTTGTATAGACCACAAATCTGTCATTATATAGCTTTGCCTGTTGTGCTGTCACATCGTGGCAGACATTGTACAGCTCAGAAATAAATTAACAAGTTTCTAAAACAAAATAAAAACATGTTAATTAGTAAGAAACGTACCATTGAATATTTTGCAACAATGTCTTCCGATCCAATTGTGTTCAAAATATTCAATAGTACGTTTAAATTTGTTTTGAAATCATGCTTAGTTATTTCTGAGCTTTTCTGTAACACAGCTTTGAACTAGCATGTCTTGGTGTGCATACAGAGTGATACGCTAATTACACTCCTGCTCATGACCTTTCCAAGTTTATTCATCTATCATATGACATCATAATCAACTACGTGACGTGTAAAATGTCATCATAATCCTGACATCACGAATGACTCGATATAGCCTGTCTTTCGCGCTTAATCGTCTGATGCGTTGTATGAATCGTATGTGTTTACCATTTAATAAACATTATGTTGAATATTTTGAAACTAATTTGACTGGACGCTGCTGCTGCCATAGGCAGCAACAGCGCCGAGTTAAAGTAGTTTCAAAATATTTAACAGCTTTCTTGGATAGTTTTCTGGAAATTGATAGTCAGAGAGTTCAGAGATCGATCGATCTCAACACGGACGAGGTTTGGGTGGAGCTTAGATAGAGATGGGTGGGGCATAGCTAACATTGGATAGGTCCATTACTCTTCTGCTAATTCATGCTGACATATCCATACACACTCAATCTGAGAGCAGACCAATCAATGCAAAGCTAATCATTAAGCTGTATCCTTCAACATGAAATGTTTGACGAAAATCCAGGTTGGTCACAGTTCATATGCGTAATCATGACCTAATTTTAAACTAACATTGACATATTTTTTATAATATCTCTGAGCTATATATATTATATATAGGCACGTTGACCTCGGTGGCTAACGTCTTAGTTACACAAACCCGTATTCTTTAACCCTTTCACAGTGAAGCTGACGAAAACCGGCATCTGCAGTAGTCTTGTGGTCAAGGAAGGTCCATTCGCAGGCAAAGAGATGACTATTTATGAACATTTACCACAGAAATTACTAAATGTTAAAAAAAAAAAAATAGCCTTCTGTTGACCAAATATTTTAATTTTCTGGACCAAAGTTGACGAATACATACTTCTGGGGTGCATTCATCCTAAGAGCTGCACCCCACAATTGATGATGTTTACTGAATAACCAGCTAGCATAGATAATTTTCTTACCCATACTCACTACACACATGTAGTGAAATTTGACTCACGCCCATACTGTAGTACCACTGCGCCCACACCGGGACATTACACACATGGATCAAGGACATACCTAGAGTAACCCTAACAGACAAAATGATCACTATAACCCTTACCACTGCTGTCAAAATTTAAAAAATTTTAAATCAAATTAAAAGATGATTTGGTGTTCATTTTTCAATAGATTTGGTGGAAGATGTTGGTGTCGTTGACAGCAACCATCATTCACCAAAATTGTTGAAAAATATACGCCAGTTTCTTTGTTATTGACACAGTAAAAGATAGAATATTGACATCAGAGAGGTAAGGGTTAAACATGTCTACATCTAGCCCATAGTGATAAACCTGCCACCAAGACAATGTACAAATAAAGCTGTCATCAAAAACAGTTAAATGATTTGTGGTATGATCATTCTGTCCCTAAAAGAATGTCCACTAATAGCTGTGTCTATCCAGGACATAATGTGGCCATCATTATAACAGCATCGTCGATGATCCACTTCAAGGAAAGCATGAGGAAATGAGCACTTTGCTGTCAGAGCTCAGGATAATTATTATACTACAGTGTATCTCTAGTATATGATCTTATTGGAAATAGACATTTCTAGAAAGGGTGATTATTTATCGATTTTCACACACCCTGTGGTAGATTTCCCACATCATGTTCTGTCAACTTCTCACATTATGTGATACACGTACCTCATTCCCACACCATGTGGTCGACTTCCCATATCATGTGCTGTCAACTCCTCACGTTATGCGATACACTTTAACCTCATTCCCACACCCTGATAGACATCCTATATCATGTTCTGTCAACTTCCCACATTATGCGATACACTTTAACCTCATTCCAACACCCTGATAGACTTCCCATATCATGTTCTGTCAACTTCCCACGTTATGCGACACACTTTAACCTCATTCCAACACCCTGGTAGACATCCCAAATCATGGTCTGTCAACTTCCCACATTATGCGATACACTTTAACCTCATTCCCACACCCTGGTAGACATCTCATATCATGTTCTGTCAACTTCCCACGTTATGCGATACACCTTAACCTCATTCCAACACCCTGGTAGACATCCCATATCATGGTCTGTCAACTTCCTACTTTATGCGATACACTTTAACCTCATTCCCACACCCTGGTAGACATCTCATATCATGTTCTGTCAACTTCCCACATAATGTGATACACTCTAACCTCATTCCCACACCCTGGTAGACATCCCATATCATGGTCTGTCAACTTCCCACGTTATGCGATACACTTTAACCTCATTCCCACACCCTGGTAGACATCTCATATCATGTTCTGTCAACTTCCCATGTTATGCGATACACTTTAACCTCATTCCAACACCCTGGTAGACATCCCATATCATGGTCTGTCAACTTCCCACTTTATGCGATACACTTTAATCTCATTCCCACACCCTGGTAGACATCTCATATCATGTTCTGTCAACTTCCCACATTATGCGATACACTTTAACCTCATTCCCACACCCTGGTAGACATCCCATATCATGTTCTGTCAACTTCTCACGTTATGCGATACACTTTAACCTCATTCCCACACCCTGGTAGACATACCATATCATGTTCTGTCAACTTCCCGTGTTATGCGATACACTTTAACCTCATTCCCACACCCTGATAGACATCCCATATCATGTTCTGTCAACTTCCCACGTTATGCGATACACTTTAACCTCATTCCCACACCCTGGTAGACATACCATATCATGGTCTGTCAACTTCCCACATTATGCGATACACTTTAACCTCATTCCAACACCCTGGTAGACATCCCAAATCATGGTCTGTCAACTTCCCACGTTATGCGATACACTTTAACCTCATTCCCACACCCTGGTAGACATCCCATATCATGGTCTGTCAACTTCCCACGTTATGCGATACACTTTAACCTCATTCCAACACCCTGGTAGACATCCCAAATCATGGTCTGTCAACTTCCCACGTTATGCGATACACTTTAACCTCATTCCAACACCCTGGTAGACATCCCAAATCATGGTCTGTCAACTTCCCACGTTATGCGATACACTTTAACCTCATTCCCACACCCTGGTAGACATCCTATATCATGGTCTGTCAACTTCCCACATTATGCGATACACTTTAACCTCAATCCCACACCCTGGTAGACATCTCATATCATGTTCTGTCAACTTCCCACATTATGCGATACACTTTAACCTCATTCCAACACCCTGGTAGACATCCCATATCATGGTCTGTCAACTTCCCACGTTATGCGATACACTTTAAACTCATTCCAACACCCTGGTAGAGATCCCATATCATGGTCTGTCAACTTCCCACGTTATGCGATACACTTTAACCTCATTCCCACACCCTGGTAGACATCCCATATCATGGTCTGTCAACTTCCCACGTTATGCGATACACTTTAACCTCATTCCCACACCGTGGTAGACATCCCATATCATGGTCTGTCAACTTCCCACATTATGCGATACACTTTAACCTCATTCCCACACCCTGGTAGACATCCCATATCATGGTCTGTCAACTTCCTACATTATGCGTTACACTTTAACCTCATTCCCACACCCTGGTAGACATCCCATATCATGGTCTGTCAACTTCCCACGTTATGCGATACACTTTAACCTCATTCCCACACCCTGGTAGACATCCCATATCATGGTCTGTCAACTTCCCACGTTATGCGATACACTTTAACCTCATTCCAACACCCTGGTAGACATCCAAAATCATGGTCTGTCAACTTCCCACGTTATGCGATACACTTTAACCTCATTCCCACACCCTGGTAGACATCCCATATCATGGTCTGTCAACTTCCCACGTTATGCGATACACTTTAACCTCATTCCAACACTCTGGTAGACATCCCATATCATGTTCTGTCAACTTCCCACGTTATGCGATACACTTTAACCTCATTCCCACACCCTGGTAGACATCCCATATCATGGTCTGTCAACTTCCCACGTTATGCGATACACTTTAACCTCATTCCCACACCCTGGTAGACATCCCATATCATGGTCTGTCAACTTCCCACGTTATGCGATACACTTTAACCTCATTCCCACACCCTGGTAGACATCCCATATCATGGTCTGTCAACTTCCCACATTATGCGATACACTTTAACCTCATTCCCACACCCTGGTAGACATCCCATATCATGGTCTGTCAACTTCCCACGTTATGTGATACACTTTAACCTCATTCCCACACCCTGGTAGACATCCCATATCATGGTCTGTCAACTTCCCACATTATGCGATACACTTTAACCTCATTCCCACACCCTGGTAGACATCCCATATCATGGTCTGTCAACTTCCCACGTTATGCGATACACTTTAACCTCATTCCCACACCCTGGTAGACATCCCATATCATGGTCTGTCAACTTCCCACGTTATGCGATACACTTTAACCTCATTCCCACACCCTGGTAGACATCTCATATCATGTTCTGTCAACTTCCCACATTATGCGATACACTTTAACCTCATTCCCACACCCTGGTAGACATCCCATATCATGGTCTGTCAACTTCCCACGTTATGCGACACACTTTAACCTCATTCCCACACCCTGGTAGACATCCCATATCATGGTCTGTCAACTTCCCACGTTATGCGATACACTTTAACCTCATTCCCACACCCTGATAGACATCCCATATCATGTTCTGTCAACTTCCCACATTATGCGATACACTTTAACCCTTTAATACTCAAATTTGTTTAAGAAAATTTCAATTTCTTCATAGAAAATGTCCATTTGCAGACCAAGAGAACTGTTTTTGAAATTTTACCACTGGAATAACTGGCTCGGTTATCGAGCCAGTCATTCCAGTGGTAAATAAAAAAAAATACTCTTCTCATGGTCTGCAAATGGACATTTCTCAAGACCACTGCAGAAGCCGTTTTTAGCAGACTTGAGGGTTAGCGGGTTAACCTCATTACCACACCCTGTGGTGGACTTCACATATCATGTTTTCTGTTTCAATACCATGGTACACTTTACACAGCACAATTCACACAGCACACTTTGTACACCATTTGGATCAATATGTTGAGCCATTCTCAAATTAATATCCATCTCAACAATAACGGGAAACTGATTTTCTCACATTTTAAAATTATCTGAATTTCAATATTTTCTAGATTACACTCCACGACGCCCTCCTTAGAGCCCACCCCCCCATTTTGCCTCCACACTTCTGAAATACAATCCTATCCTATCTCCCCAGGCCAGCAATAACCAGAACTATACCACCAGAATTTATGCTTGTATCCACCCCACCCCACCCCCACTCAGAAGTCTGGCTACACCACTGATGTATGTATGTCAAATTGCACTGGTAAATTTTCAAAAATAGTCTTCTCTTGGTCTGCAAATGGAAATTGTCTATGAGAAAATTAAAATTTTCCTGCCCAAATTCGGAGGTTAGAGTTAAATAATGCAGTATTATGATAAAAAAACATATTTGTGTTACAATGCAATGGTTTTATCATACAACAAATGGTCTAGCTCCTGTACCATGTGTTAACCAATTAATGGCTAAATTTGGTCAAGAAAATCTAAATATTTGCTTAATGAATGACCAATTGCAGGGCAACAAAATACTATTTTTGAGAATTTACCACTGGAATCATTTCAGTGGTAAATTTTCAAAAATAGTATTCTCTTGCCCTGCAAATGCGCATTCATTAAGACCACTGCAGAATCCAGTTTCAAGGCCATGAAAGGATTAAACAGACATCTTCATAATTTTTTCTCTCTTCTGGCCATTTTTATAGAATCTAAAGTACCGATAATAAGTATCATTGACCATAGAACATTTTGAAACTAAATTGATTTGGTTGGATGTCCGTGCTGTGTCGGCTCCCCCGGGTCAAGTTAAGTTCACGAAATGCACCTCAAGATTTCATTGGAAACAAGAGCGCCGTCTTAAGCGGGACTTACTGCGGCCATCTTTGCTGAATTTTAAGTTTTTCAGTGATGATAACCATGGGAAAAATGGACAGATCTCACCGAAACAAAACCATGACACTCTACCTAATATATGTCCACAGGAAAATGAATTTCAAAATGTAGGTTTAAAATATCCTAAGATCTGGCGCGGACAAAAGATTTTTTTACAAATTTTAACCTTTTCAGAGAGGATAACTCTCACAAATATGGATGGATCTCGCTGAAACAAAATCACAAGAGTTCATCTCTCCATAATATGTCTACTGGAGAAAGAAATTTCAAATGTAGATTAAAAGCCTTTTGAGATATGGCCTGGACAGAAGATTTTTGACGCATTTTAAGCATTTTAGTGGGGAGGGGAGGAGAGGGGGGAGGAGGGGTTGGCTCTCAGAAATATCGACAGATCTCGACGAAATGAGATCATGAAACTTCGGCACACTTTAATATGTACATTGGAAAAACAATTTCAAATGTAGATTAAAATTTGTTTGAGATATGGAAACACAATTTTTGACACATTTTAAGCCTTTCAGGGCAGATAACGCTCACCAATATCGACGGATATCGAAAAAACTAAATCATAACACTTTGTCTCCCTTTAATACCTCCACTGGAGAAGAAATTTCAAATGTAGGTTAAAAACATTTGGAGATCGGCGTCCCAAAAAAATCTCAAATCGCTTCAGTAGAGCATGTTCTACTTCTACGATCGGTTGCGATCGGTTGCCGTCAATCGCAGACAAGTTATTATCGGCATGAGCGTAATTACGATTGTCGACAACTGAATTATCGGCTGTAGCCAATCAGTACACAGAAACTGATGGATAACGGAGTCAGTCATTAGTGGTAAATTTTCAAAAATCCTCTTTTTATGGCCAGCAAATGAGAAAATTAAACAAAATTACATATTTAAATGGTTAATTACGTACTAAAGAAATGCCATCAGATTATTTAATTCAAGCTAGCGCAGTCTCATAATACATTGATCAGATCTGTCAATCAAGGATCTGAAGACACAATCACATGACGTAACATCAACTGGTGCTACTATAAAATGACGTCACTAAAGGGTTGACTTTTGTCGACAGTTTTAATGTGAAGTCTTTTCGTATAATATTATATTTACTATCTCTGTAAGGACAACCAAACTATTTTAGCTGATAACCTTTAGATCCGGAATGGATCTCTAAAGGTTGGTCATGTTCTTGTTTCTTTACTAATCCTCATGCAGTTTTCCTCCAATCTCGCTGAAACTTCAGACTACTATTCTCGGGATATATACCCACATCCGCAAGAGAGCCAGGTTTTCAATTCACTTCCCTGCTTGTTATTAGTATGGCGCCACACCCTTAAATTTTAAAATCGCTACTCCTCCGTTAATAAGAAGTATAGCTTGATTAAAGTTGAGAGGCTTATTCTATGGGTAAATCTTGATATCATTATTTTTCAATTCACTGCCCTGCTGTGTTTCAGTAGGGTGCCCACTCTTAAAATTTTTAATCTATATACAATTTGTCGAAGGTTCCGGAACGTCTCATACACGCTTCTTTCTATTTATTTTTAATTCCTGTGTTTTTGCTTTATTAACCTCAACCACCATTGATTATTAGGCTACGCATTAGCAAAATGCATGATCTACAATTTAAAGCAAGTAGCAATAGGTAAATACATAATTACCATAGGAAAGGAAACCATCCTTTTTTCTTTATCACATGTGTGTTTGAGGCAGGATGCAGAACAGTTTATCTAATGATTTCTTGGATACATGGGATACAATAGGCATATACACATGAATATGAAAGGTCATTTCAAAATAAATACATGACTGCGTTACCAGTTGACGTGAGTGCACGTACGACTTAGAAACGGGCAGCGCAAGTAGTTGCCGATAGTTGCTATTAATCGAATCGTAAGTGACATGAGCGCAAACAGTTCTAGCGCAACGCGGGTCATCATAGCTCGACCTGATCGCAGCTTTACAGGCACCAGATACATAGCCCTTTCCATATGATATCAGCCTGAACACAGCTTTAACCCTCTAATGGTCAAATTTAGTCAGGAAAATTTAAGTAGCTGCCTATTGAATGTTCATTTACTGGCCAAAAGAATAAAGTTTTTGAAAATTTATCACTGGAATGACTGCCTCGGTTATCGAGCCAGCCATTCCAGTGGTAAATTTTCAAAATTTTTATTCTCTTGGCCTGTAAATGGACATTCCACAAGACCATAACAGAGGCCGGTTTTGGCCGGCATGACCATTAAAAGGTTAATCATGAGATTTGTTCTTATGGAAAACTTTATTCGCAGACCAAGACTAGTCTATTAAAAAAAATGTTTGCTGGAATGACTCAGGCTGTTATCGAGCCGGGACTTCATTCCAGTGGAAAATTTTCAAAAATAGTATTAGATTAACCCTTTCACCGACAAAACCCTCAAGATATAGATTCTTTACGATATGAAACTTATTCTGTTGAATATCTTGAAATTATTTTGACTGGAAGCAGAAGCCATTGCTGTGTGACGACGCAGCAATCAGAGCTTCCAGTAAAATTAACTTCAAAATATTCAACAGAAAATGTTTTATATCGTAAAGAATCTATATCTTGAGGGATTTGTCGGTGAAAGGGTTAACCTAATACTATTTTTGAAAACAGTTTTCTGTATAGTTGCCTTGAAAATGAGACATGGGGTGAAAGCGTTAACTCTTAGCACACTGATGTCAATATTCTATCTTTTACGGCGTCAATAGCAAAGAAACTGGTGTTTATTTTTCAACAATTTTGGTGGACGATGTTGCTGTCTACGACAGCACCATCTCCCACCAAATTTGTTAAAAAATGAACACCAGTTCAACTTTTAATTTAATTTGAAAAATTAATATTTTGACGTCAGAGTGGTAAGGGTTAAAGGGATCATTACTTCCAATCTAGACATTTCTCGACACAAGATATACCACAGTAATACTGCAAGAGATTCAAATCAAATAAGACTCAAAATGCTTCCAATATTAGTATAATTCTAACACCTGTATGTGTGATGGTTTTAACCTATATGAATTCAGTGATGAAATGAATCATCACACCTGGGTTTGGAGCTAATTAACCATTTCACCGACAAATCCCTGAAAACGCACATTCTTTACTGCATAAAACTCATTCTGTTGAATATTTTGAAATTAATTTGACTGGAAGTCATTGCTGCTTAAGGCAGTAATGGCTTCCAGTCAAATAAATTTCAAAATACTCAACAGTTTTCCTGTATGGTTGCCTTGACAATGAGATATATGGAATTCATAAGTGAAAGGGTTAATATTACCTGCTGTGTTTCTCATGGCATGTAAATTTTGGAAAGTCGCGAACTGAAATTTTGGATTCCCATGCAGTTTTTCTCATCCATATTAAAATTAGAAGGTACAACATGTACCATGGACCCAAAGGTACTAATTATGGAGGTCCGGTGATACACTTTGTGGGGATGTTTACAGTGCAAAAACTGATAAAGTTAATTAGTATTTAACAATCATAGAGGATTTTCAGCAATCCCATGGGACCTGCTGCCACTACGGTTTGGGGACACAATTTCCATTTTTGCGGTAATAGTATAGATAACCTCAAAACGACCCCTATGGGTAACCCTGCTCGCGCGTAATTCAATGTGTAGCTTATTATTCCATGAAAATGCACTGGAGCATCTCCCGTTTAAATTATTCATAAGAATTAATCTCCTTAATTAAACTCATTGACGATACATGAGAGTATAATACCGGTAATTCTACAGTATTGCTCTGGGTAAGTTATTAGGTGTGACTAATAGTATTCAGGGCTTGATCCAGGGATTTAGTTTATGCACCCTTAGCATCGTAGATGGTCCAGAATATGAGTCTGAGATTGTGATATTTCGGATAAATTTGTGAACAAGATGTATCAGAAGATACCGTCCAGCTAGTCTGCACCATTAACATAGCCTGCAAGTTTTTTATTGTTTTTTTCATAATTTACGCGACCAAGCTAATGGCGCCCAAACCATTTATAACAGGTTTAAAATCAGTCTGGATCAGGCCCTGGTATTTATAACTTGGGCTGTCAGTCTGCCTGCCAGCCTGTCTCTGTCTGTCTGTCCATCCATCCGTCCGTCTGTCTTTTCTTACCGTACTGCCAAAGTTGCCTAAGACACAACAATAACATGTTTCACATGCTATTAGTGTGTGTATTATAGCAGTATCATAATCAATACAATCAGCACAATGTAACAGTACCGCCATCGCTATAGCATATGCATAGTGTATTGATGAAATAATGGACATTTTCAGTTTTAGCTTTGCCACACCCATCTTTCGCTAAGCTCCACCCACACCTCGCTCGTGTTGGGATCAATCAATCGCTACAATCGCTGAATCTCAATTTCCAGAAAACTATATTGATTAGCTGTTGAATATTTTGAAACTAATTTGACTGGGTGCTGTTGCTGCTTATGGCAGCAACAGCCGCCCAGTCAAATTAGTTTCAAAATATTTAACAGAATGTTTATTAGATAGTAAAGACATACAATTTGTACAATGTGTTAAGACAGACTAAATCGAGTCATTCATGCTGTAATTGATTATGATATCATCCTATAAATCACTTAGTTAATTATGACCTCATATGATGGATGGATAAACTGGAAAGGTCTATTGGCTTAACGCTGATCCAATATGGCTAGTTATTAACCCTCTAACCCACCACAAACCACCAACCAAAACCACCAATTCATTAGTATACCAGGAATATTCTCTTCAGTATTTTGAACCCAATTTGACTGGGAGCTGTTGCTGCTTATGGCAGCAACAGCATCCAGTCAAATTAATTTCTAAAATATTCAACAGCTGTCCTGTATAGGTGTCTTGAAATTGGGATACTGGAATGTAAAGGGTTAATAAATTGCGGAATCCGCAAAAGTGCAAACGATCGCTCAGAGATGCAAAATAATACGCTTAAGTAAACACGTACTAATATAGCGTGGTGCATCAATCAATGACAGGAGCTCTGCACATTTCTGACGTAAATCACAATATTGGAAATGATTTGTTCTCTAATTTATCTTGGCAATAATTTGTAATTCATGATAAGATTGACGTCTTTAACCATGACTCTAACCATGACTCGCACCTAGTATATATACAGCTAGTGTGCTTAGCGATGTTGCGCCCAACCCCAGCCCCCAAACACAGTCCCCCTCCCAACCCCACAAGAGGGTTTGGGGGTTCAAGATGATCATGTCAGATGTACAAGTGTCTTCAAAGAAGCCATTGAACTATTTATGTTGCTGATTTGCTTAAGAGCAATTTGACTGACATCTAAGCTATCACGCTCAAGCCGGTATCTGCCGACTGTTGTCTTAAGAATCTCCATTTGCATATCAAGACTATTAAAAAAAATTTACCACTGGAATTACTGACTCGATAACCGAGCCAGTCTTTCCAGTGATAAATAAAAAAAAAAGTATTCTCTAGTCTGCAAATGGACATTTTCCTTGGAAAAAGTTAAATTTGCAGTGAACAAATTGAAAATTGAGGGGGGGGGGGGGGGAGGGGAATAATGCTCATTTGGGCAGCAGTAATTTTCAGTCACATTAATCTTAGGATAATCAAGCATTATCATAATTTTAACCCATAATTTACTGATCATGAAAATGTAAATCTTTGGTTAGCGAAAGTCCATCAACAGGCAAAGAGATGACTATTTTAAAAATTTAAACCGCTGGACTGACTGGCTCCATTAACGAGCCAGGTGTTCCAGTAGCAAATTGTCAAACAGTCTTCCTCATTCCTTAATTCTTTAACATTCATATCAGCCAAAAACAGCCGTCTTCAGAAATGTCCATTTGCAAACCAAAAGAAGACTATTTAAAAATTTTACCAATAGAATGACTGGCTCGGTTATCAAGTCAGTCATTCCAGTGGGAAATTTTCAAAAATACTCTTTTCTTGTTCAGCAAACAGACATTTATTTTCTATGATAAAATTTAAATTTTCTTGAATAAATTCAAGGGTTAAATGGTTAAAGGGGGAGCTAACCCTTTACTGGACAAATTTATTCAAGAAAATTTCAGTTATCTCATAGAAAATGTCCATTTGCAGACCATGAAAAGGCTATTTTCGAAAATTTACCACTGGAATGACTGGCTCGGTTATTGAGCCAGTCATTCCAGTGGCAAATTTAAAAAAATGGGCTTCTCTTGTTCTGCAAATTGACATTTTTCAAGACTAGTACTGAAGCTGTTTTTGTCCGATGAGTGTAACAGGGTTAAAAGACCATTTCTGCCAAATGCTCTGTGACCCTCAGACTTAAAAGTGCAAATTAAACGTACTATTAGCCACTCATAGCAATCGCAATAGCAGTGGCAATAGTGGTAAAAATAACCCCTGACATTATCTAAACAATTAATTAACTTTAAAAAAAGTTTTTTTCAACTCACGCTTGGTTCTTGATTCTTATCCATTCTTTGGTGTCCAGGTTACAAAGTGACGACGCCCACCAAAATTTGTAGCAATTCAGAGTTTAAATATTCACGATGAGTAGATACATCCGAAGATGATAATCAGCAACAGTCTGAGAGTTCTACACAGTCAAGAACTGGCATCAGATGCAGAGTAACTGGCTAGCGTGTAGTGGCTGCAGCGCCAGCTTATAGTGGCAGTGGCGAAAATCTATTACCCATAGCTATCAAACTTCTGAGTGATCGATCCCATTCAATTTCTGCGGCATGAGTTTGTGTGTTGCGTGAGTGATGCACTAGATCTTCTTCGAGGTTTATAAGTTACATAATGTCACCTATATATTGGACATAACCTTTTAGCGCTCAAGAGGGCCAAATATGACTTCTGTAGTGGTCTTAGAAATGTCTATGTGCAGACCAAGAGTAAATTATTTTTGAAAATTTATCACTGGAATGACTAGCTCGATAACCGAGCCAGTCATTCCAGTGATATATTTAAAAAAAAAAATCTACCCTTGGTCTGAAAATGGGCATTTTTCTATAAGGAAGTCAATATTTCTTTGAACAGATTTGGTAACTAAATGGTTACTGCAATATTACTGCCTCTGTCTACAAGCCATAAACAGCTGTAAATTTGACAATATATTTAAGAATTACTGACATGTTTTGCAGCGCTATTGTATTCTTCAAACTTTCCACAGCACGATCTCTGTATTTTCTAGGAATATGTTTAAACCGTAAACACATTTTAGTCCACTGCAAATAAAGTGTCATTCCGCTGATGTGGCATGATACACTAATTGTGAGGGATATTATTCCAATAAGTTTTTTATATTCAGTATTTAAGTGAAATACAGAAGACGGACTGGGGTCATCACTATACGACAGCTGACTGACCAGTAAGCAGAGTTAAGAAAACCAATTTCGGCTTCAAAATCCATCAAATAAAAAAATTGAATATGGCAGCCAAACACACTAAAATTTAATTGGTCCATGGCGGCCATGTTTTTTACGTATCAATTTCCTATGAACAAACTTTAATGGCCCTTAGTCCATAATCCGATCCCCAAAATTTCAGCCCGGTCCGTTCAGTGGTTCTGCAGAAGTAGTTTTCACAAAAACTAGGTCATCCAAGATGGCCACCGAACCATTTGGCCAATCAAGTTCCTTCGATTAAACTTGGTTGAGCTGTTGCTGTTGAAATAAAATATTTCGTGAGTTTTGAATCAATCCACCAAGCGGTTTCGGAAAAGATTTTTAAAAAGGTTTCTAAAAATTGGCCAAAATCAAAGATGGCCACCGGCAAAATTGGCCGATCGACTTCTTTTGAACAAACTTCGATCTGTATGCCCTAAGGATGCTTCCTGCCAAATATGATTGAAATCGGCTTAGCAGTTCTTGAGAAGTTGTTTAAAGAAAAAGTTGATGGACAGACGGATGGATGGATGCCGGACAGTTTTAGCTATGCCATGCCTATCTCTAGCTAAGCTCCACCCACACCTCGCTCGTGTTGCCATCAATAGATCCCTGAAATCCCCGACTATCAATTTCCAGAAAACTATGCAGGTTAGCTATTGAATATTTTGAAACTAATTTGACTGGGTGCTGTTGCTGCAACAGCAGCCCTATCAAATTACTTTCAAAATATCTGACAGAATGTTTATTAAATAGTATAGACATACAATTTGTATGTGTCGGAATATTAAGCGTTTAAGACGGACTAAATCGAGTCATTCATGCTGTAATTGATTATGACATCATCCTACACTTCACATAGTTGATTATGATATCATATGATGGATGGATAAACTAGAAAGGTCCATTGGGTTAATAGCTACGATTTGTCAAGAAAATTGGGATGTTTGCATATTAGCTGTCCATTTATAAGCCAAGAGACACTCAAGTGTACCTCTCCCACTGGAATGCCTGGCTCAGTTATCGAAGCAGTCATTTCAGGGAGAAATCTTCAAAAATATTTTTCTCTTGGCCTTTAAAAATTATGGACATCCATCAAAATGATTACAGAGGCTGGTTTGGACCGGCTTGACCATTAAGGGGTTGATCCACTTAATGGCCAAGTTAGCCAAAAATGCCATGCCTGCAATCGTCTTGAGGAACGTCTATTTGCTAAGTCAAGGGAAGACTATCCTTTACAAGTGGACCAACAGGCCTGTGTCGCTCACCTGGAGCGCTGTGCATTTTTGTCAAAATTGTTGTTGGGTGGTTTAGGAGTAGTCTTTTAAATGAGTTTGTGGGCATTTTTGCAAGTCCAATATGGCCGCCAAACACGCTACATTTTGATTGGTCCACTTCTGCCATGTTTCTGATTAAGCTCCTTCCCTTGAACAAACTTTACTGGCACTCAGTGCCTAATCATATCTCCCAAATTTCGGCCCAATCCGCTCAGTGGTTCTGGAGTTGTTTTGGCAAAAAATAGGTTATCCAAAATGGCCGCCAATCAAGTTCCCTTGAACAAACTTGGTGCAGCTCTTGTCCTAGATGATATTTCATGTGTTTTGAATTGATTCCCCCAAACGGTTTCGGAGAAGATCTTTAAAGACATTTCTAAAGATCGACCAAAATCCAAGATGTCACGAAAATACATTTTAAATTTCCCATTGCTTGAGTATGGGAGATTTTGGCCGGTAAATGATTCAAGATGGCCACTAAACCATTTATCCGACAGTCTCGAAAATGGCAAATTTGAAATCACAATATGCACAAAAATACATAAAACCAATTTTTGCCTCAAAATCAATCAAATAAAAAAATACAATATGGCCGCCAAACACGCTATATATTGATAGACCCATACCGGCCATTTTTTGTTACAGATCAACTTCTCTTGAACAAACTTTAATGGCCCTTAGTCCCTAATCATATATCACAAATTTCCGCCTGATCCCTTCAGCGGTTCTGGGGAAGAAGTTGTTTTTGCAAAAATGAGGTCATCCAAGATGGCCACTGAACCATTTGGTCAATCAAGTTCCCTTGAACAAACTTGAGTGAGCTCTTGCCCCAGATCATATTACATGAGGTCTGAATTGATCCCTCAAACGATTTTAAAGATTTTAAAGATTTTTAAAGACATTTCTAAAAATCAGCCGAAATCCAAGATGGCCACCGGCCAAATTGGCCGATCGGCTTCGCTTGAACAAAATGAAATCTCTATGACATAAGGATGCTTCCCGGCAGAAGATGGCTGCCAAACCGTTTAGCCAACTGTTTCGAAAATTGCAATTTTGAGATCAGAATACCCCAAAACCTATATAAAACGGATTTCACCCTCAAAATCCATCAAATAAAAAAAACCAATATGGCTGCCAAATACACTATATTTTGATTGGTCCACCGCGGCCATGTTTTTTGACGAATCAACTTCTTTTGAACAAACCTTAATCGCCCTTAGTTGCTAATTATATGTCACAAATTTCGGCCCGATCACTTCAGCGTTTCTGGGGAAGAAGTGGTTTTTGTGAAAACTACATCATCAAAGATGGCCGCTGAACCATTTGGTCAATCAAGTTCCCTAGATCATATTTCGTGAGTTCTGAATCGACCCCTCAAATCATTTGGGAAGAGAAGATTTTTAGACATTTCTAAAAATCAGCCGAAATCCAAGATGGTCGCCGGCCAAATTGGCCGATCGCGTTCGTTTGAACAAACTTGAATCTCTATACCTTAAGGATGCTTCATGCCAGATATAATTGAAATCGGCACAGAAGTTCTCGAGAAGAAGATATTTTAAATTTCCCATTGCTTTAGTATGGGAGCTTTCGGCAGGAAAATGATCCAAGATGGCCGCCAAACCGTTTATCTGACAGTTTCGAAAATTGCAAATTTGAGATCAGAATACCGAAAAACCTACATAAAACCTATATAAAACCAGTTTCGGCCTCAAAATCCATCAAATAAAAAAATCCAATATGGCTGCCATATTTTTTGACGGATCAACTTCTCTTGAACAAACTTTACTGGCCCTTAGTCCCTAATCATATCTACCAAATTTCTGCCTGATCCCTTTAGAAGTTATTTTCGCTAAAACTAGGTCAACCATGATGGCCGCCAAACTATTTGAGCAATTAAGTTCCCTTGAACAAACTTGGTTGAGCTCTTGCCCTAGATCATATTTCATGACGTTTCCTTCAATCCCTCAAGCGGTTTCGCAGAAGATTTTAAAGACATTTCTAAAAATCGGCCAAAATCCTAGATGGTCACCTGCCTAATTGGCCGATCGGCTTCATTTGAACAAACTTGGACCCCTATGCCCTAAGGATGCTTCCTGCCAAATATAATTGAAATTGGCCCACTGGTTCTTGAGAAGTCGCTTAAAGGAAAAATTGACAGATGGACGGTCGACGGACATATGACGGACGGTCGCCACAACATATGCTCACTTGGCCTTTCAGGCCAGTTGAGCTAAAAATTGACCACTGCAATGGCTGACTTGACTACATCATCGTATTGAACAGGCCTGATGCCCTCCCACTCCGCTCCCGTATTGAGTACCGTGCTTGCAGGCTTTTGATGTCTGAGCTAAGTTCATGAAACTTCGTAAATATAAATGAAGTCAACTTCCGCCAATGAAAATGCTCGATAAGAAATAAAGGAAATCTGATTGGCGGACTGAAAAACGCTTATTTCACTTTGATTGTCTCAGTGTTATAGCGGAAGATCAAAGGACCGCAAGAAAGGCCAGTAGAGCGGAGCTATGTGAGTGGACCCTTACCACTCCGATGTCGATATTTTATCTTTTACACTGTCAGTAGCAAAGAAACTGGTATAGATTTTTCAACAATTTTGGTGGACGATGTTGCTGTCTACGACACTGTCTACGACAGCACCAACCATCTTCCAACAAAATTGTCGAAAAATGAACATCAGTTCATGTTTTAATTTGATTTGAAACTGTAAAATTTTGACAGCAACGTGGTAAGGGTTAATAAGAGGTAGATGTTTGTAGATAGTTATTTCAGTGGTAAATTTTCAAAAATACTTATCCATTGGGCGGTCACATGATCATTAACGCCTTAATGGTCAAGCTGGCCTATGCAGTCGTCTGGATGTATATCCATTTGCAGGCCAAAAAGACGTTTTAAAACTTTACCACTGGAATACCTGGCTCAATAACCGAGTCAGCAATTCCAGTAGTAAATTTTCAAAAATATTCCTCTTGACCTGCAAATGGACATTCCATAAGCAAATATTACGATGTTCTTGACCAAATTTGACCATTAAAAGGTTAAGATCCAATTTCAATATTTTTGAGCAATTGTGACAAGTAACCATCTGCCTGCTGAGTTTTTGCGAGGGTTATATCTCTGGACCTGCTGAATATTTTGAAAAGAATTTGACTGAAAAGTTGTAGGTAGGTAAGTCAAGTTTTTTCTCACTGAAATTATTGTCCGGTGGCTTGCAGCAGCGAGCTATACTGGTGACGCTGGCCAAAACCGGCCACCAGAGTGATCTTGATAAATGTCCATTTGCAGGCTAAGAGAAGACTATTTTTGTAAATTTATCACTGGAATGACTGGCTCGGTAATCGAGCCAGTCATTCCAGTGATAAACTTACAAAAATAGTCTTCTCTTGGCTTGTAATCAGACATTCAATAGACACATATTTTAATTTTCTTGACAGATTTTTCCCATTAATGGGTTAACAGCTTCACAAAAGAGGTTCGCGTGAAACAACATACAGTAGAGGTCAGAAATATCTTGACATGCTTCCAAAATAAAATAAAACGTACTGTTGAATATTTTAAACATAATCCGATTGGAATGGCCTCAAATAAAACTAAGTACAAAATACGAGTCTTCCATTGTGTTAAAAATTTTACCTTACTACAATAACATGTTCCAAGTTTTTTTGGAAACAAATTAACATATTTAGTACCTGTATGCTAAGGTAATGCCTATCATGGCAAAAGCTCAATAATCCCAGGTGAGTTTAATGATTTGGATAAAAGATGGAACCTCGAAACAGCCGCATCAATTATATGTCAATGCATAAATCAGTTTCTCTCCCAGACACTGACCACCAATGTCAGTAAATAACGCACAAAACCTGGTAAACAATGTCCCCCTAGCAAGTTGACTAAGAAAACAATTTGTACAGTTCCAGTGTACATTACATTACGGAAATGAAGTGACAGTCACGAAGCGTGTCAATGAATCAAAGTCCACACAGACAGAATCTACCTTGACAAAAAAACAAAACATCCGCGATATGTGCTATGAATTCCAAATTCTGAAGCAGAAACATGTAGGTTCTGTTTTCGCTAAAACAATATTAACCTTTTAAACAGTGAATTCACAGAATTTCAATTTTAAAAATTTAAGCATACACAAAAGCTGTTGAAAATTTTGAAGCTAATTTGAGAATTTTAAGTAGCAACAGCTTCCATTCAAATTAGGTTCAAAATATTAAACAGAATAATTCTTGAATTGTTGATGATTTTTCGTATATATATTTGAGATTTTGGTTTCAAGGAGTTAAGCGAAAGTATCGTATTTGTTTACAGAGGGAACTAAAATCAGGTCACATGCTCCCATATGGTGCGCAATCCAGCTCAGAAATAATTTAAATCTTACCACTCTGATGTCAAATTAAATTTTCAAATTAAATTAAAAGATAAACTGGTGTTCATTTTTCAACAAATTTGGTGGAAGATGGTGCTGTCTACGACAGCAACATCATCCACCAAAATTGTTGAAAAATGTGCACCACATTTTTCGCTGTTGAACCAATTAAAAAATAGAATTTTGACATCAGAGTGGTAAGGGTTAACAGGTTAGAAAAACAAAATAATAAGTACATGTCGAACTGTTGAATATTTTCGACTTAATTTGATCAGAAGCCATTGCCTAATTAACCCTTTAACACTCATATTAGCCAAAAGCGGCTTCTGCAGTGGTCTTGAGAAATGCCCATTTGCGGACCAAGAGATGACTATTTTGAAAATTTACCACTGGAATAACTGGCGAGCCATAACCGAGCCAGTCATTCCAGTGGTAAATTTTCAAAAAATAGTCTCTTGGTCTGCAAATGGACGTACTTCATGAGAAAATTTAATTTTTAAAAGTAAATTCGAGGGTTAAAGGGTTATGTTAGAATATTCAACAGAACATTTCATACATCATGTTCAAAACTGTACTAACATATTTCTGTTCTTATTTTGGAAATTTATTAACTTATTTATGTTCTGTACTGTAGGTATCATCTGCGCTTTATCAACATACATTTATCGGAAAGTGAATCGCAACAGGTTTAAATTACAGAGCAGGGGCGTAGTCCTGAGCAGTGGTATAGTTGGTAAGAGCACTTGCTATACCAATAATTTGCCCAAAAATGATTAGCCAATTTGTGAAAATACAACTTTTATTTACTTGGTAGTCATTTAACCCATCGACCAAATACAGCAATTAATTTTTTACGATATAAAAATTATCTGATGAATATTTTGAAAGAAATTTGACTGGAAGCCATTGCTGCCGCAGCAGCAACAGCTTCCCATCAAATTTCTTTCAAAATATTCACCAGATATTTTTATCTGCAAGAATGCATGAAATACTTTTTCAGAGGATCTAATTTTCACAATTTTTCAGTGAGGAAACACTGAAATTCCTTTCTTGGGGAGGAGGAAATTCCTCTAAGACAACCCCCCCCCCAACCCAACCCCCATCCCCCTCTCCAGACATTGCCCTATTCATCTCTAGTAGCTGGTGACACCCATGAAAGAGGAATCCATTTATAGCTCTGCCCCATTGATTTCTAGCTAAGCTCCTCCCACCTTTTTCCTGTAAGTTGTTAAATATTTTGAAACTAATTTGGCTGGGCAGCAACAGTTCCCGAGTAAAATTAGTTCCAAAATATTCAACATTGTAACTCATCAAAGTCATGCAATTCGTAAACTTTCGTGAGAGACTGATTTTCGTGAGAGAGCCATAGGAACATCATTTTGATTGTGACATCAGCCAACAATGTCCTTCATATTTGGCAATGATGTTGTATATGTGAGTGACAGAATGAACACCACATCATACACTCCATACATTAGGTAACGTTTAACTGCCTGACTACTGCAAGCCACCAGTCAATAGGCAATAACTTGTGACCTGCTGAATATTTTGAAAACAATTTAACTGAAAGTTGTTGGTGGTTTAGCCACCACCACATTTCAGTCAATTTATTTTCAAAATATTCAGCACATCCAGAGTTAAACGATGTGGAAAATGTAGTTTTCAGAAATTTAGAAGGCAAACAGTTAACCCTACAGACCTAATGGTCAGAAACGGTCAAGCATACAGATACTTGAAACTCTAAAGAGATGGCTAAGTAAACCATTTAACCCTTTAATGGTCAAGCCAGCCGAAAACAGCCTCTGCAGTGTGCTTGAGGACAAGAATAGGCTATTTGTTAAAGTTTATCACTGGTTTAATGGAGTCGATAACCGAGTCAGTCCTTAGTGGTAAATTTCTTCTCTTGGCCTGCAAAATGGACATTCAATAAACAAATATTTAGATTTTCTTGACCAAATTTGACGATTAAAGAGTTAATGGTTAAGATTTGTCAAGAAAATTTTAGGATTTTGCCTCGTGAATGGCTGTGGATTTTCAGGCCAAACAAGAGTATTTTTTTTATTGTTACCACTAGAATGACTGGCTCACAGATGCTGTTATTGGGCCTGTCATTCCAGAGTGGGAAGTGAAAAAAAACCAAGGACAAATTTGTCTAATACCCGCTTCATTGATATATTTTTCAGTCGGGCTGCCGTAGGGTAAAAAAATGTTTATTTTGGAAACAATGTTGCTGAAAGCTGTTGCATTTTTTTTCATCGCAATATTGGCATACGTCTTCTGAACCTCGCAGACACACATCAACCAAAGTTCGGAAAAGATCGCCCCATTAGAGATATTGAAAAATACCTCAAATGTATATTTTGATAACAATGTTGCTGAAAGTTGTTCCGTTAAGTTTTGAGTAGATTGCACCAGTAGAACCAGCGTTATTGAAGAATGCGTAAAACTGTCTTACTTTGAAAACTGTTGCTAAAAGACCCTAAAATCGGCACATCCGCTAGGGATCCCGCGTGCACACTTCACTCCAAATTTAGACAGGATCCCTCCAGTAGAACCAGAGTTATTCAAAAGTGTCTTAACAACAACAACAACAACAACAACAAGCAGTCCATGCTCACATATACCCTCACGTCTAGCGACGCGATGATCAGGTAAAAATTCCTATCTTAGCTTGCAAATGGACATTCCTCAATACCGCAGTTTTAGCAGACTTAATCATTTAATATGATTAAACGAATGAGGTTTTTTCTTCAAATTTATCACTGGAATGCGAGTCTAAATGTGAAAAAAATTCTTCTTTTGACTCGTTTTAAAAAAACTCAGTAGGTCCAGTGTTATTATTGGCCAAGGCATTGAAATTTTTGTCCGGTGGCTTGAATTTGTTCCAGAAAATATCAATTCTGTCCCTGAGTCTGGATGATGCAATCGGGCTCCCATGCGCAATTCAAGTCAGTTCAAGCATAGCACTTTTCTAAAGTTGGTCGAAGTTTTGTTACGTTAAGTTTTGAGGTTTATTTAACTAATTTGTTGTGTTGGTTAAAATTTGTTGTTGCGTTATTTAGTCATTGAGTGACATCTGTGATAGTTGCGCCCGAAAATGTATTGTTGATAGGCGAATCAGCCTAGATCATTGCACTCTGCTCTTGTTTGTAAGTTAGCGAAGAACAATGGCGTCTGAGGGCATTGGTTGGCCTGATAATTTAAGGAATATTTTAGATGAGATTGAAGAAAGAGTTCACTGAGCCTGAGGTTGTGGCCGATAATTCGGTTCCTCGGGCTCGGGAGACGCCAATGAAGACCACTGGTGATGCCTCTAATGAAGCTCAGTGTGTCGGAAGAGATGAGTTCAATGATGTAAAGACATCATTGAAGAATTTGAGTGCTAAGATGGATAGGTTTATGAACATAATTATGTCAGAAAGTTTGGGTGAGTATGAATTCTCGGCGTATGACTCAGACCATCTATCGGCGGAAGTCCCCGAGCGTTCGACGAAAATTGCCAAGCCGTCGGCCGAATTGGATTTATCGGAAGTAGAGGCCTATTATGAGGTCACGGAAAAGTGGGGAAATGAGACTGATGCCGATCTTGCCAGAGTTGTAAATAAACTGTCAAATTTAAACTTATCGGATGATAAGTTCAAAGAAGTCAGATGAATATTTATGTCCGTTGAATTGTGGAAATTTTGTGACGATGAGAGTAAATCCGGAGATCTGGCATAAACTTAGTGCAGCTAAGTAACGAGGTCGCGAGATGTTAAAACACAGAAAGTACAATCTTCTTTGATAAAAGGGGTGATTCCTCTTTTGGAATTAGCGAGTGCTTTGGCGACGGTTAGTAAAAAAGGAATCTGACCTGGGTGATTTTTCAGTAGGGTCTTTGATAAAAAAAATTGATTGATAGCATTGTTATTGTTGAATGCAAACAATAAACTGAAGAACAGGCGCCGTGATCTGCTTCAGCTGGATATTAATTTGGATTTTAAGGAGTTGTGCTCCACAAACTTTGCAAATTTGTCATGGTTGTTTGGTGATGACCTTACTCAGAGTGTTAAGGGCATTTTAGAGACAAACAAAGTTTCCCAGATATTGGGACATGAGAAGTTTGTCCGAAGGTTCCAGCCATATAGGCCTGTCCTTTCCATGAGGGGCAGAGGAGCATTAGACTTGGGTTCTAGGAGTCGTTTTTAGGAGGCGGCTTCAGGGGCTCGTGAGGAGCTTCAGCAACAAGGTGGCAGGCGAGAGGGAGAGGCTACCATCAGAAGTAAATGAACAGGTAGGACATGACAATCATGCACATGATTCAATCTTTGTTGCGGGTAATATAAAGAATTGTTACTCAAATTGGATAAATTTAACATCAAACCAGTTTATATTGGTTATAA
This sequence comes from Chaetoderma sp. LZ-2023a, assembly GCA_034401795.1. Lineage (NCBI taxonomy): Eukaryota > Metazoa > Mollusca > Caudofoveata > Chaetodermatida > Chaetodermatidae > Chaetoderma > Chaetoderma sp. LZ-2023a. Next base: position 20,442,640 of record CM067359.1, on the reverse strand, counting down.
AATTGAACTGGATTCTGAGCCAAGACAAGTTTATATTCCAAAACAACTACGTTTCTCGTTAAAAGAAGAACATGCTATTGATTTGGAGATTGAAACTTTTTTGACAAACAGTGTTATTGAAAGCTGCACGCATTCTCGAAGAGTTTATTTCAAATATTTTTCCAAGACACAAGAAAAATGGCCGGTTTAGGATGATTTTGAATTTGTTTGACTTTAATAAATTTGTCTCGAGTTATCATTTTAAAATGGACACTATTAACAAAATCATCCACTTTATTGACAATGACTGTTTCATGGCATCCATCGACTTAAAGGATGCCTACTATACTGTTCTGATTCATGAAAATTTTAGAAGATTTCTTCGGTTTTGTTGGAGAGGGTCTTTATATCAATTTTGTGTTATATCGAATGGATTGTGCTCGGCGCCTCAGATTTTTACAAAATCATTGAAACCTGTTTTTGCTCATGTGAGGAGTCGGAATATTATGGTGTCGGGGTATATTGATGACTCGTTCATTCTGAGTGAGTTGTTGGAAGTGTTCTAGGAGATTATTAGAAACCAGACAGCTTTTGGAATCTCTCTGGTTTTATATAAATTTTGGGTTTTGGATCCCTGTCAATCTATCGAACACCTCGGTTTCATTTTGAATTCCATTACGATGAAGATTGAACTTCCCTTGGAAAAGAAACTATATATTATTGAGAAGGCTAGGAAGTGTTTTCCACATTCTCAACTTACTATTAGACGAGTGGCTGAATTAATTGGACTTTTTGTTTCTAGTTTTTTGGCTGCTAAATATGGTCAACCTTTTTTTTATAGATTTTTGGACAAGCAAAAATCAGATGCCTTTAAGTCTAATAATAGAAATTAAGATTCATTTATGAGCATTACTGGAGAGGGGATTCAGAAAATAGTATGGTGGATGGAGAATTTATTGAATGCTAAGAATGACATACATGTGAAAAATCCTCAGTTCACTTTGTTTACTGATGCATCCGGTTAGGGCTGGGGAGCTGTGTTCAATGACGTTAGAACGGGTGGTAGGTGGAATGTAGGGGAATCAGAATTACACATTAATGATAGAGAACTTACAGCACTGTTTTTTGGCTTGAAGGCTTTTGTAAGGATTTACATGATGCTCATGTCTTATTGAACATTGACAATACTACGGCAGTAGCCTGCATAAACCATTTTGGTAGCTCGAAAGCATGGAAATTTCATGTAATTGCTAAAGAAATATGGCTTTGGTGTATGTATGAAAACATTTGGATATCTGCGACACATTTACCGGGATCCATGAATGGCGATGCTGATTTGCAGTCTAGGATATTTAGAGACGAAACAGAATGGATGTTAAATCCTAGGGATTTTGAAGGCGTAACAGATAAATTTGGTGTTCCTTCAATTGACCTTTTCGTGTCTAGACTACATTGTCAACTGAAACCTTACATTTCATGGATTCCGGATCTGGAGGCGGCTGCGGTGGATGCTTTTACTGTTAATTGGCATGAGTTTTTCTACGCTTTCCCCCCCTTTCAGCGTCATATCCAGGGTCATACGAAAAATTCAGCAGGATCGAGCGTCAGGGAATCTGGTGGTTCCGGATTGGCCCACACAAATTTGGTTCCCCAAACTAGCAAAGTTGCAAGTCGAGCCACCACTTAATCTACAATGGGTCCGAAATTGGTAGCTCTCCCTTTCTCAGTCAGACAGGGAGCATCCGCTGGGGAAGAAGTTAAAACTGACGGCTTATCATTTGTCAGGGATGCATTGAGAAGGAGGGAGGTGCCAGAAGATTCTATTAATATTATGCTACAGAGCTCATGCGCTTCGATTAAAAACAATATTTCAATTACATTACTAAATGGCAGAAATTTTGTGCATCTAAGTCATATGGCCCTTTTGTTCTCTCTATTCTTATATTGGAATTTTTACACCTAGTTTTTGACAATGGTACTGGGTACAGTGGGATCAATACAGCAAGAAGAGCTGTTTCTAGTGTTCTTTTCCTTCATGGAAAAGATACAATAGGAACAAACCAACTAATTTGTCGTTTTGTTAGAGGAGTTTTTAAATTGAGACCATCACTCCCTAGATATTCATTCGAGTGTGTGGAGTGTAAAAATTGTGTTTAATCATTTTAGACAACAACCATTGGTACAATCACTAAATTTGTATGACTTGACCTTTAGGGTTGTTATGTTAGTTAGTTTGGTTACTGCAAAGCGTTGCCAATCTCTTCATTTGTTAGATTTAGACTATATGTAAACTTTTCAAGATAAATTTGTTTTTCGTGTCGGACCTGAATTTAAACAGGCGAGACCTAGTTGCTCTGAATTGGTTATGACGATTCCGAAATATCCAAAGGATTTGCGTTTGTGCGTTTACACAGCACTCGAGGAATATATTCATAGAACGAAGGATATTAGGATTGGTTCCAAATTATTCATTGCTACAGTTAAGCCACATAAAGCAGTTAGTTCTGATACCAATGGGAGATGGATCAAGACCACCATGCATCTTGATGGGGCTGATACGTCCGTTTTTAAGGCACACAGCTGTAGAGCTGCATCTACGTCTGCTGCGGCGGAACATGGAGCTCCGACTGGAGAGATTCTAGCAGCTGCTGGATGGTCGAATGAACGCACATTTCAGCAGTTCTATTTGAGGCCAGTGAGAGATGAGGATGGTACAGCTTTTGGCATGACGGTACTGAATTGTTCGAGAAGGAATTGAGGTAAAACCCCCAACAGACCCCCCTTTAGTGGGTTGGTCTGTAGTTTTATTAACCACTATAAAAACATACTTACCGTTCAATCACTACTTGCTAAATCAAATATCTGCATTTAGCTATCAGAATAAAGTTTTTATGCTTGCTTATACACTCCCTAATGCCTAAACCATCACCATGTAGACCCTCCACCAGGATTCTGGTAGAGGGACCCCCTGCATTAGCCTTACAATAGACTGGCACCAGTCTGTACTCACTCCTTGGTGACGCTTGTCACTAAGCACGCTCGCGCATGCGCAGTAGGTCCCAATTGTGAAAACTGATTCACTTTTCAAATATTCTGCTAGCAGTAAAGTATTGCCTGCTATCAATTCGATATATAAGTTTTAGCTTGCTACTAGAATCTATTAGAAAGTTCCAGTATCACTAGATTTGACACGGAATGCCTACCATGAAGTCTATTCTTCCTAAGTTATGTCTAACTTCTATGTCATGGTGTTTTAGAGGTGTTTGTAACTCTAGCGTTTGGAGTTACCAGTTTTCGTGTCGCTACTCCCGTTTTCGAGGTTAGAGTAACCATGCCTATTATATACCATCAAGAGTACCATGTTATAATAATAATAGCCAGTACCACTCCTATTAATGTAGTTCCTAGTGCTCTCAAACAATCATTATTCAGAATCATTAAAGATTCTTTCTTCAGTCACTTTATTAAAATCGCCCAAGGTGTAGCCTCTGTGATTTCTTAGTAGTTTCTTAAAGCTAGCTGCTTTATTTCGTATCATTTCTTATTTTTTATAGGAAGTGTCATTATCTTCTGAGAAAATAAAGTGTGCGTCGATTAAGTGTGATCGTGTTCACACTAAGGATTATGCGGGTCATGTTTGCCTGAGGTGTACCACCTGCACCCCTCTAAATAAGTCTAAATAATTGCTTAAATTTAGGAAAGTGAATCAGTTTTCACAATTGGGACCTACTGCGCATGCGCGAGCGTGCTTAGTGACAAGCGTCACCAAGGAGTGAGTACAGACTGGTGCCAGTCTATTGTAAGGCTAATGCAGGGGGTCCCTCTACCAGAAGCCTGGTGGAGGGTCTACATGGTGATGGTATAGGCATTAGGGAGTGTATAAGCAAGCATAAAAACTTTATTCTGATAGCTAAATGCAGATATTTGATTTAGCAAGTAGTGATTGAACGGTAATGGATGTTTTTGTGGTGTAATAACAACCTAAGATTACTTCTAATGTTTTACATGGTATTTACTGGGATGTTCAACTTCTAGCATCTGCTGCTTCAGTCTCATGGGACCCTGATTGCATCATCCAGACTCAGGGACAGAATTAATAAATTGACCGAGCCTTACCTGTAATGGTGAGGTTCGCGTATAATTCTGTCCCTGGGTCCGGATGCAATCGGGGTCACATGCCCGACCCTTTTGTTATGGGAAAATTTGGCGATATGATTTTAGGAGTTGGTTGTTGGCCCTCCCTTAGAATTGTGCAGGTACTAGAAGTTTGATTCACCTTTAAAGACTGACTTGAATTGCGCATGCGCTTCTCATGTGACCTCGATTGCATCCGGACCCAGGGACAGAATTATACTTGAACCTGACCGTTACAGGTAAGGCTCAGTCAATTTATTAATTTCCTTATAGAAAATGTACATTTGCAGACCCAGAGAAGACTACTCTTGAAATTTAGCACTGGAATGACTGGCTCGATAATCAAGCCAGTCATTCAAGTGGTAAATTTTCAAAAATAGTCTTCACTTGGTTTGCAAAATGATTTTTCTCAAGACCACCGTAGAAGACATTTAAGAGTTAGTATTAATGTACATATATCATAAACACATCCCAATAGGGCAATGTAATCTATCAATCGATGACCAATTCAGCTTATAGACGATCATCATTCCCGAGGAACACAAGATCAGGCGCCTCCGTCTATCAGCCCTCGGATAGCGATGAAGTAATTACATTGTCCCGCGTCCCTAAATAACTAATAAGGCGATCCTGGTCCCTAAATAACTGATGAAGCAGTCCTGATATGGCCAGCGCTGAATTGTTGAATAATGGTGATAATTACCGAACTGATGAGTTGATAAGATATATGTTAGTTGAGATACCATAGTGCTCATTGTAACGCCATACTGTGTTGTAACACACAAAAACACAGCCAATCCCATTAATCCTTTCACTGATGACTTCGCCATATCTCATTTTCAATGCTACCTTACAGGAAAACTGTTGATTATTTTGAAATTAATTTGACTGGAAGCCATTGCTGCCTAAAGGCAGCAATGGCTTCCAGTCAAATTAATTTCAAAATATTCAACATAATAACTTTTATATCGCAAAGAATATACTTCTTCAGGGATTTGTCGGTGTAAGAGTGGAAGCTTAACCCAAATTAACCGTTTAATGGTTATGCTGCCCAACACCGGCCTCTGCTATGGTCTTGTGGAATGTCCATTACAGGCCAAGAAAATGTAATTTTTGAAGATTTACGACTGGAATGACTGGCTCAATAAACGAGCCAGTCTGACATTCCAGTGATAAATTTTCAAAATTCATATTCTCTTGGCCTATAAATGTACATTCAACACGCATATATTTAAATTTTCTTGACTAAATTTGACCGTTAAAGAGTTTATGATTAAAACTTTTCAAGACAATTTTTGAAGGACAAGATTATTTATTTTTGCAAATTTTGTAAAATAGCTTTCTGTTCTCCAGCAAATGGGCATTCCTCTAGCTACCTACAGATGATGCTTTGACCAGCTTGACAATCAAAGGGGTAATAAATGGCCTGAAGAAAATTCTAGTTTTTACTTAGCCAGTGTTCATTTTCAGGCCAAATGGATTATTTCTTAAAATTAACCACTGCGGAATGACTGACTCTTATTTTATAACATGGTTATAAAATTTGGCTTTAAACCATTAAATAGCTCCAAAAACTAGAGGTCCAAGGGTCTTAACGCTCACCTGGACCATTCGCATTTGAACCATTGGCATTTGACCAGACATAATACTTTAAATTCAACAGAAACAAGACATAAAATACAAAATTGGGAATTCAGTACAATCACTATTTAGTGGGAAATTAATGATGAACGATAATGACACACACACAATCAGATTGAACCTTAGGTTCCATCCAGCCATTAAAAAAATCCAATATGGCCATCAAACACAAAATTTTGATTGGTCCCTGACAACTATGTTTTATCAAGAATCGGGTTCTCTCGAATAAACTTTAATCATCCTTAGCTGTTGATGGAATTAATTCTAATGAGTTTCAGTCTGATTCATACAGCAGTTCGTGATATGTCATTTTGGAGAACAAGATGGCCACTGGAATAAGCGGTTAATGAGGAGTATCGTTTTAAATGATTTCAAGCCACCATTTTTTGGAAAATTCAAGATGACTGCTTAACAAATTGACCAATCAAAATTCTGTATACATGCTCTGAAGCACACCACTCTCGGGTCCTTTCAGCCGAGTTTGCTTGAAATTGTTCAAACGGTTATTGAGAAGGAGCATTTTAACTGATTTCCCAGTTTTCTGAAACTCCAAAATGGCCTCTGGAAATATTGACCAATCAGAGTTCTTGCTAGAAGTGTTGAAGCCTCACAGCATAGAATTAGTCCAACCAAGATTTGTTTAAGTCGGGCCATTTATATTGGAGTTAGCAATGATTTCCCGAAAATGTTCGGAAAATCCAGAAAAATTTACCAATCACAATTCTGTATAAATGATCTGAAACCTACCAGCCTAGTATCCTTCCAGCCAAATTTGGTTCAATTTTCCCAAGCAATTAATGACGAGTAGTGTTTTAAATGATTTCCTGTCATTTTTCAGAAAATTCAATGCTGCCAAAAAATAGACCAATCAAAATTATGTATACAAGTTCGAAGCATACCCCTCTATGGTCCTCCCAACTGAGTTTGCTTGAAATTAGATAAGTGGTTAATGAGTAGGCGTATCATTTCCAGAAATTTTCAGAAAATCCAAGATGGCTACCAGAAAAATTAACCAATCAAAATTCGGTATACATGGTCTGAAACCTACCAGCCTAGTATCCTTTCAGCCAAGCCTGCTTGAAATTGCCCAATAAAGCAGTTAATGAGTAGTGTTTTAAATGATTTCCCACAATTTTTAAAGAATATTGAAAATGGTCACCGAAAAAATAGACCCATCAAAACAAGAGGTGCAAGGGCCTGTGAAGCTGTGACGCTCACCTGGACCATTAGCATTTGAAGAATTTGCATTTAAATATACATGATTCGTTACATTAAATAAGATGGAAAAATCTACCAATCAAGATCCTGAATGGAAATTCTGGTGCCTATAATTTTTTTCATATGATCATTTTAGCTAAGTTTGGTTGAAATTGCTCAAAGTAGTAATTTGACTATTTCCAGTAAATTTATAATAAAATGTAAGATTTTTAGCCAAATAATTTAATGAATCAAAATTCTGAATGCAAGTTCTAGAGCCTATGATCATAGGGTAGTTTTGGCCACATTTGCTTGAAATCAGTTAAGTTGACAAGCCGGCGTATCCAGTAAATTTGTCATAAAATCTAAGATTTTCACCCAAAAAGTTTGAAGAATAAAAATTCTGAAAGGAAAATCTAGAGCCCATGACAACAGGATTCTTTCAGCCAAACTTGGTTGAAATCGCTCAGAATGCTAAGGAGAAGAAGCAATTTGACAATTTCCAGTACATTTTTCATAAAATCTAAGATTTTCACCCCAAAAATTGATGTCTCAAAATTCCAAATGGATTTTCTAGAGCCAATGACCATAGGACCCTCTTAGCCAAATTTGGTTAAAATCATTCAGAATGTTAAGGAGAATAAGCAATTTGACAATTTCCAGTACATTTTTCGTAAAATCTAAAATTTTTACCCAAAAGATTGATGTCTCAAAATTCCAAATGAAGTTCTAGAGCCTATGACCATAGGACCCTCTCAGCCAAATTTGGTCAAAATCCTTCAGAATGTTAAGGAGAATAAGCAATTTGACAATTTCTGGTACATTTTTCGTAAAATCTAAGATTTTCACCCAAAAAATTGATGAATCAAAATTTTAAATGGATTTTCTCGAGCCCCCCACTATAGGGTCCTTTCAGGCAAATTTGGTTGAAATCACTCAAAAAGGTAAGAAGAAGCAATTTGACAATTTCCGTGACATTTTTCATAAAATCTCAGATTTTCACCCAAAAAATTGATGAATCAAAATTCTGAATGGCCATTCCAGAGCTTATGGCCATAGGATACTGTCAGCCAAATTTGGTTGAAATCGGTCAAGGCATAAATGAGGAGATGCGATTTGACGGAAGGATGCCATGACATAAGCTCACTTATGGGGGCAGGTGAGCTAAAAATGTACATATCCAGTCAGATTTGACCATAAATATCACTTCACAAGAACTTGCTGATAAACAACTGAAGTGATAAATTATGCAGCACTAAAACAAAAATTCTATAGTAATCCACAGAGTGGACAGTAAATCAGAATGGGTGCTAATTCACCAGACCTGTTAACCCTTTAACACTTATATCAGCAAAAAACAACTTCTGCAGTGGTTTTGGGAAATGTCCATTTGCAGACCAAGAGAAGATTTTTGACAATTTACCACTGGAATGACTGGCTTGATAACCGAGCCACTCATTCCAGTGGTAAATTTTCAAAAATAGTCTTTTCTAGGCCTGCAAATGGAAATTTTCCATGAGAAAATTGGAATTTTCTTCAATAAATCCAAGGGTTAAAGGGCTAAATCATGCAGACTTAATTCACAGAGTGGGTAGTAAATCACACACAGTGGGTAGTAAATCACACAGAGTGGGTAGTAAATCACACAGTGTGGGTAGTAAATCACACAGAGTGGGTAGTAAATCACACAGAGTGGGTAGTAAATCACACAGAGTGGGTAGTAAATCACACAGAGTGGGTAGTAAATCACACAGAGTCGGTAGTAAATCACACAGAGTGGGTAGTAAATCACACAGAGTGGGTAGTAAATCACACAGAGTGGGTAGTAAATCACACAGAGTGGGTAGTAAATCACACAGAGTGGATAGTAAATCACACAGGGTGGGTAGTAAATCACACAGAGTGGATAGTAAATCACACAGGGTGGGTAGTAAATCACACAGAGTGGATAGTAAATCACACAGAGTGGGTAGTAAATCACACAGAGTCGGTAGTAAATCACACAGAGTGGATAGTAAATCACACAGGGTGGGTAGTAAATCACACAGAGTCGGTAGTAAATCACACAGAGTGGATAGTAAATCACACAGGGTGGGTAGTAAATCACACAGTGGGTAGTAAATCACACAGAGTGGGTAGTAAATCACACAGGGTGGGTAGTAAATCACACAGGGTGGGTAGTAAATCACACAGTGGGTAGTAAATCACACAGAGTGGGTAGTAAATCACACAGGGTGGGTAGTAAATCACAGTGGGTAGTAAATCACACAGGGTGGGTAGTAAATCACAGAGTGGGTAGTAAATCACACAGAGTGGGTAGTAAATCACACAGAGCAGGTAGTAAATCACACAGAGTAAGTACTAATTCACCAAGTCTTACCCAGTATGCCAGGACACCAACATACTCATTTTTCATTTAATGTTCATGATTATTGATTTTATATCACTATTATGTAATATGTAGTGAGTCGTACAAGCTTGTCACTTACGCCATGCTAGCTAGGTCTATGAAATATGAATATGCTAAACCTAAGGCCATTTCTCAAGCACTGTTTCCCATAGCATCTCAACATTGAAGGGCCCACTTCCACCCAGAAATCTGGGATTCACATGCTGAAAACTGGGGGTCCCAAGACAAAATCTTGATTTTCCCATGCCGCTTAGAAAGTACCGTGCAATTCCAAGATAGATGTTGTAGGTATTTTTGTGCAAAAAGAAAATCCTATAAAACTAATTAGTATTGACAATCATAGAAGATTTTCAGGGGACCCAAGCCAAGGGACCAACTGCCACTATTTTTGGTGGTCCAGAAATTGTATTTTGGGGATATATCCAAGGGTCGAAATTATTACAAGCTTGAACAAAATCCTGGTATTTTCCTAGAATTATGCAACCTTCCAAACCTCTAACATTGACATCGGAAAATCCTGTTTCAATACTGCCTAAGATTCCTACAAATTTCCTCGGACATAACTCGGGGTTATCCGAGGAATTCCTAGGAATCAAACTGCCTTATTTTAGTTGGATTACTTTTATCCTAGGATTTTGTCCTAAAGCTATGGATATGCCTTCAAAAGGATCCATATGAGAATCCCTGTTCAAGACCATTGTAGAAGCCATTTTTGGCCGGCCTGTGTTATAAAGGGTTACTGTCTATTTGCAGGCCAAGAGAGGACAATTAATTTTTGTAAAATTAACCACTAGAATGATTGGCTCTGCTATTGACGTTTAATTAAGTCATTTCAGCGGTAGATTTGGTAAAATTGTATTCTCGTGGTCTGTTAACCCTTTAACACTGATATCCGCCAAAAACCGCTTCTGCAGTGGTCTTGGGAAATGTCCATTTACAGACCAAAAGAAGACTATTTTAGAAAATTTACCACTGGAATGACTGGCTCGATAACCGAGCCAGTCATTCCGGTGGTGAATTTTCAAAAATAATCTTCTCTTGGCCTGCAAATGGACATTTTCTATGAGAACATTGAAATTTTCTTGAACAAATTCAAGGGTTCAAGGGTTAATGGACATTCGAGTCCAAGGCCACTGGACAGAGGCAATATTTGGCTTAGCCACCTTGTCATCATATATCAAAATATAAGTTTATCTGATAAATAGAATCTCAAAACTCGGTCCCATATCATATAACTATTTATCAACCTCACTATAACTTGCCCTGTAGGTGGGGCTTAGAATACACCTTCCGTATCCTCTGCGTGTCGTAAGAGGCGACTAAAGGAGGTAAGGGTGAGGTAACCCTGACAGAAACCTCGAGTGCTGAAGATGGAGGTTCCAGGCCGCACGGCGCACTCTAATAAACCATGGATCCACGCACTTAACGCATATGATCATGTCGATAGTCACTTACAGGACTGGCGGTATGATCAGCGAACGAAGAGAAGAAAGAAGAAGACTATAACTTGTGCAATATGACAATGGGTCTTTCCACTGTATCAATCCATCATATGATGTCGTAATCAACTACGTGATGTATAGAATGACATCACAATCAATGATGTCATTATGACATCATGAATGACATAGCTAAGTATGGTACATCACGAACACATAATTGCAGACGGACTATGCGTTGTTGTACAAATTGCATGTCTTTATTATTTAATAAATATCATGTTAAATATTTTGAAACTAATTTGACTGGGCACTGTTGCTGCCACAGGCAACAACAGCACCCAGTCCAATTACTATTTAGTAACAAAATATTCAACAGCTTACCTGTATAGTTTTCAGGAAATTGATAGTTAGGGCATTCGGAGATCGATCGATCCCAACATGGTGAAGTGTGGGTTGAGCTTAGCTAGAGGTGGGCGGGGCATAGCTAAACTAGAAAGGTCCATTGGTGACTAGCGCAATATCGATCATGCATTGCTAACTGCAACGGCATCAGTTCTGTCACGAATCATATCGACAAATTTCAACTGTCAATCCATAATACTGCCTTTAGCCAAAATCGACCTTTCCAGTTTCAGCTATGCCTCACCCACCTCTAGCAAAGCTCCATCTCCACTTCGCCGTGTTGGGATTGATCGATCCTTGAATGCCCTACCTATCAATATCCTGAAAACTATACAAGTAAGCTGTTGAATATTTTGTAACTAATTTGACTGGGTGCTGTTGCAGCCAGATTGGCCAGTCAAATTAGTTTCAAAATATTCAACAGAATATTTATTAAATAGTAAAGCCATAGAATTCATACAACAACGGATAGTCCATCTTCAAATATGTGTTCATGATGTACTTACCTACGTCATTCATGATGTCACAATGGCGACATTCATGATGTCATTCTACACATCACATAGTTGATTATGACATCATATGATTGATGGATAAAGTGGAAAGGTCCCTTGTCATCTGGAAACCATATCTTTGATGAATTAGAGAATTCTTCCACAGATCATTAAGTGATAATCGACACCTCATTCTGCCACATATTCCCTGACCTGATAACAATTAGGCAGTGTATGTACCAAATTTAATGAGATTCCGGAGTATGAATACATTTCACTGATGACATGATAGGAATCATTTACACACATTATATATTCTAACACATGAATAACTAGCTCAGGATGAGGTATCCTATAAATCTTTAACCATTTAAAAATCAAATCGGCCAAAAACCGCTTCTGCAGTGGTCTGGGAAAATGTCCATTTGCATACCAAGATAAGACTAATTTTGAAAATTTATCACTGGAATGACTGGCTCGATTACCGAGCTAGTCATTCCAGTGATAAATTTTCAACATAGTCTTCTCTTGGTCTGCAAATGGATATTTTCTATGAGACAATTAAAATTTTCCTGAATAAATTTGAGGGTTAAAGGGGTTTAACCGTCAAATTTGTATTAAAAATTTCTAATTTCTCATAGAAAATGTCTATTTGCTGACCAAGAGAAGACTGTTTTTGAAAATTTACTGCTGGAGTGACTGGCTCGATAATGGCTCGGTTAAGGAGCCAGGCATTCCAGTGGTAAATTTTCAAGAATAGTTTTCTCTTGGTCTGCAAATGGACATTTTCTATGAGAAAATTTAATTTTTCTTGAACAAATTTGAGGGTTAAACGGTTAAATATTCTTATTTCTTTATCAATTTACTCTTATCAATGAGTATATGCAGGCATTTTTTTTGGTTGACAATTTGATGGAATTTATGTCTGGTTCTCTCCCTTCCATCCTTCACCCTACTCACATACGCAATTACAACATGCTGTTTTACATCACACCCTAAACACCAGCAAATCAATCAATCACTCACCTGAACGCACAATGAGTTAGTTCCTGGAGGCATTCTTAGAATCACATTAACTCTTTGAACCTGAAAGCCCGGATATTCGGCCTCAGTGGGAAAGTCTATATACCCGAAGGGCCAGAATTCCCGTCCTGGACATACCTATGATAATAGGTTGATGTCATAAAAAACATTAAGCATATAGATACCCATGAAGGTCAGTTCTCCGGCGTTTCGGATATATATATACTCTCTCCCTGAGATGGCCTTTCATGTAGATGGACTAAGTATAATGTTAAAAATTAAAATCTTGGCAATGCTATCTCTATAAACTCAGGTAGGGGGTAGGGTGGCTACCATAGAAATAAATTCAGGGTTCAAATCCCCAAAGCCCCCACCGCCTCCGGCATAGCCCCGGCACAGCATGGGTTTATGTTTACAATGATAAGCTAGAAAAGGTCTGGCATTATATATGACAGTATCAACATTGCCAGGGACAGACTTCTTCATAGGACAACAAGGCCCAGAGACTTAGGGTGGCAGCTCTGACTTCTTAATAGGACAACTGAGGGGCTCATGACTCGGGTGGCAGTACAAATATCAGGGTGTCAGGACTTGCTAAAAACTAATGTGTTAATATTGGTATGGACATCATATATGGGAACTGTTTCATATGGCTCAACAATGCACCTTTCTCAGGGGGGGGGGAAGCGCCTCGTCACCGTCCCCTTCTGGAGACACAACACAATAGGAAGCCGTGAAAATTGGCCTAGGGGCAACATATAACATAAATCTGTTCCTGAATGCTGCATATATGTTTTAGATATGTCTTCATAAAGGATATTAAGTATTTACTGTAGTTGGCTTAAGAAGCAATTTCCTGTATTGTGACTGACACAAGTGACGTTATAGCTAGAATAATGCTTCAATCGATTGCATCGGGCAGACATTGAGACTTTCCAAGATGTCTAATATAGCGTTTGATCTCCAGCACAAGTACGCTTTGACCTTTTCACTCCCAAATTTGTCCAAGAAAGTTTCAATTTTCTCATAGAAAATGTCTGTTTGCAGACCAAGAGAAGATTATTTTTGAAAACTTACCACAGGAATGACTGGCTCAGTTATCGAGCCAGTCATTCCTGTGGTAAATTTTCAAAAATAAACTCTCATAGTCTGCAAATAGACATTTCTCAAGACCACTCCAGAAGCCGTTCTTGGTCGGCTTGTTTGCTAAAGAGTCAACGCCATGTTAAATTCTCAAAAATACACTTCTATTGCCCATTGGCGTGCTAATAGACAATTTTCAGGACCACTATGGAAGCCACTTTTGGTTCGCTGTCAACTTTAGACTATGTCAAGTGGGTGATTATATGGCAAATGCCAAACATGGCTGATTTTTCTGACTCTGTTTTAAGCATGGGAGGAAATGACTAACTCAATAATTGTAAATTATGTGTTTGTGTTTTTTAGCTATCATTAATGAAGGCATCCGATCACTCAAGCATCTAACGTCATAATCAAATAAATCGACGTTAGCTGACATCAATCAAAATAATGCATACATGTAAGCTCTGTTATAAAAATTAAGTCTGTCATGAAGTGTATTTAAGATTGTATGTCTTTGATGAATTTACAACTTAATAAACATTGTGTTAAGTACATTGAAATTAATTTGACTTGGAGTTGTTGCTACCCTAGGCAGCAACAGCCACAGCGAAAGTAGTTTTAAAATGTGCCACAGGTTACGTGACTGTATTAGTAACCTTGAACTTTAGGTTCTGGTATCAAAGTTCTCAACTGTCTGCCTGCTGTGAGGCACCAGACAATCATTTAAATGGGCAGTAACTCTGGCTCTGCTAATTATTTTGAAAACAATTTGACTGAAAGTTGTTGGTGGCTAAGTTGCCAACAATTTTCAGTCAAATTGTTTTCAAAATATTCAGCAGAGCCAGAGTTAAACACCATGGAAAATAATCTGCAGAAATTCAGCAGGCAGACAGTTAATGGATACCATTATGCGTAAAAAGGTGGGTGGAGCTGAGCAAAAAATGGGCGGATCTTGGCTATAAATTGAACCCTCTATTATACCATATGGATCATGTAAATTTTTCATCCATAAGAATAAAGTGGTGAATGACAGATGGGTGGATGGAAGGATTTATCGTGGTTTAAGAATAACTCACCTGTAATGGCCGAACCCGTGTCTAACCATAATAAGGGGTGTTTATTTTGGAGTCTATGTTGCTGTAAGCTGTTGCAGTCTAATGATATTATTATTATTATTATTATTATTATTATTATTATTATTATTATGCATATGATTCAATATGTACATGGTGCATGTCTAGACTGGCTGGCTGAATGAATAACTGTGTGAATAAGTGGATTGGTTGACGGATAGATAGATAGAATATCAGTCTCTCATGGGTGGATAGATGGATTTGTGAACAAGATTAACACTCATATCAGCCAAAAATGGATTCTGCAGTGGTCTTGAGAAATGTCTATTTGCAGACCAAGAGAAAACTATTTTTGAAAATTTACCACTCGAATGACTGGCTCAGTTACTGGGCCAGTCATTTTAGTGATAATTCTTCAAAAATAGTCTTCTCTTGGTCCGCAAATGGATATTTTCTATGAGAAAATAAAAATTTTCCAGCAAAAATTTAAGTGTTAGTGTTAAGCATGAATTCATATACCGGTAATACACACACATCTAAAAGCATGATACTGATATATTGAGCCACTTTAACCCTTTAAACCTCGAATTTGTTCCAAAAAAATCTCATAGAAAATGTCCATTTGCAGACCAAGAGAAGACTGTTTTTGTAGATTTACCACTGACATGACTGGTATTGTTACCGAGCCAGTCATTTAAGTGGTAAATTTTCAAAAATAGTCTTCTCTTGGTCTGCAAATAGACATTTCTCAAGACCGCTCCAGAAGCCATTTTTGTCTGATATGGGGATTAAATGGTTAACGACAGACCAATCCGTAGTCAGGTCAGCGATGGTTTTAGATTTGGACGGAATTCCAGTTTCTTAATGACATTGGCAAAGAAAGTTGTTTAGAGACATGCGTCCAAACGATGCGTTAATTGTGGCTATTTTAACTCTTTAGCGGTCAAGATTTATCAGGAGAATTCTAATCTTTTCTCAAAGAAGTTACATTTACAGGCTAATAAGACAATATAATTTTTGGAAATTTACTACTGGAATGACTGGCTCATGCAAATCGATACTTCTCAAGACCACTGCAGAAGACATTTTAGGTGATTTGAGTGTTAGAGTTAAAATCATTTCAACGCCAAGACGTAAGCCTTTAACCCACAAATTTGTTCAAGAAAATTAAAATTTTCTCATAGAAAATGTCCATTTGCAGACCAACAGAAGACTATTTTTGAAAATTTACCACTGGAATGACTGGCTCGGTCTTCTCTTGGTCTGCAAATGGACAATTCTTAAGAAGCCATTTTTGGCTGATACGAGTGTTAGAGTTAAGATAGGATAGAAGCATGCTGTGAAATCTGTCTATACACACACGCACGTACGCACACACACTGTACAGACCACCAAAGGGTGGTCCCTATAGAAAGGTAGACAGGTGGTCACTTAATACAAAGCTATACACTTGAATAAAATGGGAGATAGTTGTGTGGACAACATTACAAGACCCTGTGTACTAGCATATCTTGCTCTTAAAAGCAGAACTGTCCACTAACTGGTCAGACAGATGCTATTGTACATACTAGATG
This sequence comes from Chaetoderma sp. LZ-2023a, assembly GCA_034401795.1. Classification (NCBI taxonomy): domain Eukaryota; kingdom Metazoa; phylum Mollusca; class Caudofoveata; order Chaetodermatida; family Chaetodermatidae; genus Chaetoderma; species Chaetoderma sp. LZ-2023a. The sequence continues at coordinate 20,426,188 of CM067359.1, read as the reverse complement.
ATCGCTTTCATTGGCACAAGTTCTGTGGAATAGACTTAGTCCCTAAGCTATCTAATTATACGCCATTCATCGTGAACGCATTACAAATATAAAATTTCCTACTGAATATTTTGAAAATCAAAAATAGAATATGATTTGGTAGAATATATTTTCAGAAAAACATTGTACACTATCTGGCTGATGATGCACATATGCATAATAATGTCGCAAACATATATTCTTGTCTGTTCAGTACTAAAGATGTGCCATTCCAAAATTACATTCTTACATGAAATAAACCCGGAACATGGACCTGATCTGTTAAAGGTGCATATTCACACCAAATAAAATTGTTAAATTTGTATATTTTTAGAGAATTAAATATGTTCCGAGATGTAATGAAAGGAAATAAATCTTAACATATGACGATTTCATTTCGCATAAATTAATACACATGTATTTTCTGTAGATGTCAAGTTGACTCGTGTCTCTAATTCAATTTGACAACTTTAAAAATTATATTATTTAATACATAATCAAATCGTCATATGCTAGGATTTATTTCATTTCATTACATCTTGGCACATAAAGTCTCTAAAAATATACAATTTAACAATTTTATTTTCAACCATTTTGGTGTCAATATGCACCCTTTAATCTGCTGTCGCTCCAACACAATAATTTTAAGATGTCAATAGTTAGTGTTTTCATTCATTTCACTAATAATCCTTCCGTTCCCGCCTGTCCAGCCCCCACCCCGCTCCCATCTCTCCAAACTCCAAATCCCTCCCTCCTGCTAGGCTTGTGCGATTATTGCTTTCAGTAATCACGATCGATTATTTAATAATAATCGTGATTACTCAATTAATCAGCTTGAGTACAAATTACCCAGTTATAACAGCAAAAAAGCATATCAATGACGAAAGCTGCAATGGTGTTGAGAAATGTCGATTTGCAGGCCAAGAAAATACTATTTTTGAAAATGTCTCAATGGAATGCCTGGCTCAATGGACCTTTCCATTTTTAGCTATGCCCCGCCCATCACTAGCTAAGCTTCACCGACACCTCGCCGTGTTTGGATTGATCGATCCCCGATTGCCCCAGCTATCAATTCCCTGAAAACTATACAGGGAAGCTGTTGAATATTTTGTAACTAATTACACTGGGTGCTGTTGCTGCCATAGGCAGCAACAGCGCCCAGTCAAATTAGTTTCAAAATATTCAACAGAATATTTATTAAATAGTAAAAGCAAACAATTTGTACAACAGCCCATAGACCGTCTTCAAATATGCGTTCGTGACATACTTATCGACATCATTCATGACGTCATTCATTATGATGTCACTGTACACATCACGCAGTTCATTATGACGTCATATGATGGGTGGGTACTCTGGAAAGGACCATTCTCGAGCCAGTCATTCCAGTGATACATTTTCAAAGAAGTTTTCTCTTAGCCTGCAAATGGACATGTTTTCGCTGAGCAAAATGTAAATTTCCGTGACCAATTGCATTACAGACTAATTAAAAGGTAGGTTTTGAAATATTTTATGCTGTAGAATTATTCACGATTATTCGATTATTTAATTTTTAATCATATAAACTCATGATTTAAAAAATAATTGCGATTTTTTATTTAATCACATAATCGTGCAAGCCTACCTCCAACCAACCCTCTTCTCTTTCTCCTTCTACCCATCTCTCCCCACCCACCCTTCCCACACTCGCAACTGCTTTGACCAACTTTTGTTTCACATACATTCCACTGTCATTTATAATTGATACTCTCAACACGATGATTCTGAATCATATTTGATGTGAATCGTTCTTCACTCATGTACGCAGTATTCTCACAAGAACATTTAATCTGCCTTTCTTTAAATATTCATAAGCCCTATAGGTGAAGAGAGATCTAAAAACCCTTTCGATGACAAATCCCTGAACAAGTAAATTCCTTATGAGACATACTGTAGCATAAGCTGTTGGATATATTAAAATTAAACTGACTGGAAGGCATTGCTGTTTAAGGCAGGAAGACCCTCGTCATATTAATTTTAAGATATGCATCCGCTTTCTTGTATGGGTTCCCTAAAATTGAGACACATGGAGCTTAGCAGTGAAATGGTTAATGGAGATGAAGGCTTCAAAACCTGTCTATTGTGGGCATCTACCTCTGGATCCATAAGATGGGGGTTACTTAAGGTGTGTAAGACCACCCATCTTAATGAACCACTATCTACCGGTCAAGGATTACATGCAATAGCTACTGAGTTGTAGTAAATGACCCGTTGTCTGTAGTGGTCACTTTGTGACGATTTGCACCATGTCCTCTATAAGAAGGTATTGTTGAACGTCAACGTTAATCGTCATTAACATAGCATTAATACCACAATCATAGCGCTACATCTCGGAAACTACGTGGGATAGGTATCAATTATTCAATTCACTGTAAATGCTGCGCTAAGGAAAATGTGGATGATAACTTTATTTACCCATTTAACTCTCAAATTTGTTCAAGAAAATTTAAATTTTCTTATAGAAAACGTCTATTTGCAGACCAAGAGAGGACTCTTTATGAAAATTTACCACTGGAATTACTGGTTCAGTTATCGAGCCAGTCACTCTAATGACAAATTAAAAAAAATAATCTCTTGGTCTGCAAATGGACATTTATCAAAGACCACAGCAGAAGCTGTTTTTGGCTGATATGAAGGTTAAAGGTCTAATAAATAATTTTTAGAAAGGAAAATCATTCATACTTTTAACTTATAAGACGTGGGTGTGTGATAGCATGTTTATAGGGGGTACTATTGCATAGCGAGAGAGTAAGGGTAACAAGAGAAATTGCACGCATTAAACTGTCCGCTTTTGTCACAGTTTAAAACTATTTCAGATTTTCTGGATATTTTTGGCTGGAGCCACATGCATGCGCGCAGACATGCACCAGCAGGGGAATACAAACATGCATGCACAATGGAGGATTCCAGTTTATCCATCAATCATGAAGTCACAATCAACTACATTTTACATGACGCGTAAGCTGATGTCACGAATGACATAGATCTATAAGTTCATCAAGAATGATTAATTGAAGAAGAACTAAGCATTGTTGTACGAACTGTATTTTTACTATTTAATAAATATGCTGTTGAATATTTTGAAACCATAGACAAAGGTTCAGCAAGCAGTCAAATTAGTTTCAAAATATTGGCCACTAACCACTTTCAGTCAAATTGTTTTCAAAATATTTAGCAGGTCCAGAGATGTTGTGAATTATCAATGATCAACAACAAAATATTATTTTGACGATTACGTCATACCACAACAATCATTGACGCTATGACATCATACCAAAACAAACATTCACATGATGATGTCATACCACAACAATCATTCACGCAATATGACATCATACCACAACCGTCATTCACACTATGACATCATAACACAACAATCATCCACACGATGACGTAATACCACAACAATCATTCCCGCGATGATGTCATAACACAACAAACATTCACGCGATGCCATCATACCACAAGAATCATTCACGCTATGACACCATACCACAAGCATTCACGCGATGACATCATACCACAACAATCATTCACTCTATGATGTCATAACACAACAAGCATTCGCGCGATGACATCATACCACATCAATCATTCACGCTATGACATCATACGAGAACAAGCATTCATGCGATGATGTCATACCACAACAATCATTCACTCTATGACATCATACTACAACAATCATTCACGGTATGACATCATTCCATGATTCTCATGGGAAATAGAAGAACAAGAGGCCCAAGGGCCTGTGGTGCTCACCTGGACCATTGGCATTTAAACCATTTGCATTTAAATAGACATGATGGATGATTTTCGGAAAATCCAATATAGCCACCAAAAAATGTATCAATCAAGACTCTCGTTTAATATGTTGATGTCTACCATCATAGGATCGTTCCACCCAAGTTTTGTTGAAATTGTTTTATTGATGAGTACCATTTTTAAATGGTTTTGGAAAACTTTCAGAAAATCAGAAATTGCTGGGGGGGGGGGGGTGTTTGGGCTCGTGGCATGTCAATACTCATTTTGTGGCAATTCCAGAGCTTGGACATGACTGTGGACACAAGCATGCATTGAGTCCATACAATGTCTGCGCAGCTGCATCCACATTTGAAGCCACTTTGACATGATCTGGTGAAGTCATCGATAAAAATGGCCACCATCAAAGTCAACCCGTCAAAATTCTGTATACAAGTTGCGAAATGTACGGTCCTAGGGTTCTTCTAGCTGAGTTTGGTTGAAATCGGAAAAGCGGTTAATGAGGAGTAGCTTTTAACTGATTTCCCAAAATATTCAGAAAATCCAAAATGGCAGTCGGAAAAATTGACCAATCAAAATCTATATGCAACTTCTAAAGCCTACCACCCCAGGTTAGTTCCAGCCAGTCTGCTTGAATTCGCCCAAGTAGTTAATGAGTAGACGGTTTTCAGCCATTTTTCGGAAATTCAAGATGGCCGCCGAATAAATTGACCTATCAAAATTCTATATACAATTTGTGAAGCATAGCAGGTTAGGGTCCTTTCAGCCGAGTTTGCTTGAACTCTTTGAGTAGCTTTTTAACCAATTTCCCAAAATTCTCAGAAAATCCAAGATGGCTGCCAGAAGAATGGACCAATCAAAATTCTGTATACATGTTCTGAAACCCACCAGCCTAGTATCCTTCGAGCAAAGTCTGGTTGAAATTGCTCAGACAGTTAATGACGAGTAGCGTTTTAAACGATTTACCGCCATTTTTCGGAAAATCCAAGATGGTTACCGGAAAAATTTATCAATCAAAATTTAGTATACAAGCTCTGAAGCATACCAACCTAGGGTTCTTCCATCCAAGTTTGAAATTGGCCCAGTGCTTATAGAGGAGTAGGCATTTAAGTGATCTCCAGAAATTCTCAGAAAATCAAAGATGGCAGACGGAAAAATTTACCAATCACAATTCCGCATACATGTTTTGAAACCTACCTGGCTAGTATCCTTCCGGCCAAGTCTGGTTGAAATTGCTCAAGCAGTTAATGAGTAGTAGCGTTTTATACAATTTGGCGCCATTTTTTGGAAAATTCAAGATGGTCACCCGAAAAATGGACCAATCAAAATTCTGTATATAAGTTCTGAAGGATACCATGCTAGGGTTCTTTCATCCAAGTTTGATTGAAATCAGCCCAGTGGTTATCGAGAAGTAGGCTTTTAAGTGATTTCCAGAAATTTTCAGAAAATCCAAGATGACCACCAGAAAAATTGACCAATCAAAATTCTGTATACATGTTCTGAAACATACCAGCATACTATCCGCCCACCTAAGGATGGTTGAAATTGTCCAAGCAGTTAATGAGGAGTAGCATTTTAAATGATTTCCCTCAATTTTTTGAAAAATTCAAGATGGATGCCGAAAAAATTGACCAATCAAAATTCTGTATACAATTTGATTTGAAGCCTACCCCCATAAGATCCTTCCAACCAAATTAGGTTGAACTCTACCAAGCGGTTAATGAGGAGTAGCGTTTTTAAGCAAAAGTTGACGGACGGATGGATGCCGGATGGACGGATGACGGACGGTCGCCATGCCATAAGCTCACTTGGCCATTCTGGCCAGGTGAGCTAAAAATGACTTTCCATTGTGAAATTTACTCTCTAGGAATTCAAAAATATGCAAATAATATATTTTATTTTATATAAATTATCCACATTTATGCATAATTTGGCATGCTTTCTGTTTGTGTTCCCTTTCAAATGGTTAACGCTTGCAAGCACGACTTCTACAGTGCTCTTGAGAAATGTTAATTTGCAGACCAAGCGAGGATTATTTTTGAAAATTTACCACTGGAACGAGTGGCTCGGTTATCGAGCCAGTAATTCCAGTGGTAAATTTTCAAAAATAGTCCTCTTGGTCTGCAAATGGACATTTTCTAAATGGAAAAAATTTTCTTTAACAAATTCAAGGGTTAAAGGGTTCACATTCAAGGCTTGGTTGAGTAAAGCCAGAACAAGCCTGACATTAATCTCAGGCTCAGTTCTATAACATTCATGTCACACACACACACACACACTAGATGTGCCTGAACTACGAAAGTGGGTTGAAAATCTCTCCTTTAGACGTGGCTTCATTTAATCATTGCATATAATAATAGCGAGGCATAAAATCAATACGCTACAGCAGCGAATAACGATTTCTCACATTATCCTCTGTCGTCATACGCACAACTCCACAGTTAGCTATATCAAAGTGGCTGACGATCTCCGACCCTCGTGGCACTTCATGCCTCCGCCCGGGCAGATTCTTACAAATAAACTCACGACGTTGCCATGGTTACCTGTCTGCCATAAGACTACATATTCGGGTGTACGATGTAACATTAATAACAGTCAGTGTAGCAGCGACTCAAGAAACCTCATGATATAAAGGTATAATAATGATTGACGCCATAATCGAGATATATACACAAATTCTACATCATTTATTTCCTGCAATGAATTCCGGAATTTTATAGGCAGTTTGTCATTATGAGGATTGAATAGGATATTGATTCTCTGCTGTGAATGTCTCACTACAAATTAAATAAAATTCTGTTCTACCCATTATAAGAAGCTTTATAGGAATGAACAAGGCATGGACCGACTGACCGAACCATTCACCAATTAGCTAAATGCTATTAAAATTGAAATCTGGCTAATAGAAAGCAGGATTTGGCTAAACATTTGGCTAATGATATTTTTATCATATCTTCCTTAATTTCTAAGTAGAGAATCATTAAAATTAACTTTGAAGATCATTTTAAGACAAGCATAGGCCTATTTATGTAATATAACTAGTACTTATATTATGTTGTATTGTGACAAAGTAAACCCTGAAATCCTAATATCTCAGATCAAAAGCACCCATATAGGCCAAAATGAATATTTTGAAACTCATTTGACTGGAAGCTGTTGCTGCCTTAGGAAGCAACAGCTTCCAGGCAAATTAGTTTCAAAATATTCAACATAATTCTGCATCTGGTATGTAGCACTGAAAGGGTTACCTGGTGGTGATCATCATAACACACTGAAAACAAGTTGGATAATATAGTTAAGATTTGGCTAAGAAAAAGGGTAATTTAATTTGTGAAAGCCAGGTCTGTCCCTGACAAGGGCATGCATTCGTCCAATCTCAGACTGATAAACTTATGGTAACCCTTTCACCAAGGAATTCCCCATATCTCATTTTCCAGACTCATTTGACTGGAAGCTGTTGCTGCCTTAGGAGAATTGTTAAATATTTTTAAATTAATTTGACTGGAAGCCATTGTTGCCGTAAGCAAAATATTCAACAGATTAAGTTTTATATCATAAAGACGTTACTTTTTCAGGGATTTGTCGGAGAAAGGATTCACCGATACTGTATAAACCCTTTGAAGGCCAAGATTCGTCAAGAAAATCAGTTGCAACATAACCCTTACCATTCTGAAGTCACAATTTTAAATTTTCAAATTAAATTAAAATATGATCTATTGTTCATTTTTAAACAAATTTGGTGGAAGATGTTGCTGTCACAGACAGCAGCATCGGCCATCGAAATTTTTGAAAACTGGAGACCACTTTGTTTGTTATTGACACAATAAAAGACACAATATTGACATCAGCGTGCTAATGGTTAATGGTCAAGTTTGTTCAAGAAAATTTAAATTTTCTCATAGAAAATTGCCATTTGCAGACCAATTGACCGTTCCAGTTTATTCATCCATAATATGTCAAAATCAACTACTTGACGTGTAGGATGGCGGCATCATGAATGATTTTATTAAGTGTGTCACGAATGCATAATTGGTGTTGGGCTAAAGCGTTGTTGTACGAATTGTATGTCTACTATTTACTAACATGCATTGGCAGCAACAGCATCCAGTCAACTTAGTTTCAAAATATTCAACAGCTTACCTGTATAGTTTTCTGAAAATTGAGTCACGGAGCTCAGAGATCGTTCGAATTCAACACGAGCGAGGTGTGGGCGGGGAATAGCTAAAACTGAAAAGGCCCATTGCTGGAAGACTCGTGTCTATTAACCTTCAAAATCGCTAAATTTGGTTAAGAAAATCAAAATATTTGCTTATTGAATCTTTATTTGCATGTAAAGAGAAAACAATTTTTGAAAATTTACCACTGGAATTACTGGCTCGGTAATCGAGCCAGTCATTCCAGTGGTAAACTTTCAAAAATAGTCTTCTCTTTACATGCAAATGAACATTCTCAAGACCACAGCAGAAGCTGCTTTGTCTGGCAAATGACCATTAAAGGGTTAATGATTAAGAGACTGCAATCTGGCTTCTGCAATTGCTTTGATAAATGCCCAATGGACCTTTCCGGTTTTAGCTATGCCCCGCCCATCTCTAGTTACTCTCCACCCACACCTCGCTCGTGTTGGGATCGATCGATCTCTGAAAACCCTGACTATCAATTTCTAAAAAACTACACGAGTAAGCTGTTGAATATTTTGAAACTAATTTGACTGGGCGCTGTTGCTGCCTAAGGCAGCAACAGTGCCCAGTCAAATTAGTTTCAAAATATTCAACAACATGTTTATTAATTGGCAAAGAATTACAAAATCGACATACAATTCATACAACGCGTCGGAGTATTTGATATTTGATGAAGATCTATATGAAACCTTTTGTGTTGTAATGATTGTGACAACATCATACACTCACTGAGCTGATTATGATGTGGTACGAGGTCAGATGACGGACGGATACTCTCAATTAAACTAGAAAACTGGCCCAAAGGTAAAGGATAATATGAATGTTATCTCCCATTTTTCCATCAATCACATGGCCTGACACATAATGAATATTGTTGAATTCTAGCCAGCAAATTCGAGAGAGCATAATGTATTTATCTCCCTTGAAAATCAGTTGCTAAATCCTAACTGTAAAGAGTTCTGTCCCTTTGATCTGTAAGTTCAGTTTGTTGGCAAAACGCAACCAATTACAAGAGATTATTTTAGAATTGAGCCAATCATTCCTGTGGTAAATTTTCAGAAATAGTCTTGTCTTGGTAGACAAATGAACATTCTTTATGCGAGAAAATGGAAATCCTGACCACAGAATCCGTCATTTTGGACTGACTTAAACCCTTGTGTGTCAACCGCGCCTCAAAGCGCTAAAAACACCTGTGCCAGTAATTAGACACCGTTATCTATGTTGACAGCAGGACGTGTTAAACCGTCTGACTGCAGTTTCCCCAGACAATATATTCTAGTAGTTATATCTCTGAACCTGCTAAATATTTTGAAAACAATTTGACTGAAAGTTGTTGGTGGCTAAGCCACCAACAACTTTCAGTCAAATTGTTTTCCAAATATTCAGCATGTCCAGAGTTATTGCTAATTGAAATCCTTGTTTGGTGGCTTGCGGCTGTAGACAGTACAGCATATGGCCTGTATTTGAATGTGCACATGTACATGTAATTATCAGCTATAAATTACATACAGGTATTCGCAATGTGTAAAAACCCAATTATACATACAGCATGTGGTAGTAAAAGATTATTCATCATCTCCAATACGATCGATCGATCGATCAATCAAAAAGTGACTGAAAAACACACTGTTGATACAATACAGCTGCCACTAACATTGTAATATCAAACATGGGAATATCAACATCAACAGAGCGATGCTACATTTTATCCTGTCACTAAAGTATCTGACATCATATTTATCTCGCACTCAAAACGAAGCAACTATGTCGCGAAATTTGAAAGGTCTGTCACTAAAGTGCACGACGAACTGTATGTTTTTGATGAATTTACAATTCAATAAACATTTTGTTGAATGTGTTAGTTGTTGCTGCCCAAGTTGGCAACAGCTTCCAGTTAAAGTAATTTCAAAATATTCAACATCATATATGCAAATGTACAGTACCCTATAGGTACGTTTGGATGGTTAACAATTTAATTAGCGTAACATGTCATTGGTTCATATATTGCAAACAGTCAACACATGTGAGACCAGGAACCAGGACAAATATGTTATTCACCGGGAGTAACAGTAATGTCCAGCGCATTCTACATGTATACACCTTTTCCACATTGACGTCATTACGTCGGGATTCCCCTATATCAACGCTCAGAGCAAAACTGCTGGCTGGTACCGAAGCCAACACGCCGCTGACCCACATTCAGCTACTTTTGCACTAAAATACACCGCAATCTGAACCGTTCCGTAACGTTTTGCGTATATAAAATACACCCACCATTCGACTTAGATTCATTAAATCAAGTGGACAATAGGGGATATATTAAAATTGCAATCAACTGTATTAAATTTTATAAAACTATAAAAACTAATACAGAAATGTATAGAGAATTGGCGTAGCTTTCCAATGACGTATGACTTCAATAATATTATGAACATAGTTTTTCATATGCACCGACTAAAGTGCACTGTATGTGATTCCCATAGTAAAGTAATACTGTTTGCGCGTCGGCTATCGCGGTTACCAGCCGGAAGTGGTATGCGCGACGCATTTCGGGAAGGTATTTTCGCAAAATACGCTAACGTGGGAAAGGTTAATTGTAATAAAATTCGGAGTCGGTCAGCTGTCCCCGGAGATGTTCGAGGGTGGAGACTGGACCCGAACTCGAGGTATGAGTTCGTGTGTACTCTTCCACAGCATTATGGCTGGACGAGAGTTTGATGGAAAATCTTGTCATCTTTTCACCAATGGGATGTGCTACTGTACACGACTGACCTACAGGCGACGTCATCTGAACGCTATTAACGGACAGAATGTTGCCGACAATTTGACAAATGATTTCCTTCCTCCTGCAGAAGGTATTTTCACTCTTGACAATCACGTTCATCTTTTACCATACGAGCGACACCTTGGCTGTGCCATGTTCGTTGAATCGGGTTAGACTAATATTGAATTGATCTAAGCAATTGTAATTATTGCCAACTTTAACTTATATTAAGTTTTTCTGTACCGTAAGGGAGTATTGAACGTTGTCATAAGTCGCTGTTGGGAACACCTTTCTATCGTCTACCCCGTACAAATCCTTCCACCTGGATCTTTCATTTCCATGGTATAAGTCATTTCGGCTTCCCCGCCCCCTTGCACCTGTCATTTCCTATTATTATTTCTTTCTTTTTGTTCATGACACAGGTGACACACAAATTTTCAAAATAGTCTTCTCTTGGTCTGAAAATGGACATTTTCTATGAGAAAATTTAAATTTTCTTGAATAAATCTGAGAGTTACATACCCTCAGATTTATTCAAGAAAATTTAAATTTTCTCATAGAAAATGTCTATTTGCAGACCAAGAGAAGACTGTTTTGAAAATTTACCACTGGAATGACTGGCTCGGTTATCGAGCCAGTCATTCCAGTGGTACATTTTCAAAAATCATAATCTTTTGATCTGCAAATGGACATTTCTCAAGACCACCGCAGAAGCCGTTTTTGGCTGATAAGGGTGTTAAAGGGTTAATCCAATGAAGTACATTTTCCAGCCTTCAACATTGTTTCTCCCATCTATAATTTACACCCGACCTTTTCCCAGATGTTCATCCGCCAAAAGAGTTGAAGCGGAGTAGCGAGTGTGACGAGGGCCCGGCGCCTTACAACAGGGCTTCCACTAATTTCTAAACTTCCTGGGTAATGGTACTTGGAGTCCAAGCAAGAAACATGGAAGTCTAAAATGGTTCAAATACATGTAATTTGGTTAAAATCATTGTTTTTAGACATGTCTGGGTAAAAAAATCGGAAGTCCAGGACTTTCCTTGGGATGTTTTTGGGGAGTCCAAGCATGAACTTTCGGAGTATAGTACTCCCAGACTTCCACTAGTGGAAGCACTGCCTTACAGTATGAATTGCAATGCAGTAACATCATATTTTTCTGGTAGGAGTCTACAGGTTTCTTAAGCTAGTTACAACGTGTAGCAGAGATCAGACTACAATAATGTTTTAGCGCCAAATCACCGCCTCCATATTAATTAAAGTCTAGTTACAGAATCATTTTCTTATCTATGTCTATCGGCTTCACGACGTATTAAAATAAAATTCCATCATGATCATTGCCCTATGGGCATTATGTACAGATGAATGGAATGAGTTTTTTTACAACCAATTTCAAAACACAAACTAAACGTATTCATTCAAATATACACGCAGTAAGGTGAGCTAGACATAGATCTTTTCCATCAACTAAAAAATAATCACGAAGTTACCAAGCACTCAATAAATATTAGTAAATCAATATAGTATTTAAGTTTCACCGCTTTTTCCAGGATCTCTAGGCCTATCAGTCCATGGCCTACATTTCCAATAATCGAGATTCGAGCTGAAATTTGGGATTCGCAGGGTCTTGGAATCATCAAACAAGGCCAAGTTCCCCCAAAAGCCAAATTAAAGGAGCAAACATATAACTACAGACATGCTTACATGGAGGTTGCATTGTTTGTAATTAAGGATGAAAACGCATCGCGGGGACAGACGTCATCAGTCATATTGCCATGCATGGCCTGCTTGATGCACCATGACAACTACTATGTGCATACACACACTTCAAAATTTGGCTTATGTAATCAAACAAATAGTTCCTGTTTTGGTTAAAACAAAATCAACAAGAGTTTTAGCGAAACTCAACATAAAATTATGCCCGCAGGCATACTTGTTTGTGGAATGGTAAATGTGAACAGTTTGTCTTTGATAAATGACACTTCGTCTATGCCTAAAACATCTGCTGAACAAAAGATTGTGAGTGTAGGTTCAAAACTCTTCGAGATATGGCTCGGACAAGAAAATTTTGATGAATTTTAGCTTTTCAGGGGAGATAACTCACACAAATATGGTCAGACTTTTCCCGATACAAAATCACCGAGCTTCGTCTATTCCTAACACATCTGCTGACAAAAACATGGTAAGTGTAGGTTCAAAACTCTTCGAGATCTGCATTGGACAAGAAAATTTTGAAAAATTTGAGCTTTTCAGGGGATATAACTCGGGCAAATATGGTCAGATTTTGGCGAAACAAAATCATTTCCCTTCGTCTCTCCCTAACACATCTGGTGAAAAATAAATTGTGAGTGTCGGTTAAAAAATCATCGAGATCTGCTCCGGACAACAAATTAGACAGACGGATGCATGGACGGATGGATGCATACATGGATGGATGTAAAGTGACATCACATAATACAACCACGCTTACGCGTGCATATAAAAAGTGCAGACTGAAAATTAGGTTACGTGAAAATCAGTACTTTGTTTGCATCATAAACTATAACAAGGCATATAACAAACCTAGAATAGCATCTTGCACAGTTAGCGAGCCAGTCATTCCAGTGGTAAATTTTCAAACATAGTCTCATCTTGGCCTGCAAATGGCCATTTTTCAAGACGACTGCAGAAGCTGCATTTGGTAGGTATGTATGTTAACCCTTTTAGCCCTCCAGTTTGTTCAAGAAAATTTAAATTTTCTTACAGAAAATGTCCATTTGCAGACCAAAAGAAGACTATTTTTGAAAATTTAACACTGGAATGACAGGCTCGGTTATCGAGCCAGTCATTCTAGTGATGAATTTTCAAACATAGTCTTCTCTTGGTCTGCAAATGGACATTTTTCAAGCGCACTGCAGAAGCCGTTTTTGGCTGATATGATGGTTAATGGGTTAACTTTCTGAATTTCTACAGATTACATTTTCAATGGACTTTAACTCTGGATATGCTGAATATTTGGACAACAATTTGAGTTCCAGAGTTATTGCCCATTGAAATTATTGTCTGGTGGCTAGCCGCAGCCTGCCAGTTAATTTGTGTAAGACTTTAGATATTTGATGACCACAGGGAGCGAAACTATCCACGATAACTTTATTACCCTATATAGGTTGATGTGTCTTGGATAAAGGGCTCATGAATAAGAATTAATAATACTATCCTCTCCTGAATATTGTCCTGATGGTCTATTAACCGTTTCACTGACAAATCCCTGGATACATAGATTCTTTGTGATATAAAACTTATTCTGTTGAATATTTTGAAATTAATTTAACTGGAAGCTGGTGCTGCCTCAAGTAGCAACGGCATCCAGTCAAATTAAATTCAAAATATTCAAAAAATTTCTTGTATGGTTGCCTTCAAAATGAGAAATGGGGAATTCATCGGTAAAAGGGTTAAGCACAACGCAGGTTATAACCAGTATAATGGGTAGCCATCAGCCAATGATTCCTCTTGAGAAACATCCATATTTGCATAAATAGTGAGAAAAACAATATGTTAGAAAGAAAATTACAATTGTCAGGACTGGAATTAAATTGTAACTCAGGAAAGTCATGAAGAATATTCTTCTTTTGGTCTGAAGATGGATATTCTGATATGGGAAAATTAATACTTGCCTATGGCAGCAACAGCGACCAGTCAAATTAGTTTCAAAATATTTGACAGAATGTTTATTAAATAGTAAAGATATACAATTCGTACAAAGTGTCGGACTATTAAGCGCTTAAGATGGACTAAATCGAGTCATTCATGTTACATAATTGATTATGACGTCATCCTATGCATGGATCTGGGCCTTAGATTATCCCTTAGCTATGACTTTACAAATCATGCCCAAATGAAATTCGCCCGTATTAGTGAGCCCAAATTAAAATCCTACTGATCGCTATGAACACTACCATATTTCGCCTAATTGAAGCCTATGCTCTAATAGAAGCCCACCCCCTAACTTTGACATATGAGCTCCAACCATTTCTTCGCAGTTTCAAAATGGCAAAACTCTGTATTAGAAGCCCACCCCCTAACTCAGCAGTTCGTATAGGAAAAAAGAGCAAATTTGTAAGAATAGCGTGTGTAATAATAACAATTGTGTCACAGGGTGTGTCTACTCTACACCGATCTCTGCACTGATATATACATTTCCGGCCACTCTAGAAGTCAATACAGGCCTCGGATTTGTAAATCTTGACCACCTATTAGATTAATACTATAATAGTAGGCCACGTATGTTCAAGATATAATAAAGTTTATTCCACACTTTTGTAGTCAAAATGCGGGTAAAACAGTCTTGGCAAGATTAAATACCTTCTTTATAAATATATTTTAAGACCAAATTTATGTACCAAACAAGCAGTATTGCACATCAATTCTGTAACGCCGATCAACATTAAATGATCCAAAATGAATTATTACGAATGACAATATAGCCGGCTTCTTATGCTGGTGAGCCAGCGACTCTTTTGCGATTGGAGGCGGCGTGTTCTCGCGAGATATTATACGCTAATGGGAGTTTATCAAACGGGTACCTATTATTCAGATCAGTATGCTACTCAGTTTCCATAACGCAATGATAATATATAGAAATTTCCGAGTCCCCAATTCCAGAATATTTATATCTGAGTACTCGCTCTAAAATAAACTCATCAATTGGTGCAGATCACGTGATTTGTATTTTTTCACGACGCCATTTTATATCAAATTGTGTATTAATTTTGATGTAATAAACGAACTTTATTAAAGGATACGCAATATTTAGGCGCTCAAATCAAATAATTTCACTTCCCCGGTGATGAATTGAGGTATACATTAAACATAGGTGTAAGGCGGTGGGAATTTTTACGGGAGAAAATGCGTTGAATTTCCGTGGTATCAGTTTTAGAACTTTTTTGGGAAAACTCTCTAATATAAGCCCACCCCTTTTCTCAGAGATGTTGGTTTGGAAATTGAACACCTCTTGTCCTAACAAAGGCCTAGGCTTCAATTAAGTGAAATACGGTAATTAACTGAAGTCAATTAAATACTGAGGTGGATTCTGTGGCATTTTATGGCCATTAATCTTACGGTGCTGTTAAAAGTAAAATGGCCCAAAATCAATCTCTCATATTTCAAAACTCTGTAGTTTCTAGGATCATTGATGGATCCCGGGTAAGATAGGTCACGTCAGGTCAAATAAGGTAAATCTAAAGCCATGTGGATAAACTGGAAAGGTCCATTGCAAGTCACAACACGACTTCAATCACACAATTTTCATGAACTCAAACTATCATAATATTATACAGGTGATAAAAATCAATTTACCTGTAATTATACTGGGTTTTCATATCTTATTAAAAAAACGTCCTTCAGAAATAGTAGGGGCAGTGGTTTTCCGCGACAATGGAAAATAAACAGAATTCACAGAATTTTTCAAACGGAAATCAATGGAAAATCACATTTTTCTGCAAAACATTTGTAGATTGAAACGGAAACATGATATTAAAGCCTACTTAATGGTTTTAAAGGCATATTTACTCCAGAATGCGAGATGTTCTCGCGTAAAATTGTAAATTTATCTGTTTTACTGATTTATTAAGTGTACGTGCAGATTAGATGATGTCAGTTTGTGAAACAAAAATGAAACGGAATTAGCAATTTTTTGTGAAACCGAAAATGGCAGATGTTGAAACAGAAATGCACAGTTCCTAAAATAGTGTGAATATAAATCGTGACACGCAGGCTCGGGCGGTTATTGCGTTGAGTGATCATGATTAATTATTTACGCGTAATCATGATTAGTCGATTAATCAGCCTGGGTACAAATTACTCAGACATAACAACAAAGGCATATCAATGACAAACGATACAATGGTGTTTAGAAATTTCCATTTACAGGCCAAGCGTGAAGAGGAGACTATTATATTGTTTGAAAATGTATCACTGGAATGCCTGGCTCGATGCTCGAGCCAGTCATTCCAGTGATACATTTTCAAATATAGTCTTTCCTTGGCCTGCAAATGGACACACATTCGTTGAACAAAATGTTGATTTTCGTGATCGATTGCATAAAAGAGTAATTAAAAAGATTATTCAATTATTTAACTTTTAATTATATAATTTTACGATTTAAAAAAATAATAGCGATTTTCGTATAAATCACGTACACGCACACGCCTAGTGCCATGCGTGGGAAGAGTTCGGATCTTGAGTGGCGAGATTTTAATTGTCTTTTTACAGTTTCTAAATATGAGTGTGAATGCAGGAATGGCAATATTACAATTTTACAACATATATAACAAAAATGTTCCATTTTCTATATTTTTAAAGGCCTGAAAAAAGGTTTCTTGAATTTCATATATATATATCTTTTCTGTGTATGAAAATTCCCCCCTTCCCCCCCCCCCAAGGCAGAAGGTAAGTTATGAGCGTGCTTTAGTTCAAATGCATTCCTAGATGCTAAATTACAATGTCTGACGACAATGTTCGAGGGGTGCCAAGCCATCCTAATATGGCTTCTGCAGTGGTCTTGAGGAATGTCTATTTGCAAGCCAAGAGAAACCTTTTTTTCTAAATTTACCACTGGAATGATTGGCTCGATAACCGAGAATTATTCCAGTGAGAATTTTTTTAAACAAGAGGTCCAAGGGTCTTAATGCTCACCTGGGCCATTAGCCTTTGAATCATTAGGATTTAAACAGACATAAATCTGATTCAGCAGCAACAAAACATAAAATACAAAATTGAAATTTGGTATGAAGGATATTTAGTAGGAAATTAATGATCGATGCTAACCAGGCAATCAGATCGAATCTTAGGTTCCATCCTGCCAATAAAGAAATTCAACAGGGCCTCGAAAACCAAAATTTGTATTGTACCATAACAGCTCTCTTTTATCACAGACCAAATTATCTTTAACAAACTTTAATCACCCTTAGTTATCGATGAAATTAAATGTCATGCGTTTCAGCCTGATCCTTACAGCAGTTCCGGAGATGTCCATTTCGAGAACAAGATGGCCACTAGAAAAATGGACCAATCCAAATTCTTAATGAATGTTCTGGAGCAAATGACCACATGGTTCATTCACCCAAAATTCATTGAAATCCACCAGGTTTTTCTGAGAACTCATTTAACCCTTCAAATCTTTAATTTGTTCAAGAAAATTTCAATTTTTTCAAAGAAAATGTCAATTTGCATATCAAGAGAAGACTATTTTTGAAAGTTTAGCACTGGAATGACTGGCTTGGTTATCAAGCCAGTCATTCCGGTGGTAAACTTTTAAAAAATAGTCTCATGGTCTGCAAATGGACGTTTTTCAAGACCACTGCAGAAGCCATTTTTTGCTGATATGAGTGTTAAATGGTTAAAACTGATTCTATTCACTTCCTATAGGATTTCTCAAAATTATGAAAATTAATCTAAGATGGTCACTGGAAAAGTCAAACGGTAAATTTTTCACGAAAAATCTATGATTTTCACTCAAAAAATTGACCAATTTTAAATCCTTCCAGACAAATTCAACTGAAATCCACCAAGTGGCTAATGAGAAGATACATTTTTACATTTATGAGTAGACCTTTCATAAAATCTAGGATTTTCACCCCAAGATTGACCAATCAAAATTCTCAATAGGAGTTCTGGAGCCTATCATCATAAAATCCTTCCTGGCAAATTTGGCCGAAATCCATAAAGCGGTTAAGGAGGAGATCTACACATTTAAAACAATTTCTGGTAAATTTCTCATAAAATCTAGGATCTTCAGCCAAAAAATTGACGAATCAGAATTCTTAATAGGATTTCTGGAGCCTAACACAACAAGGCCCTTCTAGGCAAATTTAGTTGAAATCCATCAAATGGTTAAGGAGGATATGTGTTTTGACAATTTCCGGTAGATTTTCACCAAAAAAAACAACCAGTCAAAATTCTGAATAAAAGTTCTGGAGCCTACAGCCAAGGTGAGCTAAAAACGGTCTCCTTTTGACCCGCAAATGGACACAATCAAAGATTTGCATTTTATTCAACAGTAGGTTTAACCAGTAAACAATTTAAATTAACTTTTAAAATCTTACTTCTGAGTCAACTTCATCCACTGGGTCCATCAAATGGTCATTCGTGTCATCATTCATATTGCACTTCTTGTATCCGTCTCCGCCGTGCTTCTTTCCCGTCAATTGGGAATTTCTATGTGTCACGACAGTTATGAATCCATGCAATTTGCGCAACATATAGACGCTCGCAGTTCACCAGTTACTGATAGTATAAGCACTAAAACCAAAGCCTCCACCTATTCATATTAATTAATTGACAAGCATCAGATAGAGATATTGACTACGATGCGGCACTCTTACTAACTGTCTGTCTACTTCAAGGCACCAGAGAATAATTTCAATGGGCAATAAATAACTCTGAACCTGCTGACTATTTTGAAAACAATTTGACTGAAAGTTGTTGGTGGCTTAGCCACCAACAACTTTCAGTCAAATTGTTTTCAAAATATTCAACATATCCTGAGTAAAACACCATAGAAAATGTCCTTTGCAGAAATTCAGCTCATACACAACCAGTAATTTGGGTAATTTCACATTATTATACAAAATAATCCATATAAGACCAATCGTTATCCCGGGATAAGTTTGACTGGCATTGCAGCTCTTGCAGCCCTTGATCTGTTACCTATAATCAGGATGGTTGACACGCGATTCTAACATTTACTTAACACATTTCATGCTACACCGTCTGATATTTATTATATTAGAATATAGTTAAATTAATTCTGATTATTTTGAAAATATTTTGTCTGAAAGTTGTTGCAACTTGCTGCAATAGACATGAAATACTTTCAGTTAATTCGTTATCAAAATATCCCTTCAGATTCCATTCTTTAGCTACGAAGACCAAAATTACAGGAATTCTGTATAAAACCCAATGAATTATGATATGATAGAAATTGGTAAACATCAGCCACCCACACCCATCCCAACATGGCCACACCCACCCCAACACATCAGTGATGAAGATTAGCAGGGGCCCAGTAGACCACGGCTACTAGTTTTTAGGCTGGGCTACTGAAATTTCTAACTCACGAGTCCAGCTGGCAAGCTAAATTTTTCCCATCATATTTTAAGATTGTGAACAGAAAATCACTCTGTATTTGACGACTCTATTACGGGTTAATCCACTTTCATTAACCCTTTCAATCCCTAATAAGTGAATTTTTTACGATGCATAGCGTATTCTGTTGAATATTTTGAAATTAATATGACTGGAAGCCATTGCATATTAATATATTCATAATCTCAGTTATATTCAACATATGTTCTGTTTGTTTGCCATGAAATTGAGATACATATAGTTTATGGGTGAAAGGATTAAGCTTGAAAGATACATATTTAACATATTCTACTTTAGCAAATTTTAAATTATTATATCCTGTGTTTCTAAACGTGGGATCTTTGTGTGCCGATGTATCATAATTATAAAGATTGGGTCCTTGAAAGATTTACTGGGCCCCCCGTAAGTTTATATTTTAGGGGCCTAGGTGGCTACGTGGTTAAAAAGCTAAAGCATTACCACTGTAACACATGGGCACCCCTACCCTTGCATATCCACACCTCAACTATATTTATACAGAATCTCGCTGTATGATATCAGTATAGCATTTGACTACATAATTCCATGCAAACAATCGCGCTTAAGGTATACAATGAATTAATGTCGTGAGAAAACCATTTACATATTTATACACATATATTCCACACAGTCCCGCGGCCGCTACTTCATTGATGCATTCATGCAACACCATCATCACGAGAATATAACATTCTCCCACATGTAAAATATAATGATATTAAATACTGATTAATAATAATAATAACTTAGGGATTATTAATTAACAAATGTAATTAACCCTTTAACCCTTCAGTTTGTTTAAAAAAAATTTAATTTTCTCATAGAAAATGTCTATTTGCAGATCAAGAGAAGACTATTTTTGAAAATTTACCACTGGAATCACTGGCTCGGTTATCGAGCCAGTCATTCCAGTGGTAAATTTTCAAAAATAGTCTTCTCTTGGTCTGCAAATGGCCATTTCTCAAGACCACTGCAGAAGCCATTTTTAGCTGATATGAGCGTTAAGGGTTAATATATATATATATATATCTGTAATTATTATTTTTATTATTATGATTATTATTATTATTATTATTATTATTATTATTATTATTATCATTATTATTATTATTACCACATGTATTATTATATCATTATTTTTGTTTTAAATTATAATTATTTATTATCTTAAAATTAAATTCATAATTTAAAAAATTATCGTCATTTTTGATTTAATCACGTAATCATGTATGCCTCGTGGTATGACATAAAATTTTCCGCTGACTTGGATCATTTAAATAATAAATCAAAAAAATACAGCACAACTCAGAAACGTCTTACTGGGTTTCTAAAACAAAATAACACGTAATGTTGAATATTTTGGATAAAGACAGCAATGGCTTTCAATCAAATTACGTCCAACACATTCGAACAGTACATTTCTTACGCAGTTTTCTAAATTATACCAACTAACATGTTTCTGTGTGTTTTTTTAAAAACATTTAAAATTATTTATAACCTGTACTGGTAAAGTCAGAGAACGACAAAGACCATGACAGAAAATCTAGCACTCTATTTAAGCCACCCGTTCCAATGCCGCTCTGTCGTCATCTTGTACACATGAAAGCTACGAAATATTGATGCAAAAATTTATTTAACCCTTTCAAGGCTAAAGCAGCAAAAATCAACCTCTGTGCACCGTGGTCTTAAGGAATGTCCATTTGCTGGCCAAAAGAAGAGTATTTATGAAAATTTCCCATTGGAATGACTGGTTATCGTGCCAGTCATTCCAGCGTTAATTTTTCAAAAATAACATTCTCTTGGCCTGCAAATGGACATTGAATAAGCGTAAATTTTGTGATATATATTTCTGATTATTTTGGGTGACATTATGAGGTTATTTACTGTATAATTAATATTTGCGGATCCTGGAGATTTTTAACGTGGATATGGTCGAGGGTGTTCCTGGAAGGTCTTCTATCCGTTTAGTCAATGTGTTTAACCCTATAAACCCCAAATTTGTTCAAGAAAATTTCAATTTTCTTATAGAAAATGTCCATTTGCAGACAAAGAGAAGACTATTTTTGTAAATTTAACACTGGAATGACTGAGCCAATCATTCCAGCGGTAAATTTGCAAAAATGGTCTTCCTTTGGTCTGGAAATGGACATTTCTCCAGATCACTGCAGAAACCATTTTTGGTTGATATGAGTATTAACAGGTTAATGTCTGCTATTAAACTAACTCCAAATAGAATATTTCTAACTCCAAATAGAATACATGTATACTTCTATTTTGATGCCATTTTCTCCTTTCTGACTGGCCAAAGTGAAAGAGCATATTTAATTTGCATGAAATACCATATTATACACGCATAATAAGATATGATGATGGAGATTTGTGCCCGATGTAGCTGCCTGGCCTATTGCACCATTTAGCAGTTGAGTCACTCTACGAAAAGGGGGGAGGCGGGGGGAGCCAGTGGGCCTAATTTCAATTTTCTTCTTACTTTTAGCCGCAACATAATATTTATCGAGAGAAAATGTGTTTAAATTTATGTGAACTATACGGATATATATAGATAAAAAAAATGATGATAACTGATACAAGGAGATAATTGATTTTTTTTACATATTGTTGCACAAATTGTACATTAGGGACTCCCATAAATGTCAAATTTAAGTGGTTGTTGTTTTGTGTCAAGCTTTACATGATTTACAAGATATATATTGAAACAAAGCTGCTGTCACACACATACGACATGTTCAATGGCTTTTATTCCACACCATCACTTCCATCTTTATACAAAATGATCATATAAAAACTTTGCTTAAAAACTGTGAATTTTCTCATAGAAATTGTCTATTTTTAGATGAAGAGATTGTCTTTGGGACATTTATCACTGGAATGACTGGTTTGGTTATTGAACTAGTCATTCCAGTGGTAAATTTTCAATAATCCTCTTCTCTTGGTCTGCAAATGGACATTTCTCAAGATCGAGTTCAGCAGCTGTTTTTGGCCAGATTGAGCATAAATGGGTAAAATTCTTGAAAATGTCCCAATTTCTCTGAGCTGGGTCATCTGCTCGCAGTATATGATGCCTCCAGAGAACCCCTTCATCTAGCCACAACCCTTTCCACCCTTAAATCCCTGCCTGATATGTCAATTGTTGTCAATACATGTACCAATTGATATCTATATAGATCTATAGACTGCTGTGTAATATTTTCAATTTTGAAATCAATCTGAATGAAAACAAGACCAATCAGAGATTGGAGACCCTCGCCCTCCCATTTTTGTCACACTATAAACAATATTTTTCAGATTTTAAATATTTTTCTGAATATTTTCCAGATTTTCTTGGATTATGTCCAAAGTTGTGCATGGTCACTCACTTTTCCGTGCTAAAATTTAAGCCAAATCTGACCAGAAGTTTCCAAGATCCTCAGATTCAGAGTTGGACGCAATCTGGATCCAGACTCCAGGGGTAGACATAAGAATTTAGCTCTACATGCACGCGCCCAGACTGCATCTAACATTTGGATTTTGCCTGCACAGCAAGACATCTCCATGCACATAAATTAACCCGTTCACCAATGAATGGCAGCAACGTCTTCCAGTCAAATTAATTTCAAAATATTAAACAGAATAAGTTTTATAACGTAAAGAATTCCCTTTTTTCAGGGATTTGTCGGTGAGAGGGTTAACATTATAGCTTATCAGCTTGAAATGTGCATGCACCCTGTGCATAGGGCTGCGCGGTTTGGCTTACAGCCGTATCGGTTTCGATATGACTTTTCATATCGGTTTTAACCGAATATCGGTTTTATGGACATGAAACCAAAAATTTAAATGATCAAAATTAGCACGAAAACAGAACGTATTTTCACGCCCTGATACATTCGTAACGTTTTACGTCTTTAAAGCTTAATATACCTTATAATATCCATCATCGCGGGAGTGAAATTATTAATTAGACCGCCTAAATATTACGCATAGTTAAATAAACATCGTTTATTTTGTCAAAATTAATCATAAATCGGCAAAACGGGTTGCGAAAAGACGTAAATCACGCGATTGTAATTAATTATGATGTAATTATCTCCCTTTCTTCTTTCATTTCCAATTCGGCCCGAGGACGAAATCATGCCTTGAAGAAAATATTAACTGTAATATTGCGAACGCGAATTTCATAAGTTAATATGATATTGTGTATAGAAGATAACGTTTTAAAATCGGTTTGAGTAATAATTTTATTTAAAATTATGTCCTAATCAGCAAAATGTATTCAGCATTATATTTATTGGCGAGATTTTTATGCATTCGGGCGATTTAGTGTTGGGACGACTTTGCATTACGTTAATTAGTCGGTGACGTAAATAAAATGGATGCCGTTGTTTAGAAATGTTTTCCCCGATACAAATTTTAATGACAAATTCCCACATTAGTATTGTGTTTTATATTGCAAATTTATCTGAGACTACCAGAGAAAAGACGAGTGGATATTTATTTACATAATTCGCTGATTGATTTCTCTCGGCATACAGCGAGTTACATGGAGTTACACAATATGCGCAATTGGGGCCACGTTCAATTATTAGTTGCCCCGAACATATCTTAATGGAAAGTATGCCCATTATTTTCATTACGATTTTCATGCTCGTTAGTATCTTTTATTTTTAACAATCCTGATACGAAAAACCGAAAATATGTTCATATTCGGTTTTTCGATATTTATTTTTTATAATCGGTTATGAAACCGTCAGTGCAGGATATCGGTTTTAAATATGGTATCGGTATATCGCGCAGCACTACCTGTGCACCCAGTATTACAAATTTAACTACACCAGCCACCTTTTACCTGCATTGTGGGTCAAGTTCGACTCGCTAACCATAGTCAGTTTCATGGTTTACTGATCATGCGCAGTTGCTATGCCCAGTCGAACTTGATCGTAGTCGACTATAGTTCGTTGGTACCCAGTTCACTATTGAATTACTATTGCAGAAAATTTGGAGCCGGGTACCAGTCTCCATTAACCCTTTCTGTCGTCTGTTTTAATGAGCTACGAAAATGGGTTATTTTTGTCCGCTAAGATGTCAAAAGGTTTCCATATGCCATAAAGTGGGAAGGAATATGGGCTTGGGAACATTGACATACAATGGAAAGGCATAATTTCATCAAACCTAAGTTATTTAGCGAAATATTTACACTTTTATATGCATTTATTTGTGGCAAGCGATCGGTGTCCGCCATTTTGAAATTTACGCAAATATCGCACTAACCATCCGAACTGAGGTCGGGTGCTCGGTTGACCATAGTTGACTAGCTAGTTAACTATTTGAAGTTCAACTTAGCTATAGCTAACTATGGTTAGGAGTCGAACTTGACCCTGCATGTTATAGGGCCTTATTTCGACCTCTGGGTTCGCTTATCCAGATCATGGCCCCAAAGTCTGGAAATTCTCATGCACCACAAGTTCACTCGATTTGTTAAAATTTGGGGAGGGGGGATCTTGGATTTCCTCTTATCGTCAATTTCTATAGATTTTTTCCCCGATAGTTTGAATGCGATCTCATAAATGGTAACAGAGTTATCATCCGGAAAAGAATTTTCAAGATGGCCGCCTGTGGCTATCTTGGATTGTGGATCATTGTCAATTTGGAAGTTTCTTCCACAGACCTAGTCCAATCACCCTATGAAGTTTCAATGCGATCCGATAAACAGTAACACAGTTATTGTCCGGAAACCACTCTGCTCTTGATTAGTTATGGCGACCGTTCCACAGGATGTCTGCTCCATGAAAGGGTTAATCTGTATCTCTTAGCGTGCAAAGGTGTTTCATTCATTTATTGGTGTACAATAACTTTAAGTCATAAACAGAAACAGGATATATTGTCCAAAGGCAGGCAACCATTTACTAAAGGCAATGCGAACCGTAATAAACAATAACCGACGTACTCACCGCATATAAGCAAATAAAACCACACAATTACGGAAATCAATATGCCAATTCGATACTTGTCACCGGTTTTCGTAAATATTTTGTTATCAGTTACAAAGTTTCCGTGCAGAAATCCCACGCGTCATTTCCTTTTGTCTAATTTGAAACAATTTCCTATACCACAAATATATAATTTACTGGATATGTTATGCGTTTAGAAAACTTCCATCAAACAACAAGAAACCGAAAGTTTATAACTTCCGGTGATTGACAACTGTCAATATCTCTGTGAACTATACATCTACGCATCATCATCATCATCATCATTTTACAAGGCATAAACCATTGGCTTGTTATTGCCTCGGTGTTTTTTATTATCGTATGGCTAGCTCAGTTCAATTCAAAAGATTGTTCTTTGAAATAGATCTATCTAGTTTGTATTTGAATGATTAATTGACCATTGTCGCTCAATTAAGTCTCCTCAAAACCGTCAGTATATCAGTGACATTAGATTTAAAACTTTAGCTGTGTTTTGGGAAATGCTATGATGCAGATGGGTGTTACCCGCGCCGGCTGCGGTGTGCCGCCTACACTCGTGGTCACACCCCGCTGCGCCCAGCATTTGTTTGCATGTTCACTTGTGGAGGCCGTGGTTCGTCTAATTGCTGTTGTTTTCATTCTCCGTGCTCATCGCCATCCGAGTTCCCTCCTCTATGCAAGTGTCTCTTCATGCAACCACAAAGTGCGGACGTGGGAGCAGAGATTATCTACCGGTGATTGGAATTAGTGTATCACAATCCTTGGCATTTATTGATTCGTGAGTATAAATCAGGACCCCCTCTTGACGGCCGGGTTACTATTCAGTGAGAGTTTATATTCGGCAATTTGTAGTTCGCTAATGTTTATGTTTGTGTTTTAGGTAGTACTTCTGTAATTAGTATGATGGCAGGATGAGTCTCTTGTACCAGCGTTTCCAGTTCAGCTTTTTTGTTGATCAGACTATCCGTATTTGTTATTTCTTTAGAGTTTGTTTTATTAATCCGTTGGCTGTATTTTGGTATAGATAATTGTTTTTGGATATGGCTAGATTTGGAGGGTAGTTGAGTATTCAAATTTGTTGTGTTGTTTATGCGTATGCTTGATCATTTGTTGGTGTGACTATTGGAGGCTTGTGTAATAAGTTGAAGCGGTTGGATAGCTGTATTGGTGTTGATACCGTTTTGGAGCTGTTTGTTGCCGGTTCTAACTCCTCCGTGGTGGTGTCTGAGGGTAGTAAAAAATCCTCTGTGTCCCTGGTGATATCCATTAATGAATGCAGATAATTTTTAATGTTGTTGGATAATAAGCAGATCCCATGGTTTGGATTGACGTTGTCCCGGAACAGTTCCTCATACGCTTCTCCTTCTGGGCTGCTAAACAGTTGTGTATTATCAATGAAGTTGACTTTGAGCCAGTTGGTGAGGGATCAGAGCATTCCATTAAAAACTTCTGTTAGATTGTTATGATATCTGCTGGTGGGACATGGCAAAAGTAACGAAATGAAGATTTCTGAGCTAGCCGAGATGGATTTGATCATTTGAATAAGCTCGCCATAATCTGTAATCATGCCTTCTAGTTTATGCCTTCCAATCTCGTTTGTGCCAACATGGACCACTACTGCATCATATTAGTCAGCTGTTAGCAATGTCTCTAGTCTGTCATGGATTTTATTTATCCTAGCTCCACTGAAAGAACGAACCATGATACTGATGTTGTCTGTTGACATGTAGTGTCCGCTAAGCTTTCTGAGGGTGGAACTACCAATTAGTAAGGTCTTTTTTGTGTGGCAAGTCGCTTGTTGTCTACTGCTATCATGGTACTGTCTTGCTGGTGGGTTATTAGTAGTTCTATTTGGTGATATTCTTTCTGGATATTTTAAGATTTGGGCACTGGATGTGTCACTTAGATTACTTTTAGTGTAATGACTGCTTGGTGTCAATTTCTTTTGATGGCAGGAACCGGTCATTTTCTGCGTGGACTGCAGCTCCTGCACTTGCGATTGCAGCACCTCATTACTCTCCTTGATGTTTTTTTTATGTCTCTGAGGATTTGAGTCAGGATCGCAGTGTTATGGTTTGTTGTGTCCATTCCAATCTCTCTAGCCTACATCATTATCGTCTCATTTGTCTTGATGTTGGCATTGCCAGTATCCTTCATTGTTTCCTTGGCTGGGGTGCTGCTCATGTTGCTGATGCTGTCATCCAGAGTTTCATCTAGAGTTTCTGCAGTTGATACAGTTGTATGGATACTATTGTTACATGAATTGCTGCTGGGGACGTAATTTTTGGCTTCAATTTCAGTACTGATAGGTCTAGAGTGTGAATTGTCGTGCAGAGTTCAGCTGCATCTCGTCCATCTTCATATTCCCACAAATCAGCGACGCCATCCAGCGATTAATAAACAAGGGTAAACAGAGATGCATGGCAGCTCCGTTTTAACAGTTTTTAACATTTTGTGGTAGCATGAAAATACACTAGTGTAGAGAAGGAGTTTCGGATAGTGATATACGCAGAAAATGAAAACAACAGCAATAATACCAACTACAGCCTCTTGACCTTGATCTTGATTAGTTATGTCGAAACATCCAAAGGACATTATTTTCGCCGCACGTTCGTCAAGTAGCTGGTTTAGACATGTTTTTGCCTCTAATTAATTCGGTAAATTTATCTGTAGGATTTGCAGAGTTTTCTGAACGGCTTAGAAGATCCCGTGATAGTTGGTTCCAATCCCTAATCATACTGGGAATAAAGCTTAATTTAAAGACGTCAGTTCTTGCGTAAATTTGGTTGAAGTGGCTGTTGTGCATGTTTTTGGTTTTCCAAATTGGAGTCTGTAGACTGTCTAATGATATCTTTGCTTGTTGCTGTAGACCTTTGTAGAACAAGATAAGTTTTTTTTTGTTTCCTTCTGTCTGACAATGGTGGGAGTTTTAGGGTTTATATTATATTTGTCATACTCCCTGGTTTGTAGCAATAGTTTGAGGTGATAAATCTAGCTGCACGTTTTTGCACATTTTCTAGTTTGTCCTGAAGAGTTATCTGATGAGGGTCCCAAACTGTACTTGCATACTCCAGAACTGGTATAATCAGTCCCATGTATGCTTGAAGTCTGATTTCTTGGGAACAGAATGATAAATTTCTCCACAATAGTCCTAAGGTTCTGTATGATTTGCTGCAGATCTCAGTGATCCTCCACAAGTCAACATGTAACCAAATGCTAGGCGCAGCAGTGTGTAATCATGCATGTAGGCAGCACACCGCAGCTGATGCAGGGAACACCCATCTGCACCACAGAATTTCTACAAATCAGTGTTTACCCTTGCCACTCCGCTGTCATAAATTAAAAGATGATCTAGTGTTCATCTTTCAGCAAATTTGGTGGAGGATGTTGCTGTCGAGCATAACGATTATCAACCAAATTGTTGAAAAGTACGTGTATACCGGTTTCTTTGTTATTTACACTGCAAAAGATAGAATATTGGCAGCGGAGTGGTAATGGTTAAACTATTAAATATAATGGTTTTGAGGAGACTTAATTAATCAACAACAGTCAAATCATTCAGAAACTAGATATCCACTTCGAAGAAAGAACTTCTGGACTGAGCAAGTCATACTACAACTAAAACACTGATGCAATAACAAGTCAATGGCTTAATGCCTCGTAAAACGACGATGATGATGATGATGATGATGATGATGATGATGCCTTAAAAATATCAGACACAAACCAGGAGCATAACATAAAGGCATTATGCCTGCGTTCTGACATCTACTTAACTTAACTTAATGTGACTAAATGCAAAGTTATGCACCTAGGCAGATCCAATGTACAGGAAATTGACCAACCAGTTCTACTGGAAGAGACTAAGAGACTGATTGTGAGGAGGACCTAGGAGTCTACGTAGACAATCCTCTAAAGTTCAATCATCATGCAGAAAAGGCAGCCAATAAGGCCAACAAATTAGTTGGCATGATCAGACGATCATTCAACTGCATCGATCCTGGTACATTTGTCCTGTTGTACAAGAGTCTAGTCCGACCACCCTTAGAATATGGCAATGTCATCTGGTCTCACTTCTACAAAACAGACATCCAACTACCGGAAAATGTTCAAGGTTGAGCCACAAGATCTGTTTCATGACTCAAATAAATGCCATACCAAGAGCGCCTCAAATCACTCAAAATGCAGAGCGTAGTGTACAGATGTTTACGGGTTGACCTAATAGAAGTATACATATATCTACATGATGTGTACAACATAGACCATGAAGCCATTCCATCACTCGACAAAGGTGACATGACAAGAGTACATAGCTTCAAAGTGCAGAAACAACATTCCAATACAGACACCAGGAAGGAGTTTTTTCAGTATTAGTCGAGTGACTAACCACTGGAACAGTCTACCAGAAACAGTAGTGATGGCGCCGTCCAATAACTCATTCAAAGCAAGGTTAGATGGACATTACATCAAGGCCACATACACGATTGATTCCCCGATCATGTCCATCTGCGTCCACATACCAGTTCAACAGATGCAAGATCCAGTCACTATCGAAGATAGTGAAGACCTGCTACAGGCTGCGTAGCCACACAAGCAGAAGAGGACTATGTAACTCTGCAACTGTGAAGCTATACAAGCAACATTTTACGGAATTAACTCGTAGAGGTGATCAATTTCAATATTAGATAACTTCTCAGTTGCTTCGTGTAAACAAATGAATTACATGTAAATAGTCCTTCGTAAATGTTGTTCTCGTGCCTTGCGCTTTGTAAGCTATGCCTCTTCTTGCTCACATGTAATCTATGAGGCATTTTAAATGTGTTTCCATGAGGCTAGACTTAAGATTCATCAGTGCGTGTGATGTTGTTCCAGCTTCACGTGTATCTATGTAAAACCAAACGTGTACAGTGCTACTATCATCATCATAAGTGTGCTGTAATTGGCTACCGATTCGGTATGGGATTCATCACATGGAAATTGACTCATCATCCTACTGGACATAAACACATTAATTTATTGGTTCAATCGATGTCTCATAAGACAGTTGTCTCCCTTACACAACAATTTAAATGAAAACCTGTGAAATCTGCCAGATTTGATGCATAATAGAGGAATCTAGTTTCTCAGTCAATAATATAATGTCATAATTAAATGCGTGACATGTAGAGTGGCATCATAATCAATCACGTCATGAATGCCGTGATTGTGTCTGCCATAAACGCTTAATAGTTTGTCAAGCTGTATGGATTGTATGTCTTTACTATTTAATAAGCTTGTTATTGGATATTTTCAAACTAATTTGACTGGGCGCTGTTGCTGCCATAGTCAAATTTGTTTCAAAATATTCAAGGTCTTACCTGTATAGTTTTCTGGAAATTGAGATTCAGAGAGTGCAGGAATCGATGGATCTCAACCGGTGGGTGGAGCTTAGCTAGAGATGGGCCAACCATGGCTAAAACGTGATTCCTCCATTACACTAGCATAGACTAGACTATACTGTCCATAGAACAACGTGCACATATAGTAATTACACTAGCATAGACTAGACTATACTGGCCATAGAACAACGTGCACATACAGTAATTACACTAGCATAGACTAGACTAAACTGGCCATAGAACAACGTGCACATACATTAATTACACTA
The DNA here is from genome assembly GCA_034401795.1 of Chaetoderma sp. LZ-2023a. NCBI lineage: Eukaryota > Metazoa > Mollusca > Caudofoveata > Chaetodermatida > Chaetodermatidae > Chaetoderma > Chaetoderma sp. LZ-2023a. The sequence continues at coordinate 20,394,682 of CM067359.1, read as the reverse complement.
GCATAGACTAGACTATACTGGCCATAGAACAACGTGCACATACAGTAATTACACTAGCATATACTAGACTATACTGGCCATAGAACGACGTGCACATACAGTAATTACACTAGCATAGACTAGACTATACTGGCCATAGAACGACGTGCACATACAGTAATTACACTAGCATAGACTAGACTATACTGGCCATAGAACAACGTGCACATACAGTAATTACACTAGCATAGACTAGACTATACTGGCCATAGAACAACGTGCACATACAGTAATTACACTAGCATGGACTAGACTATACTGGCCATAGAACAACGTGCACATACAGTAATTACACTAGCATAGACTAGACTATACTGGCCATCGAACAACGTGCACATACAGTAATTACACTAGCATAGACTAGACTATACTGGCCATAGAACAACGTGTACATACAGTAATAAAATAAATAATGCAAGAAAATTATGGAAAACAATCACATTCATCTTAGTGAACACAAAGAAATAATAAACCGAAATATAAGAGCAAAAGTTTCAAAAGTGTGTGAAGTGTACATGTATTGGGTTGATAGATTACACCGGTGTTGGGTAAATGCATTGGGGGGTGGGGGTGGGGGGTGGGAAACATGCTGGGTCAATGTTAGATCAATGAGCAGAATGACGTTGGGCCAACATAGACAGCCATTACAATTATATTATGCATTTCTTTTTGGAGTTGAAAGAGTGTTGTTCTTTAAGTCAGGTAGTCAGTCATAAAGATCTGCCATCTTTTGGCTGCAAAAGACAGATGATTCTCTGAACACAGTCTTACAGGAATCGACGGATCTATTTTTAGTTATGCCCCCACCCATTTCTAGTTAAGCTCGGGCCACTTTGTACATACGCTTGAATCGATCTTACCACGTTGAAAAAATAAAGTCTCAGAATCTTAATTCCAAAGTAACTAATACAGGCATGACAGGTAAATAGTTGAATATTTTGAAACTAATTCGACTAAGAGTTGTTTCTATGGCAGCAACAAGTCCCTGTCAAATATAGTTTCAAAATATTCAGCATGGTGTTAATTAAATTGTAAATTCACCAATAATATTCAAATCAAACATTTACTGACAGACCATTGTCGCTTTCGCGAGGGACGTCAGCTAACAAGTGCCGTATTTTGATTATGACGTTAGGTACTTCAGTGACAGATCAGATCCATCCCGAGCACTGGCATGTCTCCTCACAGCAGACATACAAATTCAATAATTCAGTCGCTGGCATATCAAACACCACATGTGGGAATATAATGATCGTCATTATATCCGTTTCGGTCCAGACACTCACTTCCTCCAACAGAGATCATGACAATTTAGGATACAATAGATAATATTAAATCAACATGCATGGCGAAATTCGACCGATAGAAAAATAGCACAAATTAATAATGAATCAGCTTTGCGTCATATTTGTATTAATTTCGTTTTCGTGTAACAAAGGTGGGCGCAGGTCACACCTGTCTAGAATGGCAATCCATTCAACTGTTACTGATCATTCATACAGCACAATTGTGAATGCAAAGAAAACACGAATAACAGGAGGCTAGTTAGATGTATCATAAACCTAGTCCAGTCCGAATAATGGCACATTCTTTCTTATCAACGAGTCGTTAACCCCTATTGTGCCAACAGCGTCTCAAAGCGCTCAAAATACTACTTGACATATCAATTAAACATTTTGATGGTCAATATTTTTCAAGAGATTTAAATTTTAGACGACTAATTTTGTAAATTTACCATTGAATTTTTTTTACGGCTGGACCATTAACGGGGTAATGGTAAAGAAAATTAAAGTTTTTACTTAGCCAGTGTCTATCTACAGGCCGAGAGAAGAGTATTTTTCGTTCATAAGGATGTATTCATAATATATTGATTTGTAACCATCAACATACGCTTTATATGTCTTGAATGAGGTGATTATGTCCGTCATGAATGCTTAATAGTCCATCAAGTTGTACGGAGTGTATGTCTTGACGATTTAATAAATATTCTGTTGAATAAGCAGCAGCAGCAGCAGCAGCACCGTGTCAAATTAATTTCAAATATTCAACAGCTTGCCTGTATAGTTTTCTGGAAATTAAGCTTCAGAGAGTGCAGGGATTGATCAATCCCAATACGAGCAAAGCGTGGGTGGAGCTTAGCTGGAGATGAGCGGGGTGTAGCAACAATGGACATTGACATTTTTAGCTAATCCCCGCCATCTCTAGCTTAGCTACATCCAGATCTCGCCTGTGTTGGGATCGATCGATCTCTGAAATCCGTGACTACCAATTTCTAGGAAACTATACAGGTAAGCTTTTGAATATTTTGGAACTAATTTGACTGGGCGCTGTTGCTGCCAAATTAGTTTCAAAATATTCAACAGTGTGTGTTTATTAAATAGTAGAAACATACAATTCGTACAATGTGTCGGATTATTTAGAATTAAAGACGGGCCGAATAGAATCATTTATGACTATGGCGTCACCCTACAGCCCGCTTAGCTGGTTATGACGTCATATGACGTCAGCTAATAGATGAAAACTCTGAAAAGATGAGTTGGATCTCGCCATTAAGTGAACGAAATGGATCACATTGTAGGGAGTGTGGGAGACAAACACAAAATATATATGGCCCGCACCAACAGCAGAATTTTGATACAAATAAATAAAACTAATCTAATCTAAGCTACCAATACTAAATTTAAAAAACGTATGTAATAAGACGAAAGGTTCCTACTTCCCCAATCGTGTATATCCCACCTGACAGTTAGAGGTATCCGGGAAAATTCCATATATTTAGACAAAAATAAAAAACCAGATATCCCATTGCCCGCATATTTTCTTACCTCAAATTTTGCATAGACATGAGCTGACATGACCGTGTGTCTCCTGTTAAACATTCCAGATGCTGCCAGATAATACATCTCTATGTCATCAATATCCTTCTCAAAACCCCTGGATGAACTTGCCATTATTTTTAATTAGTGCCTGTCTTACTTTCACACACAGAGACAGATCAGAATTGCGATTCCAAGTATGATTCTGCTTTCCCGCCAATGGAGAATGGTCAGTAATAATTAATTTGCATAACAATCTGTTCTTAATTCAGTATAACTATATCATGAGATTGTTAGATATGAAAATGATTTAACATTTAATATAAATGTAATAATAATAATAATTTAATATAATAATTGCTGAAGCAACTGATAAATGATAGCACCATTGAACATCACCCAGGGCTCATGTTGTTTTGCTATAGATCTTATCACACAACATTTGCTTGTATTAATATAATCCATTCATACCAGGACAGTAACGGCATGCCACACTAGTCTAAGCTGTATAACAATGGAAATATATAGACACGAGTAAAACAGTTTCAATTAAACAGTTCATTAGAATAATAGCACATGTTACTCCTACACGCTTTATCCACTCCAATAGATGAGGAATTTAATATATAGTTTTACAGAAATGGTCCACGGATAAGAATGGCAATAAAAGCCTCTGTACACAGCATTGTAAACTGGCTCTACTGAAGTTATTTGAAATCTCTCACACAACATTTATGTTAGGGTAACTTAGCAAATATTCTGTTAATTGACACGTGTGAACATGCAGTTGTGTTGTCAATAAAGCAATAAATGGCAGTCTATTTAACTTTCTTCATGTGCCTTAGTGTGGTGGAAATGATTCGCTTATTATTTACCTGACCGTGTCTACATAATATAACTATGTGGAGATGAGAGTACCCATGTAAAACAACACTATTGTGCCTTCGGTCTTAAGCCAACGTCCCATAATTCTTTGAGCTCACAATAACCAGAACCTGAACCTGTACCTGTGGTACAGATTCTGGTTAACGGTAAACAGTAGTAAGCACGCTGAATTGTGGAATGTTGACTTAGTACCGAATAGAAGTAAACTGGCTTAAGCGACACCACAAAAATAAAGGTTAAACAATAACCAATAAAAGCAAATGATTTCACACAAATATACGCTAAAATGTATAGATTCACAAGGCCAAATTTGATATATTACCAAAACTCCAAATTAGTTCTCAAAATAATGCTAGTCTACTCGAAATACGGTACTCATACCTTTAATCGGTATTTTAATTCTCAAAGGGGTTCATACACTACATTCGCCCGTACATGTATGACATTAATTAATATCCTTATTTCGAATGTTATCCTTGTGAGCTCAAAGCATAATTATATGTAACTGGCTAATGTCACATGAATGGTGACTATGTAAGAGTCGATGCCAAAGAAATGCGGAGCATCAATTGTTATACAAATTATTATATTGGCAATCACTGTTGCTGTTTGCTCTTGCTGTTTACAGGGTGAACACCAGATACACGGTTCCAGTGAGCCTGAATAAAGTGAATACATGGATGGGGGTAAACTATACAGTAACTATGAATCCTATGATACCTGATGTAGGTAACCAATCCCTGCCCTAAACTACTACCATTACAAATACAAAACCTTGATCAATAAAAACAGATGACCACGAGATGTGCCATTAGTGGACAGAAGATATTGGTTCCATAAACCAACTAATCATTCGACCACCTGACACAGAGAACGTCCATCATCTGGTCGCAAAAATCATATCGTTGCCATAGATACATACAATTGAATGCAAAACTGTCGCTGATAGCGCAGGTTACTGGGCCAGTACTGGGCCAATATCCGTCCATATTGGACCGGTACCAGTCCGATAATCTGTGTTATTAAGGATATTGCAATGTAACCTCATATTGTTACTCCTAGCAAGGGCACAATATTTTGTTATATGGACCAATTTCAGGAAAACGTACAGAAAGGGTGGTTCAGAAATATCAAATTTCAAACCGTTTTAATATATAATTGTATGATTTTTATTCATTTGACTTGTTTGGAGAGGATGATTTGAAAACTCGCCATGCTCATAACTTAATTCATTTCCTGAAGATTATATCCTCACTAACTCCATTCCCATCAATTTGGTCAATACCAGCACAAGGTATCTTGGGTGATTTTATTAAAACTAACGTGCAGATCCGCAGGGCAATGATACCATGCTTATCAAAATAGACTGTCATTTTAAATATTAAAATATTAGACATTATAGGAATGGATAAATGCATTTGGGAAAATTGGGCAAACGTTCGGTCTTGACATCTAATTAATATACTCCTCAAAGTAACATGATTCAGATATCAAATTTCGCTTATATAGTTACAGGGTTATGTTTTGTCTGCTGTTGCAAGATAGTGCTACAAGAAAGCTTTGACAGAGCGATAACTCCGTTGCAGTAAAGAAAGGCTATTTTCATGGGTTGTGATGTCTTGACAAAAAGGTTCTGATAGGAGTTTCTGAAAATGTTCCTGTCTACTGCAAATCTTACATAGAAGGACATCTGGCAGTGTCTGTTTGGTCATTCCCAGGTACATAGCACTGATTAGTGTGACGTTACTGTTTACTAGAGATGCTGATTATATAAGTTATATCATCTACAAATTTTTATGTTTTAGTTTCTGTCATGACATTTTTGAGGGAGTGATATGATTGATTCACAAGTGATTCTCACCTTCTAATTAAGCATCCATGTTGCTTTTATATATGTATCTAATCACAATTATAGTTGCCATTACCGAAAATAACTTAATTATAAACAACTTCGTACATACGACATAAATATTTGCTGCCAAAAGACCTCTGACACCATTTGGTACGTTTTCCTGAAATTGACCCATGTATCGGAACGTATCAGCGAATTGCACACGAATGTTTCCCCAAATTACAACTTCTAGAAATAAAATATGTGACGTTAATTCCATATGGCTTTATTTACTATACCACGATCTGGATAAAACTGACAACATGGTCATGAGAACATGGGTAGAGGTACAACAACACAACGGGAAGATCGATGTTAGTTTAGTACAAGAGTTCATTACCAATGTTCTTGATTATGGTTCGAGTGGTGCAATTAGTGAGTCAGAGCACAGTAACAATATTTCCTATGAACTTCTGTCTTCTGAAACTGATGCTGTTTGTATTCCCCCACCCCACCTTCCATTCACCAGCCTCATCGTCATATTATTATATACGCTCACCCTACTTTACCAACCCAACCCCCCCCCCCCCCACCCCTCTACCCACTTCACTGCGCGTGTACCGCCCGACTCACACCCTCCCTCACTCCGTCGCTTCTAATGCGGAATCTTATTGCAAAGCGATGTTATCAAATTATCTAGAAGCACCCATTGAAAGAGTAATGGCCCCCTTGCAACCTCCTGTGCATACTACGCCTATGACATATGTTTTCCTAGTTCGCATCCCACGAGTGTAGTGATTAGCGTCGAGGAAGACGGAGTAGAACCATCGCGGGTACGTGTCGGTTAGGTGAGCTGATTACAAGAAAACAAGGGCGCTGGCATGTGCTATGACTAATCAACAAATTAAATAAACGACACAAAACCGGACAGCACAGCTCATAAATAAGTTATCATGACGATGTTTTCAAAGCAAAAACATAAACATATGTTAGTTAATCAGAAATTTTCTGTTGAATATTTTGAACATAAGTCCCTATTTCAACTTCACAACTAAAAAAAATATATTCACTTATAGGGAATGAAATCATTACATTGAGGTACACAATTTAATTCTACATTTATACAATTGAAAAAATCTTACTTTCAAGCATTCCCGTGTGAATGCGCACCTTTAATAGAAGCGGCGTATAGAATATCTTATTTCTGAAGCCCAAAGATGACACTTTGTTACCTTTGCCCACCCCACCCAACCCCACCCCACCCCCGCAAGATGACACTTTTAATACATGTGATATTTGCGCCCTGCAACCCCCTATAAGAACACAGTTATCCTTACTGACTCGGAACTGCCCGACTGAGTGCAAGTTGGAGGTGGTGTACGGGATGATGGTGGGTAGGAGGTGGAGATGATGTACAGGGTGAGGGTGGGTAGGAGGTGAAGGCGATGAAGGCCTACATGATACGGGTGGGTGGGTGCGAGGTGGATGTTATGTACGGGAGGCGGATGGTTGGGGCGGGGCGGGGGAGTAAGTGTGGTGTACAGGATGAAGGTCAGTGGGAATTGGGGTGATGTCAGGGATGAGGGTGGATGGGAGGTGGAGGTGATGTACAAGATGGGGATGGGTGGGATGTGGAGGTGATGTACAGGATGGGGATGGGTGGGAGGTGGAGGTGATGTACAGGATGGGGATGGATGGGAGGTGGAGGTGATGTACAGGATGGGGATGGATGGGAGGTGGAGGTGATGTACAGGATGGGGAAGGGTGGGAGATGCAGGTGATGTACAGGATGGGGATTGGTAGGAGGTGATGTACAGGGTGGGGATGGGTGGGAGGTGGCGGTGATGTACAGGATGGGGATGGATGGGAGGTGGAGGTGATGTACAGGATGGGGATGGGTGGGAGGTGGCGGTGATGTATGGGATGGGGATGGATGGGAGGTCGAGGTGATGTACAGGATGGGGAAGGTGGGAGGTGGAGGTGATGTACAGGATGGGGATGGGTGGGAGGTGGCGGTGATGTACAGGATGGGGATGGGTGGGAGGTGGCGGTGATGTATGGGATGGGGATGGGTGGGAGGTGGCGGTGATGTATGGGATGAGGGTGGGTGGGAGGTGGCGGTGATGTACAGGATGGGGATGGGTGGGAGGTGGAGGTGATGTACAGGATGGGGAAGGTGGGAGGTGGAGGTGATGTACAGGATGGGGATGGGTGGGAGGTGGCGGTGATGTACAGGATGGGGATGGGTGGGAGGTGGCGGTGATGTATGGGATGGGGATGGGTGGGAGGTGGCGGTGATGTATGGGATGAGGGTGGGTGGGAGGAGGCGGTGATGTACAGGATGGGGATGGGTGGGAGGTGGAGGTGATGTACAGGATGGGGATGGATGGGAGGTGGAGGTGATGTACAGGATGGGGATGGATGGGAGGTGGATGTGATGTACAGGATGGGGATGGGTGGGATGTGGAGGTGATGTACAGGATGGGGAAGGTGGGAGGTGGAGGTGATGTACAGGATGGGGATGGGTGGGATGTGGCAGTGATGTACAGGATGGGGATGGATGGGAGTGGAGGTGATGTTCAGGATGGGGATGGATGGGAGGTGGAGGTGATCTACAGGATGGGGGTGGGTGGGAGGTGGAGGTGATGTACAGGATGGGGATGGGTAGGAGGTGGAGGTGATGTACAGGATGGGGAAGGTGGGAGGTGGAGTTGATGTACAGGATGGGGATGGGTGGGAGGTGGCGGTGATGTATGGGATGAGGGTGGATGGGAGGTGGCGGTGATGTACATGATGAGGATGGTGGATGGGAGGTGGCGGTGATGTACATCATAAGGATGGGTGGATGGGAGGTGATGTACAGGATGGGGATGGGTGGGAGGTGGCGGTGATGTACAGGATGGGGATGGGTGGGAGGTGGTAGTGATGTACATGATGAGGATGGGTGGATGGGAGGTGGCGGTGATGTACATCATAAGGATGGGTGGATGGGAGGTGATGTACAGGATGGGGATGGGTGGGAGGTGATGTACAGGATGGGGATGGGTGGGAGGTGGCGGTGATGAACATGATGAGGATGGGTGGATGGGAGGTAATGTACAGGATGAGGGTGGATGGGAGGTGGCGGTGATGTACATGATGATGATGGGTGGATGGGAGTTGATGTACAGGGTGGGGATGGGTGGGAGGTGATGTACAGGATGGGGATGGATGGGAGGTGGAGGTGATGTACAGGATGGGGATGGATGGGAGGTGGAGGTGATGTACAGGATGGGGATGGGTGGGATGTGGAGGTGATGTACAAGATGGAGATGGATGGGAGGTGGAGGTGATGTACAGGATGGGGATGGGTGGGAAGTGGAGGTGATGTACAAGAAGGGGATGGATGTGAGGTGGAGGTGATGTACAGGATGGGGATGGGTAGGATGTGGAGGTGATGTACAGGATGGGGATGGGTGGGATGTGGAGGTGATGTACAAGATGGGGATGGATGGGAGGTGGAGGTGATGTACAGGATGGGGATGGATGGGAGGTGGAGGTGATGTACAGGATGGGGATGGGTGGGATGTGGAGGTGATGTACAAGATGGGGATGGATGGGAGGTGGAGGTGATGTACAGGATGGGGATGGGTGGTATGTGGATGTGATGTACAAGATGGGAGGTGGAGGTGATGTACTGGATGGGGATGGGTGGGATGTGGAGGTGATGTACAAGATGGGGATGGATGGGAGGTGGAGGTGATGTACAGGATGGGGATGGGTGGGAGGTGATGTACAGGATGGGGATGGGTGGGAGGTGATGTACAGGATGGGGATGGGTGGGAGGTGGAGGTGATATACAGGATGAGGATGGATGAGAGGTGGTGGTGATGTACAGGATGGGGATGGGTGGGAGGTGATGTACAGGATGGGGATGGATAGGAGGTGATGTATAGGATGGGGATGGATGGGAGGTGGAGGTAATGTACAAGATGGGGATGGATGGGAGGTGGCGGTGATGTACAGGATGGCGATGGGTGAGAGGTGATGTACAGGATGGGGATGGATGGGAGGTGGAGGTGATGTACAAGATGGGGATGGGTGGGAGTTGGAGGTGATGTACAAGATGGGGATGGATGGGAGGTGGCGGTGATGTATAGGATGGGGATGGGTGGGAGGTGATGTACAGGATGGGGATGGGTGGGATGTGGCTGTGATATACAGGATGGGGATGGATGGGAGGTGGAGGTGATGTACAGGATGGGGATGGGTGGGAGGTGGAGGTGATGTACAGGATGGGGATGGATGGGAGGTGGAGGTGATGTACAGGATGGGGATGGATGGGAGGTGGAGGTGATGTACAGGATGGGGATGGGTGGGAGGTGATGTACAGGATGGGGATGGGTGGGAGGTGATGTACAGGATGGGGATGGGTGGGAGGTGGAGGTGATGTACAGGATGGGGATGGATGAGAGGTGGTGGTGATGTACAGGATGGGGATGGGTAGGATGTGGAGGTGATGTACAGGATGGGGATGGGTGGGATGTGGAGGTGATGTACAAGATGGGGATGGATGGGAGGTGGAGGTGATGTACAGGATGGGGATGGATGGGAGGTGGAGGTGATGTACAGGATGGGGATGGGTGGGATGTGGAGGTGATGTACAAGATGGGGATGGATGGGAGGTGGAGGTGATGTACAGGATGGGGATGGGTGGTATGTGGATGTGATGTACAAGATGGGAGGTGGAGGTGATGTACTGGATGGGGATGGGTGGGATGTGGAGGTGATGTACAAGATGGGGATGGATGGGAGGTGGAGGTGATGTACAGGATGGGGATGGGTGGGAGGTGATGTACAGGATGGGGATGGGTGGGAGGTGATGTACAGGATGGGGATGGGTGGGAGGTGGAGGTGATGTACAGGATGAGGATGGATGAGAGGTGGTGGTGATGTACAGGATGGGGATGGGTGGGAGGTGATGTACAGGATGGGGATGGATAGGAGGTGATGTATAGGATGGGGATGGATGGGAGTTGGAGGTAATGTACAAGATGGGGATGGATGGGAGGTGGCAGTGATGTACAGGATGGCGATGGGTGAGAGGTGATGTACAGGATGGGGATGGATGGGAGGTGGAGGTGATGTACAAGATGGGGATGGGTGGGAGTTGGAGGTGATGTACAAGATGGGGATGGATGGGAGGTGGCGGTGATGTATAGGATGGGGATGGGTGGGAGGTGATGTACAGGATGGGATGGGTGGGATGTGGCTGTGATATACAGGATGGGGATGGATGGGAGGTGGAGGTGATGTACAGGATGGGGATGGGTGGGAGGTGGAGGTGATGTACAGGATGGGGATGGATGGGAGGTGGAGGTGATGTACAGGATGGGGATGGATGGGAGGTGGAGGTGATGTACAGGATGGGGATGGGTGGGAGGTGATGTACAGGATGGGGATGGGTGGGAGGTGATGTACAGGATGGGGATTGGTGGGAGGTGGAGGTGATGTACAGGATGGGGATGGATGAGAGGTGGTGGTGATGTACAGGATGGGGATGGGTGGGAGGTGATGTACAGGATGGGGATGGATGGGAGGTGATGTATAGGATGGGGATGGATGGGAGGTGGAGGTAATGTACAAGATGGGGATGGATGGGAGGTGGCGGTGATGTACAGGATGGCGATGGGTGAGAGGTGATGTACAGGATGGGGATGGATGGGAGGTGGAGGTGATGTACAAGATGGGGATGGGTGGGAGTTGGAGGTGATGTACAAGATGGGGATGGATGGGAGGTGGCGGTGATGTATAGGATGGGGATGGGTGGGAGGTGATGTACAGGATGGGGATGGGTGGGATGTGGCGGTGATATACAGGATGGGGATGGATGGGATGTGGAGGTGATGTACAGGATGGGGATGGGTGGGATGTGGAGGTGATGTACAGGATGGGGATGGGTGGGATGTGGAGGTGATGTACAAGATGGGGATGGATGGGAGGTGGAGGTGATGTACAGGATGGGAATGGATGGGAGGTGGAGGTGATGTACAGGATGGGGATGGATGGGAGGTGGAGGTGATGTACAGGATGGGGATGGGTGGGAGGTGATGTACAGGATGGGGATGGTTGGGAGGTGATGTACAGGATGGGGATGGGTGGGAGGTGATGTACAGGATGGGGATGGATGGGAGGTGATGTACAGGATGGGGATGGATGGGAGGTGGTGGTGATGTACAGGATGGGGATGGGTGGGAGGTGATGTACAGGATGGGGATGGATGGGAGGTGATGTACAGGATGGGGATGGATGGGAGATGGTGGTGATGTACAGGATGGGGATGGGTGAGATGTGGAGGTGATGTACATGATGAGGATGGGAGGTGGAGGTGATGTACATGATGGGGATGGATGGGAGGTGGAGGTGATCTACAGGATGGGGGTGGGTGGGAGGTGGAGGTGATGTACAGGATGGGGATGGATGGGAGGTGGTGGTGATGTACAGGATGGGGATGGATGGGAGGTGGTGGTGATGTACAGGATGGGGATGGATGGGAGGTGGAGGTGATGTACAGGATGGGGATGGATGGGAGGTGGAGGTGATGTACAGGATGGGGATGGATGGGAGGTGGTGGTGATGTACAGGATGGGGATGGGTGGGAGGTGATGTACAGGATGAGGATGGGTGGGAGGTGGAGGTGATGCACAGGATGGGGATGGGTGGGAGGTGATGTACAGGATGGGGATGGGTGGGAGGTGATGTACAGGATGGGGATGGATGGGAGGTGGAGGTGATGTACAGGATGGGGAAGGTGGGAGGTGGAGGTGATGTACAGGATGGGGAAGGTGGGAGGTGGAGGTGATGTACAGGATGGAGAAGGGTGGGAGGTGGAGGAGATGTACAGGATGGGGATGGGTGGGAGGTGGCGGTGATGTATGGGATGAGGGTGGATGGGAGTGTGGGGAGGTGGAGGGGGCGAGAGGATGGAGGATGTGATGTACAGGAAGAGGGTGGAAGGGAGGTGGAGAGGAGAGTGGGAGATGGAGGAGGTGGCGTACAGGATGAGGCGCAGGCGATGGAGGATGGGTGGGAGGTGGAGGTGATGCACAGGATGGGGATGGGTGGGAGGTGATGTACAGGATGGGGATGGGTGGGAGGTGATGTACAGGATGGGGATGGGTGGGATGTGGAGGTGATGTACAGGATGGGGATGGATGGGAGGTGGAGGTGATGTACAGGATGGGGAAGGTGGGAGGTGGCGGTGATGTACATGATGAGGATGGGTGGATGTGGAGGTGATGTACAGGATGGGGATGGATGGGAGGTGATGTATAGGATGGGGATGGATGGGAGGTGGAGGTAATGTACAAGATGGGGATGGATGGGAGGTGGCGGTGATGTACAGGATGGCGATGGGTGAGAGGTGATGTACAGGATGGGGATGGATGGGAGGTGGAGGTGATGTACAAGATGGGGATGGGTGGGAGTTGGAGGGGATGTACAAGATGGGGATGGATGGGAGGTGGCGGTGATGTATAGGATGGGGATGGGTGGGAGGTGATGTACAGGATGGGGATGGGTGGGATGTGGCGGTGATATACAGGATGGGGATGGATGGGATGTGGAGGTGATGTACAGGATGGGGATGGGTGGGATGTGGAGGTGATGTACAGGATGGGGATGGGTGGGATGTGGAGGTGATGTACAAGATGGGGATGGATGGGAGGTGGAGGTGATGTACAGGATGGGAATGGATGGGAGGTGGAGGTGATGTACAGGATGGGGATGGATGGGAGGTGGAGGTGATGTACAGGATGGGGATGGGTGGGAGGTGATGTACAGGATGGGGATGGTTGGGAGGTGATGTACAGGATGGGGATGGGTGGGAGGTGATGTACAGGATGGGGATGGATGGGAGGTGATGTACAGGATGGGGATGGATGGGAGGTGGTGGTGATGTACAGGATGGGGATGGGTGGGAGGTGATGTACAGGATGGGGATGGATGGGAGGTGATGTACAGGATGGGGATGGATGGGAGATGGTGGTGATGTACAGGATGGGGATGGGTGAGATGTGGAGGTGATGTACATGATGAGGATGGGAGGTGGAGGTGATGTACATGATGGGGATGGATGGGAGGTGGAGGTGATCTACAGGATGGGGGTGGGTGGGAGGTGGAGGTGATGTACAGGATGGGGATGGATGGGAGGTGGTGGTGATGTACAGGATGGGGATGGATGGGAGGTGGTGGTGATGTACAGGATGGGGATGGATGGGAGGTGGAGGTGATGTACAGGATGGGGATGGATGGGAGGTGGAGGTGATGTACAGGATGGGGATGGATGGGAGGTGGTGGTGATGTACAGGATGGGGATGGGTGGGAGGTGATGTACAGGATGAGGATGGGTGGGAGGTGGAGGTGATGCACAGGATGGGGATGGGTGGGAGGTGATGTACAGGATGGGGATGGGTGGGAGGTGATGTACAGGATGGGGATGGATGGGAGGTGGAGGTGATGTACAGGATGGGGAAGGTGGGAGGTGGAGGTGATGTACAGGATGGGGAAGGTGGGAGGTGGAGGTGATGTACAGGATGGAGAAGGGTGGGAGGTGGAGGAGATGTACAGGATGGGGATGGGTGGGAGGTGGCGGTGATGTATGGGATGAGGGTGGATGGGAGTGTGGGGAGGTGGAGGGGGCGAGAGGATGGAGGATGTGATGTACAGGAAGAGGGTGGAAGGGAGGTGGAGAGGAGAGTGGGAGATGGAGGAGGTGGCGTACAGGATGAGGCGCAGGCGATGGAGGATGGGTGGGAGGTGGAGGTGATGCACAGGATGGGGATGGGTGGGAGGTGATGTACAGGATGGGTATGGGTGGGAGGTGATGTACAGGATGGGGATGGGTGGGATGTGGAGGTGATGTACAGGATGGGGATGGATGGGAGGTGGAGGTGATGTACAGGATGGGGAAGGTGGGAGGTGGCGGTGATGTACATGATGAGGATGGGTGGATGTGGAGGTGATGTACAGGATGGGGATGGGTGGGAGGTGGAGGTGACGCACAGGATGGGGAATGGTGGAGGAGGTGGTGTACATGATGAGGAGCGGGAGATGGAGGAGGTGGTGTACAGGATGAGGACCGGGAGGTTGAGGAGGTGGTCTACAGGATGATGGGCGGGAGATGGTGGAGGTGATGTAGAGGATGAAGGTAGGAGGGAGGTGCATGAGGTGATGTACAGGATGAGGGTGGGCGGGAGGTTGGTTATGTACAGGATGAGGGGTGGGCGATGGAGGATGTGATGTACGGGATGAGGGGCGGGAGATGGAGGAGGTGGTGTATAGGATGAGGGGGGGGAGGGAGGAGGATGTGATATACAGGAAGAGGGTGGGAGGGAGGTGGAGAGGAGTGGGAGATGGAGGAGGTGGTGTACAGAATGAGGCGCGGGCGATGGAGGAGATAGTGTACAGGATGAGGGTGTGGAGAGGTGGAGAGGGGTGGGAGGTGGAGGAGGTGATGTACAGGATGGGGTGGGAGGGAGGGGGGGATGAGTGGGAGATGGAGGAGGTAATGTACAGGATGAGGAGCGGGAGATGGAGGAGGTGGTGTACAGGATGAGGACAGGGAGGTTGAGGAGGTGGTCTACAGGATGATGGGCGGGAGATGGTGGAGGTGGTGTAGAGGATGAAGGTAGGAGGGAGGTGCATGAGGTGATGTACAGGATGAGGGTGGGCGGGAGGTTGGTTATGTACAGGATGAGGGGCGGGCGATGGAGGATGTGATGTACAGGATGAGGGGCGGGAGATTGAGGTGGTGGTGTATAGGATGAGGCGCGGGGGGGGGGGGATGGAGGATGTGATGTACAGGAAGAGGGTGGAAGGGAGGTGGAGAGGAGCGGGAGATGTAGGAGGTGGTGTACAGGATGAGGCGCAGGCGATGGAGGAGGTGGTGTACAGGATGAGAGTGTGGGGAGGTGGAGGGGGGCGGGAGGATGGAGGATGTGATGTACAGGAAGAGGGTGGAAGGGAGGTGGAGAGGAGTGGGAGATGGAGGAGGTGGTGTACAGGATGAGGCGCAGGCGATGGATGAGGTGGTGTACAGGATGAGGGTGTGGGGAGGTGGAGGGGGCGGGAGGTGGAGGAGGTGATGTACATGATGAGGGTGGGAGGGAGGTGGAAATGAGCAGGAGATGGAGGAGGTGGTGTATAGGATGAGGGGCGGGAGATGAGAGGTGATGTACATGATGAGGGGTGGAAGGTGGAGGAGGTGATGTACAGGATGAGGGTGGGAGGGTGGTGGAGAGGGGCGGGAGATGGAGGAGGAGGTGGTGTACAGGATGAGGGTGGGTGGGAGGTGGGGAGGTGATGAACATGATGAGGTTGGGTGGGAGGTTGGTTATGTACAGGAGGGAGGGGCGGAAGGTGGAGGAGGCGGTGTACAGGTTGAGGGTGGGAGGAGGTGGTGTACAGGAAGAGGGTGCGTGGGAGGTGGGGGAGGTGATGTACAGAATGAGGTTGGTGGGAGGTTGGTTATGTACAGGATGAGGGGCGGAAGGTGGCGGAGGTGGTGTACAGGATGAGGGTGGGAGGAGGTGGTGTACAGGATGAGGGGCGGGAGATGGAGGAGGTGATGTACAGGATGAGGGGCGGGAGGTGGGGGAGGTGGTGTACAGGATGAGGTCGGGCTGGAGATGGAGAGGGGTGGGAGGTGGAGGAGGTGGTGTACAGGATGAGGGTGAGAGGGAGTTGGAGGTGGTGTACAGGATGAGAGTGGGTCGGAGGTGGGGTGATGTATAGGATGAGGGTGGTGGGAGGTGGGGGTGATGTATAGGATGAGGGTGGGTGGGAGGTGGCGGAGGTAGTGTACAGGATGAGGGTGGGTCGGAGGTGTGGTGATGTACACGATGAGGGTGGGCGGGAGGTGGAGGAGGTGATGTACAGGATGAGGGTGGGTCGGAGGTGAGGTGATGTACAGGATGAGGGTGGATGGGAGGTGGAAGTGATGTACAGGATGAGGTGGATGGGACGTGGGGTGATGTACAGGACGAGGGTGGGTGGGAGGTGGAGAGGGGCGGGAGTTGGATGAGGTACTGTACAGGATGAGGGTGGATGGGAGGTGGAAGTGATATACCGGATGAGGGTGGGCGGGAGGTGGAGGAGGGGATGTACTGGGATTCGTTAACCCGTTAACCTCTACAACCAGAAACAACAAAGTTGTTATTAAATATGTAATATTCTGTACAGTAATTTGAAATTAATTTGACTGGTAGCCGATGTTGTCTATGGCAGCAACAGCTTTCAGTTAAATTAGGCAACAAAATATTCAACAACTTTCCGGTATAGTTGTCTTGGCAACGAGCCCTCGGAGTTTTAAGTGCTAAATGGTTACGTTATGGGTGTGAGTCATTGTTTAGCTGACCCTTCAGTAGCCCTACTTCATGATGTCCAGGCTTATGTATCTCCGAGAGTTGTACGTGGGAAAATAATATATATATATGCCTATTTGAAGGAGGAGAATCATTGTCATGCAATTAATAATAAAGAAGCTACCGTAAGACTATGCGACATTGATCAAGCCTATACCCTGATAGAGAAAGTTACTGGGCTGCTACTGTCCCAGTACCTGTTCGGATTGATCCGGTATTAGTCCAATATCGGCCTAGTAATCTGCATTATCGGGACACACTCGATTCATCGTCACAATTGATCAACCATACATAAAACATCGAGATTATAAGTACAGGACTAAGTAATGACGAGGCCTAATTTAATATTGGAAATTACATTTAATCTACGTTTGGTCAATAATTGAACCCTTCCCATGGACGTAATTAATATCGGTGATTGGTTATCTACCGTACGCCAGCTATGATACCCCCATAAATGCGTATGCTTGAGGAACACTGTTTAACGTCGCTACACTAACTGGCTCATTTCCTTTGATCGCGGGACTGGCGCTCATAAAAATACCCATGTGCTGTTTGTAGTTCCGGTTCTCGGTAGACATCGGTGCCTGGACAATTTTCATCCCATTTACGCCGGGTTGTGATATTTAATTACACGTTGTTTGGGTAAATTGCTTCACATTCTGTGGAAGGCGAAGTAGAATCAAACCGCGACCCTCATCGGCCGTCCACACACCCACACCCACGTCTTCAACGTCGCACAGTGGGTGATCAAGCGATTTTTTTGTACATCATTCGTCCTGTGATTAATTATAAACCGTCCGGTTTAGCGTGTGTTCACAAACCGTGTATCGAATCCAAGCGACGGAGCGGGATATTATTGAGACAATCTAATTAGATCTAGCTGGATTTACGACGTCACGGAGGATTAACCCACTGCCGTCGGGAGAATGCGGTGGGACAGCGTGGAGGCCACGGGGGTAGCAGTGTCAGTGGCGTCCTCGACAACTGCATGGCTCTAGGAGTACCGAGTCATTTGGGTCGCAAACATAAAGTTGAATATGTTGGCTAGATGGCCCATGGGTATCACTATGGGGGCTAGTTGTCGCGACCGCCGGCGACGTGAGTTCAGCAAATCGCAATTGACTGACGGGGACGCAGACCATCAACCGCATAATATATTATATTGCCTTAAAAAATGACTAGACCCTCTTTTGGCAATTTGAAGAGAAATTGAACAGACTCAAATTTACATATTTTTATCAGAAATAAAATCTCATTATCTATTTTAATCTGACGCTTTATTCGACTACGTAACATGTTTAGTAACAAAAACATATTGTTTGGGAGACTATACATCCGGTGAGAAAATACTGAACTCTGAAATGCCGCTTTTGATAGAAGCGATCTAGCAGTATATGTCGCGACAAGCGCGTTCCTTAATAAGGGGAACAACTCTGGGTGCTGTCGATCATAACAACATGTTCGAAAGAGTTTCCTCCCTTATGACAATGTGCTGTTCATCCGCGATTATTCCGAATTTGTCGTTTCACAATCAACCGTTCGTGATATGCTTAAAGTTCATGTACACCAATAATCATAGACAGAAACATGTGCACGTTACATGCAGCCGGCGTTACATAGCTATGCAAGTAGAGTGAGCATAGACCTAGATACGCATTCTCTTTAATAATGAAAAAAGAAAGATACTGTGTACAGAAAATAACTTAGTATGTTCCCAAAACAAAATAAAACGTACTGTTGAATATTTAGAAAATATTCGGATTGGAAGACATCGCTGCCAAAATGCAGCAACGTCTTCCAGTCCAATTATGTTCAAAATATTCAAGAGAACTTTTCTTGATAACTAACACGTTTCTATTTCTCCACCAGTTTGTATTAAAACCAACAAGACACAGGATAAACTAGAAAGCGATTATCTTAGATATCATTTTGGGAAACGGTACAAACATTGTCAATGACATATCTCATCTATCCCCGTTAGGAAAAAGCGATCACGATATCTTACAAATAAACCTTCACGCCTATATATTTAATGTTTCAACTGACTCAAATTTTCCCACACTTTTGCTGAATAAAGGTAGGTACAACGACATGCGCAGGGAAGTCAGCAATATTGACTGAGCAAACATGCAGGAACTTCATACACCAGAAGTATGGAACCTTCTTTACAACATCTTAACCACAATGCTAAATCAACATATATAAAAAACAAACAAGTCGAGTGAACGGAAACACCTATGGCTTACTTCCAGTGCAACACACCCTTAAAGCAAAAACAAACTGTACAAAAAATACAAGAAAACAAAGAGTTCTGATGATTATAACCAATATAAAATGGCAAGGAATAATTCTACATCATGTATCAAACACGCCAAACGACCATTTGAATGAAATATAGCAACAGAATGCAAGAAAACCCTTTTGGAAATATGTTAAAAGCAAAACAACTCTCAAAGAAACAGTAGACCAACTTAAATTTTTTTCTAAAGCTTTCGATACAGTACCACACAAAAGACTTCTAAAGAAAATGAGAATGTACGGTTTAGGAGAGCAACTAATTAACTGGACTGAAGCATTTCTAACCGAAAGAAACCTGTTTGTAAAGATCAATGAAGCAGCATCCGACTGGACAGCCGTCACTAGTGGCGTGCCTCAAGGCAGTGTTTTGGGACCTACACTTTTCCGTCTGTATATAAACGATCTACCCGATTCCGTAACCTACCCTTGTAAGATCTTTGCGGATGATACAAAACTGTTTGGTAACCCTAACACCGTGAACCTTCAAAGCAATATAGATAATGTATGTACTTGTTCTCAGATTTGGGAGCTACACTTTAATACAGACAAAACACATGTAATACACTTTGGTTCAAATAATCCTAGGACCCAGTATTATATGACTGACACTACATGCCAGTCACAAACCATTGACATCATACCGTCCACAAGTGAAAGAGATCTTGGCGTACACATGAAAACCTCTCCTTCGATACCCATATAAGTGCAACTGTATCAAAGGTTAACAACATAGTTGGTCTAATGAACATAACCTTCAATTACATAGATGAAAACACGCTTACCCTGTTATTTAAATCACTAGTCCGACCAATTTTGGAATACTATAACTGCATATGGTCTCCTCGTTTTAAAAGACAATCTTGTATAATCGAAAGGGCCCAGCGCAGAGCCACTAAACTTGTTACCCATTTGAGAAACTACTGCTACACAGACAGGTTAGAGGCTTTGAACCACATGCCACTAAAATACAGACGGCTTAGAGGAGACTTAATCGAAACATACTAATTTATCCATGATGATTACAACATTGACAATAACACATTCTTTGACCGATCAAGTAACACACGTACTAGAGGTCACACATTCAAGCTCAACACTAAACGAAGCAGAAAAGAAATTCGTAGGCATTTTTTCCCAAACCGAATTATTAACACATGGAACTCACTCCCTTCTGTTGTGGTCGAGGCACCCACGCTCAGCGTGTTTAAATCAAAACTAGATATGCACCTAAATGACATAATATATGATCATGACATAACCAACTAATAGATATATTAGAAAAGGCAATCTAGAAATATACCCAAATGTTAGGCGCAGAAGGGTGTAACCACGAGCGTAGGTGGCACACCGCAGCTGACGCGGGGATAACCCATCTGCCCCACAGCACCTCTCAAAGTCAACCAGGGTCCTTATTAATGTCAATGAATAATGCCAACCAAACAAATAAACAATTGTAACTAAACAAAGTACAAGCACTAGTAATACAATACCAACACAGCTCCAGAGGCAATATCAAGCCACGGACTTATGCCTCGTAAAATGATGATGATGATGATGATGATGATGATATTTTTGTTTTGGAAACAGGTTAACTTATGTTTACGATGTATTGTACATTTATGATCTGTCAGTAAAGTGCTACAAAAGCACACGATCCGTCGATGAAATGTTCGCTATAAACAGGTTTTAGGATTCCTAGACAGCGTTGTGACAGTCAAGCTAACGGCCTACGTCAAGCATTCAATAAATTCCAGCCAATGGACCGTTCCAGCTTATCCATAAATCATATGACGTCATAAATAACTACGTGACGTACAGCATGACATCATAATCAATGACGTCATGAATGACGTAGATGAGTACGTCACGAATGCATAATTGAACGGACTATGCGTTGTTGTATGAATTGTATGGCTTTACTATTTAATAAATTTTCGGTTGAATATTTTGAAACTAATTTAACTGGGCGCTGTTGCTGCCATAGGCAGCAACAGCACCCAGACAAATTAGTTACACAATAATAAACAGCCTACATGTATAGTTTTCTGGACATTGAGATTCAGGGCGTGCAGGGATCGTTCGATCCCAACACGGGTAACGTGTGGGTGGAGTTAGCTAGAGATTGGTGGGGAATAGCTAAAACTGGATGCCTCCATTATATATATGAATGATAAATTGATGGAAGTGATGGAATATACGAGAGAGATCTAACGAAGCTTGCATTGCAAATTATTACGGTTCAGTTTTTAAAATACGCTCGCGTTGAAAACAAAACATTACGCGCCAACTGACGTTATCCGTTATTGGCTATAGGTGACATAAACACATCCTTGACAAGTTTAATAAGTTTACAACTGAATATTCGCTATCTAATTGGCAGATAATTGGACCCGATACCTGGTAAATATTTAAACTTATTATACAGAAGTGTGTATAAAACGGTTCTAGTGTGGCAATACTCTCACTTGAGCATCGTTTGTAAAATGCGACCACTCAATCGCAAATATTAAAATTGCAAACATAAACAGAACTAACAAATTTCACGAGAACGTCACAGTGTTTAGTAGGCCCGGGCGCTGTTGCGTTACGATGCGATGTCGTCAACTGGTTAATTTGTTTGATATCTACTCTAGAAACTTTTGTGTGCAGCTTTATTTCTCCAGAAAAAAAATAACATAACAAATATGGGTGACATAGTCGGAATTTGTGTATAGAAATTATTAAGTGTTACTACTAGCCCTTTACACTGCAGAAATATATTTAAAATTTCCAACATTTATTTAGCTTGCGAGTATTATCTCTTTAAGAGTTGTTCCCGCCCAATTACATATTTTGTTCTTTTCGCGGAAAGCAACTCATTTATGAATGTATGTATCATATAAGGTACGTATAGGCCCAACATGATGACACGCTCGATAGAATCTCGGTTGCTGTGGGTTTCGATTTTTTTTCGGATTTTCTGGAATTTCAGGATCACAACCAAAGATGTGTAATATCACACGCGCTCCTGTGTTAAAATTGGAGCCAAACCGCAGCAATAGATTCTGAGATATCCGCAGATCCAGAAATTGATCAGATCTCGATCTGGGTTCTTTTATCCGGATCACGGCTAATGTCTGGACAGCCCCGTGTACGACACGCTCCTTCGTTGTGTTAAAATTTGAGCTAAATCGGATAAGAATGTTTTTTTAGATCCAGCCCGGAATAAGCTTTTGTGGCTGGCTGGCTGGCTGACTGACGACCGACCGACCGCCTGACATGATGGCTACCCACAGTTAAAAGTGTATATGTGGTAGGACTTATTTGTGAGGCATCGGCTTGTCGTGCTCTCTCTCTCTCTCTCTCTCTCTCTCTCTCTCTCTCTCTCTCTCTCTCTCTCTCTCTCTCTCTCCCTCTCCCCACCCCCTCTCTCTCTCTCTCACGCTCTCTCTCCCCTCCCCTTCCCTCCCTCCCTCCCCCTCTCTCTCTCTCACGGTCTCTCTCTCACGGTCTCTCTCTCTCTCTCTCTCTCTCTCTCTCTCTCGCTCGCTCTTTCTCTCTTCTGCCTCCTTCCCTACCCCCCCCCCCCCCCCGCCCCCCTCCATCTCGCCCTCTCTTGTCATAAAATAAACACACTTGTAAGCGCCCGGATGAAGCGTCTAGAAATCAATGTTCAGTAATAGTGTAAAGATGGCACGGATAATCGCGTTATTGGCCGCGGTGTCGCGCGGGAGCTCGCCACAAGGGGCATTTATCCTGATAAAGCGACCGGGAAATCGATAATATTACTGAGAAATCCATAACCTTATTAGCAGATCAGAGAGTCATGTCAAAGAAGTTAAATTGCCATGAGGCGACAATACCCTCACCCACCCTACCTCTACCTGTCGTCCCACTGTTTCAGAGTAGGCCCAGTCGGGAAGCGTGCAGTTCATATGCGGTAATGTTTAGGGAATATGATGAATAGAGACGTCATTAGTTACTAGATTTGACCTTTAACAGAAAATGTCCAATGTTTCAAAATCTTCTTTTAACCCTTTAACCCAAAAATTCGCATAGAAAATGCATGTTTGTAGCCCAAGAGAAGACTATTTTTTTAACTTACAACACCCCCCCCCCCCCCCCCAACCAGGAATGACCGGCCTCGTTCTCAAGCCAGGTATTCCAGCGGTACAATTTCAAGACAGTCTTCGCTTGGTCTTCAAATGGACATTTCTCAAGACGACCACAAAATCCGTCTGTGCCGACTTAAGTGTTAAAAGCTTAAAACAGATTTTATGCCTTGAGCAGTCGTAATATCCATAGAATTACAATCTTTAGATCGCCTGTTTCTCTAGACTGTCTTTAACTAATTATTTGCAGGCTGGTTATCACCTTTTATTCACGCACTCAGATGTGAAAATCCAATAATTTGAATTATGTCATACTTATACTATTAACATGTTCTGTTTAATATGTATCTTAGTGGAGAGGCTCTTTGTGTTTTACTTAGATCCTTAACTTGATAGGGCATCCATACATTTGATAACTAATTAACGAGTCATACGGCGCTAGGGTAGTCGCCTGTGCTATCGACTGCTTTTGTATTTCTGATCGGTTTCCGGTTGAGTACCGCGAACCGGTTACACAAACACGAGCAGGCGACAGCTAGCGCGACAACGATGCGTCTTAGCGTTGTGCTACCGGACTATACGGAGCTTGTATTACGTATTTAGGTGATCACATTTAAAGCAATTAATTAGTCATATATTAGACGAGCGTCGAACAATCTACAAATGCTGCATCGATGGCGCCACCATCATATAATCGACATTTCCATTTTAGCTATGCCCCGCCCCTCTCTAGCTCAGCTCCACCCACATCTCGCTCGTGTTGGGATAGAACGATCTCTGAACTCCCTGACTATCAATTTCCAGAAAAATATACAGGTAAGCTGTTGAATATTTTGAGACTAATTTGACTGGACGCTGTTGCTGCCTATTAAATAGTAGAGTCATGCAATTGGTACAACGTGTCGGACTATTAAGAGTTAAAGACGGGCCATATGGAATCATTTATGACTTAATGATTATGACGTCATCATACACGCCGCCTAGCTGATTATGACGTCATATAACGTCATTACTCTGGAAAGATCCATTGTTACAATAATTATACCTGACTAACCATCAATCCCTAGTACTTCCGGTGGCGAATATCGGCAAAGACAGCAGCAAAGATGGCGTGTATGTAAATAAACGGATAGCAACAATTTGTTTTAAATCACAAAATCTGTTGACAAACACCGATTTTAACAATACCAATTTCTAATGGAAAATAATCGATTTGATAGCCTATGCAAAGTTGACAAGTGCTCTGTATCTGCAATGCAAACTACGTCAAGAAGCCAATTGATTACGGCGTCGCTCCAAGCACAGGATCAGCTTCAAAAGGTGGTCGGCTAATGCAGGACTTTCTGTAGATATTCTTTATAAAGAATTTTATTACTGCTTTAGTATCTCTGCCAGTATAGTATAGCGCTCATGTTAAAGTATGTTACTAGAGAAGCTGCTGTGTAAAAGAATCCAAGCAACAGCATCTAATGAACCTTTGCAGGTTATCCATCCATCATATGACGTCATATGACGTCATAATCATGACGTCATGAATGACTCGATTTAGACGGCTTATATACTTAATAGTCCGACACGTTGTACGAATTGTATGGCTTTACTAGGCCTATTTAATAAACATTATGTAGAATCTTTTGTAATTAATTTGACTTGTCGATGTTGCTGCCATAGGCAGCAACATCATCCAGTCAAATTAGTTTCAAAATATTCAACGCCTTACCTGTATAGTTTTCTTGAAATTGATAGTCATGGAAATCAGGGATCAATCGATCACAACATAGACGGGCGGAGGTTAGATAGCGATTGGCGGGGCATAGCTAAAACTGGCAAGGTCCATTAGGCCAAAATATTGTGTAGAGATAACCTGTCTAGGAGAGATGAACGTGGTGCCTGAACTGAACAGTATTAAAATACGTGTTGTCGAGCGCACTGTCCTACACGCCTTACCCCTCAAGAGTGGTTGACAAATGACCATCTTCACGTGGAGACTTGTCTTTGAGAGATTCATGCATGCACACGCAACAGACGCGATGAATATGGCGTCAAATAGTCACAACCATAGATATAGTATATACTGGCTAGATTGCTCATGAGTCTATTAAAAACGACATTTCAGAATTCAGTATTTTCTCCCCGGATGTATAGTCTCTAAAACATTATGTTTTTGTTACTAAACCTATTACGTAGTCGAATAAGGTGCCAGATTATAATAGCCAGTACAATTTTATTTCTGATAACATATGTAAATATTGCGTATGTTCAATTTCTCTTCAAATCATCAAAATAAAATTTTCGAAGGCTATTTATGCAGCTTATCGTCTGCCTTGGACAGTCAGTGCATACCCGGTCATACGCAAGTGTGATTTACTGAACTAGCGTCATCTGCGGTCGCGACAATTACCACCCCCCCCCCACCCCCATAATGAGGGTATGCGCATGCGCAATCTAGCCAGTATATACGATATCTATGGGCACAACGAATATGGAGACTGGGTTTTGCTGGCCTTTGCACGCTGGGACTTGGTAGCATTGCATGTGGAGTAAATTGCACAGAAATCATAGGCATCTCATGTTTCGTGCAAAAGTTTCTATTTAAGGGGTTACGAGAATGCAATTCATAGCGAGAGAGCACAAATAGATCTATGCTCGCTCTACTCACACAGTTAGCTAATGAGGACTATTGAGCGCGGAGCAGGGCCGAACTTAGAACTCGGTGGGTGTGTGTGCAAAGTTTCTGAAATTCTTACTGCGGGGAGGGGGGGGGGACGGGGTGGGGGTGGGGGGGGGGACGGGGTGGGGGGGGGGGGGGTCCTCGGAACTGTCGTTAGGATCGCGAGAAAGCGATGGTCCTCTTTCAAACGTAATGTTGCTGGAGGCCCCCGACGTCAGAGAGCTGTGAGATTTGGCTTTATCCGTCTTATACTGTACCGCTCAGAAATAACTTAACTTGTTTCAAAAACAAAAAATATGCTGTTGAATATTTTTAAGATACTGTGATTAGCATTTTGGCAGCAATATCTTCCAATCCAATTATATTCAAAATATTCAACAGGCCATTTTTACGTCGTGTTCAAAATCGTTTTCTTTTGGAAACAGATATATTTATGAGTTGTACTATACGTATAAACATCACGTCTATGCGTGTAACTTGAAGTTATGCAAGGGCCGCAAAAATGAAGACAAAGAATTATTTTTGTGTAACATTTTAGGACCCCTGGAAATTTGGGGGCCTGCGCAAATGCACGTGTTGCACTGCCTAAAGGTCGACCTTGGTACGGATAACAATCTGACAAAGTTGTTGGTGTCAGCAACAACTTACAGTCAAACTGGGACATGCTAACCAACCGTATCCACAATTCTCGCTTGAGAATCACTGACAATTCTTGTTGACAATTTTCTAAGATTCTCAAGCGTGAATCGTGGATACAGCTAGTCAAGATGCTCGTTAACTTGCTTTTCAAATCCACAGCAACTGACCGCTGAACGCTGTGATGATTATTTTAGAATACTTAGACTGAAAGCTGTTGCAACAACAATGACCGTTCGGACGTGTATCAACTCTGTAGCAAGTGGCAGTCGCATTGTCTACTAATTAATTTAACAGTAATTTCACTGCATGTTGTAGTTGTAGTTGTTGTTGTTATTGTTGTTGTCGTCGTCGTCATCGACAGCAACAGCTTTCGCGCACATTGTTGTCAAAATATACAACTCTCGTATTTTCTCCTGGAAATTGATATACACTTGCGCCGCGCTGAATACTATTGCAATATGCACTGTCCAGCTTATGTCATGAATACGTCCTATGTGCTTTTACATCAAGAGCTGGTTGAAAAATGATCACTTGCATGTACAGATGGGGTCTTTTCTTTGGCAGGCCTGTCTGTACAGACAATAGACTCAAATAATACAACGAATATGCGTCAGAGCATTGCTTACTGGGTAATATGCACACAAATCAACCGCCATGCCTCGCACAAAGTTTCCTCTATTTAACGAGACACGAGAACGTTATATATACGAGTAAACCATTTTAATTTCCCAGAAATCTCGAAAAACTTCACATGTCTACACAATGCAATATCCGGTATGGCGGGGTAGCTTGTATCAGTGTTCGATCAGACAATGTTATCACTGAATATTGATAGTACAGCTCAGCGCAAGGTGGGTGCTGTTGGTGTTGCTCGGAACAAGGTGAGGGTGGAGATGAGAGGACTAACCGGACTGCTCAGCACAAGGTGAGGGTGGAGATGATGGGGTGGATGGGTGACGGGACTGCTCGGTACAAAGTGTGGGTGGAGATGAAGAGGCTGATGGGATTGCCTAGGCTTTTCCCCTGTGCTTCGAGCGCAATAAAACACAACCACTCGACAATCTTGGATCACGTACGCACGCACACACGCACGCACCTAAATACATATGGTGACGAGATTTACTGTAGAGATATAGCAGTTTTATCAGAAATGCAAAGAAAATCGGACGGAGCCACCGACCGATCTACTGACTGACTTGTTACCAGTCAATACTAAAAATAAATGATCATTTCATCAAATCAATCCAACTGTTCCAGCGTCGCAGATAGTCCGTCATAGCACGTGCATCAGGGAGGATGGTCCTCGGTCAATAACGCAATTCATTCACCTCATCCTGTCATTTTGTAGAATCGAGTCCTCGGGGGTCAAACGCCTGGAATCGAGTCTTTGACAGATGCTCGCTTGCACACGATGCCATCTACAACGTGGTAATCACACCTCTAGAGCTATTGGTATGCTTGTGTAAGCCATATAAACCCTGTCCATACCGGCCACTGTAGGTGGTGGTAGTGGTGGTGGTGGTGGTGGTGGTGGTGGTGGTGGTGGTGGTGGTGGTGGTGGTAGGGTGTGGGTGTGTGTGGGGGCGTGGAGGGGGGAACACGTGGTCACTAAAGATAGATGCATGTGGTCGCTCTAATGAAACTCATTGGCCATGACTTAAAGATCCTTTGCAATTAATTTTAATGGGCAATAACTCTGGATATGCTGAATATTTTGAAAACAATTTAACTGAAAGTTGTTGGTGGCTTATCCCCCCACAACAACTTTCAGTCAAATTGTTTTCAAAATATTCAGCACAACCAGTGTTAAACCGCATGGAAAATGTAGTCTGCAGAATTTCAGCAGACAGAGAGTTAATGACGGATCTTGCTATCTCTGTGAAGGTGGTACAGATGAATTAATGATAGAATTAATTAGACCATTAATAGAGCTACTAAGCGCGTGCCCTTGAAGATAATATATCGCATTCTGTAACTCAATTTCGTCTTTATATTGACCGAGTCCGCGCTACAAACCCCTACAGCGAAACCTATACTGGAGAGGCACGTGAACGTTAACGGCCAAAAGATGGCGGCTCCTTAATGCATGTGGTCGTAGGACCACTTCTCTCAAAGAACCAATTGTGTGCCTCCCTAGTGGCCTATATAGGCATACTAAGGTGACGGTCCTAATTAGCTTAGATTTGCATGAGAGTCTGTTAAGAGATGTATTAAGGTAGACGCCAGGTTAACAGACATCGCATATTTAAGGGCCTCTGTAATCAATTACACGCTTCATTCAACATAGCGTTTAGAGGCCTTAAAGGTATGTTTGAAAATAAAGTTATTAAAATTGTATGGTTTTAGAGGTTTAGATCACGTGTTTCGATGTAATGAAGCGAAATAAATCTTAACACGTGAAGATTTCATTGCGTACAAATTAATATAATTTTTTTTAAGTTGTAAAATTGAAATAGAGACAGAAGATCCTAATTCAACTTCACGACTAAAAAATTATATTAATTTATATGGAATGAAATCATCATATGTTAAGATTTATTTGATTTAAACAGAATTTATTTTTTGATTCAGATGGGAGCACGATACGACCTGTGTCTTATGCCAGGGTCTCCCATACACATATTAAATAGGAAATATATCAAGATGGGGAATGGTTAGAATAATTACAGTAATAATATTTCAAGTAATAAATAAACTTGATTTATTTCGTTTCATTACATCTAGGCACACTGTGTGCTGTGAGGTATACCGGTACTGTAACCGTCACCGGTTTTGTAAGCGTGACGGTTCGAAAACCGGTGCCACAATTTCAAAACTGCATATTTATGAAAAAACCGGTTTTGTAAATATTTGTTTTTCAATAATATATTAGCAATGCATAAAATTACATTCATCACTTAATGTACAGAAAATCAATAAAATAATACAAGGAAGGGGAAATAATTTTCCTTTTTTCGCATCTTGAGAGTATGTTGCCAGATTGCATAATGTGTTCAGAAACTAATCTACTAGTATTTATAGGAGCGTGTTATGATTTTTTAGCGCACAATACCATCTGGCAAACCGGGAATCGAGGCGAGTTTACGTGTCGTGTATATAGCAATATTCAACAGGTCTCGCGGGCACGCAAACTGGTAGCCTAGCAACGCTTATCTTTGAGTAGTCATTCTTATTTAATGTGTACCAACTGCATTATTTGTATTACTCAATAGAATATCTGCTATAGTTACTTGAAAAAATAATGGATGTCAAGTTGTTGCTACCTTAGGCAGCAACACGTTTCAGTAAAAAAATTGTCAAAATAATCAGCTACATGTGATTTAATATTAGTTTAATTTATATAGATGTAGACCTAATATTGTCTCAGGATTAAATGGGTTATGTATGGTAAAACAGCAGGATTCACAGCGAGATCGGTAATTAAAAAAAACTTCTTCCAGCTGGCAAAATTGTTTTAAACAGAATTTATTTCGTTCAATGGGAGCACAGTAAGACATAAGTCTTATACACGTGTCTCCCATACATACAAATACAATACATTAATAAATACATCAAGATGGGGTATAATAAAACATAATTAAATAGTAACGTATGTATAACTAGTTAAATGATAATTTATATCAACCACTGATTACAATTGTCTAGGTAGTTCGCACGCTTACGTATGTGTACGTGAATATGTGCGTACGTGCATACGTATTGGCGTGCGTGTGTGCGTGATGAAAGAGAGAGAGAGAGAGAGAGAGAGAGAGAGAGAGAGAGCGAGAGAGAGAGAGAGAGAGAGAGCGAGAGAGAGAGAGAGAGAGAGCCAGATGAAGAGAGAGAGAGGGGAGGGAGGGAGAGTTAGAGAATGAGAGAGAGAGAGAGAGAGAGAGAGAGAGAGAGAGAGGGGGGGGGGGAGGGAGGGAAGTAGAGAGCGGGAGAGAGAGAGAGAGAGAGAGAGAGACAAAAGAGAGGAGAGGGGAATATGAGAAACAGGGCATAAACTAAGAATTTGACAAGAGTGAGAAAAGTAAGGTGGGGAGCTCTTAATGCCGCGTTCACCATGCTTGTATATCTTGGGCAGTTTGCATTTCGCTCTTATAGTTGCGAATTTAACAAATAGGAAGTTACTTAAATGGCATACGGCGTTACATATTGTAATATTCTTTTCCAAGTCGACATTGTTAATGCCGTATAGAAGTTGATTAGCTGTCAATGTGGCAAGATAGATATTCTTAAGGACGAGCTGATTTTGGAGAGAGACTCTTTGGTCGTTAAAAAGCTGGCAAAATTAGTCTGTATGTTAAGCACCCCTCACATCATAAATAAACTCAACCATCGACATTTTGATATGTAACAGGAGTGAGTCCATTGTAAATATTTAGGCATGTCTGCGTTGGCTTTCATAAACCCTCAGAGGGTGTGGGCGGGTTTAGCCAATCAGAATGCGGTGTGCGGAGTATTTCTAAATTATACCAAAATAAGCAGGACTACTTACATGTATGCATTTCTGGTAAAATGAGCCAATTTTTCACTCGGAGTTTTACATAAGAGTGCATGTCAATATAATGATACGGAGACAGTGTTGGGCATAAATGGTTTGTTTAAATATTAACCGGGTTTCACTAAAGATAGTATGATTACAGATTTGAGTTTATCACAAAATAAAGTCTATTTTCGTGCTACTGCGAATGAGATTTTTTTTTTATTATTAGCTATCCAATAAACCGGATATCCGGTTAAAACCGGTTTTTATAATCAACACCGTCACCGGTTTCATTTTTTCCAAAACCGCACATCCATAGGCACACAACTAAAAGTATACAATTTAAATAATTTTATTTCCAGACATTCGGGTATGAATATGCACCTTTAAGTAATTGCAGACGACACTTCGATACTTGATAATTACTCGGGTAATTAACGACGTACATCCTTGATGAAGAAATAATGGCGCTATAGTACCATTGAATAGGCTTTACTCGGTATGTATATATCACTGATCACCAAAATGGATTTTCCAGTGTTCTTAAGACATGCCCATTATCCGAGCAAAAGAAGACTAGTTTTGAAAATACATCACTGGAATGGCTGGCTCGGACCATAGTAGATATATAGAGGATCTTAAACGAGGTCCCATGTCGTAGCAAATTTATCACAAGAGGTCACAAGGATCTCGGCTGAAACGCGATTTAGCGAGATCTAAATGAGTTCTTACTAATGGGCCCTTCCAGTGTATCCATGCATCCTATGGCGTCACATGACGTCATAACCAACTACGTGACTTGTAGGATGACGTCGTAATCAATTACATCATGAATGACCAGTTTTAGTCAGTCTTAAATGTTTAATAATCCAACACGTTGCACGAATTGTATGTCTTAACTATTTAATAAACATTCTGTCGAAAATTCTGAAAATAATTTAACTGGGCGCCATAGGCAGCAGCACCCAGTCAAATTAGTTTCAAAATATTCAACAGAAAACCTATATAGTTTTCTGGAAATTGAGATTCAGAGTGCACTAGGATTCGATTGATTTTAACACGAACGAAGCCTGGGCGGAGCTTAGCTAGAGATGGGCGGGGAATCGTTAAAACCGGATTCCTCCATTGAGTGTGATAAATTTGATATGAAATGGCAACGTGTTTGAAATTCTATTAACAGCGTATTGGCTGGGAATCGTGCCCTAAAATTTGGGAATGTTCTACACCCCACCACTCAAAACCCACCCACCCCAAACCAAATCAACCACACGCACGCACGCACGCACGCACTAGGTATAAAAGAAAGGTACTTTACAGCGACATTCAAAGGATATCGGAAATCGATAGGTTAATGGACTATTCCAGTTTTAGCTATGCCCCGCCCATATCTAGCTAAGCTCCACCCACACCGCGCTCGTGTTGGGATCGATCGATCTCTGAACTCCCTGACTATCAATTTCCAGAAAACTATACAGGTAAGCTATTTAATATTTTGGAACTAATGTGACTGCGGGCGGTTGCCTATGGCAGCAACAGCGTGCAGTCAAATTAGTTTCTAAATATTCAACAGCATGTTTATTAAATAGTAGAGACATACAATTCTTACAAAGTGACGGACTATTAACAGTTAAAGACGGGCCAAATAGAATCATTTATGACTATGATTATGGCGTCATCATACACGCCGCTTAGCTGATTTTGACGTCATATCACCATATGACGTCAGATGATAGATGTATACTCTGGAAATGTGAATTATGAGGTCAAGGAATCCGATCTGATCTCTCACTCCAGTGTATGACGTCATAATCAATTATGTCACAATGTATGCTAACGTCAAAATACATAGTGATGAACCTAGCTCCGCCATGTACATTGCAACATCGGTCAAGAGAGTCTATGCTTTCGATTTAATAAACATTCTGTTAATATTTTGATACTAACTGGCCAGGACCCCGTTACTGCCATATAGGCAGCACCAGCACCCAGTCAAATTAGTTTTAAAAATATTCAACAGTTTACATGTTTAGTTACTTTGCAAATGGGATTCTCAGAATTCAGTGTTCAATTTACATACCTAAAATAGGATTCTGGGAAGTCAGGGTTCAAAGTACTGTATATAAATGGATAGCAACACGCGCAAAACATGGGCGGAGCTTAACTAGACACGAATGGGGAATAGCTAGAAATAAACCCTCTATATCATAGAGATAAATAGCCGTAGAGCGGACATGTTCATGAAAAATCGAGTTGTCCCGAACGCTTGTGACGCGAGTTCAGTAAAATACAACTGTACATGTTCGGGGTTTCACTGACTGACTGACGCAGACGATCAGTTGCATAGGCCTATATCGCCTCCAAATTGGACTAAATTCTCTTTTGATGCGGTAATTGGAATAGAAATTGAACAGAAGCGAATTTATACATTCTAATCAGAAATAAAATTGTATTGGCTATGTTAAGCTGTCACTTTATTTAACTACGTAATGGATTTAGTAACAAAAACATACTGTTTTGGAGACAATACCAAAGTACTGAGCTATGAAATTTGCCTTTAAACACTTTAACCCTCGAATTTGTTCAAGAAAATTTCAATTTTCTCAAAGAAAGATGCCCATTTGCATACCAAGAGAAAACTATTTTGAAAATTTACCACTGGAAATGACTGGCTCGGTTACCTTTCTCATGACAACCGCAGAAGCTATTCTTGGCTGATATGCGTGTTAAAGGGTTAAGAGGATGATAGGTACTTTACGGCTATTTATCTATACGCACTATGTTAAGAGCAAATACAATGCTTGCCAATCTGATCCTAGGCATTGCATTGGGGGTACTGCACGACATTTGATTGATAGGCGTATATTAATCGATCAAGCTATGATTACACCCGCTATATTGTCAAGCTGTCAGGCATTCGCTGATCGATGGGGCGCAATGTGGAAGTTGTTCGATTACATCAGACGACATATGTTGGTTGTTGTCATGGTTTCCGGAACTAAGATATATAGTGATAATTTCATATAGGCACAATGAATATTTCTGTAGCTAATTATGACTGTAATGGACCTTTCCAGTTTTAGCTATGCCCCGCCCATCTCTAGTTAAGCTCCACCCACACCTCACCCGTGTTGGAATAGATCGATCCCTGAACTTCCCAACTATTAATTCTCAGCAAACTATACACGCAAGCTGTTGAATATTTTGAAACAAATGTGACTGGGCGCTGTTGCCTTATAGTAAAGACATACAATTCGTACAGCGTGTCACACTATCAAGCGGTTAATACGGACTAAATCGAGCCAATCATGACGTACTGATTATGACGTCATCCTGCCCGTCACGTAGTTGATTATGACGTCATATGATGGATGGATAAACTGCAAAGGCCATTACCGTTAAAGGTGTGTATATATCAGAATGTTGTTTTTATATACACAGGGTGCTAATAGTTCTTTCAGATGTGTCGTAGGAAAACTACCCATATGTAGGAACCGTCAGCATTTGACCGCAAAAACACTTGATTACCATAGCAACCGGGTATTCGGACAATATAGAGATCCGTGTTGTCACTGAAGTATATGACGTCAGAATCTATTACGTCACACGTAGGCGGACGTCACAATTATAGTGACGTATCATCGTTTTGAAGCGGGAAAGTTCCGTCAAGTGTACGAATTGTATGTCCTTGATGAATTTATAATTTAATTGCAACAGCCCCCACCCCACCCGGGCAAATTACTTTCGAAATATTCAACGGCCTATCTGTATAGTTTCTTTGAAATTGGGATTCTGGTAATTCAAGATGCAACTTATATTTAAATCTCGCAGTATATGTGACCCACTGCATCATATTCCTTCTGGAGTGAAGAGATGGCCATTCTGTCGTCTACCCGTCTTATAGAACCAGCATTTTGGCTTCAACATGGAGGTCATCTACTGGTCAGGTTTAGCTATTCTCTGACACTCTTACACTTCTATGACAGCCATTAACTAGTAAGCCAACGTTAAAGACATCTATAGACTGACCCCGTGCCTGGCAGTCCCACACCCCTACAACATATTGACAATGGTACGCTGACATTTCCACCAATCTCCTATCAGATACATGTCAATTTTGACCAAACTGTGAAACACTGTCTTTGGCTGTGTCTATGTTATTTCAGGGTGGTGTCAGTGCTATCCAATATTTACCCATGCCGTGCCAGCTTATCAGTTACGTTTAGTAAAATGCTTAGCATATCACGGATTGGTTTGACAATATCTCTGACAGCCTGTAATTTCTATGTCATGTGTGTAAAATGCGTCTTTAATTAGCGATAAGGTATCAGAATATGGATTATGATGGCGTCCAATGGACCTTTCCAGTTTTACCTATGCCCCGCCTATCTCTAGCTAAGATCCGCCCACACATCGCTGGTGTTAGGATCGATCCATCCTTGAACTACCTGGCTATCAATTTCCAGAAAACTATACAGGTAAGCTGTTGAATATTTTGAAACTACGTTGACTGGGTGATGTTGTTGCCTATAGCAGCAGCAACAGCGCCCATGCAAATTGCTTTTAAAATATTCGACAAACTGTTTATTAACTAGTAAAGACATACAATTCGTGCAACGTGTCGGACTATTAAACGTTTAGGACGGACTAAATTGAGTCATTCATGTTACAATTGATTATGGTGTCATACTACGCGCCGCGTAGTAGGTTATGACGTCGTATAATGGACGGATAAACTGGAAAGGTTAATTGATTCCAATCTCATTAAAGTACATATTGTATGCTAATACAGATGTGATACCAGCATACCCCTTAGTACTATGTAGGCCTAAAGACAACATGTTTAGAGTAAATGGATAGATCCAATCTGTCACTCAATTATATAACGTCAAAATAAAATACATAACGTGTAGGCTGACGTCACAATCAAAATGCGTACAGAATGACGTATCTAGGTCCGTCATGAAAATTGAATCGTCCGTCAAGTGTATATCGTTACTATTTAATACACATTCTGATGAATATTTTGAAAGTAATTTGACTGGGCACCAAGTCAAGTTATTTTCAAAATATCCAACATGTTGCGTGTATATAGCTACCTTGAAATTAGAATTCTGGGTACTCAGGATTAAAAGTATATAACTCGATCCCATCTCGCACAAAGATTAAAATGGGTGCTGCATAGCTAGAAATGGGCGGTGCATAGCTAGAAATGGGCGGTGCATAGCTAGAAATGGGCGGCGCATAGCTAGAAATGGATTCGCTACAACCCCGAAAAGGGTTAGTCTCTATTTCGATGAGTGGCATCATAGTTCAAAATGGCTGCTAGTTACCATGGATTTATTAGTAAACACAATGGCATGGGCATGGCAGAAACATTCATATTGCATTATATTGTTGTCGCCAGGGCCATCCTGTCATTTTCAGTATCCTGGTTTTCTTATAGTTCGTCTATACCAGGCCAGGCGCTGAGAGCTGTTTGCGTTCATTTCACTTAAGCAAAAGCGATGCAACGGAAGACTTAGGCTGTGTTCACATTAGAAGGTTACTCCAGCGTAACACCGAATGTAACTGAACACACGTATGATGATACCTCCATAGAATTTGTAAAATTCGATAAACGATTGGACGTACAAAATTAGGCGTTAGGAAACATCAGCCCTACACCGGAGTACATTTCTAACATGAATACGGCCTAAATCCAACCACACCCCTCTGCAATCCTCGGTTGATAGATAACTTCTTGCATATGCCAGCTGTTGAAATCAGCATAAGGAACCGCGACACAAATGCTACAATTGATGCTTTGGCAGTTTCTATACTAGCTCCCTATGCGGTTGACCGGCTTCCCAAAGAGAGGCTTCACAAACAGACTTTCCCAAATCGCGACTCATTCCCAGCATTATTAGCCTGAGAAGTTCCTGATACCATATATGAGGACTAATCATGTAGCGAGGATATTAGTTTTACATCACATTATGTTCAAAATATTGAAAAGGTTCCGTTGGAACTGTGAAACAGGTCTAATTCGCTTGCTTTTTCCTGTTTTATTTGACAGCCCAGTTAGCGGCGCATTAAAGAATATAATTGTTCGACTAGATCAAAGGCTTTTGGGAATAATTTCTGTCCAATATCCGAGTTCCGTATTAGTTTGACTGATCAATGGAACTCGTCTATATCAACCTCACGGGAGTTACTATATGACGCAGGTCAAAGATAAAATACGCGTTCTTCCTCCAATAGTGCACATCAAATAACACATTCTGGCCCCAATAGTGCACGTCAAACAATCATTCTGCCTCCAACAGCGCAGAGTTTGCAATCGACATTTCTTTCAAACCTGCCGAAGAGATCAACTCTCCTTTGGAGCCAAGCAATGGCGATCTGGGGGTGAGGGTGGGGGTGGTGGGGGGGGGGGGGCATTGATTCTTTAATCCCGCTTGTGTTAACTTAACTCTTTAATGGTCAAGACCGCCAAAAACGGACTATTTAGTGGTCTTGAGAAATGGCCATTTTTCATCCAAGAGAATATGATTTTTGTAACCGAGCCAGTCACTCCAGTGGGAAATTTTCAAAAATAGTTTTCTCCCAGCCGGCACTAGCTAAAAACGGGATTTTCTTGACCATTTTCATGGTCAAGTCGGTCAAAAAACAGCACCTGTAGTGGTCTTGAGTAATGTCTATTTGCACGACAAAAGAAAGCTATTTCTGTAAATTTTATTGTAAAAATATTTATTTTCTTGAAAGATCTTGACCATTAAAGGGTTAATTGAGTGATATAAGTAGAATTTTGAGCGCTTTGATGCGCTGTTAACTCGAGCGGTCACCAAACCATCAGGCTTAAAGAACCAGCATAATTTGGATGCAAAACATTTATTTTCTATAGCAATGGAGGAATCCAGTTTGAGATATGCCACGCCCATCCCTAGCTAAGCTCCACCCACGCTTCGCCCGTGTTGAGATCGATCGATCTCTGCACTCCCTGGATCTCAATTTTCAGAAAACTAAACAGTCACTTAATTTGTTGACTATTTTGAAACTAATTTGACTGGTTGCTGTTGCGGTTTCAAAATATGCAACAGCACGTTTATTAAACAGCAAAGACATACAATTCGTACAACAATGCTTAGTCCGTCATCAATTATGCGTTAGCGACGAATCTAGCTACGCCATTCATGATGTAATTGATTATGACGTCGTTTACACGTCACGTAGTTGATTATGACGTCATATGATTAATGGATAAACCAGGATCCTCTATTGCCACAGGGGTCACTTAAGACAGGTTTTACTGACTGCGTTTGACTAGTCTCATTAATTTTGCAATAAGTAGCTATGTTTCATTGTGGTATCGGCCATTAAAATAGTCCGGGGTAAATGGTTTTGATGGCAGAGTGCTGCGCCTCTGGAGACGGTTGTTCCATGTTTATGTACTATGCGCATGCGCATCCTGAGAGAGAGAGAGAGAGAGAGAGAGAGAGAGAGAGAGAGAGAGAGAGAGAGAGAGAGAGAGAGGAGAGAGGGAGGGAGGGAGGGAGGGGGAGGGAGGGAGGGAGGGAAGGAGAGAGAGAGAGAGAGAGAGAGAGAGAGAGAGAGAGAGAGAGAGATATGGATGGATGGAGGGAGGGAGGGGGTGGGTGGATGGAAAACGAGGGAGAGGTGGCAAGGGAGCAACGTGTACATCTCTATATACGTGTGTGTTTGATGACAATAGCCATTACTTCGCGTGATAGCCACGTGCTAATTGCCAGTACTCTGGTCATATATCAGCTGAATGATAAACTGATTGGCCGATATCCTGTCTCATCTTCGCGCCATTTCTCTCATCAATTCCGCGCATCCCGTATGGATTGTCAACCGCGCTTCCGAATCGCGGAATGATCATGATTAACTTTCCCTGCTAAAAATAACTTTCTTTGAATAATTTTTGTTTAGCATTGTCTGTAGTTCTTGACGGAAGTGGGCAGTTTAGGCTACTATTCTAAATCGTATAAATGTACACTCCGAATGTATATCTGGGCTTGGATCAGATGAATGCCCGTGGGTTGGTTGTTGGGTTTGTGTTTGTTTGTTTATTTGTTTGTTGGTTGGTTGGTTGGTTGTACGTCAGAACTATTAACGAAGTTGAAGATTCTACTGCTTGCCTCGTATGTGTTGGGGGAACTAAACCAGTTATCTGCTGATGCTAAGCTCCTGGCCCAATGGTGGAATAGAGTTTTAGCTATTCCACTCACGATTTGCCCATATTGGGATTAATCTATCTCTACACACTGTGGATCACAATTTCCAGAAAACTATACACGTAGGCTGTTGAATATTTTGAAGCTAATTTGACTGGGTGATGTTGCTGCCTATGGCATCAACATCGCCTAGTCAAATTAGTATCGAAATGTTCAACAGAACGTTTATTACATAGTAAAGTCATACTATTCATACAACTTGGCGGACTATTAAGAGTTTATTATTATATTGCGTCATTCGTGACCTAATTGATTATGACGTCAGCCTACAGGTATCGTGGTTGATTATGACGTTTTATGATTGACTGAGAAACTGGATTCATTAACTGACCATGGATGGTTATTAAATAATACCACCAGCCCATACACGAATGTTTTCAACACTAAAATTGATTTACTGTCGAAGGTTGAGAAGTGAAGATGAGTAGAAGTTCGACGTTATTGGCGTCGATTCTGGTGGGTCGAGAGCTTGATGACGGCATCTCATTTGCATAATAGGCTACACTTCCCTTTTTCCCTCCAAAAAGTACTCAAATATGATTGATCGAGAGAAAATCCTTTGTTCTCTCTCGATCAATCCGATTCGAGCATTTTGTGGCAGGAAAAAAGGGGGCATGGCCTAATAAGCAAATGCGATGACGTCATCAAGCTCTCGACCAATACGATTGACGTCCATATCTTCGCTGTTTTGGAGATGTATATGGACAGGCACGTGCCAATGATTGACAGGTGTAATGACGATCGAAGTCATTAATGCACATGATACCTGTAGCCATATCAGATCGACATCCATATCATCGTCCTAGTCAGATCATTTGACACCTCTATGTCAATCAGATCGAAGTCCATATCGTCGCCAAAACATCGGTCATCTGCAAATCCGCCCATATCGTCACCCTAGTCAGATCTATTTACGGAAGCTGGCTCGTTGGCAGGCATAATGACCCATAAAAGGGGCATGGCCTAAGGTTTGTGGCCGTGGCCTAATAATATACATATCGTCACCAAAGCATAGGTCAGCTGAAAAGCCGTCCATACTGTCACCCTGGTCAGATCACGTGACACCAGCTGACTCGTTGCCAGGCCTAATGACCCATGAAAGGGGAGTGACCTAATGTATTGACGTCATATGATGATGACGTCATAATCATTACATCATAAATGAGTCTGTTAGGCCCGTCTTTAACTCTTAATAGTCTGACACGTCTACTATTTAATAAACATGGTGTTCAATATTTTGAAACTAATATGACTGGGCGCTGTTGCAGTCAAATTAGTTTCAAAATATTCAACAGCCTACCTGTACAGTTTTCTGGAAATTGATAATCAGGAAGTCCAGAGATCGATCGATCCTTGGGCGTTACAAATGACGCTAGAGATGCAAAGATTGTTACATCTATAGACGCACAGTAAACACGTCTAAAACGAGCAGCTTATTTATGGGCCAGCTAGAGATGGTAGCAAATAGGGGTCGCATATGCAAAAACATCTCTCTTCTTCCGTCTAATTTTTGTTGCACCTTGTAAGAGACCAACGCATACCAGATTCAATTCTACAACGATGCGCCATACACTATGCGCAATACAGAACCACTGTCACTGAAGGTGGGCCTTATGTGGCCCAAGAAAGATGGTCTATGTTTGGCCATGCTCTGCGAATGCCAAACGACACCCTTGCACAGAAAT
This sequence comes from Chaetoderma sp. LZ-2023a, assembly GCA_034401795.1. Lineage (NCBI taxonomy): Eukaryota > Metazoa > Mollusca > Caudofoveata > Chaetodermatida > Chaetodermatidae > Chaetoderma > Chaetoderma sp. LZ-2023a. The sequence goes on along the minus strand of CM067359.1, from coordinate 20,353,617 downwards.
CATTGGAATCTGATGCATTAGGTGCTGACATCTTCAACGCTCGTAGAGGACGCCAAACCTAATAAGTGTGCCGAGTATCGATCTAAATGAAGCCGGACTCGGTACTCTGACGACCAAGGATAATCTGAGTGAGATAACGACACTTAAGGAGAACAAGAAACAGTGGTCTAACGAGAAGGAATTTTTGCAGTGCCGGGTGTTTCCAGACTACTGCAGTTGCAGAACGCAGTATATCATATTCATCGTTATTCAAATATGTATGGACAGGCATGGTTACATCCTAGGAGACTAGTCTGGTAAATAGTCGCTATTTGTACGTTAGGATTAACCCCTTCACGACGAAGCCGGCCAAAACCATATGCAGACCAAGAGACTATTTTTTTTAAATTGTACAACTGGAATGACTGGCTCGATCCTCATGACATATCTAGCCCCGTCATGAACATTGGAAGGACCATCAAATGTCCGAATTGCATGTCTTTAATACACTTTCTGTTAAATATTTTGAAATTAATTTGACTGGGCGCTTTTGTTTCAAAGTATTCAACAGCGTACTTGTATAGTTACCTTGTACTTGGGATTCTAGGAATTCGGGTTTCAAAGGATATAAATCGATCCCAACACGCGCAATGCGTGGGCGGAGCTTAGCTAGAAATGGGCGAGGCATAGCTATAAATGGATGCCTCTATCACAGAATTTCATAAGCTCCTTATTATCTACACCCTCAAATAAGGATGTAGGAAAGCCACTAATTCCACCTTTAAGACTGGCGTTGATTCAGAGAATATAAGTAACATCAATATGATCGGGTTGAAATAAGATTGGTTCCCTTGGTGTGTAGGGTAGAGACATAATGATGGACTGTTCCAGTATTAACTAAACCCGCCCTTCTGTAGCTAAGATCCACCCACACTTCGCTCGTAAAGACATACATTTCGTGCATGATCCTGATACTGGAAGCCATGGCACCACGTCTCATTGTGTGTAGTTCTCACGCTATGTCCTGATACTGGAAGCCATGGCACCACGTTTCACTGTGTATAGTTCTTATGCTGTGTCCCGATACTGGAAGCCATGACACCACGTTTCACTGTGCATAGTTCTCATGCTGTGTCCTGATATTGGAAGCCATGGCACCACGTTTCACTGTGTATAGTTCTCACGCTGTGTGCTGATACTGGAAGCCATGGCACCACGTCTCATTGTGCATAGTTCTCATGCTGTGTCCTGATACTGGAAGCCATGGCACAACGTTTCACTGTGTATAGTTCTCATGCTGTGTCCTGATACTGGAAGCCATGGCAACCCGTTTCATTGTGTATAGTTCTCATGCTATGTCCTTCTACTGGAAACCATGGCACCACGTTTCATTGTGTATAGTTCTCATGCTGTGTCCTGATACTGGAAGCCATGGCACAACGTTCCACTGTGTATGGTTATCATGCTGTGTCCTGATACTGGAAGCCATGGCACCACGTTTCATTGTGTATAGTTCTCATGCTGTGTCCTGATATTGGAAGCCATGGCACCACGTTTCATTTGATAGTAGATTTAATCACAAACGTGAACATCACATGATATCAATCAAAGAATGACAGAGTGCGTGACTAAATGGCGGATCAAATAATAGCCTGGCCATGTGACCAGTAATCCATCAACTGTCACACAATACTCACTAACCAATGATTTTCCTCGGATTTATAGAGATATTGTACTTATATATGACATATGAACAGTATATGATTACACCCTAAAATGGATAATAGTCTGGGTTGATTGGAACCCTATAATCCATTATGGAGAATTCAAAGCCGGAATTACGTTCTGTACATAACAGTATGGCACCTACAACGGAGGTGGCGTTTTGAAGATAGGAAAGGGGGGGGGGAGAGAGAGATATGAGGGGAGGGGAGGGGAGGGATGGAGGGAGAGCGAGAGAGAGAGAGAGAGAGAGAGAGAGAGGGACCATGATATGATATTGTAGTCTTAAATAAACAAGGAGAAATTTGTCCAATACATGTGCGTTGTTCATATATTTTTCCAATTGGATCGCCGTTAGGCCATAAGTCTCTATTTAATTTTGAAAACAGTGTTGCTGAAAGCTGTTGCACTTGAACTTTGGACACACAATTTTGGATCCTGTGGGCAAGCTTTCAGGCAAGTTTGGATAAGATTCCTCCAGTAGAACCAGCGCCATTGATAAATGGGTTTTTTCATTTACATTTTTGCTTAGAGCTGTTGCTGTTGCGCTTCAGATTTTCAACCCAAGATTGGCATACATCTTCGGGGCCCCATGGGCAAGATTCCAGCCAAGTTTGGAGTATCCTAACTAAATTTAGGACTATCTGGTACTTTATGGACAATTTACCTAACCAGGAGTGTAGCCGCCATTTTAGATAAATATTTACTGGCGCCATTATTTCAGATTCTATTGCCTTCGCCGGCGCGCACTTGATTGTATAAAACCATTCTCGTAATACTAATACTAGTAATTCTTCTGCTGGCTTCCAGGGTAACCCCATACTAATTGCATAGCATGGTTCAATAAGAGGTATATATTTCGTCTGTGAAAACAAATATATTTATAACAAGTTTATTAAAAAACATTGTTGCCTATAGCAGCTACAACTTTCAATCAAATTGTTCTCTAAATGATCAACAGGGCAGTCGGAGTTGCTAGACTTGTTGATGATATTTCAAGCAACTTTATTGGCAGGCGGCCAACATTTTCTGACTTCCAACAAAAACATCGTTTCGTGTACGTGTTTCTCTTGAGCAGCACACGGGCAACAATTCCCAGGCTGAGACAAGTCGTCAGCGCCGCTAAAGTCACATGACAACACAACGGTCATCTATGATGTGGGCCGCCATTTTGAATCACATAAGCGCAGGGTGAACACTGATTAGTCAATGATAAACAGTATTTTGCAACTTTGTTAGCAAACACCGCAAACGACCAACAATGTTTCGCTGGGGCGAGAGAATAATGATAAGCGACATTAAACATGTTTAATATCAAGACACCTGTGTGAAATATGTTCGCAAAGATCATGCAGTCCACCAGCACGTGCAGGATCGCCTCTGACATAGGCCTATACTGAATTGAATAATACGCTTGCCTCGTGGTTGACAATGAAATGAACAGATTTTTCGAGCATATCTGTCTGAGACTAGGCTAAACTTCGGAAACATCCTAGCCGTTGGGGGGGGGGGGGGGTGTGTGTGTGGGGTGTGTGTGTGTGAACCGTGACAAACTTTCCACCTAAGGCTTTGTGGTGTCATTCGAAGCAGACATTAATCCTGAATCGCATCCTAAAAATCCCCATTGATCCCATTTGGGCGGAATTTTTTACGCGGATTTTAATTTTAGAACCATTTTTACATCATGTGTGAAATCTGATAAGGTGCCATGGTAGCGGAAAATAGCGTCGTTTGACATTGTCCAACAAATCACCACATTCAACAATCTGAAATAAGACAAATGTGGAAAAAATAAAATATATTCCTTGTCACTCAACAGCTGGGATGCACAAGTGTCAGCGAAAAAAGAAACAAGTTTATCACTGAGGATAGTATAAAGATGCTCATTAACACACGCTTTGAGGTCGGGATGTTCCCTGCGACGACATCCGATTATAAGTCCAAACCATCATTTGCTTCATCAATAGTTACCAGAAGGTCGATGTTGCTACAAGTTTGACCTCGACACCCTGCACATGCGTTTACACATTTCAATCCGCTTTTGTTGCATAATCATTGCTTGATGCCACACAGATTCTTTGTTGTTACTTTGTATTTGTAACGAATGAAACTGAATACCTTTGATGGAGCAGCTTCAAGATCTGTCATTATCGGGCATAAAGACCCATTTTTCTCTTTCTATCCCCAATCGTTGTGGACCAGTTCATCGTTACTAAGAGGTAGCCATCTGACAACCTGGAGGTGAACGCTGAGGCTGTAGAAGCAAGCTGCACGCTCAGTTGATAGTAGTTGTTGTGGCTCTATCTTACTTCCCTTCACGACTATCTGCATATATCGGGCATGCCCTTCTCAGTGCCACCATACAGGCAAAGGAATAGGCTAATTCCTGCACTGCCAACTTGTTCCTGTGATGTGTCACAACTCCCGATTATATCAGACAAATCCTGTATCTCTGGACTTAGACATTACCTTCAGAAAATTCCTCTTATCAGGGCCAAACATGGCAGAAGTTGTATCGCACCCACTCCAGGCATGAATTATAAGAATACACTTTCGTATCTTTGCTGGGACGACATCAGAAGCTTCCTTAAGACTGTACAATTGCCGACATTTTGAGCGTTTCACTTCCTTGTTCAAGAAAATGTCTACCAATCTATCGTCCCAGTGATACAGCAACATTGTAAAGATGTCAGTGTCCTAAGCAACAACTATGCATGGCTGACATCTCTAGCATAGTCAAGTGCAGTTGATACTATCAGTGTATCTGTATCCCCCGTACATATCTTCGTGGCATGGTCCAGCGATTGAAGATGACTTGACAGAAGGCTAATTAACTGGTTCTTGTTTCGTTTATTCGAGAGGAATGCCTTCTGGTCAGCATGAGCCTTCGCTGTGACGTTCACCAATATATCAGCAGAGATCTTGCCTATGTGCCGTCGGGCTTGTTCATAGTCCTTGGTTGAAAGAACATGCTCATATCCATCAAACACAATGTTTCGTCGATGTTTGTCAGATCAATCTGTATTTTTCTGTTCTGATTTATCCACCTTCCTCATGGAAAAATCTTTGAATAACGAGGTAGAAATTTCGTGTCTAAAGTAAGGAAGAATATCTCCACCTTCTCTTTGTGCTAGTGCAGTACATCGCATGAACAAAACAGATGGATCAATTCGCACAGTTTGTTTATCAATCTTGATTCCCGGTTTAAGGTAATCTAATGTGCCGACTAAACTGAGACCTCTTCATGCATGCTTCATTTACAAATTTACCATCCATGCTCTCTTGTAACACTTTACCAACTTTCTCACTCTCATCACAGTTGATGCCATCCTCTTTCCGTTCACTCAGACCACTGCCCAGAGATCACAGTTGTGGGATGTTGGCATCAAAGGGGTCATGCACTTAAAACCACTCAATAGTTTTCCTCATGTCTTTCAAATTGTGTTCACGTCTAGTTCTTCGCATGCCCACATGTTGATCGCTCGTAAGGTGTCATTTCCCAGTCAGAATTGACATGGCATCATGCACAGTAGCATGCACGTGAAAAGTGTAGACTCACTGATGCCTCATGCTTTCCGTCATCCGCCATGCTCGAGTCATCCCACCACAGCTTTTTAGTGACCTCATCAGAACCTGTTCTATAACGAGATCAGTTTACAGTCCAGACCAAGAGGATCACTTCTTCGTACCGTATGGTAGCCTTCCTCTACGAATTTCCTATGCATCCATGGATGAGAAGTAGGTAGTTTCTGCATTTCTTGAAGATACAGACGAGCTCTCTTAGCATAGTGTATATGCCCAGTTGTTGCAAAGAGGTTGAGAATACATTGCTATGACTCCCGTTCCATGGAATGTACCTTCCCCAGTGAGTTTGAACGTTTGGTCTGGTGGAGGACACACATCTTCTATGCTGTCTTGTTGCATAACTGCCTATTTGTATCGACTTACTTCATCATATGAGATTGAAAATCCTAACTGATGAATTCATCAATAAGCCATCTCGATCCGAAGACATGGTCCATCTCTACTCCTAAACCGAACAATATTGACGTGATCACAGTTCTCGACTTCACAGACTGTAGAATTACTTGGCCTACAGTGCGTGCTCTGTTTGACACCACGTGAAGGTATCATTTTTTCGACGAGGGTACGATGACATTGTGTCAGAAATTCTATCCCCTGTATCCTATCGCCAATTTCTTCAGTTGATAGATATGTCTCTCTAGTGAAAGTTGTTTCTCACACCTCTTCACGTATAATTCGTGCAGCAGCTGTTTCGATTCGATTGGCCTCTTGTTCAGAGTTCCTAAGCCTTTCAGTGTACCACTTTTCATTGATGAGGTAATTTGCCATATTACAAAAACAAACAACGTCCTTCCTACCCAATACTTCAGCGAAAAATACATGGTCACCATAATGCTCGTTGAGCTTTCGTATCAGAGTCTTCAGACAAAATACAACCACACCACCTGCTAACTCCACCATCATCGCATGAAGATCAACAATTGTGTATAATTCTAATTCACAAACATTTTCTAGCTAATTGCACAATGCTTCAAACCAATGTCCCATTTCGTCGTCAGCAGGTCGCCCCACGGCCGGTGATGTCGGCAATGTGCGCAGGAACTTCATGTAGCAAAAACGATAAACTGCTGAAACTAAATCTATATAACTCTCGAGGCGAGTGCAGATCTCAAGGGACCAGGGATCGGACCTACTGTCACATTGTCCCTCTATACATTTCCTTAGCTCTAATGGCTGCACAGACATGTTAACATCCCTCCCTGGATGCTTTCTATCTATTATCGCCTATTTCCCACATAAGAGGCAATCAGTGTTCCAGTCAAATGGATGTGGAGTATATGATCGTAATATTTTTCTTTGGGGGGGGGGGGAGGGGTGGTGCCACTTCCTGCAACCCGACTTTGGTTTCCCTGGTGTCTGCTTATCTCTTTCTACAGCCAGCATGAACAACCACTTTGCCCATAAGTGTAGCGTCACTCTTGTTAACCATCTATACCGATGCAGTTCTTCATCATTTCGAATATCGCAGAAACGGATTAGTGTTTCAAGACCCTATTTCCTCACAGGAATTGGAGGTTTGCATTTCTCAAATGGCTGCACGCAGATCACGCAGTTTTCCTCGTGCATAACACGAGGATGAGCGCTGTCACAGTCACTGCCACTATCAGTAGAATCAATTCCACTCATCGTATCAATGATACTGGTGTCGAGTGAATATGACCACGAAATTCGTATAATTGCTTAATTAATTAAACTGAAGAAGCCCAGATCCAAGGGCTCGCTACTTTAAATCAATAAGAATAAATGCCAATATGCCACACTTCGAACTGTCTAATTAGTGGGATAGGGTATTAAGGCACATAAAACATGTGTATTTTATATTGTTTCAAGAAGAAGAATGAAGTCAAGTCATTATGCACACTCTGTATAGTTATGACTTCGCAGAAATAACGTTTGATTTACTTGATAACGAGTATTCTAAATTTACCCTGGAACAAATATTATTAAAATTATAAACAACCAGATATTCAAATTCAAATTCAAATTAAATCTATCATGAGACACCGTAATAATGTATTAGTAATGGTAATACGACAAATGAGATGTTAGATATGATTTTAAAGAAGAGTGTGAACATAGATTTAAGATATCTATAAAAGCGGTTTGAGAAGAAAATAAAAATATACTCGAATTCAAAACCACGCAAAAATGTCCGCCCAAAAGGGATCGATGGGGAGTTTTAATATGTGATTCTGGGTGACGTTGCAAATCGAATGACACAAAAAAGACTTAGGTGGGAATTTTGTCTAAGTTGACCCACCAAAACCGGTTCCTACGACTAGACTAATATGCTATTGAGGTACTCCGATCAAAGTTATCACGTGGATGGTTTACCTGTCACTGCATGCGCACACTTTTACTCTCGCTTGAAGCTAGCTTCGTGAGCGCGTCCCACGGCTGCTAGCCCATAGGGACTTGTCGCTGCCAAATTCACTACACGGAATTCCCTGTAGTAATACTCTTAATTGACAAATGTAGGCGCTTCGAATGACTGTCATTGCGCCAAACAAATCAGGTAGAATGGCTCACATTGAATAACTGAAGCCTCGCTTTAAATATCTCTGTAAAATATATATTTAAGATCCGATATCATGCCATTCTTACCAAGATGGATTGCACATTCATGTATTTACTCGCAGACTTGAATTAATCCACGTTTTCTGTTGCAAATGTTTGGATAAACGTGATTTTAAAATCCCTGCGAACAATACAGTACAGGTCGAAACTAACACAATTTGTTTCCAAAACAAAAACAGAAACATTTTAGTTAGTACAACTTTGACCACGGTAGCACAGAGGATATAACACAGACAAAAGGAGTGGAAGAGAAAAAAGAGAGAAATTTCAACATTTAGGAAGACAAGTACACCGTGCTCTTCAAATATCCTATCAAAGCTACATCAACAACATGCTAGATCCTGATGATGATAGAAGCAGTAAGAAATACTGGAGATATATAATGTCCCGACGACAGGACATGTTGGGTATCAGCACCATAAGGCATCAAGGTCAAATCATCACCGATATAAAGCAGAAGGGCTTTGAACGACCAGTTTACCACCGTATTCACTAGAGAACGCATTTACAACATCCCATCCAAGCATCATACAACGCCATCAATAACATCCCGATTACGTCACACGGAGTGGAGAAAGCCCTGCCGCGCCTAAAGCCGTCAACATCAGCTGACCCAGATCAGGTTCCAGCAAGTATACTCAAAGCAACATCCAACAAAATAGCATCAATTCTTGCGTCATTATTCCAGCTGACACTTAACCCCCTTCTTGTGTCAACAGCGCCTCAAAGCGCTCAAAATGCGAATCTTATCAATTAACACTTTCATTTGTTAGTATTTCAAAAGAAAATTCAATTATATGCTCAGTGAATGACCATTTGTTGGCCAAGAGACGGGACTGGTTTTTTTGTAACTTTACCACTGGAATTTAGGATTTTTTTAAAGAGTTGGTCTTTTTGACCGACTTGGCGATTGTATGGTTAATCGTCTAGGAAATCGAAATTTTTGCTTAGTCAGTATCCATTTGCACGCGCAGAGAAGACTATTTTTGAAAATTTACCACTGGAATGACTGGCTCGGTAACCTACAAATAGATGGACATCAGGACTACAGCAGATGCGGTGTTACTATTATAATGGCAAATTGACACAAGAGGCGCTAAAGAATCATTTTATACCTTCAGACTGGAAGCAGGGGAACATAACGCCGATCTTGAAAAAAAGCGACCGAACAATGGCATCAAATTATAGACCTGTCTCACTAACATTAGCTGACATGCAACACATTGTCGCGCGCCATAGGACGCAGCACCTAAACAGAAACAATATCCTATGTCCCGAGAGCGTAATAGGATACCGGCATCACGTGGTACGAATTATACTAGATTACTTCTGCCTCGAGCTAGGCTAAGTACGGATATGTTGTCGAGTTAATCCGATCGGAAGTATCACGTGACACTTGCGCATGCGTACTGTACAAGCACATTGGGTAAAAGAGTTCCATTTCCGAACGCAAAAGAATTATAATTCGATTAAAATATGGCGGCTTGAAAAGAAATGTAAACACTGTTACCGTACATAGTTACTGTACTCTTGTTAAAAGCCGAATTATTTGTACAAATATATATGTTATCGCGGTTACTTCTGCTTTAAGCGAGAGTAAACGTGTGTGCATGCGTGGATAAGTAAAGAAACCACATGATACTTTCGATCAGAGTACCTCGATTCACATATCCGAATTTAACCTAGAGGCTGAGTTCGGCTATCTTATCGAGGTACTCCGATCATAGGTATCGCGTGGTTGCTTTACCATCTACCTATGAACACACGTTTACTCTCGCTTGAAGCAGGAGTAAGCTCGATAACACATCCGACCTTTCGCCTAGTTAGTTAAAGTGTCCAGAAAGTAACACACAGTTCTAAATTTAGTTAGGATACATATCCTTTATCAATATATGAGAATTTTAATGAAAATGTTTGTGCTGAAAGTTGTTCATTTCTGAATGAACATAAGTTGAGTTACGATTTTACATGGAACATAATTTAAGCTAGCCTGCTCATTCATATGTAAATTAAATAGTAAAATTATTTTCCTTGTTCTGAGCGAGAGTTTGAATTCTCAGCGCTAGCAGACCTAAAGTTCGGATATGTTGTCGGAGTAAGCGGGGGTATCACGTGGTACAAATTCGTATCACGTGGTACAAATTCTACTGGATTACTCCTGCTTCATGTCAAGCGAGAAAAAAAGTTTGCGCATGCATAGATATGTAAAGCAAACACGTGATACTTCCGATCGGAGTACTGCGATAATGAACGCGAATTCAACCAGAGTGACACATGTTTTACACGCCTGTTTCTCTCGTCACTGCTTCTCCACACCCATAACCATTTAAACCTCGAATTTGTTTAAAAAAATTAAATTTTCTCGTAAAAATGTCCATTTGCAGACCAAAGAAGACTATTTTTTAAATTTTAGCACTGATAATACTGGCGCGGTTATCGAGCCAGTCATTTCAGTTGTGAATTTTCAAAAATAGTCTTCTTATGGTCTGCAAATGGACATTTCTCAGGACCACTGCAGAAGCCGTCTTTGGCTGATATAAGTGTTAAGAGGTTAAATATGATCATTATCACGGAGCGACCTGTCTCACAATTTCCATCTGATTTCCATATCTGAAGCGTGGTGTGTGATTGTCTGTCTGCTGAAATTAAATACATTTTCCATGGGGTTTAACTCTGTATACGCTGCATATTTTCAAAACAATTTGACTGAAAGTTGTTGGTGGATAGGCCACCAACAACATTAAATCAAATTGGTTTCAAAATATTCAGCATATCCAGAGTTACTGCCCATTCAAAATATTGTCTGGGCGCTTGCAGCAGTCAGACAGTTAAGGGAAGGACTGTTTCGAGTGAATTAAACTTCGCTTGCCCCTTTAAATAGAGATATCAAATGCCTGTTGATTTCCGTTTAATTTACCCAGGATTCAATTCTGACCATCGAATAATGCTATCCAGCATCCTTGATGGGCCAGAGTGTAATAAAGTGAACTTGAACTTGACTCCATTCGTTGTAATCATAGATCTTAAAGGCGTAGATCGCCCATGACCGTCTCAAAAGCGGCATTCTAGCTTTCAGTATTTTCTCGGCGATTTCTTTTATATGAGAATATCATATTAATAACAAAAAAATTGTGTTGCAAATTCTATTACCCAAACGAATAAAATGTCAGATAATAATACAGGCAACCAAATTTTGTTTACGATAAAGATTAATAAATTCTGGTCATGCGTGTCTGCTTCGCCTTCTGCTTGCCAATTAGTACCCATTATGTTATTGTAGAGAGCACAGATTTGAATACTATAGATCGCTCACGGTGCCAACAAATGTGGATTTTCGTAGTTCAATAATTTTCGACCGAGTGCGCATGTCACACTACGAAGTGATTTCCTGTAGTATTTTATCGACCGATCTCTTTTATATAGGAAAAACATATAAGTAACAAAATGTTATTTTGTGTTGCAAATTCCATTACCTAGTCGAATATAATGTCAGATTAATAGCCTACAGCCATCCAGATTTTATTTTCGATAAAAATATAGAAATTCTGTTCATGAGAGTCTGGTTGATTATTATGCTAATGTCGAGAGCTCACGGCAACGTTAAACACATTTTTGTTCGGTCCCTCTCCTGATTACGGGAAAAATTAGAGTCTCAGTATTATGTAGGCTGGCACGGTATGATAGAGCATGACGATTGAAGTGGGCAGTAGCAAAAAGAATGAAAAGAGCACTGAGAAACATCATAATCTCCTGATAGTCGTTTACAAATTTCGGAGATGAAATGGACATACCAGCTGAACAGTTGTTACTGACAGCTTGCTTCGACGCATCAAAATGAGAAGATCCCCGATCAAGGCCACTGTCGATTTACTGAGCTGACGTCATCGGCGGTTGCGACAACTTGCCACAGTGTGAAGATATGCACGCGATCAATCTACAACTAAAGTACCTCTATTGTTATAATTAGTGGACGCTATATTCGTTGAGGCTATTCCCCCAACAAAAATAACCCATCTGCGCGTACAAATGGTCATTTGTCAGCCAGCTCGAGAAACGTAAGCATACACGTTGGACGTGTTCACGGCAGTATATAGTCCAGTCAATCTACGCTTAAATAAGGTTAACCTAGAACAAATTGCAACAGAAGCTTTTTTGGTTTTATTTGATACTACTGGTCTTCAAGTACCACAAAATAAAAAATTCTTAAAAATCCCACACCGGGAAAGGTCCTAATTAATGTGATTAAAAATGGCTGCCACATTTTTGTTGCAAGCTAAGGATTACATTTCCTATTAATTTTAGAGGCATATAATGTATTTCTAAAAAGTAAGAAATGGTAGAATGTGATGCTAAGTGATTGAATCTACTAGTAAAAGTGTTGTGCTGTCTCATTGCTAGTGTATTTACGTCACCAGCCCTTAATGGTGACGTCACATGTAGACAGGAGGCATTGAAGTATTTATACATTACGCTAGAAGCATCCATTTGTAGGAAGTCTATGGCTAAATTGTAGCTAACGGCGGAATTTATGCGCAGAATGTCTCATATGTGCTCTTTATTGTCAGCAGGTCCTTTATAACGAGCCGAGGGACATTTAACACTTTCTGACTATTATTTTCCGTGAATGTACGTTCCGGGCGGAACATTTTATAAACTTGTTTTCCGTATTCATTTCTGTTTTCTCCACACATTTTGTAAAGTTTTCACTTCGTCAAGCTTTTCTTTGTCAAGCTTTGGCTTTATCAAGTCATTCTTCATCAAATCGGCTGAAACAAACAGTGTTTGTTTACTTTATGCACACAGAACCGCTATAGAACGCTTTCAAGGACCTGGTGTCCAGAGCGCATGTATATATGAAAACCCTACACATACATTAATTCACAACACTTTACCCATTACCATATATAAATTACTGTTGAAATATGTATGTCATTGTGTCCCATGATAATTAATCATTAATTACAATGTTTTACTTCACCATTTCAACGTCATGGACGAAACAGCAAATGTAGCATGCTGTGCAATTTGTGGGGAGAGTCTTGACAATGGCAAACCCACATTTGTGATATCATCAAAAGGTATTGCTGGAATAAATGAAGCCAGTTTGACCCGTGAGATTGCACCTATGACTATTGTAAAAGGGCAAAGATTACATGTTTCCTGTAGGAGAGATCACATTGATAGAACTAAGATCGAAGCAGCCAGAAAAAGAAAATTAGAAAGCAACCGGCGAAATACCCCATCACCCATTCTCCGCTCACAGGTACCTGAATTCCGATTCAAGGACCACTGCTTTCTATGTGGGACGGCAGTTGAGACAAATAGTAGGTGTGATGAGAATGATGATGTTTTCAAGGTACGCACATGGGATTGCCAGAAATCAATTATTGCTGCATGTGATGAAAGGCCTGAAGACGATAGTTGGACAGAAGAGGTTCGAGGACGGGTCATATATGCTAGGGATCTTCTTGCGGTGGAAGCTGTATACCACCAAGTGTGCAGCGTTAATTTTAGAACTGGCAAACAGATTCCCATGCGATATAGAAGAACCCCAGTAGATGAACCCAAAATTCCACGTTTGGGCAGACCAGTAGATACATCGAGGGAGGACGCTTTCCTGAAGGTAGTCAATTATCTGAGGGAAATCGATGATGAACAGACAACTGTAGTTGACCTGGTTAACAAAATGTCAGAATTCTGCACTGAACCGTACAGTGTAAAATTTATGCGACAAAAGCTTGAGAATCATGTAGGGGAAAGCATAGTAATAACTAATATTAACGGTCGTCCAGATGTTGTAACCTTTCGAACAACTGCTGCAAAGATATTGCAGACATTTCATGATGCACCAAAGGTGGACGACGAGGAGATAAGAAAGCATCAGATCATTAGAACGGCAGCTGCGCTCATAAAAAATGACATCAAATGTATGCAGACAGGGGCAACTGATATCAGATCCTTGGAACATAATTTGGCATATCTGCCAATGACACTTCGCGTCCTCCTAGAAAACCTTTTAAGTGGGGAGTCAAAGGATGTGAAAGTTGTTTCTATTGGTCAGTGCATGATTCAGATGACCAGACCGAGGGTTGTCATTGCACCAATACCATTAGGACTTGGAGTACAAATGCATCACCAGTTTGGGTCAAGGTTTTTGATTGAATGCTTGGCAAGTCATGGCTTTTGTGTTTCATATTCAGAGGTGGTCAATTTCTCAAAAAGTGCAGCGTGCTTTCCAGGGACTGATATCCCAATGTCTGGACATTTTGGACAATATATTGCAGATAATGTTGACCACAACTTGCGTACGTTGGATGGACATGGTACCTTCCATGGCATGGGCATGGTCGTAGCCGTTACCCCTGAGTTAGCACAGCAACATGTCATTCCATGGCTAGAGTTAGCCGGTAATAATGTCCATAATGCAAAAATTGCTATTCACTACTACAAAGCAGTAAAGGGCAATAGGGTACCTTTGGTTTATGATAAACTACCTGTTGTTAGTGTGGCTGACATTTGAAAACACCTGGACGTAATGTGGAAAGTGTCCTGGCCGTTGCTTCCTAATCGCCCCGGTTGGTCTGGAACTATGCAAGCCATTTGCAAAGGAGTTCATCCGGGAAAAGCATCAATCCACTTTCTCCAAATGCTAGATATGGATCCAACTGACATGAGTTGTATTTATTCAACCTTGCACTTCATTGCTTCGGAAAACCAACGTCATGGTTCAACACCCATTGTCACCTTCGATCAGCCACTTTGGTGGAAGGCCAAGACAATCATGGCTCATGAAGGCGAGAGAAGTGATTTAGTGCAAATAATCTTGATTATAGGTGGCTTCCACACAACAATGAGCTACCTTGGTTGCATTGGTCACCTCATGCAGTCATCGGGGTTAACAGACGTACTGGAGTTGGTGTATGCTGAAAATGCTGTAACGCACATGTTGACTGGAAAAGCGTATGCCAGAGCTGTACGTGGACATGTCCTGGTTGATGCAGCACTTAATGCAATGGTTCTGTCAACGGCGTATGGCATTCCTATCTTAGAGGTGAGTGAATGAAGTATAGATAATGCAGTAGTGACGTGTGATGATATTGAAGCAGCTCTACGCCATTTTGATGTTGTTATCAAATATGACTCTAGACTTGAATCAGTGATATCCGATGATGTGTTTGAGCGGATAAATGAGAAGTTAGAATCAGAGAAGTCAATGATTGTAAGTAGTCCAACAGGACGTTTATGGGTGCAGTACATGCATATGGTAGACCTGCTAAAGATTTTTCTCAGAGCTCAGAGGACGGGTGACTTTAAGTTGTACTTGAAGTCACTGTCAGATATGCTGCCCTTCTTTGCTGCTGCCGGGCATTGCCATTACACAAAATCGGTATATTTGCATCTGCAGGACATGGTAAAACTAGAGAGTACAGGGCCAGACATTTATCAGAAGTTCATGACCGGACTATTTGTAGTGCGAAGATCTGATAGGTACTGGGCTGGTCTTGCTAGTGACCTTGTCATAGAACAGTCATTGATGCGGACCATCAAGATCACTGGGGGCCTCACTCGTGGGCGGGGGATGGATGAATTACAAAGGACACGTTGGCTTTTAGCACACCCTGTGTGTGCAGAAATCGACGAGGCCATGCAGGAGCTAACAGAAGCAGAATACCAAGTCTCGGAGCAACATAAAGACATGTCTGAAGCCAGGAAAGTTCGGGATCACACAGATTGTTTGACTATTTAAAAATATTTTCAGGATTACTGTCCATTTATGTCAAATGATGAATTATATAATACTGCCACTGGAATTACAGCTGATCCGACTTGTAATCAACACAAGGCATTGGAAGTTGGAAATGCCATAATACAGAAAATGGAAGGCCACGATGCATTCGAGTTTTCATTCAGGAAAAAAGATCAAGTGGTATGTATGGGAGGACATGTCGTATCGAGTGATGGTGATAAGCTTTCTCTTGACCCACAGTTCCTTTTTCAGCGCCTTTTAATTGTAGCAAATAATAGTGAATGCAATCTAGACACTGCTTTAATGCACGAGCTGTCTACATATCCAGCATCTCTATTTGACAAACATGGACATCTCCGAGAAGCGAATAAGCCGCAGCTAGCAGAGGCATTGAATTCTGCAACCTCTACTACGAGCAGCACCAAATGCCAAGAAATAACACCAGAATACACTGTTTTTGATGGCGGATCATTAATCCACCGATTTCTTTGGAAGAAAGGTAGCAGCTTCAATGACATTGCCGCGATGTACGTGGAGTATGTAAAAACATTCAACCACCCAACTGTTGTGTTTGATGGATATATTTCAGGACCATCGATTAAGGATATGACTCATCTAAGACGGACAAAAGGTGCAGTGGGGCCAAAAGTTATTTTCTCAAGTAACATGACACTCAAGTCAAGGAAGGATCATTTCCTGGCAAATTCAGCCAATAAACAAAACTTCATTGATATGTTGTCCAAAAAACTCCAAGAAAACAATGTTAAAACTTTGAATGCTGTCGATGATGCAGATGTTCTGATTGAATTGACGGGGGTTTAGTGTGCCAAATCAGGCATAACTCACGTTATTGGGGAAGACACAGACATATTAGTGTTGTTGTGCCATTTCGCTGATCCTGGTCTCCACAAACGTATCTACAGATCGGATAAGCCAGGGAAGCCAGACAGGGTTGGAAAATGCATCGTTTGGGACATCAATTTTCTGCGAGCTGAAATTGGCGATGATGTTGCTCGATACATACCTTTAATTCATGCAATAGGTGGATGTGGCACAACATCACGTTTATTTGGCATAGGCAAAGGTGTTCCTCTTAGAAAGATGCAGTCCAATTCTTCATTCATGAATCATGCAAAGGAATTTTGCCACACATCTACTAAGGTCGGAATTCAGGTGTCTGGTGAAAAGCTATTGGTATGTATGTATGGTGGTAGTGAAACTGATACATTGAACGCATTGAGACTTCGAAAATTTCGAGAAAAAGTGGTTAAGAGTATTTCATCTCTGCAGATTCAAAATCTGCCACCAACGTCTGATGCAGCCAAGGATCATAGTTTTCGCGTTTACTTCCAAGTAAAGTTATGGACGAAGGAGCAAGAGATCTTAAAGCCAGAGGATTTCGGATGGCAGATTCACCAGGGGAAATTTATTCCCAGAACAATGGATAAGCTACCAGCTCCTGATTGCATTCAGAAAGTTATTCGATGCCAGTGCCGAGGAGAATGTGCGACATTGCGATGCAGCTGCAGAAAGCATAGCCTACATTGTACATATGCATGTGGTGAATGCAAGGGTACCAACTGCGGCAACATTCCAAGTTGTCAAGCTGTAGATCTTGCAGAATTTGACGACATAGACGTTGGTCTTGTGTAAAGATAATATGAGTATGTTGGACCTTGCCGTCCATTGAGAAAATGACGGATGTAACTGTTTGTATATAATAAACCATTACTAAATTCATCATACTGATTCAACAAATCATAAAACTTGGATTAAATTTACTTGAATATTGGAAGATTGATAATTGACGTCATGATGACGTCATCAAGATACGTAGTAACGGATCTACTGTTAGCGGGATGTCATATAGCGATCATATCACGAAATAACAGTTCTTTGCTATCACTTTTATTTATGTAGTTAAGACATTTTATGGGTCTCCAGTCAAAGATACGTAAGATATTCAGCTTAATAATTGGTTTTAAGTGGTCCTATTAAATTCTGTGAAATAGTCCTTTACCGGGATAGAATTTTTAGGAATTTTTTATTTTCTGGTAGGTGAGGACCAGTAGCATTACATAAAACCAAAAAAGCTTCTGTTGCAATTTGTTCTAGGTATATCCCTATATTGACTGGACTAATATTTGACAGCCTGTGTTTCAATACTGTTCAGCGCAAGTGCGTCAATAGACTAAACGAATATATCATCCAATTGTTACAACGATTATTGAGTCAGGGAATTGCATGCTCGGTAGCATTGCGCGCTAAGTAGTATTGCATGCTGGGTAAATTGAACAGAAATTAACAGGCATCTCATATCCTGTGCAAAGGTGTCTCTGTTTAATGGGACACGGGAACATTAACATGTATTTATTCACACATACCACGACCTATTCCCAGTCTGGTTGCTTATGGTAATTTACGCATGAAGGACAGACGTTTGGGTTTAATTTGGCGGAACCAATTACGGGATGTGAAAGAATCCGCATAGGTCTGTCAATCCGTCCGTACGACCACATAGTGGGTTTCAAAATAATCAACAGAATATCTATTAACTAGTAAACCCATTAAACATACAAGCCGTGCACTTGCAGAAGTTTTCAATGCCATTCGTTACGTAATAGATTATGACGTCATATACTTGAGTGACAGATCGGTTCCATCAATTTGAGCACCATCCAGCCCGTAGAGGAGGGTACTGGCTTACTTCAAAATAATAACTCCCTTTTGTTGATTAGTGCCGTGTGACAAGCGTGTGTATGCGTGCGCGAGCGAGCGTGTGTTCGTGAGTGCATGTGTGTGCGTGCGCACGCGTGCGTAAGTGAGAATGAGTGTACCTGCCATGAGTTCTCTGTCAATATTTATCCAAGAAAGACTAGCGCATTGATTTCTATAGGACGATAATCAGGCCGTATTCAAAATACTGAGTCCTCCCATCTTTGTCTGCCTGAGGGCATCCGTCTGTAACCACCTCCCACTTCATACCCATCATACCGACTCACAACAGAACTTTGATGTTTCCATAGAACTAATTCTGAAGATTTTACATTAATTTCCAAACAAATTGACTGAAAGTTATTGCTGATCCAGGCACCAACATCTTTCAGTCAAATAATTGGCGAAGGACTGTATGTCTCTACATGTAAGGTCTAATAAACACGGGCTATAATCTACAGCATGGCGTGTGCTAGTCTGACGTGTATATAGCATTGACACAGCTAATGTTAAGCGGAAATTGACTTTTACTTCCCAGGTCAAGCTCACCATAGCTCTCTCAATAGCCAAATTGATTCTATCTTGAACTAATTTCCACCATCTTCGATCTCATATAGACTCCAATTCCATGGTTACGGTGGGCCTATTTACCTACGTCATTTGGACAAGAATGCACACATAACGACAGCCAACCGTCTCAGAGGTAGCATCGATGCGCCCCATACACCAAAAAGATTAAAATAATAGCTTTGTGTCATCAGCGATATTTGCACGTGTTTTCCCATGATAAAGTACTTAGTCTATGTGTTCTGTGAAAGTTATGACAGAGTGATCTATTTATATCTATGACACGGCCATATCTAACAATAATTTTCAACGTAATATTTGTTAAAGGTGCACATTCACAGCAAAGTTACTGAAAATACAATTGTTTAAATTATATACTCTTAGAGGCTTAAACTACGAGCAAATATGTAATGAAACGAAATAAATCTTAACATATGATGATTTCATTCCATATAAATGAATATATTTTTTTAAGTTGCGAAATTGAAATAGAGGCACGAGCCTCTATTTCAATTTCGCAACTTAAAAAATTTTATTAATTTATATGGAATGAAATCATCATATGTTAAGATTTATTTCGTTTCATTACATATAGACACATAATTTAAGTCTATAAAAGAATACAATTTTTTTTCAAGCATTCTGGTGTGACTATGCACCTTTAAATAATAACTCTATTAAAGACGTAATTGATTATGACGGATATACGTTATTGGCAGATCGGATTCATCCATTTTTGACGCCTCATGCAGTGTCCGCTACAGACAGGTTTTCCTGAGCTAGGTTAGTGAATGGTAAAGGTAAACAATTACTTATCCTCACCTGGAACATGGTCGCATACCACCGTACTGTTCTAGCTAGCATTATATACGATATTCTCTAAAGTGATTCCCAATATGCCTTCCAACAGTCGTTAGACTGTCATTCTAACTTGCCTAAAATTCGGATATGTTATCGAGATACCCCGCTTACCCCGATTACATATCCGAACGCACGAGAGTATAATCGGATAACGGTATCACGTGGTAGAAATTCTACTCGATTACTCCTGTTTCAAACGAGGGTAAAAGTGTGCACATGCGTAGAGAGGTAACCCATTCACGTGATACTTCCGATCGGAGTACACCTCCCCCCCCCCCCCCCCCCCCCCCCCCCCCGATAACATATCCGAATTCAGCCTTGGATGGTACAGTAGGACAATCTGACCAATGCTCAGACATGAATACAGATTTCTGATTTAGTTAATCGCAAAATCCGTTAGATACATATATAGATATACATGTATGTATCACCTCTATCGCTGTTAGTATAAACTTGAGACAAACAGACGATTCCATGATAGTTTCTTGGACGCGGTCTCACAGCACGTTCCTAGATGTCTGTAATCTGCGTTATCCGGGTCCTCTATCGCAGCCAATCACACACTCTCCTTATTGTCGCAGAAACGCGAGCCATTGGCAACCAGTTGAGTTTCCGCCGCACCCGAGTCGTCAAGTTTGCTAAACAGATTAACGAGCTATTGACTGAGGGATGGGAGCGGTGCGGATTGCCAGATTTCCCGATGTTTGCGCATTAGCCACTAAGTAGAAACTGGTTATCAGAATAAAGCGATCCGTTTATAGCTATACCACGCCCATTTCTAGCTAAGGTCAGACCGATTTAATGTTTTGTTTTACGAAAATTCCCACCAAAAACACAAGATCGGAGATGAGGAAAACAAGTAACTTCAAGCTCAGAAGTTTTAAGCTATTACAGCAATAATCCTTTCATCATGTTAATTGTCAAAATTGATCAAGTGAATCGAAAACGGTTTATCAGCGAGGGTCCATTTTCAGGCCAAGAGAAGCCTTTTTTTTAAATTTACCACTGGAATGTCTGGCGCGGTAACGAGCCAGTCATTCCAGAGGTAAATTTCTAAAAATTGTCGTCTCTTGGCCTGAAAATTGTCTTTTTCTCATGACCATTGCAAAGCCATTTTGAGCGGCTTGTCCATTAAAGGGTTAACACATTTACAGAGAACAAAGCGTTACAGCAAATTCTGAGGAATTCTGAGTGATAAGAATTTGGCTGCGAACAATGGACCTTTCCATTTTTAGCTATGCCCCGCCCATCACTAGCTAAGCTCCACCCACACATCGCCGTGTTTGGATTGATCGATCACCAAATGCCCTACCTATCGATTTTCTGAAACCTATATAGGGAAGCTGTTGAATATTTTGTAACTAATTTGACTGGGTGCTGTTGCTGCCTATGGCAGCAACAGCGCCCAGTCAAATTAGTTTCAAAATAGTCAACAGAATATTTATTAAATAGTAAAGGCAAACAATTTGTACAACAACGCAAAGACCGTCTTCAAATATGCGTTCGTGACGTACTTATCGACATCATTCATGACGTCATTCATTATGATGTCATTCTACACATCGCGCAGTTCATTATGACGTCACATGATAGGTGTGTACTCTGGAAAGGTGAAATGCTAGATGGAAAGAATGTTAAAAATAATGCCTTAACACTCCAGCGTTCTTTTTTTTCCTAGATATGGAAAAACTAAGTTATACAAAAATATATTAGTATGGCCTAAGCTCTGCCCATGTTTTGTGCGTGTTAGGGTCGATTTTTTATACTTTGAATCTTGAATTCCCAGAATCACAATTTCAAGGTAACTACACAGGTAAGCTGTTGAATGTTTTGAAGCTCCGCGTTTGCCTATTCTGGAGAAAATCAAATTCTGACGATGGAAGGTCATGGAATATGATAATGTTAAGAATAGCCGATGATTCGATGAATTCGCCTTTACAGAGTATTCATCCATCATTTGACGTCATAATCAACTACGTGATGCGTAGAATGACATTAGAATGAATGACGTCATGAATGATGTCGATAAGTACGTCACGGACGCATATTTGAAGACGCGCTACGCACTATGTCTTGTTGTATAAATTGTATGGCTTTACTATTTAATAAATATTCTGAATATTTTGAAACTAATTTGACGGCGCTGTTGCTGCCATAGACAGCAACATCACCCAGTCAAATTAGTTACAAAATATTCAACAGCTTCCCTGTATAGTTTTCAGGAAATTGATAGCTAGGTCATTTGAGGAGCGATCAATCCCAACACGGCGAGGCGTGGATGGAGCTTAGCTAGTGATGGGCGGGGCATAGCTAAAACTGGAAAGCTCCATTGTGATGCATCGTGGAGCGCCCTAGATGCGCATGTCTCGCGCTCACTCCATACACTCTTTCTCACTCCCTCACTCACTCTGTCCATCCCCTCCCACTTTCTAACCCAATCTTACTCTCTCCACTCTCAGACTTTCTGTCCCTCTCTCCGCAACCACATCACACCGTCTCACGCCGCTATCTACACCCCCTCTCTGCCTCCTATCTCCCTTTCCTCTTCCATCCACTCTCTCCCCCTCTCTCCCTCCCTCTCTATCTCTTTCTCTATCTCATTCTCTCCGTCAGTCCGCACGGTCCCTCCCTTCCTCTCCACCCCGCTCGCTCCCACCATCCCACCTCCTCTCACTCTCTCTCACCGCGTACATATACGGGAACATGGGCCATAGGTCATAGAACTATGGATCTGTAAAATAGCCAATAATGAGACGAATCCATGAAAAACTGGAGGCTGGTATTTCTACCTAAGAGTATTCATCCATCTAGCGGTTGTCTGTTGGGCGCGTGTGTATCAGTGCGTGCATGCGTAAGACCGTGTGCGTATGTGTGGTTGTTCGCCTAATAAGGGGCACATTTCAAGGAAGTGTTGTGTCTACTGTTGCATACATAAAATCTTGAGACATCATTCGTATTCTCTATTTATTTCTTTACGCCATCACCTAGTCAAGTCGTGCCAAGATACACCTCGTGAGGTTAGACGCTAAATTATGTATGCCCCTTGAAACCCCGTCCTCATACCGTATATTGCGCCTGTCCTTTGATCAATTCTGCTATCTCTATATGACACCGCCTGCGGTCACCACTCAAACATAAAATCCGGATTGTGCAATCCGGTAATGATCACATTTATTAGCTGACTTGTGAAGCTCTCTTGTAACGGAGGCTGATAAAGTGGTTACAGCCACACGTGCTAGAATTATTAATGAGGATTAAACTTAGTTGTTGCTTCTCAAAGCAAGAGATTTCCACACCAGCTGAAAAAGGATCACAATGGACCTTTCCAAGTTTATCCATCCATCATATGACGTCATAATCAACTACATGACGTGTAGGATGATGTCATAATCACGATGTCATAAATGATTCAAATAGTCCATCTTTAACGCTTAATAGTCCGACACGTATGTCTTTACCATTCAATACACATTCTGTTGAATATTTTTTGGAACTAATTTGATTGGACACTGTTCAGTAACAGCGCCCCGTCAAATTAGTTTCAAAATATTTAACAGCTTACCCGTACCTGTATAGTTTTCTGGAAATTGATAATCAGGGAGCTCAGGGATCGATCGATCCCAACACGGGCAAAGTGTGGGTGGAGATTAGCTAGTGATGGGCGGGGCATATCTAAAACTGTAAAGGTATTTTATCTCATGCCACGGGGGAGAAAGGAATGAGAAAACTGCATCTTCTAATCTTTACTGACTGAAAATCATCGTAGGAAGAGGTCGGTCATAATCATATACGTCACTAGTTATAGTTCGCGTCACAATCAAAGCGACATATAACTTCCGTCTGGAAAATCGATAAGTCGTCATGAAGTGTACGAATTGTATGGCTTTGATGAACATAGGATTTCATTAATATAACCTAGGCAGCAAAGGTCCCCACATCGGACCACAGTCAATTTAGTTTCAAAACATTCGACAGATTACCTGTATAGTTTTCCTTTAAATTTAGATTCTGGGAATTCAGGTTTCAAAGTTTCAAATCGATTGCAACACACGTACAACACGGGTGGAACATCGCTAGAAATGGGCGGGCTCAGCTATATCACGATCAGTCCATTGTCCAGCGCATATCCATTGTCGGATACGTTAAGATAAACGCACTGACAGACTGGGCGACGAACCGAGCAATCCACTTTAACGAGCTGAAACCGACCGGCAAATTAAGAAAAGGTCAGCAAAGATCTCCGTAGGCCCCATTCTACAGTCTCCCTTGAAAAAAAGCAAACAACTCTGTTTAACCCTTTATCCCTCATGTCAGCCAAAAACAGCGTCTGCAGTGGGCTTGAGAAATGTCCATTTGCAGACAAAGAGAAGACTATTTTTTAGGGTTTTCCACTGGAAATGACTGGCTCGAAAACCGAGCCAGTCATTCCAGTGGTAAATTTTCAAAAACAGTCTTCTCTAGGTCTGAAAATGGACGTTTCCAATGAGAAAATTGAAATTTTTTGAACAAATTCTATACTTCCACTTCCATCAAACGATCATTGCTGACATCACCCCACCCCACCCACCCCGTCAGCAAATGCCCAACAGCATACACAACATTTCTTTGATATAGCATGCACTTTAAATTCATGTACTATTATTATCACCCAGCTGTTCTAACAAGAAATCTACATACCCCACGAGAGTCTCTACGCACACAGCGACCTCTCGTGTGTGTTTTACAAAACTAATTACATTAATAACTAATTACTGTTTCCGCATTCCACTCAGTCACCTTATGTGGATATTATCCAAACCCGGGCACCAGGGGAATGCTGACGACGAATTAAGTGGCCGAGAGAGGGAGGGAGGGTAGGGGAGGGAGAGGTGGGCTGGTGGGGGGGGGGGGTGAGTCAGGTCAGTGGTGGAGGTACACTTAGTAACAATAGGCTCCAAAGTTCAAAGTTCAAAGTTGCTTTATTTCATGGTTTTTTCTATACAATAAATACAATCTAAACAGGCAGTCCATCAAAGGCATGGCCTATTGAGTGATGGACTCCTTACACACATTACAACATTTATACATTGACATATATATACGACACACAAGACAGTGGCACAGTGACAAAATGGTGAAAAGCTACCTTGATATGAAAGTCCAGGACTATTTTGGTTTGTTTTGTGGAGTTCGGACATAAACTTTGATATATATATCATATATATACATGTATTTAATACATATATGTCTTCCATTAGGCAGTGGGTGGGTAGGGCTGTCCCTTCTTTGATGTTTACATAGATAAATGCCACTATGTGCACAAACATAAAACACACGGCATTCAAACACATATTTATGGCATTAATATTTAAATACACTCATACATATTTGCTTAACTTGACTTAATTAAACATATATTATACATATACTCCCTAATTACATCATTATCTCATTTTATTTAAATTTAGTTTGGAGTGGTTTATTATTATATAGGACTTTTGTATGCTACTGAGGGTGGGTGGGGCATGGAAGAGCTCATCACTGTAATATAAAGTTGAGATGGTTAGAGTTTGTTAAGAATCAATAGATGCGTTGATCGTTTGTGGGTTATTTAGGTGTAGTAGTAGTGGAAGTAAACTGTGAAGTATGTTTGTGTTTAGACTTCTTACTTCAATTATTAGGTTAGGTTAGTTTATCTATAGTGGTTGTGGTGGTGGTGGAATGTCATTAGGCTTGTATTATTATTAATTAGCAGAGAATCTGTGACCATCAGGTATAAATATATTAATTTAGTATTTGTCGATCATAGATTCCCTGGCAATCTTCTTAAAGGATTTCAGGTTTAATATGCTATCGCGTATTTTTGTACTGGTGCTGTTCCATAGTTTTGTGGCTGCTATTGTAATTCGTCGTTTTCCTATTTCTGTTCGTGTAAGTTGAGTGTGTAAATTGTGTTTTGTCCTAGTGTTGTGTTTGTGGATGTCGGTGCTTAGTGTGAAATTGGAGGCTATGGATTGTGGTAATGTATTGTGGTGAAACTCCTTTACAATGGTGTACATCTGTAGTTTGCCTATGTCCTTTAGTTTTAATAGCTTTTCTAACTTGAATATATTCTGGCCCTTTGCTGGTTTAGAAAAGAGTTTTAGTGCCTTTTTCTGTAGACTTTGTAGTTTTGTTAGGTTGCTTTTGTGTGTATTCGTCCAGATAGCGTTACAGTAGGTGAGATGCGGAAGAACAAGGGTGCAGTATAGAGTTTTAATTGTAGCTGGTGTCATGTAAGGTTTTAGTCTTTGTATGACACCTATGCCTCTTGCCACCTTTGCTGTTACCATCTCGATTTGTTTAGCCCAGGTCAAATGTTTATCCAAATATACTCCCAAGAATTTGGCAAATAGGGCCTCCTCACTTTCTTTTTTGTTTATGTAGATTTTTGGAATTTCATCTTTCTTTAGTTTGAGGTTTGTAAATAACATATAATTTGTTTTGTCAACATTCAGCGATAATTTGTTTATTGAAAACCAGTCAGTAATTTCTTCCATTTCCTTATTTGTTTTTCTGTATAAGGTGTCTATGTTGTCATCGCAGCAAAAAGCATTTGTGTCATCAGCGAACAGTATTAGTGACATGTGCTTGCATATGTTAGGTAGATCATTCATGTAAAGAAGAAACAGCAATGGGCCAAGAATAGATCCCTGAGGGACACCACAAGTTAATTGCCTGTTTTCAGAGCATATTTCATTATATTGTACGCATTGTGTTCTTTTACTTAGGTAGTTCTGGAACCAGGTGAGTGCACTGCCTCTTATACCATAATAGGCAAGTTTTTCTAATAAGATCTGGTGGTTGATAGTGTCGAAAGCTTTTGAAAGGTCCAAGAAGATGCCTATTATACTTTGGTTTTTTCCCAGTGATTCAATAATTTTTTCTGTCATTTCGGCTATTGCATGCATTGTTGAATGTTTCTCACGAAATCCATATTGCGATTTGTATAAAATTGACTTTTTGTCCAGGTAATTTGTCAGTCGATTGTACATAAGGCGCTCTAGTAACTTGGAGAAAAGTGGAAGTATGGAGACTGGTCTATAGTTTGAGAAGTTAGTAGAATCCTTGGCTTTATAAATTGGTGTAACACGTGCTATTTTTAGTTTTGATGGGAAAATGCCTTGTGCTAGGGATAAGTTGCAAATGTGACTAAGTGGGATAAGGATATCCATAACACAGGTTTTATAAATGCGCCACTTAAAACCATCGATTCCGGCACTTTTGGCTGGGTTGAGTTTGTTTAGAACGTTAAAGATCTCTTCAGTGCTAGTAGGGTTAACGAAGAATGATGATTTATAACTACCTATAAGGTAATCTCGGATGTTGATTGAATTGTGTTCGAAAGTTCTGGTCCTATATTTACGAAATAATCATTGAATCCATTGGCGATTTCGAGTTTATCTGTAATGACCTTATTCTTGTGAAGAAATTGTGTCTGTTGTGCCGTATTGGTCTTGTTTAAAAGTGATTTAATGGTTTTCCATGTCTCTTTTATGTCATTTTTGGACTGTTCAAATTTCTTGTGATAATATGTTTTCTTAGCTGTTTTTATTATTTGATCTAATTTATTTCTATATTTTTTAAACTGAATTTCATTGTAATTAGTTTGACACTTGATAAATGTTAGGTAGAGCTGATGTTTTGTATGACAGGCAGCTATTAATCCACTTTTAAGCCAAGGTTTAGTTGGGTTATGCTTATATTTTTTACTTTCTTTCATTGGAAAGCTTTGTTCAAAAATAGTCGTGCAGATGTCATGAAATTTGTTGTAGGCATGCTCGCAAGACTGAATGTCTGTTACTATGCTCCAATCGACCTCTGACATAGATCTTTTGAATGTTTCAATGTTGACCTGACAGTAATCTCTGCATTTAAATTTTTCCTGTTCGAATTGTTTCTGGTATGTTTGTTGTTTTTCTAGGAGAAATATAGGTAAATGATCTGAGATATCAGTTACAAAAATTCTGACATGAGTTTTACTGATATTGCGATTAATATTATTGCAGAATATGTCAATGACGGTCGCCGTAGATTCTGTTATTCTAGTTGGTTTAGTTATTGTCGGATAGTAAAAGTAGGTATTTAATAAGTTAATGAAGTCTTTGGTATGACAACATTTCTGTTGCTGCAGATCAATAATGAAATCACCCATAAGGTAGGCTGTTTTATTTTCCTTTTGTATTGTATCCAGAATTCTGCTCAAAGCTTCAATGAATTGTTTGCTGTCACTGCCAGGAGGCCTGTAGATTGTGCCAACAATTTTATTTCTACCTTTTTGAATCGGAATTTCGATAAATATTGTTTCAATGTATTCTTCCATTATGGAAAAGTTTTCACGCAAAATGAATTGAATATTGTCTTTTATGTACATGCCTACACCACCTCCACCATCCTTGTTAATTATGTCAGATCTGTGCTTTTCGATAAATGTATAGTTATTCTTGTTAACTAGAGTAGTAGGTGAGTTTACTTTTAGCCAAGTCTCTGTAATTCCAATAATTCCAAACTCGTGTGCACTCATATCTAGGAAATTATTTAACTTGTCATTGTTCTTCAGTATCGATCGAGTGTTTGCGTGCATGAGTGAGAGTGCAATGCTTTCTTTACTGTTTGTTATAAAGTCATTAAATTGGCTTAGAAGCGTATAGTTACAAGTTTGTGGAGGTATGGATAAGTCAGTTCTAGCATCTTTTGAGTTGATGTCTCTATACGTGTGGGTGTTAAGTTTGAAGGGATTTAGAATTAGGTCTTGTATGTGCTCTATGTAGTTATATTCAACATGTGGATTCATGATTGCAAGTGTGTAGTCAGCATCATCATTAATGTGATTGAAAGGGAATAAAGATTTGTTGCAGTTTAGACACCACCATGGTTGGTCATCTAACTCAAGATGGAGATAATCAGAAGCAGATCCCTGCTTGTGTTACGTCTCTGTTTAATTTTTGCAGAATACATTTTCCATGAAATTTAACTCTGGATATGCTGAATATTTTGAAAACAATTTGACTGAAAGTGGTTGGTGGCTAAGCCACCAACAACTTTCAGTCAAATTATTTTCAAAATATTCAAAATATTCAGCAGGTCAAGAGTTATTCTTAGTTAAAATTATCGTCCGCTGGCTTGCAGTAGTCACACGGTTAATCTCAGAATCGGACGCCTGGTGCGAACAAAAACATGTTTCGTTTTTGTCTTGTTTATTCATCAAGTTAAAGACATTCGCAACGATAACAAAACAATCGTGAGGACGAGAATAGACGCGCAATTAACCACCACATGAACTATTCAAGCATTCGAGGGCCTGTTTCCGAGATTGTTCTAAACTTCCCACTTCAGTCGGTCTGAGAAATAAGGAATTGACGAAAAAAACCCGAATTATATTTGATATGTAACTACTATCGTGGTGGCAATCGTTTTGGCGATCAGCGTAGTCGGAATACGTGGGATTGTGCAAGTAAAGTGGTCCGTCACAGCAGGATGATGTTATTAGCACCATAGCGGAATCCAATCTGTCAATCGATTATCTGATGCGGTAAACGATTGACGTTTTCAGTTTATCCATCCATCAGCTGACGTCATACGACGTCATAATCAATTAAGAGATGGTCAGGGTGGCGTCATAATTAATTATGGCATGAATGACTCGACTTAGTCGGTCTTTAACGCTTAATAGTCCGACACGTTGTACGAATTGTATGTCTTTATCATTTAATAGACATGCTGTTGAATGTTTTGAAACTAATTTGACTGGGCGCTGTTGCTGCCATAGGCAGCAACAGCACCCGGTCAAATTAGTTTCAAAATATTCAACAGCCTACCTGTATAGTTTTCTGGAAATTGATAGTCAGGGTGATCAGGGCAACAGCAACGACTCAAATCAGAAGCAAAATATTCCATAGCTTCCGTGTATAACTTGTGATGTCCAAGTCTTCCATAGTTGCGATGCTTCACGGAAAGACCCGAGTACGCACGAGCATCATCAGTTGAGGACCGACAAGCAACCAGTGTGGGCATACATATATTGCCCCCCCCCCTCACCCCCGTGTCGAACAAATCTAGTATTAATGTTAAACCAGTTTGTAGCATAATCAGTGGTTAATAAATATAGTGAAATTCAAACCAAGGTCTTGAGTAGTAAGCAAGAACACAAAGACACAACATAACTTAGCTGGGATTTTGATTCTGAGAATTCACTTTTTGAAGTTTAAGATCGATTCCAACACACGGAATAAAGTGGGCGGAGATTATTTAGGAATGGGAGGAGCTTAGCTAGAAATGAATCGCTCTTTTCCAATGCAACGGTCAATGGGCATTTCCACAGAATACACATTTGGAGAATAATTTGATTAAAAGTTGTTTCTCCTGAAAATATCTAACAGACATCTATCTGAATCTGTCTCGTAGAACGTGTGACTGTTTATAGACTATGGCATCAAAATAGATCGTCTTCCAATTTGTGGTAAGTTGATGGACAAACAAACAAATGGAAATCTGGCAACCGACATCAACCCTACCCGAGAGTCAATGAGTCGTTAATCTGTTTAGCAATCTCTGGAACGACTCGGGTGTGGGATTCTCAAATACTTACCAATTTGTGTCCTTACTGTAACAGTAATGTGAGTTTGTGATTGCATGCGAATGAGGACCCGGGCAAAGAAGATTGCAGACATCTAGGAACGTTTTGGGAGATTGCGCATACCAAATCATCGCGGAATCTCTGTTTGCGTCGAGTTTGTACGGCGAAAGTGAAGGTTCGTGTTAGTATCTAAGTACTTTGAAACCAGCAATCTTTATTCATGACAGGATAGCACCAGATTGTCTGATTAACCCTTTAACCATTGAATTTGTTTAAAATTTTTTTAATTTTCTCTAGACAATGTCCATTTGCAAAACAAGAGAAGAATATTTTTGAACATTTATCACTGGAATGACTGGCTCGGTTATCGAGCCAGTCATTCCAGTAGTGAATTAAAAAAAAACCCTCTTCTCTTGGTCTGCAAATGGACATTTCTCAAGACCACTGCAGAGGCCGTTTTTGGTTGATATGAGTGTTAAAGGGTTAATGTCCACTATGCATCAAGTCTGAAATCTGGTCTGACAATGCCCGTCATAGGCAGTACCAACAACATATAGTAGCGAGAATTCTAGAGTATTACCAAACTCAAGCTGACAGATCTACACACGCCTTTGGTCGAAAACTGTCCTCATTTTATTACCGATTTTAACAGATTAGGCATTACTTCCACTGTCCTCCAACTAACGAGATATCTCAGCTCGTTATGATCAATTCAACCAGCACTGCGATTATCACTCAACATTTTCTATCACACATGCGTTTCCGGTAATGGAGTTGTCATCTAATTCAAGTTTATTCGGTAACTTCTTCAGAAGTGTGCGAAACATATAAACATGAAATATACATATAATGGCGGTTACATATGCGATATACATAATTAAATCGTATATGTGTTTATGTTTTTCAATGATAAAAAAATAAAGTGATGATAGTAGTGGTCATAAACTGATGATGATGATGACGGGTGATGATGATGATGATGATGACGGGTGATGATGATGATGATGATGATGATGACGGCGGGTGATGATGATGATGATGATGATGACGACAACGGGTGATGATGATGATGACGACGGGTGATGATGATGATGATGATGATCACGACGACGGGTAGTATGAATACTATATAGTTACTATTACTACTACCGCCACCACCACTTGCTGAGACGCCCATAAATGTGTGGGAGCAATAGATATGGCAAGCTTTACGCGCCGGTGATTAATCTGTCATTTCTTCTTTTAAAACTTATTCATAATGATGTCAGTATATTCAACAAACTTCCCACAATTTCTTGTGATTACTACTGTGCAAAGTTAACTGCACGTTCAGATTAAATATTCATACCAAGATGTTTGCAAATAAATTCTTTAAATTTCATACTTTTAGAAGCTTAAATTGTCTACCTCAATGTAATTAAACGAAATAAATCTTTATATATATATCTATATAAAATTCAATTTCATAACTTTAAAATATTAATTTATACGGAATGAAATCATCATATGCTAAGATTTGTTTCGTTTCATTCCATCTAGGCAAACAATTTAAGCCTCTAAACGTTTCAAATTTTAACAACTTTATTTTCAAGCATGCTATGCAGCTTTAACGTTAAACCGAAGAATTGTGGGAAGTTGTCTGAAGACCTAATATACCAGCTCAAAGACTATATTGTAACCCCTCCATATTGTGGAGGGGTTGTGGTGGTGCGTAACTAATCAAGATTCAAGATTCAAAGTTATTTATTTTCATATAGTACATAGATTTTACATTGGCACAACAGGTAGTCCATCAAAGGCTGATCCTATGCAGTGGTGGACCCCTTACATTTAACAAACGAAGACATTTCAACAAAGTAGACTACATTGCAGACTATTTATGATAACAGAACGTTGGTCCATACTACGTAGCGGCTGTCATAGCCATTAGTGATCTAGCTAATGTCCTTGCTTGTCCAGTGAGTACTATTCTCATTAAGTATATTTCCAGTTTGATGATCGCAGTGGTCATTATTACAGACCACACCGCATCTATGATCAATTATGTATAATGTCATCGCACCTTCTCCTCACCCTACCTCTCCATCCCCTCACTATCAGAAAATCATACTGATTATTAGCGAAACAAAGAACGCCCATTCCCTTCAATCAATTCTCCTTTCCAGAGTATCCATCTGTCATCTCACGTCATATGACGTTATAATCAGCTAAGCGGCGTGTGGGATGACGTTATAAACATTATTTCACGTAAATGATTCTATTTGGCCGTTTTTAACTCTTAATAGTCCGACACGTTGTACGAATTGTATATCACTACCATTTAATAAAGATTTAGTTGAACACTTTGAAACTAAGTTGACCGGGCGCACCCAGTGAAATTAGTTTCAAAATATTCAACAGCTTACATGTATAGTTTTCTGGAAATTGATTGTCAGGAAGTTCACAGATCGATCGCGCCCAACACGAGCGAGGTATGGGTGGAGCTTAGATAGAGATTGACGGGGCATGGCTAAAACTGGAAAGGCCCATTGTCTATCTTTGGTACTACAGTTGAGCAGTATCAAGTTCAAGTTTATTTACACCCAGGTCACCATATTATGACGTATGAGGATCTTTCAAATTACAATTATTTTGTACGTACACAGCTGTAAATATTTCTACACAATTGTATTATTGTTATGAGCTCACCTGGCCTCAAAGGCCAAGTGAGCTTATGCCATGGCAGCCGCCCGTCGTCCGTCCGTCTGTCGTCTGTCCGTCCGTCAAATCGCGCCTTCTCCTTAACGGTTTGACCGATTTCAACCAAATTTGGCTGGAATGATCCTAACCTGCAACTCTCCAGATGCTTTTTTCAGAATTTTGATTGATCAATTTTTTGGGTGAAAATCTGAGTGTTTATGAACAATCTACCGGGAATGGTCAAAATGCTACTCCTCCTTAGCTGCTTGACATATTTCAACCAAATTTCACTAGATGCATTCTATGGTAGGAGATTCTGGAACCTCTATTAAGAATTTAGATTGATAAATTTTTTGGGCAATCAACACAATCTTAGATTTTGTGAAAAATTTACCGAAAATTGTCAAAACGCATCCGCTTGTTAACCGCTTCAAGGATTTCAACAAAATTGTGCTGGAAACACCCTATGTCAGTAGGTTCCAGATGCTGTATTCAGAATTTTGATTGGTCAATCTTTTGGGTGAAAATCTTAGATTTTGTTAACTATTTACTGGAAATTGTGAAAACGCATCTCCTCCTTAACAGCTTGGCGGATTTGAACCAAATTTGACTTCAAATGATGATCCTACAGCGCTAGAATCTGGCCCTTCTATTTAGAATTTTGATTGGCCGATTTTTCCGTGGGCCATCTGTTTTAATGTAAAGAATCATGTATGTTTAAATGAAAATGTTTCAAATGCTAATGGTCCAGGTGAGCGTCACAGGCCCTTGGGCCAATTATTATTATTATTATTATTATTATTATTATTATTATTATTATTATTATTATTATTATTATTATTTATTACCAACACCATGCTCGCTTATTATCATTTTTGGTATTAGCAGTATTATTATCACCGTCATCATCAGTGTTATTGCCGTTTTGTTGTTGTTGTTATTGTTGTTGTTGTTGTTGTTGTTGTTGTTGTTGTTGCTGTTGTTGTTATTGTTGACATAGATGTTGATTGTTTACATGTTATAATAAAATATTATCTTTTCGGGAATTCATTTGATATTATACGGATAAATGCATACAATTTTCTTAACAGTCTTGTGTTATTTGTTGAGAATAGCTCTGAAAACTTAAAGTAGTTTTGTTTGTTGTAATAAAATGTTGGCAGATGCTTTTGTCTTTCATTTTTAAAATAGTCGCACACAAGTACATAGTGGTACTCATCCCCTATGTCATTCTGTGAGTACACGTGACAAGTACGTGTATCTCTCGGTACTCCCTCCCATCGGCCCTTTTCGATTGGTAAGTAGTGGTTGCTTGTTCTAAATTTGGTAAACGTAAATCCATTTCTGTCTGTCAATGTTTGAAGATAATGCTCCATTTCTAATGTTTCCTTAAATGATGTATATGTGTTCCCCTTCCATGATTCTTGATTCTGCCATTTCTCCAAACCAGTTCTGCAGATATTGATCTTCGAGGCTTTGTTTGATAATTCGTTTTATGTCATTTACCTGTTTTACTGATTGAGCTGTCCAAATATAACCCAATCCAGTTTCCTCTAAAATCCCCTTTATGGCACCTGTAGAGCGTGTTGTTTTGGAGGTAATCATTTAGTGTATATGCATATATTTGAGCTGATAGTTTAGTTTCCTTCCCAGTTACTAATCTAAGCCAGAAATTGACCATTCGTTATTTTATAAGTTTTAACGGCTTTTCTCCCACGTCGCCATATACCATGTATGATGGTGTGCTGTGCTTTATTTTCAGTACCTGTTTCAAGAAATTAAGTTTTATCTTTTCAAGGATAGTGCAGTTTTCAATGCCTATGATCTCGCTGCCATATAGTAAAATGGGTTCAATCGTCTTTTGGAATACTCGTATATAGCATCCACTGGTAGGTCTAATTTCCGCACACGACGATTTAGTGCATAAGCAGCTTTACAGGCTTGTTCAGCTATGTGTTTTTGCGCGGATATGAGACGGCCATTGAATAATAAGCTAATGCCTAGGTATCTACAGCTGTCAACAATTTCTATTGGGGTTCCCTTAATGTCAAATTTAAGCTTGCTGTAATACCGTTTAGTTCTTCCGAATACTACTACTTTAGGTTTATCCTGGTTTACTTTTAGCTTCCATTTATCAACATATTCATCAAATATATCAAGTGACTTCTGCAGGTCCTGATGGGTTTCTCCCATGATCACTGTATCATCCGCATAAAGGAGTATTAGTAGTTTGAAGATTGGCACTATTTCATTTTCTCTCATATTCAGCGCTATTGCTTTACATTCGTTGCTTTCTAGGAAGTCTTCAAAGTCGTTGAGGAATAGTGAGAACAGTACCTGATAGGGTTTCTCCTTGTCTGACACCAAGTCTACACGTAATT
Source organism: Chaetoderma sp. LZ-2023a (assembly GCA_034401795.1). Classification (NCBI taxonomy): domain Eukaryota; kingdom Metazoa; phylum Mollusca; class Caudofoveata; order Chaetodermatida; family Chaetodermatidae; genus Chaetoderma; species Chaetoderma sp. LZ-2023a. Next base: position 20,318,210 of record CM067359.1, on the reverse strand, counting down.
GTTGCGGAGACATTATTGTTAAGTTTTATTACAGATTTGCTATTATTGTACATACTTTGTATTACTTTCAAAACTTTACCATTAATTCCGTGGTTCAGAAGTTTTCCCCAAAGCCCTTTCCTCCAAACCGTGTCGAATGCCTTTTCAAAATCTACGAAAGTGTAATATAATCTTTTCTTCATTTTTTGGAAAATTTATATTATTTGAAATTAATGTGTACATGTGATCAGTGGCCGAGTAACCGTGCCTAAATCCAGTAGCAGTAGCAGTAGCAGTAGCAGTAGCAGCAGCAGCAGCAGTAGTAGTAGTAGTAGTAGTAGTAGTACCAGTAGTAGTAGTAGTAGTAGTAGTAGTAGTAGTAGTGGTGGTGGTGGTGGTGGTGGTGGTGGTGGTAGTAGTAGTAGTAGTAGTAGTAGTAGTAGTAGTAGTAGTAGTAGTAGTAGTAGTAGCGGTTGTTGATGTTTATGTTGTTGTTGTCGTCGTCGTCGTCTTCGTCGTTGTTGTTGTTTATGATTATGTTTATGTTGTTGTTGTTGTTGAGGTTTTTTCTAGTCTGCCTGTGTGTGTTTGTCCTTGTCGCATATTGCTATTATAAACATTATCATTATCATCATCACGATCATCACCACCACCATCATCATCACCTGCTGTAATAATAACATAATTGTCAATAGTAATATTTTGGCCATTTTGACAATGTCAATAGTTGTTGTTGCTGTTGTTGTCGTCGTCGTCGTCGTCGTTGTTGTTGTTGTTGTTGTTGTTGTTGTTGTTGCCATCGTCGTCAATGCCGTCGTGGTTGGTGGCGGTAGCGACGGTGTTGGTGGCAGTGTCGATGGCAGTGGTGGTGGCGGCATTGTTGGCGAAAGCGCTAGTAGCCTAAGAGTGGTGGTAGTGGCTGCATCAATATGCGATTCTGATTTTACACTCTCCCCGTAAGATGTTTCAGGATGTTGCGATCGGGTCTGTCTGTGTGTATGTATCTGTCCGCATGACTGTGCGTCCGGGACTGTTTCTAAAAACTTCTTATTCGATTGGGCTGATATTTTAACAGATTGAAAAGATTCCTCAGATTTTGGCCGTGACACAGATAAAAGAAAAGGGATCCGAATCGGGTCAAATTGTGGATTTGTGGATATCTCGGAAACTTCTGGTTCGATTTGGATCAAAGTTTAACACAGGAAAATACACTGCCATACACTAGGATTCCACTTTTGGTGTGATCCGAAAATAGCCGAAGAAATCAGCAAAGCTCGAAAACAGTTTTAAAGCGTAACAAGAACGGAGGTCTGCAATCTCTCAGTAGTGATTTTAGGTATGTGCTAAACGTGCAACCGCACACGCGCACACATTTGTGAACCCGAAAGACTGGGGTCTGCGTGGCAAAATGTTATTAGTCTGCGTGTACGAAGTACACGCAGACTATTGATCTAACTACGGGTTTTTCTTTATTATTCTTGATCCTCGTCACGTTTTTGTGATGCTAACTCCTCCTACAGTTTCCATCCGATCAACTCCAACCGTTATCATCTTGTAGTACCCCCATGGGACTTAGTGTGCTATTACGTTTCTTTTGGATCGGCTGAAGGGTTTTTGAGCTACCCACCTATGAGTGGGCAAAAAGTCCCATAGGAAATGTACGGGAGCAATATTCGGACAGCGACTGCTCCTGGGTTTTATCTCGATCATCTTGGAATTAAACAAACATCTACAATTTAGTGATCCACATTTTGATCCAAAATATTTTTTGTGTCCGACGCCCGGTTTTTGAGAAAATCGGGCATAAGCACAATTTTTTAGAATCAAGATAATCCATATTTCTAGGGCGGTCAGATTCTTGAAATTTAGCATATAGGTAGATGCATCATACTACTAGAGATTAAGACAATAAAATCGTTAGCGAACATGTAAGCCTTTCGGAAATCTGTATTTCCGTGGCCTACATGTCCCATAGGAAATGTATGGGAGCAATATTCAGTCAGCGACTGCTCCTAGAGTTATTATTCGATCATCTTGAAACTTTAGAAACCTCTAGAACGTATTGACATGCATGTTGACTCGGTGTAATGACAGGTTTTTGAGAAAATCCGGCATAAGCACGCTTTTTTGGCATCATTTGCCGATAGATGACGGAATTATGGTTGGATCGTTTCAGGATTTAATTTATTTCCCTCATCCGGGGCGAAATTGGCTCTTTGATGGCGTTTACAGAACTCCGATATCACGAGCGGTTTAGGAGATATCTTGATTGTTGTAACGTAGACAAATATTTTCATAGGGAATGTATTGGAAATTGATTTGATGATAAACGACCCAGTTTTTTTAAACTATCACTTCTAAACTTGATACACTCTTAGTACATCTCGGGAGGGCCACTATAAAATTGGATCAGGTGTATGGTTTCCGAGAAATCTCATTTTCCTTTACCAAAAAAGGCCCATAAGAAATGTATGGGAGCAATATTTGGTCAGCAACTGCTGCTAGCTATTTTTCTCAATCGTCTTGAAACTTAATATACGTATATCATCTGTTGACCCGCATCCTGACGCAAAATACTTTTTTGGGTCCGGTGACCTATTTTTAAGAAAGTGTTGCATAAATACGATTTTGTGGCATCGTTATAACTCTTATTTCTATGATGGTCAGAGTGTTGTAATTTGAGACAACCCTAGAGACCAGATCCTCCTATTGTTTTCAGCAATAAAATTGTTAGTGAACCAATTAACATTTCTGTTATTGCAAATCCGCACACTGGCAAATATTTCCATGATTTGCCGATAGATTACGAAATTATGATTAAATTGTTGGCTGATTTGATCAGGCTGATCCGGGGCGAAATTGCCTCTCAGACGCCATTTACAGAACTCCGATATCACGATCGGTTCATGAGTTATCCTAATTTTTGTAACGTAGACAAATATTTCCATAGGGAATTTATTGGAAACTGATTTGATGATAATTGACACACTTTTGGAACTATCACCTCTAAAGTTGATACAGTCTTAGTACACCTCATGGCATGTATAGGACCTCTATCGAAATTGGATCTGGTGTATAGTTCCCATTTACTTTACCCGATAAGGCCCATAAGAAATGTATGGGAGTGATATTCAGACCGCAACTCATATTAGAGTTTCTGGCAGGTCATTGTGAAACTGAACAGCCTTCTAGCATCTGTTAGCCTACGATCTTCAGATTCTGCACGCAGACTTGAAGTTGCTTCAGCAACCTCAACTTTATCTCGTTGTTAAATGCATTATTGAGCCTCAGGTTGATAGGTGCTTACTACTATTTTAGTTCAGGGAGGATACATATATACATTATACTTTTCAAACCTAAGTTTGCATTATTGAAACATGTTAAATGTTACCAGGTACTTATAGTTATACTGTTTGAAAATAAATAACTATATTTTAAATTTAAATACCTGGATTTCCTCAATGAATATTAAATATTTCATAGAATAACTTTAATTTTAGTCCTACAGACATTATATTTCTACATACAAATTAGATTTGGACCATTATCCGTATTTTGCGCAGGACCCGCACTTCCCTAAGACCGCCGCTGCTGATTGTTCTTGTTTCATTATGGGAATCAGTGGTTAGCTCATGGGTGAGTGTTTACAAGAACGTAATCACAGACAAGTGTTACATATTAGCTTACACCAGGTCCATGTTTGTCTAATGGATGGATCCATTGCTAGTTTATTGTATTGATTAATCGGACCAAGTGGAACTATAAACACTAGACTGTAGACGGTCCTCGCTGGATTTTAAGTCTACTTGGCACCCCACACCCTCGCTCTCTCTCTCTCTCCCTCCCTCCCCCCCCCCCCCCTCTCTCTCTCTCTCCCAAGCCCTTCCTCAACCTTTCCCCCCTCCCTCTCTCTTGCCCTCTCCCTCTCTCCCCCTCCATCCCTCCTCCTCCCCCTTCTCTCTCCCCCCTCCCCCTCTCTCTCTCTCTCCCAAGTCCTTCCTCAACCTTTCCCCCTCCCTCTCTCTTGCCCTCTCCCTCTCTCCCTCCCTCCTCCATCCCTCCCCCTCCCCCTTCTCTCTCTCTCTCTCTCTCTCTCTCCCACCACCCGCCCAACCTCTTTCTCACTCTCTTTAGGTTAACTTGTCAGTTATGGAGCACGCTACGTCACTGTATTGCCATGCTATGGTTCAATTATTATTTCGGTATACCATGTCGATAAGAAGCATGCGCTCTGAATATAAGAATATTCATCTCTCAGAGCGCTCAATATCAGCCTCGAGCCGGTGGGTTTGTGAAAGGGGTGGGTGGGGGTGGGGGGTAGGTTGCATAATTTCACCTTTACCAATATCAATGTTGCTACGCAATACGTTTAACCGCTTTCTAATGGCATAGTCATGTCGTGGAAGATGTTTCTTAGATCAGGCAAACTATTCAACATTTACATCATCGCTTTTTATCATGTGCTTTAAAGGGCCTTCTGCGCTTTAACTTGTCCCGTCCATCTCTAGCTAACCTCCACCCATGCTTGCCCGTGTTGGGATGATCGATTCCTGAACGCCATCAATTTCCAGAAAACTATACAGGTAAGCTGTTGAGTATTTTGAAACTAACTTGACTGGGCGCTGTTGCTGCCTATGGCAGCAACAGCGCCCGGTCAAATTAGTTTCAAAATATTCAACAGAATGTTTATTAAATAATAAAGACATACAATTCGTACAACAGCGCTTAGTCCGTCTTCAAGTACGCGTTCGTGACGTACCTATCTACGGCATTCATGACGTCATTGATTATTACGTCATACTACACGCCATCCGTTTATCATTATATTATGTAATGTTGTCGATTAAAGCCCCATATATCACACAATAATGCTTGAAAGAAAAACTGTTAAAATTATATACGTGTAGAGACTTAAATTGTTCATACCTATATAAAAAGACGCCCAAGTGGCCTGTATCGGTCACCTGTAATTATTGGTCCTTGTCACAAAACGAGATGACCACTGGAGGAATGTACCAATCTAATTTCTGTGAAGAAAGTTTAGCCAAGCTTTATTAAGATTGACCGATTAGTTAATAAGTAGTCTAATATGATTTTATCAGAAATTTTCCGAAAATCCGTGCTGTCCGCCTAACGCTAAATTTTGATTGGTCAACGTCGGCCACGTGTTTATGATGTATCAACTTTACGTGGACAAACCATAATGGCCCGTAGTCCATCTCCAAAATTTCAGCCTGATCTGTTTAGTGGTACTGGAGAAGAAGTCGTTTTCGCGAAAACTATGTCACCCAAGATGGCCGCCTAACCATTTGGCTAATCAAGTTCGCTTGAGCCAACTTGATTCGGCTGTTCCCCATGATTATATTTCATAAGTTTTGAATCCATCCCAAACGATGGTCATCAGCCAAATTGCCCGATCGGCTTCCTTTAAATAAAATCGGATCTCTATGCACTAAGGATGCTTCCTGTCAAATATAATTGAAATCCGCCCTGTGGTTCTTGAGAAGAAGTCATTTAAACAAAAAAGTGACGGACGACGGACGGTCGCCATGGCTTAAACTCACTTAGACTTTCAGGTTGTCGTGATGTGCCATACACGAAATACAGTACAATTTAGAAATAAGTAAGAACGTTTCTAATTAAAAAACAGAAACACGTTAGTTAGTAAGAAATATCCTGTTGAATAAGCTGAACATAATTTAATTGGAAGACCCAGCTGCCTTAGGCAGCAAGGTCTTCCAATTAAATTATGCTCAAAATATTCAACATTATGTCTTATATCATTTTGGAAACGTGCAAAGTTATTTCTGAGTTGTGCTGTATACTAAAACGTTGCTGTCTATGATAAAGTTCGGCTATGTTATCGATGTAACCCTCTTACCACGATTACATATCCGAACGCCCGAGAGTATAATCGGACGACGGTATTATGCGCTACAAATTCTAATCGATTACTCCTGCTTCAAGCGAGAGTAAAAGTCTGCGCATGCGTATATAGGTAAAGGAACCACGTGATACTTCCGATCGCAGTACCTCGATAACATATCGGAACTATGTAAGCAGCTGAATAGCAACACCATTTTCAAAATGGAATGTACAGCCTACGAGACACGGAGTTAAACAGAAAATAACTAACGATTTCACAAAATGACAAATCTTGAGTAAGAACACGAGATTTTCAAGGAATATGCCTCTATTGCTGCATTTCAAATTTATAACATTTATACGCCAGTATCATAAGCAGGAGTTTGAAAAATGGCAAAGTTTGACTAACAAATACGGCGATGATCGATCTCTCTACTGAAACACATTATATGGGGTTATGATTATATAACATTGTCTGTAGAGTACAGCTTAGAAATAACGTAAAATTTTCCCAAAACGAATAAACGGTACTTTTGAGGAGTTCCTAAACAATGGACCTTACCCCTCTATCCATCCATCATATGACGTCATAATTAACTACGTGACGTGTAGAATGACAGCATAATCAATGACGTCATTATGACGTCATGAATGACGTAGATAAGTACGTTACAAACGCATAATTGAAGACGGACTATGCGTTGTTGTACGAATTGTATGTCTTTACTATTTAATAAAGATTCTGTTTAATATTTTGAAACTAATTTGACTAGGCGCTGTTGCTGCCATAGGCAACAACAGCACCAAGTCAAATTAGTTTCATAATATTTAACAAAGTTCTTATCTGTGTAGTTTTCTGGAAATTGATAGTCAGGGAGTTCAGGGATCTATCGATCCCAACACGCGCGAGGTGTGGGTGGAGCTTAGCTAGAGGTGGGCGGGGATTAGCAAAACCTGGAAAGGTCCATTGGATTGGAAGACATTTCTGCCTAAGTCTTCCAATCCAATTATATCCAGAATATTCAACAGAACATTTTGTACCATAACTAAAAGTAATGTTTCTGTATTTTTCTGGGTTTTTTTGGAAAACATGTTAACTTATTTATGACGTGTACTGTAAAATACAATCATCTGGATTTGGTAACGCGTCGGTTGAAACGATGAAACGCACATCAATAATTCAAATAACGCTGCTAGGTGTCAGCGACTGTTCAATAAATTGTTAAAACGTGACGTTTGCCAAGTGGAGTGTGGTAAAAATATCGGAATGTGCAGATTGCATAGAAACGACCAGTACTGGATTAGGTAGTTAAAGAAGGGAGGTAATACATACAGAATGGCAGTATCCGACATGACATTCAAGTATTTGACGTCATAATTAATTATATCACGTGTTAGCCGACGTCACAATTGAATTACCTAAGGCCCGTCGGGCAAAAAAATCACAAAGTCTGTTACGAAAGTGTGGAGAGTGTATGTCTTTGATGAATTTGCAATTTAATAAACATTTCTGTTGAATAATTTGAAACTAATTGGACTGGGAAGTGGTGTTTCACTTAAATGTATTGCGGTTTAACCAAAGCTAGACCTGTTAATAACAGAGTTAAAAACGCCACAGTCAACGGCACCCAGTCACATAAGTTTCAAAATATACAACAACTTACTTGTATAGTTACCTTGATATTGGGATTCTGGGAATTCAGGATTTGATCGATCCAAACACGGGCAAAGCGTGGACGGAGTTTAGCTAAAATGGGCTGGGTCTATCTAGAAATGGGCTGGGTTCCTGGGTCTATTTAGAAAAGGGCTGGGTATATTTAGAAATGAGCTGGGTCTATCTAGAAATTGGCGGGGTCTGGCTAGAAATGGGCGGGCTCTAGCTGGAAATGGGCGGGGCATAGCTCAAAGTGCATTCATCCATTGCAATAGTCCGTGATTATAAATTCACAGTGTATGACACGTTTTCTAAACAAACGTTCTAGAACCATAACGTCAAAGTCAGCATCTCGTTGGAACTTCGCATCAAAGGCTGGACAATCGTCCGGTGTAACAAGATTTGAAAGGTGTTGTGTCCATCCCTCAGAATGGACCTATCCGATTTTAGCTATGCCCCCGCCCATCTCTATCTAAGCTCCACCCACACCTCGCTCGTGATGGGATCGATCGATCTCTGACAACCCTGACTATCGATCTCCAAAAAAATACACAGGTAAGCTGTTGAATATTTTGAAACTAATTCGACTGGGCGCTGTTGCTGCCTAATTTATTAAATAGCAAAGAATTACAAAGACATACAATTTATACAACGTGTCGGACTCTGGGATTTGATGACGGTCTATATGGAACCCTTTGTGACGTAATGATTGTGACGTCATCATACGCGCGCTGAGATGATTATGACGCCATACGAGGTCAGACGATGGATTGATACTCAGGAAAGGTGAATTGTCAGTTGAGTACCGAAATGTTCTGTATTCTACGACCAACACTGTTATAGCAGTCTTGCTTGGATTCGATATTCTTTTGACCATCCTGTGATAGAGCTGCCATGACATCACCCGTGACGAAGTTGGTCAACATCTTTTTCACTGGATTTGCTGATTGCGGTCAAGCGCATGTTTATGTTTCGTATTGTCGATAAGTCACCGTCTCACAGGAATTCTCATAAGGGCCCTTTTGAGGGTATATACCCCCAAAATACAACTCGGGATCTATAAAAGTAGTGGGAGTGGGTCCTATGGGGCCCGTGCAAAACTTGTATGATTATAAATATTAATTGGTCGTAATTCTTTGCACAAAAATACCCATACAATCTTACCCATAAAATCTGGCATTGGACATCCATAATTCATAGCTCGGAGTCCATGGTACCTTCTAATTTTTAGCATTGATGAGAAAATCTGCTTTGGAAACCCAGATGTTCAGTTTAGGATCCCTAGATTTCAGCTTGGGAGCCCGACTTTTAAGAGTGTGACCGTGTGGGGTTCCGGGGACCTCCAAAATTGAGATTCATTGAGAAACACTGCAGTCTCCTCTCACATGGCGCGTGTCTCAAGATGCCTTGTTAGGTTACAGCTAACAATCACGAAGTTCTTGTCTGAGACCTCTATCCTTCTGAGCAGGGAAAATAGTATGAATAAATTGGGTCCTTCTTTTTCTTCTTCTTCTTCTTCTTCTTCTTCTTCTTCTTCTTCTTATTCTTCGTATACATAATAAATTATAAAGTCGCTATCATGTAACGAATGGTTAGGTCTCGAGCAGAATGTTGCCCGTATCAAGATGTTTGAATCACTCTAAGCATGTCAACTATCACGCAACTATTTGACGCCATTGGTTTGAAGCTCAGCCTGAAACAGATTTGAGTTTGAACAGTTACTGCTTATGGCAGCGACATCTCCAATTTTACTTTCAAAATATTTAACAGAATAATTGTTAAATTGTAATGACTTTTGGAATTTAGTCTTTAGTGTTCATAGGAGTTAACATGTATAAATGCTGTGGCCACAGGCAACGACCCTTTCCCGTTTTAGCTATGCCCCACCCATTTCTAGCTAAGCTTCGCCCACACCTCACTCGTGTTGAGACCGATCGATCCCAGCACCCATCACTATCAATTTCCAGAAAACTATACAGATAAGCTGTTAAATATTTTGAAACTAATTTGACTGGGTGCTGTTGCTGCTAGTTTCGCAATATTCGACAGCACGTTTATTAAATAGTAAAGACATACAATGCGTACAATGATACCAGCTGACGTACTATTAAGCGTTTAAGACGGACTAAATCGAGTCATCCATGTCGTAATTATTATGACGTAACCCTACCCGTTACGTAGTTGATTATGACGTCATATGATGGATAGATAAACTGGAACAGTCCATTGGACATAGACGAGTCCACTTGTACCCTACAACAACAGGTCAGAGATAATCTGGACGTAGGGCCTATATCTCGACCCACAACAACATAATTCACCGGGTAGAAAAAGACATGATGGAACGAATACCGATTTATCATTTATATTATTAATGAAAATAAACATGTAATTGAATAAAAATGGCCATTAACTGGCTGCCTGCTGGATTTACGCAGACGACATTTTCCATGCGGTTTAACTGTGGATATGCTGAATATTTTGTAAACAATTAGACTGAACGTTGTTGGTGTCTAAGCCACCAACAACTTTCAGTCAAATTCTTTTCAAAATATTCAGCCGGATCAGAGTTATTGCTCATTGAAATTATTGTCTGGTTGCTTGCAGCGGTCAGACATTTAACGGTCAGTCCAATGTCCAGTAGAAGCTTTTGTTATTCCGTTAATTAATCCATCAATTGTTACTACCCACCTAGAAACAGTTACTAAGGGAGTTGCATCTGATGCAAACTTTGATGACTATCATAAAAGGTCGTTCTGATGGTGTATCTGTAACCAACACATATCCAAATTAACGGCGCATGACCAATATATATTTAGATATTGGCGCGTCCGTTGGTCAACGATGCAAGACCGCTATCCAATCTTATATTTGCGCCAATAACCAATATTCAAATGATATCGGTGCAAGGACAAATAACCAAATGATATCGGTGCAAGGACCATTAACCAAATGATGACGGGAGCGGGTATTATAAATGCCATCAGTTGTTGATTACATTTATGCGAGCTAAACTACGCCCACTTCGACACAGTATTATTAACAAACAGTCTCGGGATAGTTTTATGCTTTGGACATTCGTCCTTGCACAATATCATTTGGTTGTTGGTTCTTGCGCCAATATCATTTGGTTGTTGGTTCTTGCGCCAATATCATTTGGTTGTTGGTTCTTGCGCCAATATCATTTGGTTGTTGGTTCTTGCGCCAATATCATTTGGATGTTGGTTCTTGCGCCAATATCATTTGGTTGTTGGTTCTTGCGTCAATATCATTTGGTTGTTGGTTCTTGCGCCAATATCATTTGATTGTTGGTTCTTGCGCCAATATCATTTGGTTGTTGGTTCTTGCGCCAATATCATTTGGATGTTGGTTCTTGCGCCAATATTATTTGGTAGTTGGTTCTTGCGCCAATATCATTTGGATGTTGGTTCTTGCGCCAATATCATTTGGGTATTGGTCGTTGCACCAATATCATTTGGATATTCGTCCTTGGACCATTTGGATATTGATGCAAATATGAGATTCGATATCGGCCCTGCGCCGTAGACCAACTGGTGTCCCGATCTACATTGAGTCGCTACATATATACCCAAAATACAGCTTATAAACCCCAAACTAGTGGCAGTGGGCCCCACGTTACCCCTGCAAATCTTGCATGATTGATAAATACTCATTAGTTTTATATATATTTCTTGCACAAAATTACGAACAAAATCAATCATGGACCGAAATTAATACATAGTTGTATGATTATAGTACTCTCTACCTTTAGCATCAGGCATGGATGAGAAACACAACATATGAAACCCAGATTTAAGATTGTGCCCCACAGATTTCAGGGCGTGGTGTCCCTGGGACTGCCAATATTTAGATGTCACGTGAGGCCATGGTCTGAAGTAAACAATGGTTGCTGATTGAAGAGTAGAATTTTTCATTGATAATTCAAACTAATATTTGACTAACCCTTTAATGACTAAAGTTGGTCAAGGAATTCAAAATATTTCATTTTGAATGTCCATTCTCAGGCCTAGAGCCTAGGCCCTTTTTGAAAATTTACTGCTGGAATGACTTGCTCTTACATTGCTATTATCTGAAAGCCTATATCGTAAATTGACCCTAGTTGACCGTATTCATTGAGGCAATACTGGTTAAGCATCACAGTGTTAAAACGCGATATCTACAGTACAGCTAACAAATAAGTTAACATGTTTCTAAAAACAAAACCACCAGAAATCTGTTAGTAAAATTCTTAACATGAAATAAGAAATGTTACTATGTTGAATATCTTTGACTTAATTTCTAAACAAATTACGTCCAAAAACATTCACCAATACGTTTTATTTTGATTTAGAAACATGCACCATTATTTCTGAGCTGTACCGTACACTGAAAGCCAGGATGATGGGCCATCATTGTACAGAGTAAATATCAATATTAATAATTCTATTACCGCCCTGGCATTACATCGGGCTCTGGCAGACGATGATGAATTGAGGAGACAAATACGGATTGTCTGCCGTATAGGTGCTTATCGTTAGTAACGTTACGCGTATTGTCTGCCAATAAATGTCCGCCTCCTCCTGCATACCAAGTTACATGATGATTATTTTGAAAACGGCGTTGGTGAAAGCTGTTGCAGACTCTAGGTAGCAACAGCATTCACCAAAGCCGAAATCAAAATGATTGGTACAGATTTCAATCAATTTTATTATATAGAGACGTGTACAAATTTGTTGTAGAAGCAAAATGTTCGATCAGATAATAATCTCTCCCATTCCGTATCGCTGATATCGGATGAACAAATAAAGACCAATTAACGTCAAGGCTGTCTCCTTATTTAGCTAGAACGCTACTTATCCCCGTCATATCCGTCAGAAAACACACTTTATTAATTATATTATTGTTTAGTATAAGAACATACATCTTCGAAACTCGCTGGATCACGCGAGCCTGCGCGAGAAGGCATGTGTAGCCGCCATATTTAGATTCTATTTCCATTTAATATCCACATCATCTACAAATGTTTGGAACATATTATGCTACCGCGATATGTGAAGACATAATATAGGCATATATCCCAAATTATTACTCTAGAAACACCTCAATACTCAACCCAAAATGGATAGAGTCCACTTTACGGGCAGCCGATATCGACGACCAAAATAATGCAAAATAACGCGACTGGCGAGATAATACGAGATTTTAATCGTTGTAAGGGGATTTCCCAGGAATTTAAAAGATAAAGTTCTAAAAGATTTTACCACACTTAGGCTATACCTTACCTTAATTTGAATTGGTCAGGGTTAGAGATTAGTATTAGGGTTAGGGTGAGACCTTTTTTAATGACGTTCACATTTTTATTATTTTAACTTTAGCAATAAACAACACAACCGCCCTTCAAGAATTGTCATTTGTTTACATTATATCAGAATAATTCTACCACATTTAGGATTATATCGCACCTTAATTGGAATTATTTAGGGTTCGAATTCGTACCAGGGTTAGTTAGATATTTTAATGATGTCCACGTTTTTATTTTAAACAACACAACCGGCGTTTAAAAATTCTGGTTTGTTTACATTACATCTATAAAAATTTCATTGATAAGCCACAGACATTAATGAAACCTCATTAACCAATCGATGTGCAATAAAAAGAATTCCGATGACGTCATTTCAGAATTCCTATTAACAGTTAAAATCTCGGCAAATCTCGTTTATCGTGTTATTTTGCGTGACTTCGTCGGCCATTATCGGCCGCCCATAAAGTGGACATTTAGGCTGACGTTACAATCATAATTAACGGAAATACTCCGCCATGAAACTAGAATAGTCCGTCAAGTGTACGAATTGTTTCTCTTTAATGGATTCACTATTTAATAAATATCCTGTTGAAGATGTCGAAACTAATTTGACGGGACATCACATTGTTTCAAAACAGCTTACCGGTGTTGTTACCTTGGTATTGGGATTCTTGGAGTTCAGGCTTCGATAGTTTCCAAAACGGTCAAAACGAGTTTAGCTAGAAGTAGACGGCATAGCTAAAAGTGTGTTCATCAATTAACCTCATCACTTACAATCGGACTAAATTCGATGCGAAACTGTATGGCGGTGTAACAATTTATCACTTACAGACCAGCAATAACAATTTCTTTACGGTCTCAGAAATGTCCTCTTGGATATTTTAAAACTAATTTGATTGCGAGCTGTTGCTGTCTATGGCAGTGACGTAATTGATTGTGAGGTCAGATATCTGAGTGATCCCTCAATCCACGTGTACAATACATATTGTATTTAGAGAAATAGTTCACCTTTGAAATTGTATTTAGCAGGATTAAAAACAGAAGAGCGTTGAAAGATTATAAATGCAAAACCTCCAATAAATCAGATGAATGAGCGAGATCTTTCGGGAATAGTATGGTACAAGGCATCCAGGCCTAACGCACATACGGACGAAACGACATTCATGTGGTCGTACACATGCACGGCAGAACACGGACCGGGCCCATGCAGAGGATGATAGCCAGTTCGCGATCTCCCGCCTTTGCTTTAGGCGCACCCATGTTTTAATCCTGGTTTACAGTCTTAGTAGTAGTTCCCAACGGTGTCGAGTCGGTTTCCTTGCAATGAGTCGGTATCCTATTATAGCACACATTTTAACGACGAAAATTCTTAGCGCTACATACGTAAATGTTAGTTAGCAAAGGATACATTTTCTACTATTCAGAGTGTTTAATACTATATTTGCAATGCCAGTAGTGAGCCAAGCACATAATAAGTATAGGTGTTCATGAAGTATATACAAAGGAGACATTATGGAAAGCAAAGATGTCTATACTGCTGGAAGATTATTATGCATGCTAATGAGTAGGTACCACGAAGAAGACCCTTCATGGTAACGAAGCGGACGTAATATTGAAGACAGTGAAGGTAGCCCTAATGTAGGTTGGCAGAAAGAATCAAGATAGGTCAGAAGATTGAGTTCAGAGCTGTCAGATTCTGAGATTCAGCTGTAGGCACCGCCTAATATGATTTTGTAGATGAAATCTCTGGTGCATCTTTCCACCTTCTGCATAACTTGGTCACTCGGAACTGCATGCTATACGGTCGTACCCGGCAAAATACTTGAACAATCCAGAGTTAAATTTGTCAATGTCTCAAGACACACCAATCATGTCCACTGCACCTGATTCAAGCATCATTAAGAGAATTTGATTTAGCCTTTCTACATAGCTCTGTCGCACATCTGAATAGGTACTACAAATAGCAATGAGGTGACGGCTATCTTCCGCTTCAGCGCCACAGAGTAAACATGTGGGATTTACCTGGTACTGATTGAACCTGGCTCTATTGTCTTGCAGATTATCAGATCCAGTCATTAATTTTGCAATAATAGCAGCTTCTGTACATCCTTCGGATCAGGCGAGACACTTGACCATACATGGTGGGCAAAGCCCACTTGCACTGCTAGTGGTTTAATATATATTAAAGAGACATCCTCTATCTCTTTACATCACTTCTCCGTCCAATAGTCTGCTACAGCTTTCTTCACAATGATCTTTCACCTTTATTTCAGAATTGGTTTATCTAGCAGCTCCCCGGCAAATGGTAGATCAAATTTACAGATGATTCGCTTTAACCTTGAGAACCAGCTGGATGCACTAATAGACATTTCCCACATTAGCGTATTTTGGGAAAATACTTTCACAAAATGTATTGTGCATACAACTTCTTGCTGGTAACCGCGATAACCGACGCACAAACAGCATTACTTTACTATTGGAATCAGATACAACGAACTTTAAGCAGTTTATATGAACAACTATGTTGATAATAGTATTGAAGTCATATATCATTGGAAAGCTAAGCCAATTTTCTATACATTTCTGTATTAGTTTTTATAGTTGTGTAAGGTCTAATACAATTGATTGCAATTTCAAAGTATTCTTTATTGTCTACTTGATTTAATGAATCTATGTCGAATGGTGTATTTAATATACGCAAATAACTCAGTGAAAACTTTACAAAAAAAAAAAAAAATAATGCATTAACGTTTCGGCAATTAAATTGCGGTGTATTTTGGTGCAATAGTAACTCGACGTGGGTCAGCCGCTTGTTGGCGGCGTTAGCAGCCAGCAGTTTTGCTCTGAGCATCGATTTAGGGGAATCCCGGCGTAATGACGTCAATGTGGGAAAGGCGTATTCTCTTCATAGCTACACGCTGCGTAGCAAGGTGATACTCTTTTGTACCTGGGTTTCTGGAGATACAACAAAAGAGTGAAAGGACCTGAAAAACACCGCCTCCACTGGTTCAGCTCCCAATAAAGCATAGACCGCCACATTCGCACATCTGTCTGGTAATGATTGGATCTGCTTGAGCTTACATCTTTGTTTAACCTCTAGTAGATTGATGTCAGCAGTAGTTGGACATACCTCTAGTCCAAATGTTAGTCGTGGACTGATAAGGAGCATCCGTATCCTATATATCAAGGTGGGATTCAGACCACGCTTACCATGGAGAGCGGCACCCATTAGTACATAGATTGTTCTGCATGCACCACTGATCGATGGTTCCACATCCACTTTGCCATCTGCTGCCAGTGTGATTCCCAGGTGTAACTCTTGGATTCTGTCGGAACCTGTTCTTTCCCCAGAAATAGTGGTGGGTGGTTAGGTCCTTTCCTGCCGCATACCATGCTGGCACACTTACTAACATTATGCAGAATCCTCTCTCTAATTGTGTACTGGTTTGCTATGTTTAGCAGTATCTGCATATGAAGATGATTTATCTGCCATGTAGAGGACATCATCTGTACATGCCGGCGCCGGAACACTCACCACCCCAATCTTAAAAAACAAAGGTTAATATCTACAACCTATATCAGCAAATGGTTAATAAACTGTAAGAAGAAATAGAATGATAAGATGCCACTTTGACGCAAAACCTGAATCAGCTCAACTGAGTCAAACAAGCCCATTCCATTTCACTCACGATGTTGACTTATTACACAGTTCCCCTAAGAGATTCCACAGATATCTAGGAAGACCAGTATGGTACATCTTATGCAGCAAACCCTCCACCCAGACAACATCGAAGGCCTTCTCCGCATCTAAAGAGACAAGCTACAACGGTTTCTTCATCTCATTTGAATCTACGATGGCTTTTATAACTAAAAGCACTGCATTCATGCTAGGGATGACCTCTCTGATCCCTAGCTGTAGCGCATATTGGCGCTTTTCAACCAGATTGTCTCGATTAGCTTCTCTATGACTGTTAGTATTGTTATACCTTGGTAGTTTCACTGTTAATATTGCTATACCATGGTAGTTCCACAGTCAGTATTGTTATACCTTAACAGCCTTCCCCTTCTTTAGTACAGGTGTTATTCGGCCTTCTTTCACAATTTCTGAGATATCATTGGTCTGGAAGGTGTAATTGATCAGTGTGGTTTACAGGTGGAATAACTGTATCCCAAGCTTTCTACAGATATCCAGCAGTTAATACCATGGCACCAATGGCTTTATCTTTACTCAGACTTCTAATAGCATTCGTTACTTCTCCACAGGATATTTCCGCGGGCCTGATTCCCTCGAGGATTCTCTCCATCACACTGATGTCAAAACTAACCCGCTGTCTCTATTGCTTGTCAAACTCAGAATAATCCTTTGGCAATGCCAGCTGCTGAAAATGGCGTTTCCAGCCCCACATATCTCTATACCGGGTCCACAAATCGTTCACATTCCACCTCAAACCCTTTAGTAGATGGTCTTACCGACCTCCTCTGCTCATCTATCAGCTTATAAAGCAACATTCTTAACGTTGCTGTCTACTTTCATGATTATCTTGTACTAGCATTTCCTCTTCCTCGCTTGTGCCATCAGCTGGACTTGTCTCACCCTCCTCTTATAAAACCTCTTGTTAGTACACAGTGCATTTTATCGATCAGTTGTACAACCTCCATTTAGCCAGAGCTTATTGGCGGACTTTGATAGTTTGACTTCTTCTGGGATCCACATTTTGCCACTGTTCTATCAGGGTATTTACCACACGCTGCGCTGAAAATGTCACCTGCAGGTCTGGGCTCTGAAGACTGCTTTGATGCTGTGGAGAGTAGTGTATAAAATTCTTATATTCTGCTTCATTCACGTCTTCCCAATTCACCTTGCATATCCTTGGCATGAGGTCTGGTGGCCGGTTCAAGAATTTCTTATTGGTTTTGCTGACATTCATCTTACACGATGCTCCGCTACCTTGGCACGCCAATACTATCCTAACAGGCACATGATCAGATACATTGAGTGGTTGTTGGTCGTAAATAGCAATTTCCAGTACATTATCGACCAGCCTGCCATCGTGAAAGAAATAATCTATCTGTGAGAAGTGCACTCCGTTTTCATGGTAGAATGCGTCTTTTATTGGATAGCTACTCCCAGGGATCAGATGATGATCCACTAGCAATCTATGGAAATTCTAATCACGCGGTTCATATGGAGAACAGTGATCAGAAGCATTGAAATCACCTCCCAGAGCTATTAAAAATCTTTCTCTGTACTTAATCTCTCTCTCCCCCCCCCCCCCTCCCCCTTCCTCCCCCCCCCCTCTCTCTCTCTCTCTCTCTCTCTCTCTCTCTCTCTCTCTCTCTCTCAGGGAGTAGTATAAAGGTATGTGGGCTGTTATCAAACATACAGGTCTTGAATCAGTGGTGACAATGACAAGCAGTCATCTCTCGGTGCCATCTGGGTGCTTTACTACTTTACTATCTATGTCTTTGCGCCACAGAAATGCAACCCCTCCGTAGCCTCCATGGCGTTGTGTGGGTGGAATTGGATTTTCTTTATCTACTGTACTATGACAACCACTGTATAATCCCCATGCAGCCATAAAATCAGTTCTTCCCCAAATTCAAATAACCACATCTCTTGAAGACAGAACAAATCAAACTTAGTTACTTCCTCCCGCAGGTAAGCCAAAATACTATTAACGCTTTTGACATTGAATGAGCCACTTTTGAGTACTGTGTCTTCGGTTCCTGTTGTTCTGTTCCGACGTCCTACCACTGACTAAAAAGACTGCAGCTGTGCATGTTCGTCAGGTACCTCTATGTTTGATGCCACCCCATTTAGCGCTACATCGTACTGTTGTGGTACAACCCTGCCCATTGGGTCTCCATACACAATATACACAGGTGCTACATACACACACGTTAAAAAGTTATTACATGCAACGCAAGCACACGTACACGCACGCACGCACGCACGCACGCACGCACGCACGCACGCACGCACGCACGCGCGCGCGCGCGCGCGCGCACGCACGCACGCACACACACACACACACACCGCACAGGCACACCGGGCACAAGGGTAAGTAACCTGTACATTGGCACTTACTGTGTCAACGCCGTTGGTCGTTTCTTAAAAGTCTGGAAGCAAAAACTGGCCGCTTCTTTAATGGCAGAATTATCACCTGTCAACAAGTAGATAAACTTATCTTTGCAGCTTAAACATTGAAAATTCACACTTAGTGTGTAAATATGTCCATAGAGGGTCATTCGTTCATCGTGATAGAAGGGACATCGAACTAGGAAATGAGTTTCCTCTTCAATCTCACCTAAGTTACACTGGCTGCATACTCTACTTTTGATTGGTGTTTTGGCTGGGTAAATCTACCAGTTTCAATATGTAGCCTGTGATTAGATATCCTTAAGCGGCTTAATGCAATTCTATGCTCACCATTCTTAACAGTTGTGAGATAGTTTTCAAAAGTGAAATTCGATTTAAATGTAACACAGGTTCTAAGTTTATTTGAATCTGATCGGGCAAGGGACCTGTTCCATCTGTTTACCAGTTCATCTTTCATTATATTGATACAGTTCTACATGTATTTTCTTGTACTCATTCAAGTTTGCATTAATTTCTTAATTAATTGGTTAATTATACCGTGTAATGTCAGTATTCACATACAATACACGCTTGTTCTCATATGACTGGACAGACCCGATGACGTCACTGTAATATATTTAAGTGACACGGAATGAATGGAGGGAGGTCGTTCATGGTTCGTCGGTCGGTTGGTCGGTTACTCAGCTAGGTACTGGCTATGGTATAGTGGTAGGTTATTATTATTAATAGTCAGAAATGGTTTAATAGTAATTCTTAGTTAGGCCAGGCGGCTGTGTTTGGCAGTTATCAGTCATCGGGCATTCGTGATTTAGGAACGTGGGTTAGGATTATAATTGTTAATAAAATATGCGTAAGTTCAATCAGTATTAACGTTTTATGTTGTTTGTCTTAAAGTTAGATTATCGATCTGGGTTGACCAGGAGTAAACGCCACCCTGGATACGAAGATACGCTATTCTGACAAGATCTCACGGGAATACGCTATTCTGATGAGATCTCACTGGAATACGCTATTCTGACAAGATCTCTGGGGGAATATGTGCCGTTGGCGGTTCCGTATGGCCGCGAAGTGACAGGAAATCATCCAGTGTTTGGTTCACGCGATGATTCAAATGATCAAACACATATAAATAATTCAAATCCTGCTGCTGGATATTGTAGAGTATTCAATAAATTGTCAATTGTGACGCGTGACAAGGAAACTGACAAAACATTGAAGTGCAGCTTCAATGGACAGGTTGTATAGAAACGGTAGCCGTCTATTCTTTTCTCTTATGATAATTTCCCTACTGTCCAGGAGAACCACCCATGGGTATGTTTTTGACGATACCATGTTGGCATTTATGCACATCACCAGAATACATAAATTCTTACCGCAATGAGGGGAAAAGCTCAATGGTTATTGATTTGCTATAAAAATGCGGGTGTGGGCATCTGATATAATTGTGTTAATATGTATAGCTAAGCGATGTTGGTGTCTGAGAGAGAGAGAGAGAGAGAGAGAGAGAGAGAGAGAGAGAGAGAGGGGGGGGAGGGAGAGAGGGAGAGAGAGAGAGAGAGAGAGAGAGAGAGAGAGAGAGAGAGAGAGAGAGAGAGACTGAGGGAGCCTACAGCAACAATGGTTTCCAAAGATAAAAACCTACTGTCCTATAAAAGGAAAAATGTATCTAGTGTTAGGCCTTTAACTTTCACAGACAAAAACCTCGACAAATTGTTTCGGATCTAGAGAGAATTTTTTTTTTGTACTTTACATTAACACATGGGCCGATTTCTACATATGCCCGCCAATTTCTAGCTGCTTTGGAAACGTTGAAACCTGAATTCCCGATCTCAATGTACCTTTCCAGAGTAATGACGTCATATGACGTCATAATCACCTAAGCAGAATGTATAATGACGTCATAATCATTACGTCATAAGTGATTCTATATGGCCGTCTTTAGTTCTTAAAAGGCCGATATGTTGCAAGAATTGTATGCCGTCTCTACTATTTTATTAAACATGTTGAATATTTTGAAACTAATTTGACTTGGCGCTGTAGGCGGCAATAGCGCCCAGTCAAATTAGTTTCAACATATTCAACAGCTTACCTGTATAGTTTTCTGGAACATGATATTCAGGGAGTTCAGAGATCGATCGAACCCCACACGAGCGAGGTGTAGGTGGAGCTTAGCTAGAGAGGGGCGGGGCATAGCTAAAATGGAAAGGTTCATTTCAAGGTAACTATACAGGTAAGGTGGTGAATATTTTGAAATTAATTTCACAGGAACTGCTGCTGCCTATGACAGCAGAAGCTCCCTGTCAAATTTGTCTCAAAATATTCAACATAATGTTTATTAAGTGTAAATCGATCAGAGACAAACAAGATGGACTTTTCGAGATCAGCTAGCTAGGTCAAGTTCGACTCGCTAACTATAGTCAGTTTGCTGGTTTACTGATCATGCGCTGTTGCTATGCCCGGTCGAACTTGATCGTAGTCGACTATAGTTCGTTGGTACCCGGTTCCCTATCGAATTACTATTGCAGAAAATTTCTGTCGTCTGTTTTGATGACCTACGAAAATGGGTTATTCTTGTCCGCTAAGACATCAAAAAGCATCCATATGGCATAAAGTTGGAAGGAATATGGGCTTGATAACATTGACATACAATGGGAAAGCATAATTTCATTAAACCTATGTTATTTAGTGAAATATTTACACTTTTATATACATTTATTCGTGGCAAGCGATCGGTGTCCGCCATTTTGAAATTTACGCAAATATCGCACTAACCATCTGTACTGAGGTCGGGAGCTCGGTTGACTATAGTTGACTAGCTAGTTAACTATTTGAAGTTCGACTGGTATTCTAGTTAGCTAACTATGGTTAGGAGTCGAACTTGACCCTTGTAACGTATCAAACATGATATATTAGTGCTGAGTTCGTATATATTATCGAGGTACTCCGAGCATAAGTATCACGAGGTTACTTTACCTATCTACGCATGCGCATACTTTTAGTATCTCTTGAGAGCTATAAGTCTATGTGTGAGAGCATGCAGGGGCTTACGCGGGTGAATGCAGTGTTGTAGGCGTGCGTGAGTGCGAGCGTGCGTACGTACACGACGTGCGCACGTACGCGCTCGCGCGTGTGTGCGTGCGTGTGCTTATAAAGTGTTTATACTTCAACCGCTTTTTGAAGGGGTGGGGGGTGGGGGGTTTGTGTGCAGAGTAGGGCAGAGTAGGGAAACAGTCAAATGGCAAGGACATGCGAACGAACAGTCTACACAGTGACTTCATATCATCCGGTGTCCTTAGGCAGCAACTTTCCAGTCAAATTAGGTTAAAATATTCACTATGATAATTTACGAATCCATTTCCTCACTAAATCATATGACGTCATAGTCAACTACGCGTGTATGCTGGGGTCATAATCATGACGTCATGAATGATTCGATTAAGCCCATCTTTAACGCTTAATAATCCGACACGTTGTACGAATTGTATGTTTTTGCTATTTAAGAAACATGCTGTTGAATATTTTGAAACTAATTTGACTGGGCGCTGTTACTGCCATACAGCAGCGCCCAGTCAAATTAGTTTCAAAATATTCAACAGCTTATCTGTATAGTTTTCTAGAAATTGATAGTCAGGGAGTTCAGAGATCGATCGATCCCACCACGAGCGAGGTGTAGGTGGAGCTTAGCTAGAGATGGGCGGGGCATAGCTAAAATGGACAGGTCCATTATTAACTTGCATGGGAAAGAATATGTTGTAGTTTCACCACATGGCGTCACACATTATCCCATAACGAGATAAAATGGCAGCGCCCACAGGTTAACACTAATTTGAAAATCAAATGGAGATTATCAGGACCGTATCTGTAAACGAGAGATATGGCGTCTACGTGCCACAACGCAAAGCCATCATTTGAGATGATATTTGTATCCGGTAATCAGTGAAGTGATAATCAAACGCATATCCATGACGATATTAACAATAATTACCACTCTATCAATCAATACATCCATCAATTAGAGGGATCAATTTCTAGCTATGTCCCGCCTATTTCTAGATACGCTCCGCCCCCTTTTGTACGTGTGTTGCATCAAGTTATATACTTTGAACCCTCAAGTACCAGAATCCCAATGTACAGGCAAGCTGTTGAAAATATTGTAACTAATTTGACTGGTGGTTGTTGCTGCCTATGGTTTAACACTCAGTTAAATTAGTTTAGAAATATTCAACAGAATGCTTATTAAATTGTAAATTCAACTCGTACACCTGACTATTCCAGCTTCTTGACGGAGTGTTCTCTGTCACTTATGATTGTGACGTCGGCCTAAATGTGACGTAATTGATCATGACGTCAGATACGTAAGTGGAAGCTCGGATTCGTCCATTAAAGCCACATGCGTGACTATATTATCAATAATTACCACTCTATCAATCAATAAATCAATGAATTAGAGTCGCAAATCTCGTCTACAGTCCCGTCATAGCATTAGTGCTCGTATGTTGTGCTAGCCAGAATTCACATTCCCCTGCATAACTACCTGGATAGATTAAAGAACCCGGATGTAATATGACCGTCACTTGAAAGTAAATATCCGTTGAACGTCAAAATGACAATGCTTTCTAGAAACAAGACGCAGCACAACTGCTCTATTATAGTGATTTACTGCGCAGAATATCTCGGTCATAACGGGGGCTGTAAAAACATCATTAGATTATATTCTGGTCCAGGCGTTGTGCATTTAGTCTGGACATGGTTATCTCCCATGCCAGTAGTTTAGTTTTGAGCTGAATACTGAACTGAATACTGATTGGTTAGTATCGGGAACATGATCGGATCATATAAATATTGTACATTTCTATGGATCGGATCTACCTAGAGCATTTTGTTGTCATTTTCAAAGAAAAACCTTTACATACGACGCTGGGAGCTTTCGGAGCTGTAGACACGCGCACTCGTTATGCATGCTGATACGACAATGGAGGACTCCAGTTTTAGCTGTGCCCCAACCATCTTTAGCTAAGCTCCACTCACACTTCGCCCATTTTGGGATCGATCGATCACTGAAATCTCTGACTATCAATTTACAGAAAACTATACAAGTAAGCTGTTGAATATTTTGAACCTCATTTAACTGGATGTCGTTGCGGCACTCTATCAATCAACCTACGGCAGCAGCAGCGCCCAGTCGAATTAGTTTCAAAATATTCAACAGCATGTTTATTAAATAGTAATGGCATTACATTTCGTACAACAAGGCTTAGTCCGTCATCAATTAAGCGTTCGTGACGAACTTGGCTACGTCATGCATCACGTAATTGATTATGACATCATCATGCACGTCACGTAGTTGATTATGACGTCATATGATTGATGGATAAACTGGAATCCTCCACACGCGATACGAGAAACGTATGTTAAGTAGAGTCATGGACAGCGCACCACCACCACCTAACTGGTCCCATTTTGTATACTGCACGTGTACGCGAACACACGCACGCATACACGCAGGCATGCACGTACTCACTCACTCGCTCACTCACGCACGCACGCACGCACGCACGCACGCACGCACGCACGCACGCACGCACGCACGCACGCACGCACGCACGCACGCACGCACGCACGCACTCCGGCACGCACTCACTCACTCACTCACTCACTCACTCACTCACTCACTCACTCACTCACTCACTCACTCACTCACTCACTCACTCCGGCCCGCATGCATGCACGTACTCACTCACTCACTCACTCACTCACTCACTCACTCACTCACTCACTCACTCACTCACTCACTCACTCACTCACTCACTCACTCACTCACTCACTCACTCACTCACTCACTCACTCACTCACTCACTCACTCACTCACTCACTCACT
Source organism: Chaetoderma sp. LZ-2023a (assembly GCA_034401795.1). Classification (NCBI taxonomy): domain Eukaryota; kingdom Metazoa; phylum Mollusca; class Caudofoveata; order Chaetodermatida; family Chaetodermatidae; genus Chaetoderma; species Chaetoderma sp. LZ-2023a. The sequence continues at coordinate 20,293,432 of CM067359.1, read as the reverse complement.
CACTCACTCACTCACGCACCTGCTCGCACACACATCATTGCAATAATTAGCATATAGCGCATACGTACAACAAGTACACCGCATATACTCAGGAACGCGGAAGCAATACATGCGCTCACTCACTCACTGACTCACTGACTCACTGACTCACTCACTCACTCACTCACTCACTCACTCACTCACGCACCTGCTCGCACACACATCATTGCAATAATTAGCATATAGCGCATACGTACAACAAGTACACCGCATATACTCAGGAACGCGGAAGCAATACATGCGCAGGAAAAAACCTCGCGCTTTCGCAATTAACCGATAACTTGACATTTTCAAAGCTGCCAGTTACACCCTCCCTACGACTGCGATACGGATCGCAGCAATTAGAGCTATCTCCATAGATAGCGAGAAAAGCCATGTCGACGGCAGCGGCAGAATCTATCGTTTATAATCCACGACAACTCACCAGCATCCATTGACTCTATTGAAGTTTATAAATGTGTTCCTGGTAGCAGACAAAGTGTATGATTATAATTAAATTGTCAACGCTTATTACAAGAGCGGTCCTTAGTAGAGTGCTAATCAGATTATTATCCTCGCCCATAAGTGCAAGAGAGTATTGCGTGCATCCAGGGTCTAAGGATATCTCGGAAACTGCGGGCCCGATTTGGGTCAAATTCTAACATAAGAAAGGCTGTATCCGTACACTTGGATTCCACAATTTTGCTGATGAACTGTAGGGCGAATCGGACATCGTTTTAAAATGTGACAAAATCAGGATGGGTTACACATGGTCTAATAAATGCAGCAATAACGTGGCTGGAAGAGGTTGCCGCGTGGAGAATCAACAACTTTCAGCTGCACAACTCGTAACAGATGTCAGTGTGCTTTCCACGGAAAACGTTTACTTAATAGGCCAAACTCCACCCAGAATATCTGGACCAACATCACATTGGAATGGCTTTGGACCAAGTGAAAATCCCATCTTTATCAATGAGGGTAGGTTCAGTTAGGAAGAACACTCAATTTCAACTTTGTTCCGTATCTTCTTCAGAAGTGTACGAAACATATATACATGAATATAAATATATATAAATATATATATATATATATATATATATATATATATATATATATATATATATATATATATATATATATATATATATATATATATATATATATATATATATATATATATATATATATATATATATATATATATATATATATATATATATATATATAATGGCGGTTACACATGCTATATACATAATGAAATCGTATAGGTGTTTATGTTTTTCAGTGATATAAATAAAAGTGATGATAGTAGTGGTCGTAAACTGATGATGGAGATGATGATGATGATGATGATGATGATGGTGGTGATGATGATGATGATGATGATGATGATGATGATGATAATAATCTGCTATTGAAGATTTCCCCGCGCCTCTTGCGTATACTGATCAGAGAGCTTTTGATTTAATACTGATTTTAGCCAGTCTGTATGGCACGGGTCTTGATTTGTCCATACCATCGACAGGCCGGTATTATCTAACACTTTTTAATATGCAGCGTCCATGGCCACTGGTATGTGTTATTTGATAAAAGATTATATAGTACTCTGTACAGTTTATATGAAATTTTGGATTCCCTGCCTGTTATTAATTGTGCCCAAAATAGTACCATTCTTTTGTCTATCGCTATGCGTAGAAGATACTGGCCGAGTTCACCATAGACCATCGCTGTATGGGTAGTATTCGTTACACTCAAGAGAATTTTACATGGTTAATATTTCCAAACACCCAAATGTCACGTCCATAGAGAATAATAGGAACGCCCATGGTGTGAAGGAGCTTTAGCTGTATATCAATAGGCAGATGCAGGTATTTTAGCTCTTGTGAGTAGTGCAAACAGGGCTCTACTGGCTTTATCATAGTTATGTTTGATAGCTCTGGTGAACTTGCCATTATATATAAATTTAACGCCCAAATATACATAACCATGGACGATCTCCACATCTTCGATGCCCAGCTTAAATTGTAGTAGTTTTCTGATTTTACCTCTCGAGAATATTATTACTTTAGTTTTTGATACATTTACGTAGTTTACATGTTATGCAATACTCGTTTCATGTATCTAATGCATTTTGTAGTTCTTTAGGAGATTCTGCCATTAGGCTTGTTCCGTCGGCATACAATAGAATACATAGAAGTACGATATCCAGCGGTGCTACCCCTAACACCCCACCCCCTCGCCCACCTCAACCCCCTCCCCACCACACCACACACCTGGAATCGGAGTAGGGCTATTATTCTTGTTACAGTACAGATTAGAAATATCTTTTTTCCAAAACACAATAAGACGTAGTAATTTTGAACCTAATGGGACTTTTCAGTTTTTGCTATGCCACGCCCATCTCTAGCTAAGCTCCACCCACACTTCGCCTGTGTTGGGATTGATCGCTCACTGAATTCGCCTTTCCAGAGTACCCACCCATCATATTACGTCATAGTGAACTGCGTGGTGTGTACAATGACATCATAATGAATGACGTCATGAATGCCATCGATAAGTACGTCACGAACGCATATTTGATGACGGTCTATGGGCTGTTGTACAAATTGTTTGCTTTTACTATTTAATAAATATTCTGTTGAATATTTTGAAACTAATTTGACTGGGCGATGTTGCTGCCTATGGCAGCAACAGCGCCCAGTCTAATTAGTTACAAAATATTCAACAGCTTCCCTGTATAGTTTTCAGGAAATTGATAGCTAGGGAATTCGGGGATCGATCAATCCAAACACGGCGAGGTGTGGATGGAGCTTAGCTAGTGATGGGCGGGGGCATAGCTAAAAATGGAAAGGTCCATTCCCGGACTATCAATTTCCAGAAAACAATACAGGTAAGATGTTGAATACTTTGAAATTAATTTGAATGGGTGCTATGATAACAACAGCGCCCAGTCAAATTAGTTTCAAATTATTCGACATAATATTTATTAAATATTAAAGACATACAATTCGTACAACGTGTCAGAATATTAAGCGTTTAAGACGGACTAAATCGAGTCAGCTATGCTATAATTGATTATGATGTCATTCTCCCCGTCGTGTAGTTGATTATGACGTCAAATGATGGAACGGTCCATTGGGTTAACATTAGCAATGCCTTCCAATCCAGATATGTTCAAAATATTCACCAGAAGATTTCTTACTACCTCGCCTGTTTCTGTTTTTGTCTTAGTCGCATCGTATTGACAATGTGAAATACAAGAGGCCCACTGTATCGCTCACCTGGAACATTGGCATTTCAACTAATCTTACTTAAGTTTTACATCCATCAGTGTCACTTCCAATGACTTTCAGTCAAATGATTTAGTTTTCGAGATACTGACAACAACCTCTGGACTGTGTTTTTTTGCATTAGTGATTTTGAACACTGTTTAAGTGAAAATAGATGATATCAGTGCTAACAAGCCAGTGCAGCCAATAATTTCAATTTTCAAAAGCTCTTTACTTGTTGAATATTTTGAAAACAATTCGACTGAAAGTTGTTGGCGGCTTAGCCACCAACAACTTTCAGTCCAATTGTTTTCAAAATATTTATCAGGTTCAGAGATATAACCATTGGAATATGTCGTCTGCAAAAACTCAGTCAGACGGTTACTAGAGGTTTAAATACAATTTGAAGAAAATGGTCTCTAAAGGCAGATATGTGGTCTTTATAGCAGGTTATTCCCCACCACCACACAATCCATTTAACACATGCACATCTGGCTGAATCACGGAGTTAGCAGCAGGGGTAGGGTGAGCTGGAGTTGATTTAGAAAATAATTTGACTGAAAGTCATTGCTGCCTTTCAATCAAATACATTTCAAATATTTTTAAGAGCATAGATGTCAGAGCACATAATACATATCTTAAATATTTCTGCAGTATTGGAAAGGTTAATCTGTTAATTGGAATTTAATATCTAGTTTGGCAATAAAATCTGACATGGTGATAAATCAATGGACGGTGGGAACAATCCATTATTTGCCCTATGAAAGTGAGACTGCAAATATTTAAGGAGTGATAACTCTGGCATTTGACGCCCTATCAGTTTCATTTTCACAACATAGATATTAGATGCTGTCATTAACATTGTGACCAAGTTTGGTGTCAATCCGTCAAGAAATAACAAAATGAGCCGCCATTGTTGGTGACGGACAAACAGATGGATGGACGGACATACAGAAGACGGATGGAGTTATCGCTATACGACAGCTGACTGACAAGTAAGCGGAGTTAAGAAAACCAATTTCGGCTTCAAAATCAATCAAATAAAAAAATTGAATATGGGAGCCAAACACGCTAAAATTTGATTGGTCCACGGCGGCCATATTTTTTACCTATCAACTTCCCATGAACAAACTTTAATGGCCCTTAGTCCATAATCATATTCCCAAATTTCAGCCCGATCCGTTCAGCGGTTCTGCAGAATAAGTTGTTTTCACGAAAACTAGGTCATCCAAGATGACCGCCGAACCATTTGGCCAATCAAGTTCCTTCGAACAAACTTGGTTTAGCTCTTTCCCTATATGATATTTCGTGAGGTTTGAATCAATCCACCAAGCGGTTTCGGAGAAGAGATTTTTAAAGCCATTTCCTAAAATCTGGCAAAATCCAAGATGGCCACCGGCCAAATCAGCCGATCGGCTTTGTTTGAACAAACTTGGGTCCGTATGCCCTACGGATACTTCCTGCCAAATATAATTGAAATCGGACCAGTGGTTATTGAGAAGAAGTCGTTTAAAGGAAAAAGTTGACGGACGGACGGGCGACGGACGGTCGCCATGGCATAAGCTCACTTGGCCAGGTGAGCTAATAATGATATGTTTCAGGGTAATTCCTGGAAAATGCAACCGATCACTTCTAAATATAATTTTAATCCTGAAATCATAAGATTTTATGATTTGTCACTACATCTTGTTGCACATTGGTCAGACCTCTCAGGAGTGATGCGGTATGGCAAAAAGAAAAACAGTGCAAGATATTAAGAAAATGACTCAAGTAATATAGACTATTATGTGATAAATAGACCTTCTCAAAGCACCCAGTATACCAATCTCGTATGATAAATTTGATATGAAGTTACACCTCATCTGAGATCCTATATAGGCTTATATTATTTTCCGCTCCATACGTTATGTCACAGGGAAGAAATTTAAGAGATGTCGGAATGTCAGAATGTCTGTAAACATTTTAATAACCACATTTGGTAAAGAAAATCAAGATATTTGCTTATTGAATGTCCGTTTGCAGGCTTGCTAAGTGAAGGATATTTTGGAAAATTTACGACTGGAATGGACATTCATCAAAACCCGTATTGAGGCCGATTTTTTGGCGTCTTCGTCATGAAAGGGTTAACACAGGGTATTTATCACACTGTAGCGAGCGAAGAAAGTAAGCGCGCATAGATAACTGAATAGACTTTATCATTGCCAATGTATATGACCGTCTAGGACGCCTATTGAAATCAGCCTCTCTAAATACGCATCATGCATTCGTGTCTCGCGAGATCTCCTTCAATACGAGATCGAGAAAAGTGTATTCTAGACGAAGCCACACTTCTATTTTTAAAATTGACACATCATGGTAAAAACGGCTGTCGTCTCTATTGTCGTCAACTTGAATGACGCCGTCATCGTCATCGTCTAGGTCATCATCTCCGTAATCATCATTGCCGTTATCATTATGGTAGAAAGGACAAATCAACATGCTAGGTCTATATAAAGTTAGAGAGTTACATACATGAATGCATGCCCATTCGAATCTCAACCAAAGGGTTTCACACACGCACTCACGCATGGTCGGACGCAAGCACACATGCACGCGCGCGCACACACACACACGCACGCACGCGCACTCTCGCGCACGCACGCACGCACGCACGCACGCACGCACGCACGCACGCACGCACGCACGCACGCACGCACGCACGCACGCACGCACGCACGCACGCACTTAATTACTTACTTCAAGGTCGATTGGTATTGCTTTCTGACCGGGTGTATTCTTCAGGGCAGCTGCCGCAGCCGCGACCTTTGCAGACGATATTGTCTTAAGCGGCACCGTGTGCTTTATGCTAGCAGCGGCTTGTCCTCCGTAATTCATACTGTACTTCCGGTGATAATTTGCAGAAGTAACTTCCGATGATTATATCAGATGTTAAGTATATCCAATAATAGAATATGTGTTTTCAAACATGCCTATAGGCTACATTGTTAACAAACGTGATTGAAATAATTACAAATACTTAATATTCACTTCCGTTGATAATGTGCATAAGTGACTTCCGGTGATTAGGCCTATATCAGTATATATATCCAATAGAAAATCAGGTTCTTTCAAAGATGCCTATAGGCTATAAGCTCCGCGTTATCGTGGTAACAATCGTGATATAAAATAATCACAAGGATTGGATAGTATTAGCATGTCAGGTACTCATTAACATGACGTCACAGTTTTATGCACATTCTCCGAATAGTACTCACGAACTAATGACGTTGATGTTTATGTGTAAGTTCTCTATGCATTGCGATCTTTATTTGACTGCTGTGGTTCAGGATTACTGTAGCAGGCGACCGGCTTTAACCACTCAATTTGAGGTTAGTTAGCGGCGCTAAATAAAATAGTTAATCGCATTAAATGCGTGGTAACTGTATGATATTCGCTTAGAAAACGATAAGGATAAAAACCTGTCGCTTCCTACAGTGTCAACAGCAATCAATGAATGGATTCACACTAGCTATGCCACGCCCATTTCTACACAAGCTCAGCCCATATTTTACGCGTGATGGAATCGATTTGAAATTTTGAAACCTGATACCCAGAATCTAAATTCCAAGGTCACTATACTGTTAAGCTGTTGATTATTTGGAAACCAATTTGACAGAGTGGGGTGGGGTGGGGGTGGGGGCGGAGGGGGGTGGGCGTGTCTGTTGCTATGGCAACAACGTGTCCCAGTTAAAATTGTTTCGAAATATTCAACAGAAAGTTTAGTAAATTGGAAATTAGATAAATTCATACAATTCGTCACTTTCGTGACGTACTTTTTAAATTTTCATGACGGAGCTAAGCGTCATTATCCTTGTTACGTCAGGTAACAAGTAACGTAATCAATTATGACGTCAAATGCATGAGTGACAGATCGGATCCATACATTTAGCAACACCGTAAAAAATAAATACAACACAAATCTGTCATATTCAACTATACGAGTCCCTAAATGGTTAATTATTTACAGGTACGTAAAAAAATTACTTACTTAAATACATTTACAATAAATTTGTATATAGGCTATGGCGTATTTCGTATTAGCAGCCACTGGCTACATGTTCGTGGTAACCGTCTAAATGACTTAAGAAATATGGAATTGGCTACTGAAGTACGAGACCTTTTAATCCTGTATTCGAAAATTCGTTGACAAGTTAATACATATTCTGTTGAATATTGTAAATATTCTGTTGAATATTTTGAACTAATTTAATCGGAAGCTATTGCTACCTTTGGCAGTAACAGCTTCCTGGCAAATTAGCTTCAAAATCTTCAACAGTTTACCTGGATATTTATTTATTCTGCATAAGAATTCGGCATTCAGAGAGTTAATCTTGACCTTCATATATCGACATCAAACACCTTAAACGCATAATGTCACCATCGCTCTGAATGTAATTATACCAATATGCTTATTCAGGTGACAGAATCCCGCACTCGTAATTATGCTGTATATATCAAATAATATCACCTGTCTATAGCGACCATATTCGTTTGGGCCAAATGGCGGTATTTTTAAAGACGTGTGATCGCTACGACCAGCTGTCCTAAGGAACCACACACATTTCGGCCCAAAAAGTTATTTATAGCATCAAGCGTTATGCGACCACGTGTCATTAGTGATCGTTTCTCGGTGGTCCGTGCAGGTGCCCGCTACAGACAGGTTCACTGTGTTATGATTCTAAGATATACTTCGATTTGGTTCAGTCACAGACAGACTACTATTGAGTCTTCTTTTGCTATGTTCCACGAGTCAAGAAACGATCCTAGGATCCTTGGTGTCAGTTTTGAGAACGATGTTGTTATAAGGTGTTATTGTTTTGTATATTGGCGCAGGATAGCAACACTTTAGCAATCATATCAGCCAAAAACAGCTTCTCCAGTGCTCTTAAGAACTGTCCATTTGCAGACCAAGAAAAGACTATTTTTGACAATTTACCACTGGAATGACTGGCTCGGTTATCGAGCAAGTTATTCCAGTGGTAAATTTTCAAAAATAGTCTTCTCTTGGTCTGCAAATTAATATTTTCTTCGAAAAAATTATAATTTTCTTTAAAAAATTTAAGGTTTTAGGTGATTAATTACCTTTTTGTCCCGAAATCTGTCTATTCTGTGGATGTAGTTGAAATTCAGGATTGAATCTAAATAGTATTCGCATCTTTATGACAATCATGGTATGCCGTAGATATATGCCTAGGATGGAGGGCGTGCGCACGGACGCATGCACACACACTCGCACGCACGCACGCACGCACGCGAGAGGAAAAATAGGCGATGCCGTTTACCTTTCTACAGAATAATTATTCATCAGATGTGTAGGAACGTACTTTGACCTGGGGTCGGGTGGGGCTAAACTATAGGTGCCGCCAAAAACCTAGCGGGCGCTATGAGGATACACCATGGGAGAGGAATTGCAACCACCCACCCATCCACCCACCCACAAACGCCCCCACGCACACATAAACACATACGCACGCACGCACGCACGCACGCACACGTACACACACACACGCGCGCGCGCGCGCACACGCCACCACCATCACCACCACCCCGTTCCTAGGTCTGTCTTCATTATTAACTGTTTGGTTGCTCAGTTTCTGCAGACGAAGTGTTCCAGGGTTTATATCTCTGGACCTGTTAAAAATTTTAAAAACAATTTGAATGATAGCTGTTGGTGGCTAAGCCACCAACAACTTTCAGTCAAATTGTTTTCGAAATATTCAACAAGTTAAGAGTTTTGCTCATTGAAATTATTGCCTGGTGGCTTAAAGCAAGCGAGACAGCTAATAAGTGGAAGAAGAAAAACAAGAAGACGAAAAAGAGGAAAATATCTTAAAACGACGGCAACAAAGAATAAAATGTGTCGAAACATAAGAAAGTAGGCCCTATGCATATCTCTTTGCATGAAACTTGCCTTCCATGCATTCTGTACCAGCCATTATTTTTGTCAAGGTGCTGATATCGCTTGCAGAATAACATTGATAAATATCACGATGTTATTTAATGTATACAAAACGCGGCTCTCCTGCCTAATAATTATGCTATTATCTAACACCTTGGCTATTCCCAGTCCTGTCACGGATACATAGATCATGTAGATTTCTATGACAGATATGCGCAAAGGCAATAGACACGATTATCCCTTACCACTCTGATGTTAATTATATTCTATCTTTTACTGGGTCAATAGCAAAGAAACTGGTGCCCATTTTTCTACGATTTTGGTGGATGATGTTGCTCTCTCCGACAGCAACGTCTTCCACCAAATCTGTTGAAAAATGAACACGAGCTCATGTTTTAATTTATTAAATTTTGACATCAGTGTGGTAATGGTTATGCAGTGATGAGGAATATGTAGCGGGTATAATGGCAGGGATGACCGCATGGGAAATCACGAGTGTCTGAATATCAAACCCTTGGTCGGAATTATCAGTCTGAAGGCTGTAAAAATATAACGCAAAACCATTCCGCTGCTTTCTTCATCTTATAGTTATTGTGATCCACGCTAATTACGGCGAACATCTCCAGTCACTAAGTCCACTTGTAGTTCTAGAAGGTTAGGAAAGCTCCAAACCCTCGCACTCGGTTGTTTCTCCGAAGGAAGACGCATATTAGTTAATGAGCATGTTTTAAAGAATTCCTACAGACAGAACGACAGACAGGCTGAGCGACCAAGTCATCGAGAGAGCGAGTGAGCAACAGACCGAATGAACGACAGAACGACCGATCGCCGACCGCTGACCGACCGACCGACCGACCCGACACAACCGGTCTATCAATCATTCAATGATTACTACCACCGCACAATTCTATATAGTTATTGGCCAACGGCGCAGGGGACCAATATCAGATTCGATATACTTGGACCGATACGAAACAGTAGGCCTATCAAAGTACACATATTTCTATTTCTAACCGGGAATAATTAATGGCTGGCTGACACACCAAATAAATAAATAAAACGCGATAATTCTTAAATTTATATACTTTATTAATAAAACTTCGTATAACCATGAAATCAAATAGCACAATAGCAACCACTTTTATATAATATTAACCATTCTTGTGTCAACAGCGCCTCAAAAGCGCTCAAAATACTACTTTTTATCAATTAATCCTTTCATTTGTCAAGATTTTAAAAGAAAATTCAAATATTTGCTCAGTGAATGATCATTTGCTGGCTAAGAGAACTGGGGTTTATTTTTTGTGTAAATTTACCACTGGAATTTAGGAAAATATTTTTTAAAGTCTTTTTACCGGCTTGGCGATTATAGGGTTAATCGTCTAAGAAATCAAAATTTTCTGCTTAGTCAGTGCCCATTTGCAGGCCATGAGAAGACTATTTTTGAAAATTTACCACTGGAATGACTGGCTCGGTAACCGAGCCAGTCATTCCAGTGGTACATTTTCAAAAATAGTCTTCTCTTGACCTGCAAATAGACAGACCTCAAGACTACATAGGCGGTGTTACCATTATAACGACAAGTTGACACAAGAGGGGTTAACCGGTGCATATTCACACCAGAATGCTTGAAAATAAAATTGTTAAACTTGTATCCATTTAGAGGCTTAAATTGTGTTAAATTAATATAATTCTTTTAGTTGTGAAATTGAATTAAAGATACGAGTCACTAAAAGAATTAAATTAATTTATACGTAATAAAATCTTCAAAAAGACCTAAAACAAGATGGCGGAATGGAGCAATCTCTGGTTATTGAAGTTCTATAAGAACGGTGAAGAACTAAATTATGAGCCGCATAACAGAATACTCCGGACAGTATTGAGAAGGATATCGGAGTAACAATAGATTGAACTTAGCTTTGAACAACACATCTGTGAAAAGGTGAAAAAAGCCAATTCCAGGTTTGCTCTAATTAGAAGGATCTTTCAGTTTCTGAATGCAAAAACGTTTATTCCTCACATGGATTTCGCCAGACCGATATGAGCACCACTAAAAGTGAAAACACATTGAGCTAATTGAAGGTGTACAACGTAGGGCCACGGTGCAAACTCCAGGATTGACAGATCTCACATATCACGAGCGGCTAAAGCCGTGTTCTCACTAGAGACTTGACCTGTGTAACGCAATACTGAGGTATGGCGTTATTCCCGATTAACTCTCCAGTGAGAACACGACCTAAGACACCTCAAGCTACCCGCCTTATTATAGCACGGAACAGCCTAGTCCGAGTTCTCTGACTCCATCATATGCCGTTTCTGATACGCCTGGTGAGACCGGCGTATCAGAATCGGCATAGGTTGGAATCAGAGAACTCGGACTAAGAAGAGCCAGGGGAGACTTAATAGAACTGTACAAGATACTTCGGGGAGAGTATTATAAGAAGAAAAATGACTTTGTAAAACTGTGGAGCAACGTTTCAGAACGACACAGTACGCTGGGAAATTCCATGAAGCTCTACCCCCACAAACGTGCACATCAATGCGGAGACGAAATTACTTCACAGTACAGGTTGCGAAAATATGGAATGATCTCCTAGAAGAAGTTGTAAACGCATCATCTCTGAACTATTTTAAGAACGGACTGGACAAATACTGAAAAACCCAGGAAATCCTGTATGACAATTTTAAGGCCCACATCGGAACCGGAGGAAGCATAGCCTGATGGGATGATAAAGAAAAGGAGTCTAGCGAAGAGGACCTCTAAGGACCTGCACCAGAAGAAACCATAAGTAAGTAAGTAAGTAAGTAAGTAAGTAAGTAAGTAAGTAAGTAAGTAAATAAGTAAGTAAGTAAGTAAGTAAGTAAGTAAGTAAGTAAGTAAGTAAGTAAGTAAGTAAGTAAGTAAGTAAGTAAGTAAGTAAGTAAGTCAGTCAGTCAGTCAGTCAGTCAGTCAGTCAGTCAGTCAGTCAGTCAGTCAGTCAGTCAGTCAGTCAGTAAGTAAGTAAGTAAGTAAGTAGGTAACTAAGTAAGTAAGAAATTAGGTAACTAAGTAAGTAAGTAAGTAAGTAAGTAAGTAAGTAAGTAAGTAAGTAAGTAAGTAAGTAAGTAAGTAAGTAAGTAAGTAAGTAAGTAAGTAAGTAAGTAAGTAAGTAAGTAAGTAAGTAAGTAAGTAAGTAAGTAAGTAAGTAGGTAACTAAGTAAGTAAGTAAGTAAGTAAGCAAGCAAGCAAGCAAGCAAGCAAGCAAGCAAGCAAGTAGGTAACTAAGTAAGTAAGTAAGTAAGTAAGTAGGTGACTAAGTAAGTAAGTAAGTAAGTAAGTAAGTAAGTAAGTAAGTAAGCAAGCAAGCAAGCAAGCAAGCAAGCAAGCAAGCAAGCAAGCAAGCAAGTAACTAAGTAACGAAACCATGATTTATTTCGTTTCATTATATCTAGGCACACAATTTAAGCCTCTAAACGTATACACTCGTATCATTTTTATCTTCAGGCATTCTGCTGTGAATATGGACCTTTAAAAGCGCATATTCAGTGAGCGCATGAAAATAGTACGAGAATAATTAACATGATTTTCAGACAGACTTTTATAACATGGATGAGTGCATGCCAATATTTACTGAGTAGAATTAGCGGCGCCATTCTTAATTCTAAAAGCAACAAATGCAACATTGTTAACACGTTTGGTATTGGTCCCTGCAGAATTGGCCAACGAGCGCGCCGATATCAAATTCGATATTGGTCCCTGGGTCGGTGGCCAACTGGGTGGCGGGGGGGGGGGGGGGGGGGGGGGGGCGTCGATATCAAATTCGATATTGGGCCGTTGGTCAACGGGGGCTTAGATATAAAAGTCGATATTGGTCACTGCGCAACGGCACAAATTCGATATTGGCGCGTTACATCACCACCTGTTAAATCACCCTTCCAGAGTAGGCTATCCCTCTATCATCTGACCTCGTATGACGTCATAATCAGTTCAGCGCGTGTATGATGACGTCACAATCATTACGTCACAAACGGTTCCATATAGACCGTCATCAAATCTCAAAGCGTCCGACACGTTGTATAAAGTATAGGCCTATGTCTTTGTAATTCTTTGCTATTTAATAAACATGCTGTTGAATATTTTGAAACTAATTTGACTGGGCGCTGTTGCTGCCTTAGGCAGCAACAGTGCCCAGTCAAATTAGTTTCAAAATATTCAACAGCTTACATGTGTAGTTTTTTGGAAATTGATAGTCGGGGTGTTCAGAGATCGATCGATCCCAACACGAGTGAGGTGTGGGTGGAGCTTAGCTAGAGATAGGCGGGCATAGCTAAAACCGGAAAGGTCCATTGATTTCACTGTTGGCGGAGCTGGTATGCAGATGATGTTAATTTTATGGATGGAGACACGATTCCTTTGATGAACTGCATCCGATAGTAGCAACACAGCCCACTGCCACACACCTCTTCAATAACGGACCTTTCCAGTTTTAGCTATGCCCCGACCATCTCTAGCTGAGCTCCACCCACACCTCGCTCGTGTTGGGGTTGATCGATCCCTGAACTCCCTGACTATCAATTTCCAGAAAACTATACAGGTAAGCTGTTGAATATTTTGAAACTAATTTGCCTGGGTGCTATTGTTGCCATAGTCAAATTAGTTTCAAAACATTCGGACGCACTCACATACTCACATGCAATAACACCCATTATACAAATACACAGGCACCAGATAACCGCGGTACAAAGTCCTACATCGGCACCTGTGCCAACGATTAATGAGCATCTATTTCACATTCTCTATCCCGCCCCAGACGCGCCGGGACTAAGTGGAATCGCGTGTCCATTGTCTAGTAATTGTCCCACGTGGCTAAACGCCACTCGTCAATTAGCATTACGTTAACACTGCGCCGTTACACGCGCAGGTTGATGATCTGCTCGGAATATCGATTCTGGTTTAACTTTCTTCTTGAATGTCGCATCTTATATTCGTCCTAATGCAGCTCTCTAATTATAACGTATTGTGGACGTAAACGTATTATAACGATTTGTCATGCTGCGTCCATGTGGGCTATTAAGCCTTTAACACTAAAAATTGCTCAAGAAAATTTCAACTTTCTCATAGAAAATGTCAATTTGCAGACCAAGAGCAGACGGTTTTTGAAAATTTACCTCTGGAATGACTGGCTTGGCTATCGAGCCAGTCATTCCAGTGGTAAATTTTCAAAAGTACTCTTCTCTTAGTCTGCAAATGGACATTTCTCGAGGCCACTGCAGAAGCCGTTTTTTGGCGTATATGAGTGTTGACAGAGTCGGGTTTATGCAAGGGCTGTCGGGGCTGGAGCCCCGGGGCCCTGACTATGTGGGGGCCCCCCTAAAAGCTGCTAAGTATTCGACCATTTTAATTATTTCATAATAATAATAATAATAATAATAATAATAATAATAATAATAATAATAATATGTAACTTGAAAGGAAAGTAGTAGTAGTAGTAGTAGTAGTAGTAGTAGTAGTAGTAGTAGTAGTAGTAGTAGTAGTAGTAGTAGAAGTAGTAGTAATAGTAGTAGTAATAGTAGTAGTAGTTGTAGTAGTAGTAGTAGTAGTAGTAGTAGTAGTAGTAGTAGTAGTAGTAGTAGTAGTAGTAGTAGTAGTAGTAGTAGTAGTAGTAGTAGTAGTAGTAGTGGTAGTGTATATTATAATGCCCTCAGCCTCTCAATGTGTTGTGCTCTAAGTTTATTCTTTGATTATTGATAGCTACTATGTCAATTTCTTAGCCTACATGATACATCTCTAATCTTCCTTAGCTTCGTTGAAAATCTATTATTTAACTCAGGATGCAGGGTGTTTAATAGGCAAAACAAACCACCATCTCACCAGAGTCGTCTGAATCGTCTGCCAACAAGCGGTCAAGCAGTTTAACGGAGTCCTTAGGCCTATATCTGTGTTGCTGTTCGCCGAGATTTTTATTTTTGACAGAGAATCTGAATGTCTATGGACTAAATTACGTCAAACGGGTGACTACAGCCCTGAATTCTGCATTGTCAATCTTACATTAGCACATATAAACACATAATTCTGGACCATGTTTGTAACAGTACAAAAAGCGATGTGGAGGAGTGTTTTATCAATGAATTCCATCATTTCTGTATATTTGTAAAGAAGATGCTAAACGAATAACCAGCCTCACTGAAAAACATATTAGTGAAAGCATTGTCAGGAATTCTTACAGATAACCAGCTTGTTTCTACATTCCCGAGCGTTAAAGTTGCCATGCGGATGTATCTGATTTTGATGGTTTCAAATGCATCATGAGAACGCACATTCTCAAAGCTAAAGTTAATTAAGAATGATAAGAGAACGTGTATGACTCAGCAGAGACTAAACTGCCTCTCATTGTTGTCCGTCGAGAACGAACTTTTAAGGAAAATAGACAGTGACAAAATAATTGGGGGTGGGGGGGGGGCAATTAAATGTCGCAGAAGAGACATTGGATTACCATATCTCATGATAGCAGACCAGCGTTCTGCCTATTATATCCTGCAAAATATTCAAGAGAGTGAGAGGCCGACTGTGTCTCATTATCTGGGATGTATTGCAAGATATACTGCTAACTTGCTAACTGCTGTCAGACATTACAAAATAAGTTAATATCGCGATTTGTTCTCAGGCTGGATATTTATTTGTTTGCGTGGTATACATTCCCCCAACAATCCACGCAAAATACTGTAACAATTAGGGATTGACTAATGGAATGTAGCTAGCATGGAGGGGTTGCTCAATTGACATTGTCACTATTACTATCGGAATCGGTATCAAGTTCCGCCCAACCCTTGTTCCATCGCTGTAGTCCATTGGCGCATCTAGATATGGGGGTTGTGCGTTCTGTGGGTCAGAACCCACATTAACTTGAAAAATTAACTAATATTCGCCATCTGAGAGCATCTAAATTTCAGAATTTTCTGAATTTCCCCCTCTTAATACAATCCTAGATCCGGCCATGCTATATATGGGGGACCTGAACAATGGGGCCCCAGAAAGTTAATAGCCCTGGGCCCCAAGTATGCTAAATCCGACTCTGAGGTTGAAGGTTAACGTATTGCTTTGATCTTCTCGTATAGCCGAGTATGACGCGTGTATGCGTGAGTTCGTGCGTGTGATCGTGGGTACCCTCATAACGCAGGTTACTGAGCCTATACTACGCCAATAGCAGCGCAATATGGCCAGATATTGGCCCAGTACCGGCCCAGTAACCCGTGTTACTATGATAGGATAGTGGCCTAAAATTCTTGGTCTGCCACTCGTGCTCCTAAATTCTCTGTTACTTCGCCCCCTTTTCCATGTTTATTAATTCGGTCTCCGTTTTCATAAATTTGTTGCTGAAATTGTTGCACCGTTTTGCTATCAACAGCGTTTAGCCATATACGATTTAAAAATGAACTCCATTCCACCAGTTCTTAACCGTCTGCCTGCTGTATTTCTGCAGACTACATTTTTCATGGGGTTTAACTCTGGATATATTGAATATTTTGAAAACAGTTTGACTGAAAGTTGTTGGTGGCTAAGCCACCAACAAGTTTCAGTCAAATTGTTTCCAAAATATTCAGCAGGTCCAGTTATTTTTCATTAAAATTATTATCTGGTGGCTTGCAGCAGTCAGCCAGTTAAAAGCCCTTTGAGATTTACGTGCAATAATCAAAGAGATTGCTGTCGAATACAAGAAGGCCGAAGTCTGAAATATCTCGCGTGTAAAGGCATGGGTAGGGTGGATTGGCAAAGCGAACTAGACATGTTCGTAATGCATATTATTCAGTGATGGATGAGCAAACAACTTTAAATCCACCCCACCCCACACCAACTCACAAACATGAATTATCTTGCTTGTACACCTGTACACCAGTAGCATATTCATATATGAATGTAAATATGTTCCCCACATACTTTGTATAAAGTCTAGAAGTAATAAATTGAATTGAATTGAATATAAGTATGATCAATGGCTATGAAAAGCGACAACAACGGACATTTCCGGTTTTATCTATTCCCTGCCCATCACTAGTTGAGCTCCACCACCCACGCCTCTACCATATTGCGAATTTAACAGACATTCCATCGTAACCACATTGCAAATTAAAAGCTCCGACCATATTGCGAATTTAACAGACATTCCATCGTAACCACATTGCAAAGTAAAAGTCAACTATCTAAACCACATTGCGAATAAAAGAATTGCCACTGTAACTGCATGGCAAATTAAAACCTTATCTCCTAAACCACATTGCGAAAAAAACAACTTTCCATCAAAACCACGTTGCCAATTAAAAACATACTATCTAAACCCCATTGTCAATAAAGCCTGTCCATCGTAAATCGCATTGCAAATTAAAAACTTCAAACTTCAAGTTCAAACTGCATTGATAATTACAGACTCCCATACGTCTTGATGTACGTTGTAAATTCAAACGGTTCTAGCATAATACACATTGAAAATTTTAAAAAAGCACTGCAGATCACGAACAACCATCTTGATATAGGTATCGATATATCAACCACCTACAAACCATGTAACACCATTGGTCCTCTGGTAATGAGGTTTGAATCGCATCTCTACCTGACGAGTACCAAATACGTGTGAAACCGATCCCGGAGTGGATATATAGCTCTCACAGCGTATAAATAATGGAGGAATCTAGTGTTAGCTATGTCCCGCCCATCTCTAACTAAGCTCCACCCACGCTTTGCCCGTGATGGGATCAATTGATCCCAGCACTCTTGGAATCTGAATTTACAGAAAACTATAAATAGGTAAGATGTTGAATATTGTGTTGAATAGTCTGAAGCTAATTTGACTAGGTGGTGTTGCTGCCTATGGCAGCAACAGCGCCCAGTCAAATTAGTTTCAAAATATTCAACATAATTATTATAAATAGTAAAGACATACATACGGTGTGTACAATAACGCGTAGTCCGTCATCAATTAAGCCTTCGTGACGAACTTAGTTAAGTCATTCGTAATTAATTATGACGTCAGCATACACGTCACGTTAGTTGATTATGACGTCATATGATTGATGGATAAACTGGAATCATCCATTCACCCATCTGGATCGAGATTGCAAATTAAAAACCTTATCTTGAACCATTTTGGTCTTAGCGATTCTACATATACTCTACTTGGAAACCCGCAAAAGTCTGAGGAACACTCTTCGAGAACCGACATCTTGGATTCCTAATGTCAACTCTTGAAGCATTTCCGGAATATGTAAAAAACATTCGGCTTGATGGGAGAAAAGAACTAGTCGCTATTTTGGCAATGATGTTGGCGTAAGAGGCTAATGTGCGTAATAACAACGCGATCCAGCGACATCACTCACAGCCGAACACCTAGTTACTGAGAAAAACATTACCTTAATATTAATTGTTTGACTGTTGTAAGCCACCAGACGATAATTTCAATAGGCAATCACTCTATTTTGAAAGCGATTTGACTTAAAGTTGTTGGTGGCTTACCCACCAACAACTTTCAATCAAATAATATTCAAAATATTCAGCTAAGTCAGAGCTAAACCTGAAAATAGCGGCGTGTCTTATATAAATACGGAGAAGTGTTATGCCACGTGATTAAAAACAATTAATGATCGACTGAAGAGAAGAGAAGACAGTATTTAACCTTTCAGCCTGAATTACAAAGGAACTGAAATTAAGAGAATCATTGAGGAAGTGTGACATATAACATGTTTTAACAGAAAATCGACTTTAAGCTAGTCAAACATAATACTTTGGAATATGTATTTTCTGTTTTTCTCATATCACCCCCATCCCCCATCCCTACCTCACGCATACACACACTTCATCTCTCACCCCCTCTTTCACCCCCCCCCCTCTCTCTCTCCCTCCCTCCATCCCCTCCCTCCCTCTCTCTCTTCTCTCCCTCTCCCTCTCTCTCTCTCTCTCTCTCTCTCTCTCTCTCTCTCCAACTCTCTCCCCACCATCTCTCACATCATCTATTTAAAACGCATAAACGTTTCTGCCACGATAGCTATCCAGACATCACTATTTAGCAAACTGTCTTATGATCAGAGCCAATTCCATCACCGACTGGTGTTTTTTTCTCAGACACTCTTCAAGCGTAAAGCATAGCTCCGCACTGACTACAGAGTCATACAGGGTGCGGGTGGGTGTGTGGTGGGTGGGGGTGGGGGTCTTGTGAAAAGAACAGCTATGATCTAGTGAATTCTTACGGGTCGAGAGTTCTGCTAACGAATCTTCAGAAATTCTATAAAACATCTTATATATGCATACACACGATGTTCGCGTCCTTGTGTCGAATCTATAATTAATAAATTATGTTTGTCAGGAATCAATTCTGACGGTACATAATGGTGGGCATGGTATTAGTATACCATTATAATGCAGGTTATTGCGCCGGTATCGTCCCAATGGCCAAATATAGGTCCATTACTGGCCCAGTAAGCTGCCTTCTCACGGTAAGTTATTGTAAAATAACAACTTCCACATTAAACAAGAGGCCCAAGGAGCCTGTATCGCTCACTTGGAATTAGTAGCAACTGGCACAACCGGACAAAATGAGATGACCACGAGCAAAATTTACCAATCAAATTTTTGGAAAGAATGTTTAGCCAAGTTTGATTAAAATTGGCCCAGTGTCTTTTTATAATTTTCTCAGAAATTTGCAGAAAATACAAGATGTCCGCCAAAAACGCTAAATTTTGATTGATTCATGGCGGACATATTTTTTTGACGTATCAACTTTCCATGGACAACATTAACATGGCGTTTCGGCCCTAATCAGTTCGATCCGTTCAGCGGCTCTGAAGTAGTTTTTGGGAAAACTAAGTCATCTAAGATGGCCGCCGAAAGATTAGGCAAATCAACTTGCCTCAAACAAACTTGGTTCAGCTCTTGCCCTAGATCATATTTCATGATGTTTGCATCGATCCCCCAAGCGGTTTCGGAGATTTTTAAAGACGTTTCTAAATGTCGGCCAAATCCAAGATGGCCACCGACCAAATTGGCCGATCGCCTTTATTTGAACAAACCTGTATTCCCAGCGGTTCTCGAGAACAACACATTTTAAATTGCTAATTGCTTTAGTATGGGAGATTTTTGGCGGGAAAATGATCCAAGATGACCGACAAACCGTTTATCCGACCGTTTCCAAAATGGCAAATTTTTAATCAGACTACCTAAAAACCTATATAAAACCAATATCGGCTTTAAAATCTATCAAATAAAAATATCCAATATGGCCGCCAAACATGCTACATTTTAATTGGTCCATGGCGGCCATATTTTTTTAATTATCAACTTTCCTTGAACAAACAATAATGGCCGCTTCTGGAGAAGAAGTCGTTTTCGGGAAAACAAGTTCATCCAAGATGTCCACCGAACTATTTGGCCAATCAAATTCTCTTGAACAAACTTGGTTCAGCTCTTTCCCTAGATCATATTTCATTAGTTCTGAATCGATCCCAGAAGCAGTTTCGGAGAAGAAGATTTTAAGACATTTCTAAAAGTTGGCCGTAATCCAAGATGACCGCCGGCCGAATTGGCCGATCGGCTTCGTTTGAAAAAAATTGGAAATATAATTGAAATCGGCCCAGTGGTTTTTGAGAAGAAGTCGTTTAAAGAAAAAGTTGACGGACAGACGGACGGACGACGACGGGCGGACGGTGGACGGACAACGGACTGTCCCCACGGCATAAGCTCACTTATGGAAATTAGACGGTGCAAGAATCAAATATAATGTCAACAAAGTGTAAATAAGTACTCAACTTGGTAATTCGATTTCTTGTGTAAGATCTATGCATAGCCGAGTAGAAGTTATGAAAAGCAGAATCATTATTCAGTCATCACTCAATGCTGTCAAAAATATACCCCATGTGTTTCAAATTTAATGGGGGAATCCAGTCTATCCATCAATAACATGACGTCATATTCGACTACGTGACGTGTAAGATTACGTCATAATCAATGACATCATGAATGACGTAGATAAGTTCGTCACGGCTGCTTAAATTATTACGGACTAAGCGTTGTTGTACGAATTGTGTCTTTACTATTTAAGAAAGATGTTGTTGAATATTTTGAAACTAATTTGACTGAGCGTTGTTGTTGCAAAATATCCAACAGACTACCTGCATAGTTTTCTGGTTTACGTTTAATAGGCGTAGAATGCCTATATGCGCGATCTGTCCCTACGGAACGCGTTGTCCCGACCTCCTATGACGTGAGTTCAGTAAAATGCAACTGCACGTAGTCGGACGGGCTGGCGCATCAGGCGTATACTGAATAGCCTCCAAAAGTAAGTAAATTATCTTTTTGTAATTCGAAGAGAAATTGAACAGATCTAAACATATATAATTTTACTAGAAATAAACTTGTATTGGCCATATTAATCTGACACTTTTCGACTACGTAATGAATTAGTAACAAAAACATATTAGTTTGGAGACTGTGATAAATTACTGAACTACAATTTCGCATTTGAGAGGGTCATGGGAATTCTACGCTTATTATATTTCTATGGTCAGACATTTACCACGTTCGAGCTAAAACATTTGATTGTGATCCCACCTAAAATGGGATATGTTTGATTATGACGTAAGATGGTATGTTGCTTCTGGTGGCATATGATGGTGGGTCATTAACTGTATCGCTGCTGCAAGCCATCAGACAATAATTCCAAAAACTGTTGACTTGGTGAGTATTTTGAAAACAATTTGACTGAAAGTTGTTGGTAATTTTCCCACCAACAACTTTCAGTCAAATTGTTTTCAAAATATTTCGCATGCCGAGAGATAGAATACATGGAATATGTTGTCTGCAAAGACTCAGCAGTAGGGCGGTTAAGACGTGTGGTATTAGGACCACCTGCCCAAGAAACCCATCGTCATTTTCATACAAAAACATAGATCGCAGTTAGTGACAGGCGTTACATAAACTCGTGCTAAATTTGTTATGACATGGTCCATATTGACCAGATGGTGATAATTCCAGAGGTTTCTTGTTTCCCATCGTTGATGTAAAATAATACCTAGAATTGAGGGTTCTCGTCTCATTCCTAGTCGCTAATCAAACTATGATGCGAACAAAATTATGTGTAATAACCGTCATAATCGATGAATAATTTCCATAATAATGAGAGTCCCCTCAAACAACAGGCGCTTAGGGGTGGGGCGTATAATATATGGTCTGTACTCAGTGATGGGGATATATACGCCCAAATATGAGCTGTTCTTAGTGATTGGGGATGGTGGTGTTATTGGTCCCATTATGGTCTGTACTTAGGGATGGGGATGAACAGGCCCCTATATGAGCTGTACTTAGGGGTGTGGAGAAATAGGCCCCTATATTACCCATTTTGACGGATAGGGATGAAGAGGCTCCAATATTGTCTGTATACTTAGGGATGAGGAGGAATAGGCTCCAATAAGGTATGTACTTAAGAATGGGAAAGAATTGAGGTTAACTAAGAATCATCTGTCTCATATCCTCATAGACTTCTGGTCTCCTGAGGCTGTGCCGATAACTCCAAAATAGTTAGTCCGATCTCAGGCAATTGACAGGACTGGGACTTTCGTTATGAATATTGATGGTGGGCAGACTCAGAGGGCGATATCGTGTCTGTCTTTTCTTAGCCGGAGATGATCCACCCACAATTGCTATATATGATGGAGGCCGAGGGTTGTACGAATCTAAAAGAAAACGATGGAATGAAGAACTTGAATCAGTTAAGAGAACAAGTTAAAATTAATTAGGTGGAGTGAAGATAATTGTCATGTCAGCCTGATGATTGATGCTCGTCTAGAGGCAATGTTCATGGGAGTGAGAAAACTGAGTATTGTGTCAGGGTGTACGAGATCATCAATTTATCACAGTCACGTTCGCGCGAGAATTCCCGTGAGTGTGGTTTTCCAACCAGTCTGCAGTCCAGTTTAACTGAAGAGCGAGACTCTTTAGGCTTCTTTGCTCGAGGCATATCACGTAAGACCACCATGCAGCATTGTTCTACCTTAGGGTAGAGAGAAAGACAGAGAGAGAGAGAGAGAGAGAGAGAGAGAGAGAGAGATAGAGAGAGCGAGCGAGAGGGAGAGAGAGAGAAAGAGAGCGAGAGCGAGAGCGAGCGAGCGAGAGAGAGAGAGAGAGAGAGAGAGAGAGAGAGAAAGAGAGAGAGAGAGAGAGAGAGAGAGAGAGAGAGAGATAGGGAGAGGGAGGGAGGGAGGGGGAGGGGGGGGTAGAGAGAGAGGGGGCGGGAGGGAGAGAGGGAGGGAGAGAGAGATCTTTGTATGGGACACTATCGTCCACATCCTCGTATGCGACTCTACCTTCCAAATCCTTATATGAGCCTCTACCTTTTAGATCCTTGTATGTGACTCTACTTTCCAGATCCTTCTATGGGACTCTACATTCCAAACCCGTGTATGAGCCTCCACCGTCAATATCCTTGTATGGGAGTCTATCGCCCAGATTCTTATATGAGACTCTACCTTCCAGATCCTTGTATGGGACTTTAACTCTCCTATCCTAGTATGCGACTCTATCTTCCAGATCCACCTAAAAGGGGACTCTACCTTTCAGATCCTCGTATGGGACTCTACCTTTCAGATCCTTGTATGGACTTTACCTTTAAAATCCGTGTATGGGACTCTAAATTTCAGATCCTTGTATGGGACTCTACCTTCCAGATCCTCGTATTGGACTCTACCTTTCAGATCCTTGTATATGACTCTACCTTTCAGATCCTTGTATGGGACTCTACTTTCCAGATCCTCGTATGGGACTCTACCTTTCAGATCCTTGTATGAGACTCTACCTTTCAAATCCGTGTATGGGACTCTACCTTTTAGATCCCTGTATGAGACTCTACCTTTCAGATCCTCGTATTGGACTCCACCTTTCAGATCTTTGTATATGACTCTACCTCTCAGATCCTTGTATGGGACTCTACCTTTCAGATCCGTGTATAGGACTCTACCTTTCAGACCCTTGTATGGGACTCTATCTTTCAGATCCTTGTATGGACTCTACCTTTCAGACCCTTGTATGGGACTCTACCTTTCAGATCCTTGTATGAGACTCTACCTTTCAGATCCTCGTATTGGACTCTACCTTTCAGATCCTTGTATATGACTCTACCTTTCTGATCCTTGTATGGGACTCTGCCGTTCAGATCCTTGTATGGACTCTGCCTTTCAGACCCTTGTATGGGACTCTATCTTTCAGATCCTTGTATGGACTCTACCTTTCAAATCCGTGTATGGGACTCTACCTTTCAGATCCCTGTATGAGACTCTACCTTTCAGATCCTAGTATTGGACTCCACCTTTCAGATCCTTGTATATGACTCTACCTTTCAGATCCTTGTATGAGACTCTACCTTTCAGATCCTCGTATGGGACTCTACCTTTCAGATCCTTCTATATGACTCTACCTTTCAGATCCGTGTATGGGACTCTACCTTTCAGATCCGTGTATAGGACTCTACCTTTCAGATCCTCGTATGGGACTCTACCGTTCAGAACCTTATATGGGACTCTACATTTCAGATCCTTGTATGAGACTCTACCTTTCAGATTCGTGTATGGGACTCTACCTTTCAGATCCTTGTATATGACTCTACATTTCAGATCCTTGTATGGGACACTACCTTTCAGATCCTTGTATGGGACTCTACCTTTCAGATCCCTATATGGGACTCTCCCTTTCAGATCCTTGTATGGGACTCTACGTTCCAAATACGTGTTAGTGACTCTACCTTCCGGATTCCTGTCAGAGGTTTTAAGCTCCGTACAATTGGGCTAGGCTAGTACAACGTATACTATTTATTTTGCTATCATGACCTACGATATATTGATATATCATAATACTGCAATAATTTCTATAGCAATATCATCCACGCTGTCGTATGTCATACATTACAGGTTTTGTAGTCCAGTCATGTACGGTATGTCAGTTCTTTACATACCCTCCTCCGGACCCACGCCGTACATGATTAGAATGCTGATTTTATTGCTGTTTGGAAATCCCTCCAGAGCTGTTAATGATTCAGATAAATCTACGCAATTAACAATTTCAGTTTATATACTTAAGATAAACGAGAAAGCGTCTGCCTGTAATTGAACTTGGCAGACATATAAAGGAATTAATCGTGCAACGAGGACCAGAAAGTGCCGAAATACCAGAATATGGACGTGCCGACCAGCTTGCTCAGAAAGGGACACATCTCTCACTAATTGAAAACAGCATTTCATGCACAGTGAAGACAATCCCTCAAACAACGCTGCTGTTATGGATGCATGGACATGTAATCACCAGGATTATAACTGAGAAGGCCTATTGGGCAAAACACATTTGCCATCGTGCAACAGACTCACAGATGATTGGATTATAAGCATGATCGTCTAAAAACGTAGGAGAATTATATGTATCTTTAAATGACGGGATGCTACTCCTCGCACAAGAGTAATTTAATTCTCATATGTCATCGATGATATTATCTTATCGTATAATTGTTAGCAAATATAAAGCCAGGAAAGGACGTCATTGCATAAATATGTTAAGCGTGCTACGAGGTGACCTCGGGAAAGCAGGACTCGGTACAGTAAGATCACTAATGGGCATGAGGAAGCTAAGGATTTTGGCTGAGAACAAGATACAGTGATAAAATGTGAAGGAGGACTGATTGCAGCTGTATCAAAGTTATACCACTAACATATAGTAAGCCTTCTATGGAATGCTAACTAGAAATGTGACTAATTTATTATCAAATACATTAGAATTAAAAGTAGGATACGCTTAAAGGAAACCTCCCCTTATCTTAAGTAGAAGGGAGGCTTGCTGGCCGCTTCAAAGAAAATGTTGAAAAGCTGACACAAAAGATCTTCACACCTAGTTACACAAAGGATCTTCACACCTAGTTACACAAAGGATCTTCACACCTAGTTAAACAAATGATCTTCACACCTAGGTGTGAAAATCCTTTGTGTCAGCTTTCCTTTAAAGCTACCAGCTCTCCTCCGGTTCTGATTGGATGTTCGATGTAGAGGGTGGCCATAAGCCGCTTCCCATCATTAAATCACGTGACTCCTAGCGTCCTATCGCTTACTGATGATTGACAATGGTTAATGCATTGTGTAAGGATGATTGACATGGTACATGTCTGGACTCATCTTTTCCGGACTCTGGGAACTTATTCAATCATAAAGCCCCGCCCCTGGTTAAATCACGTGTCTTCTAGCCTCCTGTCATATGATGATAATTGACAATGGTTAATGAGGGTAATTAAGTGCCGATCTCTTCGAGAGAGTACAATTCGCAATAGTTAATGTTTTTCGTAAGGATGATTGACAGAGTACATGTCTGACTCTGGGAACTTATTCAATCATGAAGCCCCGCCCCCTCGTTAAATCACGTGTCTGCTAGCCTCCTATCGCGTAGTGATGATTGACAAGGGTTAATGCGGGTAATGAAAAGTTTATAACTGATCTAATTTTTATATCGGACAAACCTTTTACCCTTTCAGAACGAAGCCGACCAAAACCAGCTTCTGCCGTGGTCTTTAGGAATGTCTATTTGCAGGCCAAGATAAGACTATTTTTGACAATTTACCACTTGAATGACTGGCTCGATAACCGAGCCAGTCATTCAAGTGGTAAATGATAAAAAATTGTCTTCTCTTGGCCTGCAAATAGACACTCAATGAGTAAATATTTAGATTTTTAAACAAATTTAGCCATTAACGGGTTAATTTACAATGCAGCACTTTTAGTTATTCTATAGAGCGCTTGAAACTACAGGCCAAACAAGAATTGTAAGCGATGATGTTCAGCGAACTGTGAAAAGTAGATCGCAATGACCTACCTTTGCTATACGACAGCTTTAGCCTAGACAAGAATATGCTACGTCGCTCGGTGGATTGTAAAAGGTAGGCTACGCTAACATACTTCCAATATACGGCACACCTTTAGACCAAATACCAGGTTTTGTGACGATATGTGAAAGTCTTGAAACTGTTATCCGACATGTGAAAGTCTTGAAACTGTTATCCGAATAAAAAATCGCGTATGGACATACAGTTTTTATGGCGTTCTACCCGTGAAAATTAGGTTACGCTGATTTACTTTTGATTTGCCAGACGCATTTAGTCTGCAATGTAACTATGCCCCAAGTTTGGTTACTGTACATGAAAGACTCTTGAAACAATAAGCTGGACAAGCATTTTATATGCTGTCCTGTGAATCCTGAAAACTAGGTCACGGTGACCTACCTCTGATATAGTACACTTTTAGATTGTAATGCTTCCACATAACAAAATTGTTAATGCATGTAAACTTCTTTTCAAACTAGGGTTCGGACAACAATGTTGCACGCACGGACACACGCGCGCGTGGACTGATACTGTGTTTACTGTGCGTAGTACGAATAATAATAAGGAATGAATTTGTGCAAGACCAGTGAATGGATCCGATGTGTTAGCCAAGTATATGCTGCTATTATCAACTACGTTACATGTAAGCAGATATAACACTCACAATGCACAATGAATGACGTTTCTAGCCTATGCACATTGAAAAGTCCGTCAAGTGAACTAAATTTGCAATTTAATAAACACTCTGTTGAATATGTTGAATATTTTGAAACTAATTTGACTGGGCACTGTTGCTACCATAGTCCATAGGCAGCAATAGCATTCAGTCAAATTAGATTCAAAATATTCAACACCTTACCTGTATAGTTACCTTGAAATTGGAATTGTGGTAATTCAGGATTCAAAGTATATAAATCGATCCCGACAGTCGCGTAATTCGTGACGTAATTGATTATGACACCAGCCCACATGTGACGTAGTTGATTATGATGGCATATTATTGACTGAGAAACTGTATTCCTCAATTGATTTAAGACTCTTAGTATTTGATTGCCATTCCTTTCATTTAGTACCGTCACAGGGTACATTTTGAAAATAGATTTGCGGAAGTGCTGCTATTTAAAACCCCTCTTGTGTCAACTTAACCATTTAATGGTCAAACTGACCAAAACAACTCTGCAGTGGTCTTGAGGCATGTCTATTAGCAGGTCAAGAGAAGAGTAATTTTGAAAATTAACCACTGGAATGACTCGTTCTGTAACCGAGCCAGTCATTCCAATGATAAATTTTCAAAAATACTCTTCTCTTGACCTACAAATGGATACTGGGTAAGCTGAATTTTCTTTACCAGTACCCCTTTAATGGTCAAGCCGGTCAAAAATTTCAGAGGTCACTTTACAACAAAATAGTCTTCTAATATTAAAATTTCTTGAAAGTGCTGGCTATTAAAATGGTTAATGATATAAGTAGTATGTGTAGCGCTTTGAGGCGCTGTGACACAAAAAGGTTAAAACACGAAGATCTTGTATCAACATCGCGCTCAAAAGTGACACCAGTCTCTCGTCTGCTTCGAAGCGAATATAACGTTCGCTGGCATCGAGCCGTTCTAGTGACATCATCAATAATTACGTTACAGTAAAATAACTAGTGTTTATTCTGAAGACGCTGTTTATATAAGGTGTTATAAGCTGTCTATGACAACAAGCACGTACAGTAATAACGTTTTCAAAGGTAACTAAGAAACTTCGTCGAAAAGTTATAATAACACACGACACTATATTTGAGGATACACTTCTTCAAAATTAATTACCAACAAATTCTCAAACAGCGAGCGCGGCATGTGATTTCTAGCGCGCGAGCGATGATGCATTACTATTTTACATCTGTGCAACTTTCTGAATAGCCACTTGATTACCTTATCGATTGCTATCCAGGCAGTGATTTTTAATTAAATGTGATTAGAAACTGATCTGACCTAATTAAGTGGTCGTAGTAGTTAAATCAATTCACGGTTCTTGACAATCATACGGGGAAAAAAGGTTGCATATTTTGATATTAATTTTACTGGAAGCTGTTGCTACCAAAATGCAGCAACAGCTTCCATACAGATTACGATCAGAATACTCAACGCAGTTACCTTACATCGTGAAATGTTTGTCGCACCTGTAGACGAAGCTTGGAAAAAGCTCACACTAGGCTAAAGGACACACCTCAAACCTGACTTCGTTATGAAGTTAACAAGTTGTCTACACCTAACCGTTCCCTACCAAACAGACGAACCACAGGTAGCGTTCACAGTGACACTTGCATCCATCCTTTAACATTGCACCGTATTACCACCAACTCTATAATAACAACACTAGTAGTGGTCTGCTTTATTATTACGGGATGCTATAAGCCCTTTAGTACAAACTTGCTAGTCGATGTGAATAACAATAGGCTGAAGAGTCAGAGCGATAGCGCGTGTGCTTGTTCGATCCGGGGCGAGTCTTGCCCGAGATGCTTGGTGTTGCTATACCGGTATCTAACACAACAAATGAGTGGAATATGTTTATGGTGCTGGGTGGGATGGGTGTGTGGTGGTGGTAGTGTTGGTGCGCGTGCGTGCGCGTGGGGGTGGGGTGGGAGGGGTCTATAGTCTATAGAGACAGATTCAAGCTGACGATATAATGAGGAATTCCCATCATAAACAGACCGAATGACAAAAGTCGTCCGAGCATTTTCTAGCGCGAAGTCAAATATCGTGGTTGTGTCTTGGGCCTCGGAATAATGAATATATTAGCGCAGTACATCTTAGAAAATAACGTATGGTGTTTGCAAAACAAAATATAACATTACTGTTAAATGTTTTGAAAATAATTTGATTGGAAGACATTGCTGCCTTAGGCAGCAATGTCTTCCTATCAAACTATTTTCAAAATATTCAACAGAGCATTTTTTATTAACTAACATGCTTTGGAAACAAGTGAACTTATTTCTGCCGTGTACTGTATGTAGACCTACATCTCGTGTACGGGGCTGCGTACACGCTGTTGCTGTTTTCCTCTACAACAACTGCTGTTAATAGCAACAGTTCCTAATTAACCTGAAAATGCAGTCAAACTTAACCCCCTCTTGTGCCGACTTAACCCTTTAATGGTCAAACTGACCAAAAACAACTTTGCAGTGGACTTCAGACACGGCTATTTGAAACGGCTAGAAGAGTATTTTTGAATATTTACAACCAGAATGACTGGTTCGGTAACCGAGCCTGTCATTCTAGTGATACGTTTTCAAAAATACTCACATCTCGGCCTGCAGATGGACACTGGTCAAGTAAAAACTTAATTCTCTTTACCGTTATCCCTTTAATGGTCAAGCCAGCGAAAAAAATTCAGTGCGAAATTTACAAAAATAGTCTTCTAAAATTAAAATATCTTGAAAAATATTGACCATCAAAATGTTTAATTGATATATCAAGTAGTATTATGAGCGCTTTGAGGCGCTGTTGACACACGAGGGTTAAGTGACTACATTTAACCCTTCAATGGCTAAATCGGGTCAAGAAAATCTAAATATTTTCTTATTGAATATCCATTTGGTGACCAAGAGAACAATATTTTTGAAACTTTACCACTGGGATGACTGGCTCGGTTATTGAGTGGTACATTTCAAATAAATTGTCTTCTATTCACTTGAAAATGGATATTCAATCTCCCAAGACCTCTGCAGAGGCAGGTTTTGGTCCATCGTCCCATTGCACGATCCTCGCCCTCCCACTACGTTCCTCTATCGAGTACTCGAACAGCGTATGGTAGTACGATGGTTTTGGCCGGGTTCGCCGTGAAAGCCCTAAAAGCACTCCATTTAAAAGTGTATCGTTAGTAACAGGTGGCCTCTTAATAGAGGTCATTCACTATAGGTTATGCCATTACAGGTTTCAACATTACAAATACGACCATCTTCCATAAAGAGGCACACGCTTTGTGGCTATAAGGGACCTTTCCAGTTTTAGCCATGCTCCGCCCACCTCTAGCTAAGCTCCACCTACACTTCCCCGTGTTGGGATTGATCGATCCCCGAATGCCCTAACTATCAATTTTCTGAAAACTATACAGGTAAGATGTTGAATATTTTGTAGCTAATTTGACTGGGTGCTGACGTCATTCATTATGATATCATCATGCGCGTCACGTAGTCGATTATGACGTCATATTATTGATGGATAAACTTGGAAAGGTCTAGTAAAAGATTCTATTTGGAACAATGTTGACTGTAGGCCTACGAGCCGATCTTTCCGTTCAAGCAAATAATGGCTAAAACGATTACCTAGCTGATGTGAGACGGACATCAAAAGTGGCAAGTCAATTAATCCGGGACGCTGGTTAGATAAGGCAATACAAACAAACCTGACTATAACGGGCACCTGCTTTTAGCGCCAAATGTCGGTGGTTCTTTACGACGGGTGCTCGTAAGACCACACGTCTTCCCAACCACCGTCATTTGGCCGTAAAAGCTATTAAATATTCTAAGCAAATGAGATGTTTTCCTATCGATTAGTGACAGCTTGATGTATGGTGCCTGTTGATTGACAGCTACGCCGTCTATGGCTTCCGATCTGTTATCAGGGATGTCAGCTTTGTTGAAGCGCGATACAACTGGCCTTTCATAAACATAATCCCTCAAGCTGTATAGACGGCAAATTTGCTTCCAATCCACCATAAGACTATATATGCGTTCTAAAGATGTCGAGATATCATCTTCTGGTATAGAATCAGGTCCTATTTAAAGTACATTTTCAAAAGTCTTCTCGTGGGTAACTGATAGGTCAAGTCACGCACGCATATCGTCGTTAGTCATGAGTTAAATTCTGAAATCAATTCTAAGCAAACAGATGCGCCGATCGCTTGCTGGATGGATGGACGGGCGAAAGGGTGGACGAAGACACGTCGGTAGAGTCCCATTAGTTCACTTAAATGCACCGTTACCATGACTACTACTCGTGTGCAAAAGGTGTTTCTCATAGAATATGTCAATAGTCCGCAGCTTCCATGGCCCGACTTCTAAGGCTCGGGGTCCACAACACAGATTCGGCGACGCGCCTTCCACAACGTGGCATCTATGACACAACACAGCTTCGACGACGCGCCTTCCACAACGTGGCATCTATGACACGACTTCCACATCACAGTTTCTATGACACAGCTTCTATGATCTGGTGTGTGCCATTAATCAACTTTCTCCGACAAAACGCTGACAAATCACGTGTTTCGATTGCGACTCCTGGCTGCGACGTATATATAATAAGGGTACGTGATTGACATATTTTATAAATCAATTTCACGTCGTTCCTTCGATAGTGCCGGAGGGGCTAAGGGGTCGCGGTCAAGGTGCAGTGCTGTCGTAATATAGCAATATATTTGTTCCGTAAAACGGTTGTTCCTCGTCGTAAAATTGACTTTCATATGAATCCGACGTTACGCGAGGTGACCTTATCCGCTACACCATCAAATGTGTCACTTATAATATGCTTAGTACTGTTACTACGGAAACAACGATGTGACGGCCGTTTGATACGGAATCAACAGATGAAAGATGAGCAATAATCAATGACAAGAGTCAGGTTTCGGAAACACGTGACGGACTTCTGCTTCGGGTGCCGACAACACTATCGAATTCAATAGCATCATGATTCCTCGCTCGTTAACCCGCTAAGTTTCATAGGCCTGGTACGATAACACCTTTATTATGTAAGGAAGATTACGTGGAATATTTTAAAACTAATTCGACTGGGAGCTCCAGTCAAATTAGTTACAAAATATTCAACAGCTTTCATGTATAGTTGTCTTGAACTTGAGAGACTGGGATGTCAAATGTTTAAATGGCGAAGACGATGCCATGATTCAATAATTTACAAAGCAAATATGAAATACTCTCGATCCAGACATCGGATAATAGAGAAATCATTAGAACTATTGGATATTTTTCTTAACATTTTAGCACTCATATCAGCCAGAAACGGCTTCTGAAGCGGTCTTGAGAAGTATCCATTTGCAGCCCAAGAGAAGAGGTGCAAGACCACGAACAGTACACGTTGCAAACATACTTAAACCCTCTTGTGTCAACCTAACCCTTTATTGGTCAAGTTGGTCAAAACGACCTCTGCAGTGATCGTGAGAAATGTTCATTTGCAGTCTAAGAGAAGACTATTTTAGAAAATTTAAATTTTCTTGAACAAATTCGGGGGTTAAAGGGTTAACCCTTATCACACCGAGGTCAACAGGTCAATCGCTGCTCTGTGAGTGGGAAGAAAGGCTGTACTGTGTGTGCATTCTGGAAACAATGTTGCTCAAAGATGCTGCTATTGCGATGTGCTGCTATTGTGGTGTTGACTACTCTACTGTAGATATGGTGCTGGAAGGAATAGTTTTGCTCCCGCAGTTATTATATCTACATGCTGCTCTTGAAGACAACATGCGTGGTCAAGCTTACCCGTGCCCTTGACTACAACCCTACCTTCCAAACACATTTCAATATAAGTGTAGAATAGATCATACCACATTAACAAACCTTGTTGGGCAATGGCGCCTTCATCTCGTTCGAGTTTAAGATTTTTCATAAGAAAGATTTAAATGGCACACGGTCTTTTCATTGGATTAATTTTCTTTAAATGTAAGACTATATAATAGTGTGTGTTGTAATATTTGAGGCGTTTATATGCTAGTTCCCAATGCTAGGGTCTAGACTCACGCCTGGCCTTTATGGTTTCTGTTGAATTCTTGTGAATTCTTGTGACGTCGGTTTGTGCATAAGCTTGTGTCTTTCTCTGTGTGTGTGTGTGTGTTGATCGTTGTCTCTCGATTTTGTCTCATGTTGCTGTTCTTTTCCATGGCTTTTTTTGTTGCTCCTCATGCTTGGGCGTGTGTAATGGGGATGGCCTAACCTGGACCTAACAGGGGTGGGTAAGGGATGGGGTAGGTGTTGGGTCGGGGGAGGTGCGTACGGTCTTATGACCTGATGCACCCAAGGGGGGGGGCTTTAGGTCAGAGACCTCCCGGCCCCTTTGGGGGGAGTGGGGAGGTTGGGGTGTGGGGTCTTTCGGGTCCTGGGACCCATTTGGTCTTCTGGCCATCATCCGAGCAGGCACCAGCGCGCACTTGTTTGATTTTGATTGGTTAGGTAGCCCGTATGGTGACTGTGTCCGTCCGAGGACGAACTCGGTCAGTCATCCGGGTTACATCCCTCCATAGTCCCCTCGAAAATTCCGAAAGATTCTAATTCTAGCAATTTGGTTTTGGTTTTGTAATCCGTATGTTGCGTGGTTCCATCCGAGGAGGGATCCATTCAGCATCCGGTTTACTTTGACTATGCCGAAATTTCTTGCCTACCTAACCCTAGCTCACGTTCACACAGTGATGGGCACTGTGTGACGGGACCTCAGTTTAAAGTCCCATCCGAGAAGACTGTCTCAATGACTATATAATAAGTTTAACATCCCTTGTATTGAAAAGGAGGAGGCGGTGTTTCAGGCGGTAACGAGCGGAGCTGTGAAACAGGCGATCGCGTCTCCGTTCAGCTAACTGACGATCGCTGGCAAACATAGGCAATCTCCTTCACTCCTGGTCGCCTCTCCCCACCCAGGAGTATAAATGGGTACCAGTGTAAAAACTGGGGAAGGTACCAACAATAGATTGAAATAAAACCAACCAATATGGCGTGAATGGGACCTAGAATCCAGTTCAAGTTCACGTTCACTTCATTACAATCATGCCCCTCAAGGGTACTAAATAATGGTGGCGGTAGTGAATACATTACATTTTAAATACAGATCATGCAGTTATTTTAAAATTTACAACATTAGTTGCGTTCATTACCTTATTCGAGTTCTATGTTATAATTATTCTATTGTATTTTTATTTCACAGGCTATATTTATTTTATTGCGCGATGGGTTTCTTAGCAAATTTAAGCAATTTACACAAATTTCTGAGGATAGGTCCATTGTATAATCTTAGAAGTTCCTTAGTTTTTTCTGCATTTGTTCTTGTGATATAGTACATATATTCTGTCCTTACGTCAGTGTATTTGCTGCAGTCGCAAACTGTTTTTCGTTATCCGGTTTATTGCAAACAGTACATAGTCTGTTATTTCTGTCTGTTCTTGACCATCGTCCAGTCTCAATTGTCAATTTATAGTTTAAGGTCCTAAAGTGAAAAACTATAATGATGTCCTTAGCAGGTAATGCAATCGGATATTTTTCAAATTGAAACTCCTCCTTGATTTCCTTATAGAAAGCTAACCTGGTAGATGCGCGAAGCTGTGTTTTCCAGGTTTGGGCATACTGCGTTTGTAAGTTTTCCTTTGTCAGTTTCACTAACCGATTTTTTGAGATAAGGTCTGCATTAATAAAGTCTTCTATGTCCCGAAGTTTCGATTTTATTTTCTGAAGTCATTTGAAGTTGAAGACTTGAAGTTTTGGTCATTCTCCCGTTCTCGGTAGACAAAATAAAAGATTGACCAGATCTGCCCAGAACCTTAACATATTTGTCTTGACGATTATACTCAACGGATAGCGACCAGTTTCGCCATACATCATCACATTTGGGGGTGCTTTTATTTGCATGTAGCGCATATTTTAAAGATTGAATTTGGCAAGCTTCGCACATATCTAGATTTTCGAACCCCCATACTTCGGACCCATGTAAGATAACTGGCGTTATCATGCTCTCGAATAGGCTGCATTGGAGGTCAATCAGTATCTCGTGTTCTTTGGTTTCTCTGAGTAATTGGAACATAGCTTTATTTCCCTGTTTGATATTTCGCTTTCTGCATGAGTAAAATCTGCTATTACTTTTGAAAAGTGTTCCTAATAATAACTACTCATCTGCAGTTTCAATCTGTTCATCTCCTAGGTAAAATGACCCTTGTTTTAATCGTTTATTTTTGGAGAAGACCATCACTTTTGTTTTGCTTAAATTTACTACTAATTTCCACTGATTACAATACTCATTAAAACTATTTAATGGTCTCTGTATGTTGTTTGCAGAATCTGCCATAATGACCGTGTCGTCTGCGTACAGTAACATTGTTAAGTAAAGTAGGAGATGTAATTTGGTGTCTGCTAATGTGCTAATCGTGTGCAATCCTAAAATATTACTGTCATGTAACCATTCTTCTAACTCATTTATAAAGATTGACAATAAATGAGGGACTCGATAGACGCCAACCAAACCAATAACCTCTTGTATTGAAAAGGGAGATATAGTTTTTAAACCTAAGACGACCACTCTATCACCTAATTGATCTTTCCAGTTTATCCATCCATTATATGACGTCATACTACGTGTAGGATGACGTCATAATCAATGATGCCACGAATGACGTAGAGAAGTACGCCAGGAGCGCATAATTGGTGACGGACTATGCGGTGTTTTGTACGAATTGTATGTCTATACTATTTAATAAACATGCTGTTGAATGTTTAACCTGTATAGTTTTCTGGAAATTTGATAGTTATGGAGTTCAGGGATCGATCGATCCCAACAGCGAGGTGTGAGAGAAGCTTAGTTAGAGATGGGCGGGGCAGGGCTAAAACTGTAAAGTGTAAAGGTCCATAGATATTACTCTTGAAGATTGATCATAATATATTTATAGCTTACATCTAGATGTCAAAGCAGGTTATAATAATGACTGTTGCCAAGAACAAGAACACGATGGCATTGAAGTACGTTATACGAATGCCAATAACGAATGACATAGATTGATATAAAACTATTGCAAGAAAGTCGCTAATAGTGGCAACGCAATATTCAGGCTTTCTAAGCCTGGCGATATGTTTCTAACCGTCTTGTAAGCGATGTTAGGCCTAATGACAGAAATAGAGCAAAATGGTGGTCGTTTTAAAAATTAAAGACGATTAAATTAAACACGATTTGTTCATTGAATTATTTTGCCAAATGTAGAGTACATTTTACAGCACTGAGCGCAGCATTGCCCAGACCCAGATGCATGGCAGTCAAATAACCAAACTAATGAACCTTTCCCGTTTTAGCTATGCCCCGCCCATCACTAGCTAAGCTCCATACACTCCTCGTCCATGTTGGGATCGATGGATCTCTGAACTCCCCGACTATCAATTTCCAGAGAATTGTACAGGTAAGCTGTTAAATATTTTGAGACTAATTTGACTGGACGCTGTTGCTACCTATGGCAGCAACAGCGCCATGTCAAATTAGATTCAAAATATTCAACAGAATATTTATTAGATAGCAAAAACATACAATTCGTACAACATGTCGGGCTATTAAGAGTCAAAGACGGACTATATCGAGTCATTCATTACGTCATGATTATTACGTCATCTTACACGTCACGTAGTTGATTATGACGTCATATGATGTCATATGATGGATGGATAAGCTTGGAAAGGTCCATTTCAACATTCACTCACGAGAAAACGTCCGTACGTACTAATGTGAGTGCGTTTGTGGGTAGTGTTTTCGAGGGAATACATGTGCTTGTGCGTGTCAATACGAGGATGAGCTCACACGGGTGGTCATCTCGTAATAAGTTTATCACGCGAGATTAACCAGAGCTTTAGCGTGTTCCGAATGAAACCTTTCTTAAATGAGTGTGATAAATTTGATAAGAGATGGGAACGAGTATGAGATTCCGTTTATCACATAATGCATTATTTAGAATTTCCACATCGATTCTATCAATCTTCTTACCACGTTGTATTATTTAAGTTCATCGTTGTAGCGCTTCATTAGGCCTACTGGACGTTCTCAACAATGCAAAACAATATAGGCTATAGTAGCTATCAAACGCAACATCATATGATTTCAGAATTAACTTATTTATAATTCATTGCGTGCGAGCGTGCGCCTGTGTATGTGTGTTTCATTGAAATTTACATTTTGTATCATTATGCCAATAACAAGAGACGGTTACAAACGCCATCGCTGCTACTCAAATCGGCTAGTAAGTACGTCACCATTCAAAAGGCATGGACCAATGCGCACGTGCTAATCCATCGTCTTGGACATATGTCGTTACTTGTTAGTACGCGCGCATGTTTATTACACTAGTGGTATGTAGGTACAATGACTTGTTTGAGAGACGCAGATATTTTAAAAAGTGAGATTTAAAGTAATTTCAAGTGCGAAATAACGATGTTTTGGTTGTTATTGTTCTGTGTGGCGAAATGGTCAGAACTCTTAGTAGTACAGCCGCTAAGGGAAAGACTGGGCCTTTCCGGTTTTAGCTATGCCCCGCCCATCTCTGGCTAAGCGTCACCTCGCTTGTGTTGGGATCGATCGATCTCTGAACACCCTGACTATGAATTTCCCCAAAACGACACAGGTAAGCTGTTGAATGTTTTGAAACTAATTTTACTGGGTGCTGTTGCTGCCTAAGGCAGCAACAGCGCCCAGTCAAATTAGTTTCAAACTATTCAACAGCATCTTTATTAAATAGCAAAGAATTACAAAGATATGCAATTTATACAACGTGTCGGACTCTTTGAGATTGTATGACGGTCTGTATGGAACCCGTTGTGACGTAATGAATGTGAGGTCATCATACACGCGCAGAGCTGATTATGACGTCATACGAGGCCAAGCGATGGATGGATACTCTGTCACTTTTCGACAAAACCATCAAACTTTGCACACAAGTAGTATATGCTATAGTGATTCATTTAAAGCTTGGTACACATCGCCATCACCATGGTAACGGCTGCCATCTTGGATTTCAAAATGTCCACCAAAAATCAGCTTGCCTTGAACGATATTTCTCTTGCTAATCTTACGGTCAACCAGCTTCTATACGGGACTTACACTGCCAACTTGGAAATGAACAAACTGATCTGTAATACGGTATGTCAATACATAATTAACCCCAACCGCTTTCAGTAGCTTCCTGTTCGCGAACTTATAGTTTAAGGGGTAAATGGACAGCAGCCCAACACGTACAGGTCGGGGCGAAGGCAGCACCTAGAGCTCACCCCTGCTATTCTTCCATTTGATCTTATTCCTCGCTCTCTCTATCTCTCACCCTCTCTCTCCCCCCCCCCCCCCTTTCCTCCTCTCTCTCTATCTCAGTCTTTCTTCCTACTCTCCCCCACCTCACACTCAACATCCACACACTTATGCACACTAATAGACTACAATTAATTAAACTATTATGATTTGCCGCCATTTTGTTGTAAAAAAGTTTTGAATAATCTGTATGTGTATGGGAGACACGGGAATAAGACTATAAGTCTTATCGTGCTTCCATCTGAACAAAATAAATCACGTTTAAACCAAATCTACTATTTACCATAT
The DNA here is from genome assembly GCA_034401795.1 of Chaetoderma sp. LZ-2023a. Lineage (NCBI taxonomy): Eukaryota > Metazoa > Mollusca > Caudofoveata > Chaetodermatida > Chaetodermatidae > Chaetoderma > Chaetoderma sp. LZ-2023a. The sequence goes on along the minus strand of CM067359.1, from coordinate 20,254,036 downwards.
CTCGACCTCTAAATAACAGAAAATTCACGTTTTTGGTTTCTGTGATTCATATCACTATTATTTAACCGAGTCGAGAATTCATTTTCCCCGTATATCCATCCATCATATGACGTCATACTCAACTAAGTGCCGTGTATGCTGACGTTATAATTATGATGTCATGAATGCTTCGAAATCGTCAGTCTTTAACGCTTAATAGTTCGACACGTTGTACGAATTGTATGTCTTTGTTATTTATAGGCAGAAACAGCACCTAGTCGAATTAGTTTTAAAGTATTCAACAGCTTACCTGCATAGTTTTCAGGAAATTTATAGCCAGGGAGTTCCGAAATCGATCGATACCAACACGGACGAGGTGTGGGTGGAGCTTAGATAGAGATGGGCTGGGCATAGCTAACAATGCAACGGTCCATTATCACCGGATTGCACAAGTATTAGCGAGTATAATGTGATAATTTCTGACTAGGTTGATAATGGTAATATGAAAAACTACAGAACTTGAGATTCTATTTACCATACAGATTGATATTTTGACCAATTTTACAATAAAGTAGATCCCGGAAACACAACACGTTGAACGCATCATTTTGCCCCGTTCATTTTCGTCGCTGTGAAGCGGCACCTGCTATAGTACAGCAGAACCAAATTTCACATGAATTGAGAAGTTTTTGGCAAAATTATGAGTATGAGTTATATGATGTACAGCTTTAATGACCATCATCATCATGGCATGCGAAACCATGCAAATCGTGTTAACCTTTTCGCGGTAGAAGTGCAAAGATCAAACTAGGGGTGTTCAGGGGTACCTGCATGCTGGCTGGCATAACACGCTGCTATGCTGATATGGAGTTGAGATATCAAGAAATCCAGATTTCAGTGTGGCGGCCATCCTGGATTTCAATATGACCGCCGAGGCTGTTACCTGTTAGTGTCTGTAACTACAGAAATTGGTTCCTTGTTCCAGATCCTCTATACATATATTATTATTATTCTAAGCACTGAGAGCAACACATCGTGTGCATAGGCAAGGCTCTCTTTCCCCCCTCTGACGTGTACGTAAACACTGGAATAACGCAGGTAAAAGACTCGTGTTTGTAGGAAATAGACGCGGTGATGGCCGTTTGGCAGAAAATAAGCAATTAAATACTAAGAAACAGAAACGCGTCAAATTATATGTCAAAATAGATGCATGGCAAATTGCCCGGATGTTGTTTATAGAGATTGAACTGTCTAACATGTGCATAACGGACACTGCCTGGAACATCGGCAGGTGGTCACTAAAGACAGGTGGTTACTAAAGGCATGTGGTCACTAAAGAGAGGTGGTCGCCTTATACAGCTCATTCGCTGCGGAAATTATCGTCTTGCTCGTTGCGATGGTTTTTGTGTAAAGCGAGCGGTCCTCGCCGCACCTGCTTGGAAGGCAGGAGGTCGCTATAGACAGGCTTCACTCGCTTCATCTGGAGAACATCTGTTTTTTGTTATTCTTATGATCGTGTCTACACGTAACGTATTACTTTGAATACTGTCTGTATATTGTAGTAATGATATTTACTTACTTCTTAATTATGTGGTTAACGGCGCAGAGACCAATACCATTGGTCAACGGTACAGGTCCGATATGGAATACAATATCGTTCCACCCGTTGGTCAACGGCGTGTGGGTCAAATAATGAATTTAACACTCACACTATATTGACGCGGTACATGATCACTGTAGCAAGGACCGGTTACGGTGTTTGGATTCCCTCAAACAGCACTGAAATTAGTTTCAGTTACGTTATCGCGTACACATCAGATGACCAATTTGATGAACGTTAATAGAATTATTGATTAAACAAAGACAAATTTGTGCAATGCTAACCAGCGTTGTTGATATATCCTTCAATCCGGCCGCCACGAGGTCAAAAGTGTCTATTTTGAAAACAACGTGTCTGAAAGCCTTTGCTGTAGCCTATGCTGTTGACTTTTAGCTTTGAACGCCAAAATTGGCATACGTCTTTGGGAACCCACGTGCAAGGTTCCAATCAAGTTTGAAGAAGATCACTCAAATAGATCCAAAATTATTAAAATGTATTATGAAGAAGAAGAAGAAGAAGAAGAAGAAGAAGAAGATGAAGAAGAAGAAGAAACACTGCATGCTCGCATTAATCCTTGTGTCTAGCGACGAAGGTAAAAATGCAATTATGAAGTTGTAGAAACCGTAGTTCAATAGACCGTCCCAGTTTATCCACCCGTCGTCATATGACGTCGTAATCAACTACATAACGCGTAGGATAACTTCACAAGCAAACCGTAGTTCAATAGACCGTCCCAGTTTATCCACCCGCCTTCATATGACGTCGTAATCAACTACATCACGCGTAGGATAACTTCACAAGCAAACCGTAGTTCAATAGACCGTCCCAGTTTATCCACCCGTCGTCATATGACGTCGTAATCAACTACATCACGCGTAGGATAACTTCACAAGCAAACCGTAGTTCAATAGACCGTCCCAGTTTATCCACCCGCCGTCATATGACGTCGTAATCAACTACATCACGCGTAGGATAACTTCACAAGCAAACCGTAGTTCAATAGACCGTCCCAGTTTATCCACCCGCCGTCATATGACGTCGTAATCAGCTACATCACGTGTAGGATAACTTCACAAGCAAACCGTAGTTCAATAGACCGTCCCAGTTTATCCACCCGCCGTCATATGACGTCGTAATCAGCTACATCACGCGTAGGATAACTTCACAAGCAAACCGTAGTTCAATAGACCGTCCCAGTTTATCCACCCGTCGTCATATGACGTCGTAATCAACTACATCACGCGTAGGATAACTTCACAAGCAAACCGTAGTTCAATAGACCGTCCCAGTTTATCCACCCGCCGTCATATGACGTCGTAATCAACTACATCACGCGTAGGATAACTTCACAAGCAAACCGTAGTTCAATAGACCGTCCCAGTTTATCCACCCGCCGTCATATGACGTCGTAATCAGCTACATCATGCGTAGGATAACTTCTCAAGCAAACCGTAGTTCAATAGACCGTCCCAGTTTATCCACCCGCCGTCATATGACGTCGTAATCAGCTACATCACGCGTAGGATAACTTCACAAGCAAACCGTAGTTCAATAGACCGTCCCAGTTTATCCACCCGCCGTCATATGACGTCGTAATCAGCTACATCACGCGTAGGATAACTTCACAAGCAAACCGTAGTTCAATAGACCGTCCCAGTTTATCCACCCGTCGTCATATGACGTCGTAATCAGCTACATCACGCGTAGGATAACTTCACAAGCAAACCGTAGTTCAATAGACCGTCCCAGTTTATCCACCCGTCGTCATATGACGTCGTAATCAGCTACATCACGCGTAGGATAACTTCACAAGCAAACCGTAGTTCAATAGACCGTCCCAGTTTATCCACCCGTCGTCATATGACGTCGTAATCAGCTACATCACGCGTAGGATAACTTCACAAGCAAACCGTAGTTCAATAGACCGTCCCAGTTTATCCACCCGCCGTCATATGACGTCGTAATCAACTACATCACGCGTAGGATAACTTCACAAGCAAACCGTAGTTCAATAGACCGTCCCAGTTTATCCACCCGTCGTCATATGACGTCGTAATCAGCTACATCACGCGTAGGATAACTTCACAAGCAAACCGTAGTTCAATAGACCGTCCCAGTTTATCCACCCGCTGTCATATGACGTCGTAATCAGCTACATAACGCGTAGGATAACTTCACAAGCAAACCGTAGTTCAATAGACCGTCCCAGTTTATCCACCCGCCGTCATATGACGTCGTAATCAGCTACATCACGCGTAGGATAACTTCACAAGCAAACCGTAGTTCAATAGACCGTCCCAGTTTATCCACCCGTCGTCATATGACGTCGTAATCAGCTACATCACGCGTAGGATAACTTCACAAGCAAACCGTAGTTCAATAGACCGTCCCAGTTTATCCACCCGCCGTCATATGACGTCGTAATCAACTACATCACGCGTAGGATAACTTCACAAGCAAACCGTAGTTCAATAGACCGTCCCAGTTTATCCACCCGTCGTCATATGACGTCGTAATCAGCTACATCACGCGTAGGATAACTTCACAAGCAAACGGTAGTTCAATAGACCGTCCCAGTTTATCCACCCGCTGTCATATGACGTCGTAATCAGCTACATAACGCGTAGGATAACTTCACAAGCAAACCGTAGTTCAATAGACCGTCCCAGTTTATCCACCCGCCGTCATATGACGTCGTAATCAGCTACATCACGCGTAGGATAACTTCACAAGCAAACCGTAGTTCAATAGACCGTCCCAGTTTATCCACCCGTCGTCATATGACGTCGTAATCAGCTACATCACGCGTAGGATAACTTCACAAGCAAACCGTAGTTCAATAGACCGTCCCAGTTTATCCACCCGTCGTCATATGACGTCGTAATCAGCTACATCACGCGTAGGATAACTTCACAAGCAAACCGTAGTTCAATAGACCGTCCCAGTTTATCCACCCGTCGTCATATGACGTCGTAATCAGCTACATCACGCGTAGGATAACTTCACAAGCAAACCGTAGTTCAATAGACCGTCCCAGTTTATCCACCCGCCGTCATATGACGTCGTAATCAACTACATCACGCGTAGGATAACTTCACAAGCAAACCGTAGTTCAATAGACCGTCCCAGTTTATCCACCCGTCGTCATATGACGTCGTAATCAGCTACATCACGCGTAGGATAACTTCACAAGCAAACCGTAGTTCAATAGACCGTCCCAGTTTATCCACCCGCCGTCATATGACGTCGTAATCAGCTACATCACGCGTAGGATAACTTCACAAGCAAACCGTAGTTCAATAGACCGTCCCAGTTTATCCACCCGCCGTCATATGACGTCGTAATCAGCTACATCACGCGTAGGATAACTTCACAAGCAAACCGTAGTTCAATAGACCGTCCCAGTTTATCCACCCGCCGTCATATGACGTCGTAATCAGCTACATCACGCGTAGGATAACTTCACAAGCAAACCGTAGTTCAATAGACCGTCCCAGTTTATCCACCCGCCGTCATATGACGTCGTAATCAGCTACATCACGCGTAGGATAACTTCACAAGCAAACCGTAGTTCAATAGACCGTCCCAGTTTATCCACCCGCCGTCATATGACGTCGTAATCAGCTACATCACGCGTAGGATAACTTCACAAGCAAACCGTAGTTCAATAGACCGTCCCAGTTTATCCACCCGCCGTCATATGACGTCGTAATCAGCTACATCACGCGTAGGATAACTTCACAAGCAAACCGTAGTTCAATAGACCGTCCCAGTTTATCCACCCGCCGTCATATGACGTCGTAATCAGCTACATCACGTGTAGGATAACTTCACAAGCAATTTACTGCGTTAAGTAGTATGAATATTCTGTTGAAAATTTTAAAATTAATTTGACTGGAAGCCGTAGCTGCCTAAGGCAGCAACGGCTTCCAGTCAAATTGATTTTAAAATAGTCAACAGTTTTCCTGTATAGTAACGTTGGATAACACAAATTCATTCATTGAAGTTTCTAAATTAAAAATCTTTATTTTGTGGTATATTATTCAATAATTTGGGAAAATAGTCGACCCATTTAGAGCAAGTAATCGGATTAGCTTCTGTTTTGCTGTCAAATTCTTTTAACTCATCATACAACTTCCGTTAAGCCTGTGGTGGGTGGTTTTTTTTTAGATATGAGGGTTTCCAGTTGATTTAGAATATTTTGCGTATACGATGTCTTTTTCATTGCAATAACTTTTCTAAATCTTTTTACGCTTGAATCGAAAATTAGTTAAAAGGGTTTGATTGAAAGGTTCTTTTCGAAGCTTCTTACAATCCTGGTCGTACCATTTCTTATTTATTTTTGGTTTCTTCTTTTTGCCTGTTGTATGTTTTCTAGTTGTTAATAGTTTAATACCGGCTATCTTTGCAGTACTTATTATAATGCCAGTCAGAGTGTTGACCAATGTGTTACTACATACACCAGTGTTATTCGGATCCATACACCTCTGAATCTGTGTTCTTGTCTCAGGTCTCAGATTTGCGCGCGTACACTTTAATTCATCTAGTTTGGAACCCACACATTTGGGTAATGGTTGATTGGGAACATCATCCTGTACACGAGTATAATCATATAATTCTGTAGTTATTACAGCAGATAACACGTAATGAATAGAAAAATTATCGATATAATGTACATAAAAATATTGAACGTGACGAAAGTCTGTAGACGATAGCGTGTAATCAATTACGCTTGGATTACCACGGTAGCTGAAGCACAGGCAGGGGACAAAATAGTATCCTAAACGTCTACCATTAATAACACGCACATTACATGGTCTACACTGAGACAGTTGTTCCCCGCGTTTATCGACCGTTTGTTGATCACTATTATTTTGGGAATTATAGAGTCACTTATGTAATTTAAACTCAGGTTAGTGTGTGTTGCGTCATCGTCTCGACAAATGTCTGCCTCACACGCTGTTCTGGAATTAAAACATCCCAAATAAAACATTGACCGGATTTAGAGTAATTGGCAATGTCCGTTTCGAGAATTTCAAAGACATAATCACTATGGGCAGAAAAACGTGAGCCAGCAGGGCTCACGTAGACTACAGCTATATACAAATTATGAATCATCCCAAAAAAGGTTTTGGAGAGTTCAATCCATAATAGTTCACTATTCGTTATTGGCATAAATTTAATTCCATTACGGATTTCTTTCTTTACACACAGCGCTATGCCACCAGTATGTCTTTTCGAATTGTGAGACTGGTCTAATATTGCCATAAATCTCAAAATCCGTTAGTGAGGTCTCTAATACCGTGCGTTTGCCTATACATCAGGATCTTTCATCTGGCTGGTGAGATAACACATACGCGTCTTTATAGTTACGGTAATACTTTATTAATGTACAACTTACGCTGGAACACTGCCACTGGCTCGTTTTCAGTTGGCCACAATCCACAGTTTGATATTCAAGTCGTGGAGTGGGACCAACTATCCAAAACAATAAGTGCCCGTGCCCAACGCCAAACTCCAACTGACTGCCGTCCCGTGTTCTATTAGAAACATGCGACGTCAGTCCATAGTCACACACCTTGATGGCAAACAGTCGCTCCTGATCCGTGACAACACGTTCAGTATATACAGTACGTATTACTAGATTAACTACAACAATAGAGTATGGACACAATATATTCAACAATCCTCTTTCGTATACGCTTAGGGTGTATATAATCCGTAGTTGTGTGTGTAAGTCAATGGCGGTGCGTGTCACTGTCGATGTATGTTAGTTCACGTGTGTGTTTATCTGTGGGCGTGGCTTGTTCATTTATTCATGCATGTGATGTGACTGTCCTGTGCGCGCGTGCATGGGGTCCTCTGCGTTCTCCTTTATGGGCGTGTGTGTATATCCAGTTCTGTTCTGGAGTGTTCTGTGTATATTCTGTGTCCTGGTGCGCATGTGGTATATGTCTGTTTATGAATCGTGTGTTTATGAATCGTGTGTTTATGAATCGTGTGATCAGTTGTGTGTCCTTGTGTGTGTCTTTTTACTTTGGACTATGCAAGTACAGTTAGGGATCTTTATCAAATAACTCTTCAGGACAAACTAGAAAATGTGCAAAAACGTACAGCTAGATTTTCCGTCTCAAACTATTGCTACAAACCAGGCAGTATGGCAAATATAATGTAAAACCTAAAACTGCCGCTATTGACAGGCAGAAGGAAACAAACCCGCTGTATTATGTTCTACAACAGTCTACAGCACCAAGCACAGAAACCGTTAAACAGTCTACAGGCGTCAGCACACCTTTCCCAAAATGACATCATTACGGCGGGATTCCCCTAAATCAACGCTCAGAGCACAGTTGCTGGCTGTATGGTAAGCAGCTGACTTGCGTTGAGTTACCATTATACCTAGGTTCACTAAATCAAGTGGGCAATAGGTTTTATTTTAAAATTACAATTAATTGTATTAAATTTAACAAAACTATAAAAACAAATACAGAAATGAATAGAAAATTGGCTTAGCTTTCCAGTGATGTAGCCTTCAATTATATTATGTAGTTAGTTCTTCATATAAACTGCTTAAAGTGCGGTGTATCTGAGCCTATTGGCAAAGTAGGTCAAATTGTGTTTGAGCATCAGCTGGCCTGAACTGGAAGTGGTGAGCGCAATGCATTATGGGAAGCTTTTTCCACCAAAATACGCTAATGTGGGAAATGTCTATTCGGAAAACCATCAACTTGCACAACAGCCAGCTAAACAAAATTTCTGCGAAAACCGACATCTTTACATTCATCTTTATCCCAGTACGATAAAGGATTGGAAACACTATCTTACAAGCAGCTCGGATAGTCCAACACATTCTACTAGTAAATGGTACAGAATTCATGAATCCATTTCCTCACTCAATCATACGAAGTCATAATCGACTACGCTACGTGTATGCTGACGTCATAATCATGACGTCATGAATGATTCGATTACGCCCGCTTAATAGTCTGACACGTACTAATTCACCTTCCCAGAGTATCCACCCATCATCTGACCTCGTATGGTGTCATAATCAGCTCAGCGCATGTATGATGACGTCACAATCATTACGTTACAAAGGGTTCTATATAGACGTCATCAAATCTCAAGTACTCCGACACGTTGTATGAACATATCGTCATGATGATGGCTGCTGAACATTCGGTGAGCAACAACACCCAATCAAATTAGTTTCAAAATATTCAACATCTTACTTGTGTAGTTTTTTTGGAAATTGATAGTCAGGGTGTTCAGAGATCGATCGATCACAACACGAGCGAGGTGTGGGTGGAGCTTACCTAGAGATGGGCGGGGCATAGCTAAAACCGGAAAGGTCCGTTGTATGTCTTTGCTATTTAATAAACATGTCGTTGAATATTTTACCTAATTCAGTCGCATTGGTTTGAAAATATTCAACAGCTTACCTGCATAGTATTCTGGTAATTGATAGTCAGGGAGTTCAGAGATCGATCGATCCCAACTCGAGCGTGGTGATGGGCGGGGCATAGCTAAAACGGGAAAGGTTCATTAATCAGAGAGAAACAACATATCTAACGTAGATACTTGACGAATGCGCGGTGAAATAATGTCCCTCGGACACGTCACCGTAACAAATCATGACAAGGACCAGGTTCTGTATCTATCAAAGGCACGTGACTTAAGCAGCACGTTGATGCGTCATCGAGTCTCGCCGAATGTTCAGCAGCCATCATCATGACGATATGTTCATCCGCGTCAAGCTATTTACCGCTATCCGAAATATTCGAAGGCGAACACTAACATCAGATGAATGAAGCTCAGAAATATCTTAACATGTTTCCAAAATATATCAATTTTGAACGCGATGCGTGTAAGCAATGTTCTGTTGAATAGTTTTAAACATAATTGCTGGGTTTGTTTTTGGAAACATTTAAAGTCATTTCTGGGCTGTTCTGTACTTCTATTGGCTGAGTACGCCAAATAGGATCAGAATATTGCCATCAAAAGATGCTTATCTGGCTTCAGATAGCATGTTTCACTATGTGAATATATATAGTGCGTCTTGCCACACAGAATCGACCACACTTCACAAATTCTGAATAAAATTATGGTAGTCATTTATACTAATTAAATTAACATGTACACTCGCAATATCACTACTTAAGGGGTGATGGACCAAAACAGTTTTTACATTTTTTAAACATGCTAGACTGTTCAGTGCATTGTAATTTATGTCCTTTCACATGCCAGTCGTGTTAGTCTAGTAGCATAGGGGCTACCTGCCTGCCTGCCTGCCTGCCTGCCTGCCTGCCTACCCACCGCCTGCCTGCCTGCCGACCGACCTGCTTGCCAGCCTGCCAGCTTGCATGTCTGCTCGCCTTCCTTCCTGCCTGCCCGCCTGCCTGCCTACTCGTCGGTCGGTCGGTGACGAGACTAGCAATTTTCTGAATGTTGGTTATGTAATTGCTTTGCGACACACTTTCAAAGGAGCACATTCACACCAGAATGATTGAAAATAAAATTGTTAAAATTGCATACTTGCATAAGCTTAAATTATGTCATATGTGTAATGAAACGAAATAAATCTTAACATATGATGATTCCATTCCATATAAATTAATATAATTTTTTAAGTTGCGAAATTGAAATAGAGGCCTGTGCCTCTATTTTAATTGCGCAACGTAAAAAAATATTAATTTATATTGAATGGAATCATCATATGTTAAGATTTAGTTCGTTTCATTACATATAGGCTCACAATTTAAGCCTCTAAAAGCGTTTTTTCAGAAATTTTACTGTGAATATGCACCTTTAAGTAGAAATAAATCACTGCGACTGACTTGAAATTAAGTTGTGATTACTTTCTGGCATGAATCGTAATCGACATCGGAAAATACGAGTCATGATTCTGTGAACATATTAGGCTCTATTATAAGCTCCTTATTGGTTAATAATCTAAATGCCATTGCATATAATAACAGCGTGGTTTTGTGATAGAAGTTATTTTCGTTCCCGTATTACTTGGCGTGACTGACGATCGCGTGCTAATCACAAACAGCCACGTTCTTTAAAAATAATGAGGCGATCAGAGAGCTTTACGGGGAATGTATAGTTTAGCTATCGTACATGTCAATTAAAATTAGTAATTTATGATTAAATATAGAAATATCGAACTGTTCAGAACGCACTCAACAGCTGCTAATGTAAGGCACTCAGATCGAAGATCTATTTTAGTAAAATATATTGACCCACCGCGCCCTTACCTCAGTCATCTGTCACCATACCTGTTAAGAAGAGAAGGAATGCTAGCTGTCGCATATTTGACATCACAATCACAATACAGCGTTTGCTTGCAGATGTCATGATCCTATGAAATAGGTCAATCAAGAAAAGGGGAGAATAACAGTGGAGAGTGGGCATCATCATCATCATCATTATCATCATCAACATCATAATCATCATCATCATCATCATCATCATCATCACTAACTGCGAATCACACCCAGCCATACCATGTCGCCCTAATTATCAACCTTACATCATTTGAAAACTTACGGTAACATTTCAGTCTAAATTCTCAAAACCATGTCCTTGTTCTGAAACCCTTGTTCTGAAACCCTTGTTCTGGAGCCCTTGTTCTGAAATCCTTGTTCTGGATCTCATGTTCTGGAGCCCTTGTTCTGAAACCCTTGTTCTGGATCTCATGTTCTGAAGTCTTTGTTCTGAAACCCTTGTTCTGGAGCCCTTGTTTTGAAACCCTTGTTCTGGATCTCATGTTCTGGAGCCCTTGTTCTGAAACCCTTATTCTGGATCTCATGTTCTGGAGCCCTTGATCTGAAACCCTTGTTCTGGATCTCATGTTCTGGAGTCCTTGTTCTGGAACCCTTGTTCTGGATCTCATGTTCTGGAGTCTTTGTTTTGAAACCCTTGTTCTGGATCTCATGTTCTCAAGCCCTTGTTTTGAAACCCTTGTTCTGGATCTCATGTTCTGGAGCCCTTGTTCTGAAACCCTTATTCTGGATCTCATGTTCTGGAGCCCTTGATCTGAAACCCTTGTTCTGGATCTCATGTTCTGGAGTCCTTGTTCTGAAACCATTGTTCTGGATCTCATGTTCTGGAGTCCTTGTTCTGGAACCCTTGTTTTGGATCCCATGTTCTGGAGTCCTTGTTCTGGAACCCTTGTTTTGGATCCCATGTTCTGGAGTCCTTGTTCTGAAACCATTGTTCTGGATCTCATGTTCTGGAGTCCTTGTTCTGGAACCCTTGTTTTGGATCCCATGTTCTGGAGTCCTTGTTCTGAAACCATTGTTCTGGATCTCATGTTCTGGAGTCCTTGTTCTGAAACCCTTGTTCTGGATCTCATGTTCTGGAGTCCTTGTTCTGAAACCCTTGTTCTGGATCCCATGTTCTGGAGTCTTTGTTCTGAAACCCTTGTTCTGGATCTCATGTTCTGGAGCCCTTGTTCTGAAACCCTTGTTCTGGATCCCATGTTCTGGAGTCTTTGTTCTGAAACCCTTGTTCTGGATCTCATGTTCTGGAGTCCTTGTTCTGGAACCCTTGTTTTGGATCTCATGTTCTGGAGTCCTTGTTCTGAAACCCTTGTTCTGGATCTCATGTTCTGGAGTCCTTGTTCTGAAACCATTGTTCTGGATCCAATGTTCTGGAGTCCTTGTTCTGGAACCCTTGTTTTGGATCTCATGTTCTGGAGTCCTTGTTCTGAAACCCTTGTTCTGGATCTCATGTTCTGGAGTCCTTGTTCTGAAACCATTGTTCTGGATCCCATGTTCTGGAGTCCTTGTTCTGAAACCATTGTTCTGGATCCCATGTTCTGGAGTCTTTGTTCTGAAACCCTTGTTCTGGATCTCATGTTCTGGAGTCTTTGTTCTGAAACCCTTGTTCTGGATCTCATGTTCTGGAGTCCTTGTTCTGAAACCATTGTTCTGGATCCCATGTTCTGGAGTCCTTGTTCTGGAACCCTTGTTCTGAAACCATTGTTCTGGATCTCATGTTCTGGAGTCCTTGTTCTGGAACCCTTGTTTTGGATCTCATGTTCTGGAGTCCTTGTTCTGAAACCCTTGTTCTGGATCTCATGTTCTGGAGTCCTTGTTCTGAAACCATTGTTCTGGATCCCATGTTCTGGAGTCCTTGTTCTGAAACCATTGTTCTGGATCCCATGTTCTGGAGTCTTTGTTCTGAAACCCTTGTTCTGGATCTCATGTTCCAGGTGACGTGAGCTATGACTATCAGAGCTGCCGATTATTTTAACAAGAATTCAACACATCAATGTCCTTGCCACCGCAGGCAACAACAACCTTTAGTCAGAGTTTTCTTAAAATAAAATGCTCATTGTTAGCTTACCTAAGGGCGTATAACATCGTGTTAAATGTGCCAGTTACCCCTTTAACACTCATATCAGCCAAAAAACGGCTTCTGCCGTGATCTTGAGAAATGTCCATTTGCAGACCAAGAGACGACCATTTTTGAAAATTTACCACTGGAATGACTGGCTCGATAACCGAGCCAGTCATTCCAGTGACAAATTTTCAAAAATAATTTTCTCTTGGTCTACAAATGGACATTTTCGAGGAGAAAATTAAAAAATTTAGAAAAAATTTAAGGGTTAAAGGGATAAGGAGCAAACTATATCCGGTGAAAATATAGAAATGTTTCAAATAATTTTTAAATTTATTATTAAGTGTTGCTTTGTCAACCGTAGCGTCCGAAACGGGCCTAAATCAAATTCATATATGCTCAAAGTCAAAAACATGGTTAACGGTTGACGTGGGTGTGTCGGTGGATGGGTGGGGGTGGAGGAGATGGGAGGGGGGGGGGGGGGGTTGGGGGTGCTCTTACATCCAGGTGACCCCGCTGCTTAAAATTCTGACAAAATATTCACAAATATTTAAATTATCATAATTTATTTGTTCTGTAATTTCTTAACCATTTAACATTCATATCAGCCAAAAATTGCTTGTGCAGTTATCTTGAGAAATGTCCATTCGCTGACAAAGAAAAGAAATTTTTTGAAAATTTACAACTTACGATAACCGAGCCAATCATTCCAGTGGTAAATCTTCAAAAATCGTCTTCTCTCGGTCTGTAAATTGATATTTTCTTTGAGAAAATTGAAGTTTTTTTGAAAAAATGTAATGCTTAAAGGGTTAATGGGCTCACGATCTCTGGTTCTAATTAGAATTCATTTTAAATTTAATACTCTAATGAACCAGACTCCATTGCATACCGCCTAGGGGAGATAACCTCACATATACCTCGTCATGCCTATACTGCATGCTCCACGACTGAATACACACACGTGGCATATAGTAAACGTCAGAACTAGATATAACTTAACATGTTTCCACAACGAAAACAGAGACATGTGAGTTTGCGAGAAAAGTTGTGTTGAATATTTTGAACATAATTGGATTGAAAAACAATGCTATCTAAGGCAGTAATATCTTCTGAGCAGTAGTGTATGTACATTTAATGGCAAGCGTGTCGTTCCCAGGGGGCGGAGCATTTTCAATGAATACGGTTTTCAAATATACTGACAATAAAATGTGATTGTCATTATGGAGAGAGGTGGGGGCGTGGAATTAGATTCTGATAATCCTTCCCAAATGGCGGCTAGTATGATTACATAGCCCAGGCTGCTCCTTCTCTTTCTTTAAATACCGTCGTCGTCGTTGTCGTCGTAGCGTTAGCAGTTGTTGCAGCAGCAGCAGTAGTAGTAGTAGTAGTAGTAGTAGTAGCAGTAGCAGTAGCAGCAGCAGCAGCAGCAGTAGTAGTAGTAGTAGTAGTAGTAGTAGTAGTAGCAGTAGCAGCAGCAGCAGCAGCAGTAGTAGTAGTAGTAGTAGTAGTAGTAGCAGCAGTGGTAGTAGTAGTAGCAGCAGCAGCAGCAGTAGTAGTAGTAGCAGTAGTAGTAGTAGTAGTAGCAGCAGCAGCAGCAGCAGCAGCAGCAGCAGCAGCAGTAGTAGTAGTAGTAGTAGCAGCAGCAGTAGTAGTAGTAGCAGCAGCAGCAGTAGTAGTAGCAGTAGCAGTAGCAGTAGCAGCAGCAGCAGCAGCAGTAGTAGTAGTAGTAGTAGTAACAGCAGTGGTAGTAGTAGTAGCAGCAGCAGCAGCAGCAGTAGTAGTAGTAGCAGTAGTAGTAGTAGTAGTAGCAGCAGCAGCAGCAGCAGCAGCAGCAGCAGTAGTAGTAGTAGTAGTAGTAGTAGCAGCAGTGGTAGTAGTAGTAGCAGCAGCAGCAGCAGCAGCAGCAGCAGCAGCAGCAGCAGCAGCAGTAGTAGTAGTAGTAGTAGTAGTAGTAGTAGCAGCAGCAGCAGCAGTAGTAGTAGTAGTAGTAGCAGCAGCAGCAGCAGCAGTAGTAGTAGTAGTAGTAGTAGTAATAGTAGTAGTAGTAGTAGCGGCGGCGGCGACGCCAGCAGCAGCAGCAGCAGCAGTAGCAGTAGTAGTAGCAGTAGTAGTAGCAGCAGCAGTAGCAGCAGCAGCAGTAGTAGTAGTAGTAGTAGCAGTAGCAGTAGCAGCAGCAGTAGTAGCGGCAGTTGTTGTAGAGGTAGTTGTGGGAGCAGCTGTAATAGCGGTAACAGTAGTAATAGTAGTAGTAGTAGTAGTAGTAGCAGCGGCGGCGACGCCAGCAGCAGCAGCAGCAGCAGCAGCAGCAGCAGTAGTAGTAGCAGTAGCAGTAGCAGTAGCAGTAGCAGTAGTAGCGGCAGTTGTTGTAGAGGTAGTTGTGGGAGCAGCTGTAATAGCGGTAACAGTAGTAATAGTAGTTGCCATTTTAGCAGACGAGGTACTATTATCATCATCAACAGCAGAAGTCATAATAATAAATTAAGAAGGTATACCGAACAACAAATACCAACGTTGTGGCGCGAAGATGCGCCCGTGGTTTAACGCTAACTGCAAGAAAAACAGGAAGCAATATCACAGCGCTGGATACAATCACCGCATACACAAATTATAAATGACAAGAACCCATACGATAGACACTAACAGATTATACAAAAAGGCATTGAATAGAGCAATATTCTAACATAAATTTAGATTCCACGATAAAGTTAGAGACCTAAGTATCAAAGATCTCAAATCCTATTGGAAACTTATTAAACAATGTGATCCTAAAAAAGACAAATGCTCAATAAGTATAGAAAATATGTTTAATTACTTTAAAGCAACAAACGAAAAAGATACAATACCAGAAACATACGAAATTGAAGTAAATCAATATCAACGAAATGCAGCACTAACCAATGAAATTACAGAACAAGAAATCTCTAAGAGTATCCAACGTCTAAAAACGGTAAAGCAGCAGGATCTGACGATGCCCTGAATGAATACATCAAATCTACCGAAGATATTATGACCCTCAATCTATCACCATCTATTTATTAAAATACTTGACTCTGGCTATGTCCCCGATAATTGGGCTGAAGGTTTGATCATACCAATATAAAAAGGGAAGGGGGAAATGATTGATCCACAAAACTATAGGCCCATGACCTTGGTCAGTTGCTTAGGAAAGCTGTTTACTCCTATAATAAGAGCACGAATCAGTAAATTCATGGAAGACGAAAAGATCCTAAACGAAAACCAAGCCGGGTTCAGAAGTTGGTATTCAACATCTGACCATATTTTTACACTCCACTCATTAATTGAAATATCAGCAAAACAAAGGCAACGACTCTTCTGTGCATTTATTGATCTGGAGAAGGCATTCGACACTATTTGGAGAGAGGCATTATGGGGGAAACTGGTCGAGCAAAATTTGAATAGCAAGATTATAACAGTAATTAAAAGCATGTATAACTGTATAAAATCTAGAATACGCATTAATGGGCTTACATCTGATCACCTAATATGTAAATCGGGGGTACGACAAGGGGAGACTCTTTCGCCTGTACTTTTCAGCTTATATTTAAATGATCTAATTGAATACTTGGAAGGTAAGGACTGCAAGGAAATAATTGTATGTGACAACGTAGAAACATACCTAAAAATTCTTGCCCTAGTCTATGCAGACGATATTGTAATAATGGCTAACCGAAAGGAAGATCTCCAGAAAACCGTGACTGAATATAATAATTACTGCATACTATGGAACCGAAAAATAAATCTTAATACAACTAAGATAGTCGTTTTCGGGCTTGCACAAAAATTAACACAAACTTTCAATTTTAAACTAAATAATATACAAATTGAAATTATTGATAGTTATAAATATCTAGGAATTATGTTTTCAAAAAACAAAAATTACAGCGAGATAATTAAGCACCTTACACAACAATGCCGAATAGCAATGCATTGCGTGTATCGCCGCACTTCCAACCTAAGCCTACCCATTGTCTGCCAACTAAAATTATTCGATGCAATGATAGTCCCAACAGCATTGTATGGAAGCGAAATACGGGGTTTTGAAAAATATCAGTCATTAGAGCAAGTCCACCTAGAAATTATGAAATATGTGCTCAAAGTGAAACGTACAACACCATCTGCAATGGTCTATGGTGAACTGGGAAGGTATCCTTTACAAATAAACGTACAATGCAGAATGTTAAATTTCTGGGCAGGACTTCTAACCGGTAAACATGATAAATTATCATATCAAGCATACACATATGTGCATAAAGAGTACAATGAGGACGGGGTTCAATACAAATTGCTTAAGTATGTCGAATTAATCTTAAATAACGCAGGGTACAGTTACTTGTGGATCTCACAACAAATCATGGATAAAAGAAGTACAATACATAATATAAAGCAAAGACTCATCTATCAGTTCAAACAAACATGGCAAGAGTCATTAAGTAATTTATCTAGGGGCCGAAACATTTAGAATATTTAAATCGAAAATCTGTTTAGAGCCATATTTATTAAAATTAAATGAAGCCAGTAGAAGAAATCTTACGAAACTTAGGACTGCCAATCACCGCTTACCAATTGAAACATGCCGCTGGACAGGAATACCAAAAATCAACAGAACATGTCTATTATGCAATAATAATGATATTGATGACGAATACCATTATTTGTTTCTATGTCAATTTTTTGAAGAATCCCATAAATTATTCATATCTGCTTATTGCTCGACACGACCAAACTACTATACATTTGAAAAGCTATTGTCGACTCCCAACTAGACATTGCAAAGAAAACTTTGCTAATTTGCTGCAAAGGTTATAGCGCACTTTGGACAGAAATAGAATAATTTTTCTCATTTTGTATGCCGAGATGTGCTATACAATGAGATCAGAGACACTAGTCGCAATATGACATTATGACACTCTAAAATGTGTATTTGTCCCTGACCTAGTATTGAACAACAACCGCAACAACAACAACAACAACAACAACGACGACGACGACGACGACGACGACGACGACGACGACGATTACTACTACTACTACTACTACTACTACTACTACTACTACTACTACTACTACTAGCAGCAGTAGTACTGTTATTGCTGGGGAAAGAAACTGCTATAAACTTGCACACTTGTACACCACTAGTATATATCTATATGAATGTAAATATGTTCCCCGCATACTTTGTATAAGGTATGGGAGTAATAAATTGAATTGAAAATAATAGGGGTATGTTTGGGCCACTCGCCGCTACAGAACGTGGTCAGGTTAACCCCTCTTGGGTCAACTTACAACTTTGCAGTGGTCTTCAGACATGGCTATTTGAAAGGCCTAGAGAAGAGTATTTTTGAATATTTACCACACGAATGACTGGCTCGGTAACCGAGCCAGTCATTCTAGTGGTGAATTTTCAAAAATACTCTTCTCTCGGCCTGCAAATAGACACTGGCTAAGGAAAAAACTGTAATTTTCTTTACCATTACCCCTTTAATGGTCAAGTCGGCGAAAAAAATTAAGTGGTAAATTTACAAAAAATAGTCTTCTAAAATTAAAATATCTTGAAAAATATTTAGCAGTTTAGGCGAAAACTCTCGTACTCTAGGGTAGATCAGCATGTGATCAGTTACCCTCGGATAAATGAGCACGTGTTTAAATTACATTGATCTCAATGCAAACACGTGACCTACTCGACTTACCCTGGCTTGATATGTGGGTAGCCGAGTAGGTACTAGATTACTCCAGCCCTTTAGGTGCTACTCTAGTAACTGGGGTAGCTACCCTACTAGGGACGTAAACTCAGCCATTGACCATCTAAATGTTTAATTGAGATATCAAGTAGTATTTTGAGCGCTTTGATGCGCTGTTGACACACGAGGGGGAAAGATGCGATATACAGGGATAATTTGTGATGCACGTATATCTGTAACTGAGTTATTTTATCCTTTATCATTTATATATTAATTTATATATTCATGTACTTCAAAGAAGTTATAGAAATAAACTTGAAATTAGATTCCTTATCTTGCCTTTGTTCGGTTTAGAAACGTTTCCTGGAGACGACGAGGACATTATACACGTGGTGTTCCGACTATAGGCTCCTAACCCAATCGCCTTCATATGATCAGATTCGATTATTCAGTTCCGGATTTAGATAATAAAAAAACCGGGCATTTATAAACAGCGTTGATTCTCTTGTTGTCGAAACAGCAACAGCTTGCCAGATTACACGAACGATGTGTTCTTAATGAGCGGGTGTCTGTCTTCGCATCCTGGGGCCTAGCGCACCGTAAATACGTTTCATGGTCGGTCGTAAAACCTGTTCTATGCGACCACCTTATCAGAGGTTTGACCACGAAAACCATATCTAATGGTAAGTCATTTTTATTAACCGTATGGACCCCGAAGTCGCATACTCTAAATTTTAAGACAATCATACACATTAGCTGTTGAATATTTTGCAACGGCTACCAGTCAAATTTGTTTCAAAATATTGTTTGACTGGGGTCTGTTGTCATATGCAGCAACAGCTTACAGTCAATTTACTTTCAAAATATCCAATAGCATGATTTCTTACTTTAAGCATTTTGTTTCGTAGTTGGTGTTTTAAATTCTAGATGCATGGTTAAGATAGAATGTGTTTATTAGGTAGCCGTAGATGGCAGGTTTTACGACCGACGAACTAACACCAGTATGGTTGGTGCACTAGGCCCCTGAAGGGAATAGCATCTGTACAACATCGATCATTTGTTTTTGTGTTTAAGGGCGATTAAACATAACAAACACCTCGTTATATGCGTGCGAGAGTCATCGAGAGTTACCTCCCATTTGAAGCAAATAACCGGTAACTAGTCTTGTTATTGAGTGTTTTAGGCTTTCTATTGAGTGTTTTAGGCTTTTTGTTGCGCCTCAACGACTAGTATAAGTCTGTCCGTCCGCACGTCCGTCTGTCGGTTGGTCAGTCGGCCCGCCCGTCAACCCACCCGCCCACATGCCTGCCTGTCTGCCAGTCTGTCTTTGACAAAACTGGCTCCATGTCGAAACAACAGTGCGTCGCACTAGTTCTTCTAATGTATCAAGCTTATAAACCAGCGGTCCAGTTTAGTTCAGTTTGGTTTATTCTCAAAAACAGAGGATACAGAGAGAAAATACATACAAAATGTACAATGTTATAATATTAATATATAAATACTTATTATCATTATTTCATCAAACAACATAATATTCAACAAACAGTGGTTTCTCTAATTTAGCTCAATGTCTATACGCAGATCCCCTTATAGACATTGTGTACGCGTCAAAGGGCGGGAAAAGGAGACCATCAAATGCATCCGGCTGCTAATCCTATATACAATACATGTATTGCTAAACACTTGATATCATTTAAATACTCTAAATATACTCGTTATGAATTTACACAGCGATATCACTTTCGCGAAAGGTTGTTCATTCATTAACTTACTCATTTTAAATGTATTTGAGTGAAGAAGAAAATATTTATCTATAAGCTGCTTCCGTTCTCCGGCGAGTATTGACCATTCAAACGAATACTGGAATTCATCTCCCATTTGATTTGTATCGCATATAGAGCACATACGTTCGTGCCTGGGTGTCACTTGCCCGTACTTTCCCACAATTTGTTGTTGCAAGTTCTGAATTTACATAATAGTTTTGCACAGTTCTGCAGGAGAGAAATTAAATATTTTTCAAACCTAAACTCGTATTTAAAGATTCTATAGGCTATGCAGCCGTTACTATTAAGAATTTCACCCCTCCAATTTTGTATGTACTGATCTGACAATTGTTGTCTTATGGCGAGCTTCAACCCTTCAATATGGCCCGGGTCCTGCTCAGTCCATACATTTGAGAGGCCAGTCGAATCTAGTAAGTTCTTTATGTGGGTTAGCCATGACCAATGATACTCGTTCTTAAAGTGCAATTGAAATATTAAATTGTAAAGCCTGTATGCAATCTTGGATTCCTTTCCACTGATTATTTTTGCCCGATATGTAATCATTCTCACATGTATCTTAATTCTAAGAGGTAATTGTCCAAGCTCTCCATCGACCACTGAGTTGAAGCCTTCAATCCTAGAATAATCTTGCAGAAACGTCTATGCAATTTTTCGGCAAGGCTTATGTTTGCAACACACGCCCACTCCCACCCAGACTTCGCATCCATAAGGCATAATAGGAATAATTAAAGATTCGAACAGTTCTAGTTGGATGTCAATAGGGAGATGAAGACCTCTTGCTTTCTTAATCAATGCACACCTTTGGAGTTCTTGCGGAGATTCAGCAAATAAAATAGTATCATCTTCGTAAAGTGAAATAAAGAGTTTTTAGATACAGTTCGGTTTCACTTAGATGAATTGTGTTGGTTAATTGTGATATGTACTGAAGTCCATTGTGAGATGCGGAGATTGTACTTTCAACATCATTCACTCCCTGCCTCACCCCTATGTCTCAACGGAAAACATCAGATACTGTATTATTTATTGAGTCTTTGATACATGATTTTGCTTCCTTATATAAGTCAAATGAAGGCGTGGGAGGCTAATGGGGGTTGAGGGGGGGGGGGGGGGCTCCATTTCTGCCTATTCCCCGTCCGAACCCTCACCAGAATCTCACCTTCAAGGTAATTATACAGGTAAGCAAGTGAATATGGCAGCAACTGTTCCCAATACAATTGATTTCAAAATATCCAACCGAATTCTTATTAAATTCATCAAAGATCGAACAATCGTACATTTTTCCGACTTTCGATCTTCATAACGGAACTATACGTCATTATGATTGTGACGTCATCTAACAAGCGATGTAATTGATCATAATGTTGTATAGTTGAGCGACAGCTCGGGGCCATCCATTAGCAGATATGTTACATATTATGAAACTCGTGTTACTCAAAGCTGTGTATAGCAGCAATGAATGTCAATCAGGTTAACTGTAGAACTGATCCAAGCCACCAGACAATAATTTTAATGGGGAATAACTCTGGCCCTACTAGATATTTGAAAAACAATTTGACTGAACGTTGTTCGTGACTTAGCCACCAACAACTTTGTAAAAGTTTACAGATTTGTCTCACGCACGCCAATATGTACCCAACCGCACATGTCCGTGTTAATTATCCCTCGGGTTAACCATTTAGCACTCGTATCGGCCAAAAGCTGGCTTCTGCCGTGGTTTTGGGAAATGTCCATTTGCAGACCAAGAGAAGACTATTGCTGCGTTGGTCGTAGCAGAGGTGTGTGTCCGAGGTGTTCCTAATGTCGTAATTGTTGTTGTCGTAATTGCCGTTGTCATTGTTGTTGTTGTTGTTGATGATGATGATGATGATGATGATGATGATGATGATGATGATGTTGTTGTTGTTGTTGTTGTTGTTGTTGTTGTTGTTGTTGACGACGACGACGACGACGATGACGACGACGACGACGACGACGTCGTCGTCGTCGTCGTCGTCGTCGTCGTCGTTGTTGCTGCTGCCGTTGTTGTTGTTGTTGTTGTTGTTGTTGTCGTTGTCGTCGTCGTCGTCGTCGTCGTCATCGCGGACGTTGTCGTCGTCGTCGTCGTCGTCGTCGTCGTTGTTGTTCTTGTTGTTATTGAGCAGGTCTTCCTTTTTTCTTTGAGAGCTGCAGATATTTGCGTAACCTAACCAGTATTGGTTTCTTACAGATCGCAAACGTGGTTGTCGTGGTATATGTCCCCCAAAGTACCATTATCAGAATTCTTGCAACCCACAATATCAACTATTTTAAAGCTCTACCCACTCTCTCATGCACCCTACATTGATGCAATACGGGAGGGAATGGGACGTGGGGGCGTGAAATTATGTAAATACACTGTCAACATAGGCCCTCCTTCGGTTATTTGACCACATGGAAAGGCGCCAAAATCTGGTCACTATAACTACACAGATGGGTTTGGTTAAACATATCAGTTGTAATATAAAGTGTATTTCGAGCGAATCATGTGTGTGGTACTTTTTAGACACGTGATCACGTGGTTCTATTGACCAACTCTTTTAACCCTTTTGACCTCTGCAGTGGTCTTGGGGAATGTCAATATGCATGTCAAGAAAAGACTATTTTTTCAAATTTATCACTTGAATGGCTGGCTTGGTAACATAGCCAGTCATTCCAGTGGTAAATTTTCAAAAATAGTCTACTCTTCGCCTGCAAATGGTCATTCACTAAGCAGATAATTTGATTTTCTTGACCAAATTTAGCTCTTAAATGGCTAAAGAACCACCATGTGACCCTATAAACCCAGGTGGTCTCGCGAGCAGGTTTGAGCACATGTAACGACCTCGTGCGCTTGCTTACTATTGTGCGAAGCAACAATAAATCAATTCTTTCCACTATTGCCATTATTTCCCCTGCCTAGATTCATCAAATATGCTTTGACGAGCAGGTAGGTCTCTGGAGACTAGATATAATTAGTGAGCTTGGTACCCGCACCACACCCCACCCCACCCACCATACCCTTAGAGACTAGTGGATATTTATCATTATTATTATTATCCATCGTCTCCTTAAATAGGTGACTCGTCCTAACATGTCTTTTCCATGATACTGGTACATGACTACATCTATGCATATAGTTTGTGTGATCTGACGCTGTCAGGGAGCTGGTGGCTCTTTTTACTCACAGTGTACATTACTGATGCGACATGTCGAGACACGAGTGTAGTATGCGCACATGCATTCGCATGCATGCACTCATTTATACACGCGTACACGCACGCGTACACACAGTGTATTATGCCCCTTGTCCTGTTTTACTACAAAATGTCCGATCGCTGGACGAATTTCAACGCATTTGGGCCGTTAAACGTCGAATTTGTTCAAGAAAATTTCAATTTTCTCAGAGAAAATGTCAATTTGCAGACCAAGAGAAGGCTGTTTTTGAAAATTTACCAGTGGAATGACTGGCTCGGTTATCGAGCCAGTCATTCCAGTGGTAAAATTTCAAAAATAGTCTCCTCTTGGTCTGCAAATTGACATTTCTCAAGACCACTGTAGAAGCCGTTTTTGGCTGATATGAGGGATAAAAGGGATAATACTCGCATATGTACTGTACAAAACAAAGACCTGAATTTATAAGCTCAATGTCTGTTGGCTCGATGCGTGCGTGCATGTGCGCGTACGCGCACGCCCGTGAATGCCAGCGTGTGTGCGTCATCGTCATTAATTAGTACGGTGTCGAGCCGATGGAGAGACACTTGTGATCGAGGGTTAGGATGGGTTTTTTAAAATTGCGATGTTTTAATGTGAAATTGTAAATAATAACTTCTTGCTTTTTATCATTCGCATTCACCAGTACATAACAAATTCAATAAAGGTTTCTAGCCATGTTGAACGGCGAAGGAATGAGATCTATTAAAGGGGCTATACCGGATAGAGCTATGAATTTAATATACTGAACCATGTCCATTAAACGCTTCCAGTTGGTCAATACTCTCATTTTAACATCAATTCTTATCTATATACGACTACTCAATATCCAAGAAGATGCAAATTCTGAATTTCACAAATATAAAAAATATAAACACACGTCTAACGATCGCCTGCATCTCCGTTTCGCAGAGAAACAAGAGTATTCGCTACTTAGCGGTGGCTTGCGATTCAGCGCTGGACTTATATAAACAAAAATCATCATTATGAATAAATTTAAAAGGAAGAAATTGAAGGCCTTGTCCCGGCGCGTAAAGCTTGCATATCTAGCCATACCTATTGCTCCCACAAATTTATGCATGCCTACATCTCCGTGGGTGGTTATTTATCACTGAGATCGATAAAACTGTTAGTATTAGTTGATTAACCCTTGTACACGCACTGCAACACCGACATTACACCTTGTAATATATATATATGTTTCATGCAATTTTGAAGGTTACCGAATAAACTTGAAATTGAAATTGAAAAAATATTATTATGAAACTTATTTGTTTGATGTCACGATAGAATTTTTTTGCGGTTTCAGTCCTCGCGGCGTGTAGCTCTTTGATGTTTCCGATCGCCGATCGCTGTGGCGCTAGTATTTTGTATGTCGCCGGCGAACTGCTTAGACACGTTTAAGATTTTTCTGAATTCTTTCCAAATGGATTGTTTCGTAAATATAATGCTTCCCTAATTTGAAAACTCACGCGCGCACACGAGTTTCCTGAAAAGCAACAAATAATAACAAATATGTGACGAGTCGGAATTCATGTATAAAAATTAGTATGTACTAATAATATACCGAGACCATTATATTACAGCAAAAATACTGAAAATTTCCCAATTTTTTATATCTCAGAGGTAATGCACCTTTAAGGTGTTCTTCTGTGCTCGTTGCGTCTGCCAGATGCTTCCCCTAAGGGCACCGTAGAGTTCGCAATAATGGATAAACGGTTTTGCTATTCCTCTCTCTTTTGACCAATCTCTAGAGGGATATATGTGTGACAGTACTTTTCAACCATTACCCAAGTATCTCGCCGGAGGTGGAAGCAAAGAAATGAGAACACGGACTTGGACAAGGTTGGCAACAAAGTTTTGTAAATGGTAAGTGACATGAATGACGAAAACAGTAGCGAATCGCAATTCACGCTTTAGCACAACCAACAGCTACTTACGAGGAAACACGTAGCCAATCAGTTCATCAATCGGTAAATGGGATCGTGAAATGAACAGTCATTTCACCATCAAGGATGGGGTGTGTGTGCCATGATGGCACTGAAATCCA
The DNA here is from genome assembly GCA_034401795.1 of Chaetoderma sp. LZ-2023a. Lineage (NCBI taxonomy): Eukaryota > Metazoa > Mollusca > Caudofoveata > Chaetodermatida > Chaetodermatidae > Chaetoderma > Chaetoderma sp. LZ-2023a. The sequence continues at coordinate 20,228,368 of CM067359.1, read as the reverse complement.
AAAAGATCACCAGGACCAGACAAGATCACAAATGGTACGGAATATTGGTCCAAGGACAAAGATCTAATAGACCTTTCCGGTTTTAACTATGCCCCGTCCATCTCGAGCTAAGCTCCACCCACACCTCGCTCGTATTGCGATCGATCACTGAAATACCGGATTATAACTTTCCAGAAAACTATACAGGTAAGCTGTTGAATATTTTGAAACTAATTTGACTGGATGCTGTTGCTGTGGCAGCAACCGCGGCCAATCAAATTAGTTTCAAAATATTCGACAGCACGTTTATTAAATCGTAAAGACATACAATTCGTGCCTGCCTGCCTGGCTATTAACCGCTTAAGACAGACTAAACCGAATCCACTGTATCCATCCACCATTTGACGTCAAAATCAACTACGTGACGTATAGAATGACATCACAACCAAATGACGTAATGAATGGCGTAGACAAGTACGTCACGAACGCATGTTGAAGACGGTCTATGCGTTGCTGTACGAAGTGTATGTCTTTACTATTTAATGAATATTCTGTTGAATATTTTCTAACTAATTTGACTGGGCGCTGTTGCTGCCATAGGCAGCAGCAACACCACCCAGTCAAAGTAGTTACAAAATATTCAACAACGTAACTGTATAATTTTCAGGAAATTGATAGTCAGGGCATTCGGGGATCGATCAATCCCATCATGGTGAAGTGTGGGTGGAGCTTAGCTAGTGATGGGCGGGTCATAGCTAAAACTGCAAAGATCCGTTGATTATGACGTCATCCTACGCATCACGTAGTTATGTATGACGTCATATGGTGGATGAAGAAACTGGAAAGGCCAATTAATCAACACATGTATGATTTAAATGCATGTGTACTTAATCAGTGACGTCATATCAAGATGATCACCACGACAACCATTGTATTTGTTGATCAGTAAAGAGAAATATTGTATATACAGCATTATATAGAGAATAGATTACATCTCTTTGAAGTGCAGTATGCCATTGCTCAGATCGATAGATGACCCTGATAAGTGATTACACTGCTTACTGGGCCGGTACCGCGCCAATGCAGGGCCATATTGCCCCAATACCGGCCCAGTAACCCGCATTCGCAGGAGATTCTCTACAAAGATAACACATGTCGTGTGAAGATACATATAGGTGAAGGCTGGAGAGGACGGTAGATTAAGCAACCGCATTTCCGGGATTCTCCGCTCTTAAAGGAAATAATAATTCGTGGATGCGATCTTATGTGCGTGCGTGCGTGTTTGTTGTATATCATGTATGTTTTAGTTATTGTCAACTGCATATCATGTGTACTATCTATGTATGGCTATATCTATATGTATGTGGATGTTGTGCCAATAAATAATCTGAATCTGGTCATCTAAGAAACGATCTGAAGATATTTCACCCTTTTTATGGTGAAATTCAGCTTGAGATGGTTTTGTTTCGCAGGGTCTATCTTTGGCAATACTTTGTGTATCAGCATAAAATTGGAGTGTGCTTGAAGCTGAAAGAAATGGCGATTTGCTCGGCTAATTTTAACTTTGCACTCATCAATATTGCCTGAGAATGAATTAATATTTTGACATAAAATCAAGGAACTTTTCTTGGTTGATCAACATTGCCCCCCCCCCCCCCCTCCCCCGCAAGCTGTAGTAATTACAATAATAGAGATATTCTGATGAAACTTGCCCAGTTATAGGATAACATCTTAAAGCATTGGCCCTACCAATTCTGTCATTGTAGCTCTAAGACTTATTTTGACATGGGATGATGGATAGAGCCCATCCTGAAATTTTTGTTTGAAATTGTGCTGGCTTATTTGTTCTGCGAGAGCGTATCTTTTGAACCACTAGGGCCGTTCTGACATCGCTAGCATCCGACGAATCTTCGAACTTATCGGAATTATTACAATCAGTTCAGCGGTTCCAGTGATATTATCATATGTTTTCGCAGAATATTAATTTACACTCCCCACGACAGTGATATAACGGTATTGCGAGCTGAGTAATTTGGCAATACGACGTGTCAAGTGGTCACTTCATTTGACACTTATCTCGCTGGTTTTATGCGTACCGTTTCTTGCAGAGATAGTACCGTCGCACATTCTGAGAGATTTTTTGCTGAAACGTGTTGCTGTCGTGCACAGCAATGGCTTACAGCAGCATTGTTACAAAACCACAAATAGGCCTACTGATAGGATGAAGAAACTTGAATCTATGACGTATAGACTCCAGCACTCTACCTGGTCTTCGTATACATCTTAGCATCTGCTTAACCGTGCCGCCTTTTAATCCCATGATTGTTATGTAAAATAATTTTGAGCAGACCAATCTTATTTTATAACGACGCATATGATTGGCAAATCAAATCATACGTTTAATTTTTTTTCGCTGTCGTATTGCAAGCTTGACAACGATATTTTCCTTCGGTTAAACCTGTCTATAACGCCGCTTGGTTTTGGTGCCAAGCGCTGGTATTTTTTTAATGGGTGGTCATATGAGTACTCGTCTTATCATCAGTTTACTCCACAATATAGTTGTCATAGATAAGATATATCACGCGACTATTGGTTTTTAGTGACCCCCTTTTAATAGGCCATGCATTGTCAGTTATAGACTGTCAGTTATTTCACTGTATCGAGAAACGGCTATGTTGGCAAATAAAACCGGTATCGGCTTGCAGTGTATATCATTATACGACCTATGTTTATTTGAAAAAAGTTACTCGCTTAACTGTACACAGTCCCAACGATTACAAATTATCACATGTTAGGGATCCACGCGTATGAATATTTATTTTACAGCATTCGTGCTCCGCAAAGATCGCGTTGGTGCGGTGATGACATCATGATATCGTGAAATTTCGCTCTCGTTGCGAGAAAATGGCTGCATCCGGGAGACGAAATAATCCCATGTTTACGATGGTATAATTCTTCGTATTATTTGCCTACTTTAGTTATTTAAGATCCAATGTGTTAGTCATAGAATAGTCTTTCAAATAAAGTACACTTTTACTCATCCCGGAATTGTCCTTTAATAATGTGCTCATAAAAATATGCTTAATATACTCAAAATCAGACGCAGCACGCCGCGTGCAAGGTTCTTTTTCCAGTAAGCCAACGCACTCTCGAATATACTGCACGCACCATCGCCCGTGTACGCACGTAGGCGGATGAATACACACGATCATCGATATTGCCTGTTGTCTGCATTACGCGTCTCATGTGGATAGTGCCATTTCCCACTTATTGTACCGACGAGTGTGATTGCCATTAAACCCGTCATCTAATCACAGTCGTGGGATGGTGGTAGCCCGACTCCTCATCCCCTCGCTGGCGATTCTCTGGCAATTCACCTTTCCAGCGTATCCATCAATCTGACGTCATAATCAGCTTAGCAGCGTGTAGGATGACGTCATAATCATTACTTCAGAAATGATTCTATATGGCCAGTATCTAACTCTTAATAGTCCGACACGTTGTACGAATTTTATGTCTCTACTATTTAATAAACATGGTGTTGAATATTTTGAAAACTAAATTGACTGGGTATTGTTGCCGCCAAGAGCAGTAACATCACCCAGTCAAACTAGTTCCAAAATATTTAATAATTTACCTGTATAGTTTTCTAGAGCTTGATAGTCATGGAGTTCAGAGACCGATCGACCCCAACACGAGCGAGGTGTGGGTGGAAATATAGCTAGAGACTGGCAGGGCATAGCTAAAAATGGAAAGGTCCAGTGAAGTCGGGTTTCAGCTTATTACAGTGATCGTGAAATCGGGCGATGTTGTAACTTGTAACAGATCATAACACCTTTTGTAGCAAAACCTTAGCCTGCGTAAATGTGTCATACTATTCGGAGTTCTCTCTGTTATAGAAGATGCTATGTCAGCTTTAAGCTGGACAATCTGGCAACTAGGTAGTTAATGCTGAGCAATAAAATAAAGCAATTATAATATCTATATTTCAAAAAAATTGGTCCCGATCCCAGGATGATTCATAACAAGGAGAAATTAGTTACCTGATTCCCGTATGGCGTCTATTCGTCAAACCATGACATAAACTATCACATGGTGCCAGTTCGTGCTCCTGCATATGAATACTGTGAATTCGGTCATTTATCCTGAAACTTCGTTAGAATTAGTGAGTAAGCCTTGCAAAAAACTACAATTTCGTGCTAATTCAGATTGGTTCCCTGTCGGGTACCGGGGTGTGGGTGGGGTGCGGGGTGGGGTTGTTGGGGGGGGGGGTGGTGTAGTGGTTGGGGGTGGGGTGGGTGGGGGTGGGTGGGGAGAATTACGTTATCTCTTAAACGTGTCACGTTCGAAAATACCAGAATCGAAAAATCCGAAGTTAAAGCTGAACATTCACTCTAGATACCAGAATGGCTAGCGGTATTCCTGACTCAGGTCCTATGGACATGAAGGGAGATGTTCCAAGCAACTGGGAATATTTCAGGAGTAGTGTGCAGAACAATCTAGTCGCAACAGGTGTTGATAAGAGATCAGAACTTGTCCAGGTAGCAACCATTCAGTCAATTATGGGAAAAGAGTGCAACCTTATCCTAAAGCACTTAGATTTGTCAGAGGAAGACATGAAGAAGCCAGATAAAATTCTGGATTTGCTGGAACAACATCTTAAGCCAAAACACAACCAAATTTACGAACGTTATGTCTTTGGTTTATGCAACCAGGGCACCGACAATGCAGAGACTTACGTTAATAAGCTTCGTAAGCTAACTAGTATGTGCACCTGTGGCAATTTAACTGATACAATGATTAGAGACAAACTTGTGCTCGGTGTCAAGAATGTGCAGAAAAAAATTGCTAACTATGACAACATTAACTCTTGACTCAGCAATAGAAACTGTTAAGGCAGGAGAAATAGTCTCAATCCAGGTAGAAAAGCTTAGTGGTGAACTTGAATTGGTAAACTATGCACAAAAGAAACAAACACGGTGCAAGAAAACTTATACAAATCATAAAGCTAGCAATTATAGTCGCAGTCGAAATCAGTCTCCAAGCATAGCCAATTATTCATATGCCAGATCAGCATCTGCGTGCAGGTACGGTGGAGACAAGCATCCTAGAGGACAGTGTCCTGCATACGGTAAATGGTGTAAAACCTGTGGAATGCGGAATCATTTTGCCAAAGTCTGCCAGCAGAAATTATCAGGTGATAGGTATAAGACTAATATCAAAGTTCACGCATTACAAGAACATGACGTTAATGACAGTGACGAATCAGTCTATATTGCTAACTCATCAGATTCTACGCGCAAACACTACTTCACTAACTTGTCAATAAGTGCACCCAATGGCAACATGGCAAAAGTTAAATGTTAGCTAGATTCAGGTGCAAGCTGTAGCATAATGCGGCTGGAGGACTACCGTAAACTAATGCAGTGTAGCGACCCGGAAATGAAATACTATGATAAGAAACTCAAAATGTATAATCTGGCAACAATGCGACCAATTGGAGCAGCTTCTCTTTACTGTACATCCGGCAAAATTTGCAAGAAAATACATTTCGAAATTGTGCAAGATGCGACGATCACACTCCTCTCTGGAAACGCGTGTGAAGCCTTGAATTTAGTCAAGTTCAACGATGAACACTTAATACACTGTGTATCAGATAATGTGCTATCATGTGACACTATAATAGACAAATACAAAGACGTCTTTGAAGGCTTAGGAAGGTTTTCAGGTGACTACCACATTGAGATCGATCCAAGCATAAAGCCAATTTAGAACAAAACGCGGCGTGTTCCTATTCCGGTAAAATGTGAACTGAAAGCAAAATTAGATGACTATGAACAGAACGATATCATAGCTAAGGTTAACACACCAACCCCCATGAATCAGCAACATGGTCGCAGTTCAACGCCCTGGAAAGTCACTTCATGTATGTTTAGATCCGCAGAATCTGAACAAAGCAATTCTTCGCAATTACTGGCCGATCCCGACTACCCATGGCATGGCGCCTCGGTTGACAAATGCAGATGTCTTCACTGTGTGTGACGCAAAAGACGGGTTCCTACAAGTAGAACTAGGTGAACAGTCTTCATACTTAACAACATTTTGGACACCACATTGTCGGTACCGCTGGAAAAGAATGCCTTTTGGTATTTCTTCAGCGTTTGAGCAATTTCAGCGTCGGCTACATGAAATGCTAGAGGGTCTAGACAATGTAGTATCCATTGTGGACGACATTCTCATATGGGGTTCAGGTGACACGGATGAACAGGTATCAAGATCTCATGATCGTGCATTCGAGGCTCGCCTCACTCGCTGCCGTGAACGCAATCTTAAGCTCAACAGGAAGAAACTCAGTTACAAAACGGACCAGGTTGCATACATGGGGCATGTGTTAAGTGCTAAAGGCACTTCCCCAGATCCGGAAAAAGTCAAAGCAGTGTTAGAAATGCCAAAACCTGACTGTTTACAAGCTGTTCAGAGACTTATTGAAGTAGCAACCTACCTAGCAAAATTCATGCCGCGACTCAGCAGTGTCTGTGGGCCACTTCGATGCTTGACAGACAAAAACTCCTATTTCGATTGGCTGCCACAACATGCCCCTATTTTACACTACTATGACGTGAATAAGGATGTGACAATCGAATGTGATAGCTCAGAAGTTGAAATTGGTGTTGTCCTGCTCCAAGACGGACATTCCGTCGCCTTAACTCCGCGTGAACGTAACCATGCTCAAATAAAAAAGGAGTGCCTTGCAATCGTCTTTGCGACCGAAAACTTTGAACAATACATTCTCGGCAAGCATTACATGCTAGTACTTTCAGATCATCAGCCGCTAATCTCAATTTTCAAAAAGACTATCTTAGCCAGTCCTAACGACTACAGAAAATGCGGTTACAGTTACAGAAATTCTCACTAACAGTAGAATATAAGCCAGGACATAAGACACTTTGTCTCGCGCATTCCTACCCCAGCAAGAATCGAGTGCAGTTACGCCCAACTACCTTGTATATCAAATCACTTTGGAAGAAAAGCTCTAACGTGATCTTGAGCAGACTCGTAATGATGATGTTATCTTCGTAACTGACAAATGGTTGCGATGCATTCAGTTAGAAACGCGTGCAGATCCGGCTATGCAGGACTTAATTCACATGATCACCACTTGTCGGCCCGATGATAAAACAGATGTTCCTTTAACAATTCGCGAATATTGGCCCTACCGTGATGAAATGGCAACACAGAACGGTCTCATTCTCAGAGGAACTCGAATCATGATTCCTAAAAAAGCTACGTAATGACATGATCACTCGCGCGCATGCATCACACCTTGGTATTAATGGAACAATTCACACAGCCCGTGACATTATGTATTGGCCTCAGATACATGGTGACTTAACAGAAGCAGTTGGAAAGGTCAAGGTTTGTCAGGCCCATCAACCCTCTCAACAGCGAGAACCATTAATGACATACCCAGTACCCAAAGTACCCTGGCAAATTGTAGCTTCCGATTGTTTCGAAGTGGACAAGCAGCACTATTGTGTACTTGTTGACATTTACTCTGATTGTATTGAACTAATGCACCTTGAATCTATAACTAAAGAATGCCTAATCGGTACACTGTAACCTGCGTTTGCAATACATGGTGCACCGTGTTCTCTGATCTCGGACGGTGCACCTAGTTATGCATCGAAAGACTTCCAATCCTTTGCTCGAGACTGGCATTTCGAGCATCTAATCGCTAGTCCATATCATAGTCGCACTATGGCAAAGCAGAGTCGGCAGTAAAGTATGGTACCGGGTGGTAGTTCAGATTGGTGGCGCAGTTGGTGGTTCTTATGGGGATTTAGCTCGTACCGTCTCAACCCGCGTACCGACCGGGATCTTCCTTCTAGCGGAGAGATTGAATGGATGACACAATACTGTATTCTATTAACGATGACTTGTTTACTGAACTTTATTAATTCTATAGCTTACACATATAATTCCAAATTCTAGTCACGTGTCACTTACCTATTCTAAACCTATTCTACTTAACTACAATCAATTCGTGAGAGAGAAGTATTCTAATGAAACATAACAAAGTTAACCGTAAGTATTTCTCTGTAACTGGCCAGCCAGCTAACTACATAGCTGACAATCTCACTACTTACTAGCTGTTACTAGCGGTCAGAGACCGCTGTCGTAGTCCGTCCGAGCCCGTAACCGTAACTCTCACTAACTGCATCTGTCCCTAACTTTAACTGTCTGTCGTCAACATTCGCCCACTCTTAAATATGATTCTGGCGTTATATGAGTTACAGGAGTTATACTCTGTCCATTCCGACTAATAACTGATTGTTCCATTGTGGGCGTGTCGATTAATAGTCTATGCATATATTTGTCCATTTATTGCTTTAAGGGTCACGACCTGTCCCAGCGAGCCTGTCACGTGTCACGGGGCGTGTCGATCAGCCAGCCGTATCCTATAGTCATGTAGTCACGTGTGCGTGTCTGGGCGTAGCTTTTATCAAGCGTATGCGTGCGTTCGTGTGTGCCTTCTTGATGCCGATGCGTCCGTGGGTGTGCGTGTGTCTCGATGTCCGTCCATTTGTGTTGGTGTGTTCATGTGGCTATATCCATGTACCACCATATGTGCACCAGGATACGGAATATACCTAGCACACTCCAGGACAGAACTGGATATACACACGCGCTCATAAAGGAGCACACAGAGGACCCCAGGCATGCGCGCACAGGACAGTCACATCACATGCATGAATAAATTAACAAGCCACGCCCACAGATAAGCACACGCGTGACCTAGCATACGTCGACAGTGACACACACCGCCATTGACTTACATACACTACTACAGATTATAGACACACCAGGCTTATACGAAAGAGGAGTGTTGAATATATTGTGTCCATACTTTATTGTTGTACTTAATCTTGTAGTACATACTGTATATACTGAACGTGTTGTCACGGATCAGGTGCAACTGTTTGTCATCAAGGGGTGTGACTATGGACTAACGTCACATGTTTCTAATGGAACATGGGACGGCAGTCAGTTGGAGTTTGGCGTTGGGCACGGGCACTTGTTGTTTTGGATAGTTGGTCCCACTCCACGACTTGAATATCAAACTGTGGATTGTGGCCAACTGAAAACGAGCCAATGACAGTGTTCCAGCGTAAGTTGTACATTAATAATGTATTACCGTAACTATAAAGACGCGTATGTGTTAGCTCACCAGTGAGATGAAAGATCCTGATGTATAGGCAAACGAACGGTATTAGAAAAGATTGCAAAGACACTTATCATAAACGCTGTTGACGACGGGAGAGACATTTGGAAAGCTCTACTTGAGTGGAGAAAGACACCATCAACAAACATGACTTCATCTCCACCTCAACGTCTTATGTCGCGCAGAACCCGGCCAATCCTACCATGTGTACCAGAACTGTGCAAACCATGTCTTCAACTAAGAGTTGATGCAGATGTCATACATAAGCGGAAAGTCGTCAAATCGTATCATGACAAACATGCGAACCAGTTACGACCATTGTCAGTGGAAACCAGCATCCATTACAGCTGAAGCCGCTCCTCGCAGTTACGTGGTTGACATGAATGGACATACATATCGACGCAATCGTGTACATATCCGTGAAACACCTGAACCATTTGAAACACCTCGCAAGATTGAAACAATTCCATTGGCTGAATCGGCTGACAACAGAATAATTTTTCCCAATACTGTTTTCACACCTACAACTCCAGAGCTTACTACTGGTTCGCTTCCAGTTGTAACCAGAAATGGTAGAGAATCTCACCGTCCTTCCAATTTCAATGACTTTATTTGAAATAGCTTACTAACTGTCATTACCTATAGTTAATTACCCATAGTTAATTATTTTCAATTCATTATTACATAGTTACTTTGTTTATTATAAAAGGAAGGATGTTATAGAAGATGCTATGTCAGCTTTAAGCTGGACAATCTGGCAACTAGGTAGTTAATGCTGAGTAGTAAAATAAAGCAATTATAATCTCGATTCCCGTATCGCGTCCATTCGTCAAACCATGACATAAACTATAACACTTCCGCACCCCCCCCCCCCCCCCCCCCCCCGCCCACTCTCTCACACACCACATCACCCACTTGAAATCATGTATAACCTACTAGAGACTTCGAAGTAAGATTTTGAGGCAGATTGGTTCCCGACTCTTCTCAGGGTTCAGTATATTAGCCGTCTAGATAAATCTGTCCATCTGTCGTCTGTTGCGTGCAGCATGTATGCATATAGTGTGTGCAAACTCATGCCTGCATCGCGTTTCTATGTCATCAGGTCGTATTATACCTAACCTATAACCAATCAACATATTTCCTTTCTATTCTTATGTTATTCCAGGAAGCAAGATGGCAACAACGGACGACTACTATATCATTCGTGTCACGAATTGCAGACGACACAAGAGAAATGTAATCAATAACTATTTGTCGCCCGTGTAATATACGTTCTGCTGGAGACAACATCAGCTGGGTTATTATTTCTGATAGATGTATGTAAGTATATCGGAATCACCGCCACCACACCACGCCCTCCGTCCCTTTCAACAAACAAAAGATATAAATTTATTTTTCATGTTGCCATGGGAGAATATTAATAACGTTCAACGTTCTGTTTCCATAAGCAGATGACAGTCGGTCGGATATTTGACATTCTGAACCATCTCACTAAGTCATTGTAACACTGTATGCTAATATGTCAAATTCTGCTCGATATTAAAAAAATGTTTAACTGGAAGTTGCTGCTGCTGCTGCTGCCCTATCTCGTAGCAACAACAATCAATCGAATTATTCTGAGCATATTGAGAAATCTAATTCTACAAATGGAATAAGAGACATTGTAGTATAATAAAGTGGCGTGATAATGGAATGCCGATATAGTAGCTGATGGGGAACATTGTTATCTCATTAGGACTAAGTACCAGATCTATTTGCTACATAAACATGAAGGATCAATTAATACAATGTTTATATTATATAACTATATCCATGCACGTACGTGTGTACGAGTGCGTGCATGCGTGCGTGCGTGCGTGCGTGCGTGCGTGCGTGCGTGCGTGCGTGAGTGAGTGAGTGAGTGAGTGAGTGAGTGAGTGAGTGCGTGCGTGCGTGCGTGCGTGTGTGTGTCTTGTGCGTGCGTGCGTGCGTGCGTGCGTGCCTGCTTGCCTGCCTGCCTGCCTGCGTGCGTGCGTGCGTGCGTGCGTGCGTGCGTGCGTGCGTGCGTGCGTGCGTACGTGCGTGTGTGTGTGTCGTGTGTGCGTGCGTGCGTGCGTGTGTGTGTCTTGCGTGTGTGGGTGCGTACGCGCACGCGCGTGTGTGCGTAGGTACGCGTGTGCGTGTGTGCATGGGTACGTGTGTGCGTGTTTTACAATAAAGAATGGACGACGACGATGATCATGATGATGATGATGATGTTTAGTTGTTGTAGTTGTAGTTGTTGTTGTTGGTCGTCGTTGTCGTGGTCGTTGTGGTGGCGGTGGCGGTGGCGGTGGCGGTGGCGGTGGTAGTGGTAGTGGTGGTGGTGGTGCCAACCTTCAAATAACAAGATCGTACATACTAGCAGGAATAATCTTACCGAATTTTACGTGGCGAGTTTATAAAGCCATCACCCAATAATTCACGTAAATATGTAAAAATGTAAAATCTTACCTCAATATCTATGGGTGCTTTTGGAATCACAGTCCTGCCCCCACCTCCAGGCGCGCCTCCACCGCTTCTAATCGGCGCTGATGGGGATGACCTATATGCACTCGAAGCTCCACTGTAATTCATCATTGTTGAAACGATTCTTGAGGTGAAATTTCCAAATTATTCACGGATACATCCAAAACGAATGTTTCTTTAAAACTTTTTCTTCAAACTGTACACAGGGAATGTAATGGACTTTCCCAGTTTTGGCTATGCCCCGCTCATTCCTAGTTAAACTCCAGCCAGGCTTCTCCTGTACTGCGATCGATCGAAAATCAATTTCCAGAAAACAATACAGATAAGCTGTTGAATATTTTGAAACTATTTTAACTGATCGCTCTTTACTATTATGCGGAACCCGGAATGGCGGGATACGGAAAACCGATCGCTCGGTGTAGCGATTTTTCCGGACGGAAAAGTTTCCGTTGCAGGTCCGTAGCAGCACATGTAACTTAGCACATGTAACGTATCAACGAAAGGGTAATCCAAGTAGTTAAAGCGGATGTATCGTCTAAAATTATAAGAACTAATTTGTCGGAAAAATTAGGAAATCAGTAATATTATAATTACATGTTGTTAGATTAGGCCCAAGGAATCATTTTGAATCTAGTCATCAGTATCCGCTATTTTGGATCTACATCTCTCGCCTCCGTACATAAACATTTTGTAATGGTCTCAGTGGAAAGCTAGTTATCAAAGCGTAAATAAATGTGTTGTCGCTTTTTAAAGAAATTTGATAGAAATATCGCAATACCAGCTTTCCGTTCCGCGTTCCGCATTCCGCACCCCGCGTGCCGGGTAAACGCAGTTTAAGACGGACTAAATCGAGTCATTCATGCTGTAATTGATTATGACGGCATCCTACACGTCGCGTAGTTGATTATGACGTCATATGATGGAAGGATAAACTGGAAAGGTCCATTGTTAGATAGTAATATACCTGACAATGTTGATGATATGTCGTAGTTGTACTTTTAAGCTATAGTTATTGATAGGCAATCAATATATCGGCCTAAGTTACGACACAACTGCATGCGGTAATTCGCCGTCTGCCCGCTGAATTTCTGCAGATGACATTTTTCATGGAGCTTAAGTCTGGAGCTGCTGAATATTTTGACAACAATTTGACTGAAAGTTGTTGGTGGCTAAGAAAATATTCAACAAGTCCAGAGTTATTGCCCATTAAGATTGTTGTCTAGTGGCTTGCAGCAGTCACACGGTTACCTAAAATTTTAAAATTTATTAGCAATTAATGTATTGTTCAATTAATGTATATATTAATTAAATAAACATATTTTGATAAGATATAACTTTAGTAATTATACACTTTTAAAAATGATAATCCTGCCAAAGATTTTTAATTAATGTTCTCACAACGCAGACGCGAAAACTTAAGTAAGTCATTATTTAAATCATTAGGTCAGCGTAAACACTAACTTATCATCGCGCACGGATTAAATCCAAACGAAACATCTTGTCGAATCTGTCTTTAGGCCCTGGTCTATTGACATGCATTCGTTAATAGGTAATTTATTAGGACTCTTCCCGACGTACGTATATATATATATATATATATATATATATATATATATATATATATATATATATATATATATATATATATATATATATATATATATATATATAGGTCCTTAAGCCCTATGTTATAGCAAGGTATACGAATATGATAATAAATCAACCACCAGATAAATATCGGGATAAATCGATTTATCGTACATTGAAAGCCGTCTTGGTGGGCGGGGTGACGCGAGTCACGACTTGCGCACGTACAGACACGCACGATCGTGTTTCTCTAATACACATTTGTGGGCGGATGGGAGGATTCCGTAGGCATATATAAATAGTATTTTAACCCTTTAATGTCTAGATTTTGTCAAGAATATCAAAATATTTGCTTATTAAATGTCAATTTGTAGGCCAATAGAGTACTATTTTTGAAAATTTACCACTGGAATGGCTGGCTCGTTTGCCGAGCCAGTCATGCCAGTGATACATTTTCAAAGATAGTCTTCTCTTGGCCTGTAGATGGACATTCCTTGAGACCGTTTTTTACCGGTTTCGTCATGAAAGGGTAAAATCCGTTAAATCGGACCGGATACGGAAGCACAAAAATAAGATAAATAATCTAAAGTACATGACTATTCGACCCTGTGATGAAGTTCTTGCTGATTATGATTATCATATATCGTTAACCTCTTGATCGCAAAAGCTCGAATTCCAAAAATCAATTACGATTTACAAAATATTCTGTTGAGTATTTTGGACCTAACTTGACTGAGAGCATGCAACCGCTCATGGCAGCAACGGTGTTTTGCTGTCAACTTAGTTTCAAAATATTCAACAGCTTACCTTTATTGTCATACTTTGAACTTGAGATTCTAGGAATCCAGACTTCAGAGGGTTAATATGCACTCATTCACGTCAATCTAAAAATGTACCTTCTTTAATCGTATATCTAATCAAACAGAGTAATCTATACTGTCGGTTCATCACCACGCCTTGATATCGGTGTGCCTGTAAAACGGAAGAGCATACGTACGAATAACAACTGCAACAGCGACGCGCTTGACATGTCGTCCCATCCAGGTATTGTAATTTACGCTAGACAACACACGCCTTCATTAATTTGTATATTAACGAATAGTGCAATCATTAAGTGGCTACTTGCGAGTCGCGGAGTGCAGTGTGTATGTAGGGAATTTCCTACTCATACTAAATACGTTCTAGATGTTAAAGTCTGTCAGCGAACATTACATTATAATAATTATAATAATAATAATCAATGGCGTATTGCAGAATGTGTATGCAAATATCAGTATGAATTTCATGAAACATGGGTTTCCACGAATGTTATTTTACTATTTGTTGGATAGTAGTAGCAACAGCTGTAGCAGCAGTAGGAGTAGCAGCAGTAGTAGCAGCAGCAGCAGCAGCAGCAGCAGTAGTAGTAGTAGTAATAGTAGTAGTAGTCGTAGTAGTAGTAGTAGTAGTAGTAGTAGTAGTAGTAGCAGTAGTAGTAGTAGTAGTAGTAGTAGTAGTAGTAGTAGTAGTAGTAGTAGTAGTAGTAGTAGTAGTAGTGGTGGTGGTAGTAGTGGTAGCAGCAGCAGCAGCAGCAGCAGCAGCAGCAGCAGCAGCAGCAGCAGCAGCAGCAGCAGCAGCAGTTGTAGTAGTAGTAGTAGTAGTAGTAGTAGTAGCAGTAGCAGTAGTAGTAGTAGTAGTAGTAGTAGTAGTAGTGGTGGTAGTAGTGGTAGCAGCAGCAGCAGCAGCAGCAGTTGTAATAGTAGTAGTAGTAGTAGTAGTAGTAGCAGCAGCAGCAGCAGCAGCAGCAGTTGTAATAGTAGTAGTAGTAGTAGTAGTAGTAGTAGCAGCAGCAGCAGAAGCAGCAGCAGCAGCAGTTGTAATAGTAGTAGTAGTAGTAGTAGTAGTAGTAGTAGTAGTAGTAGTAGTAGTAGTAGTAGTAGTAGTAGTAGTAGTAGTAGTAGTAGCAGCAGCAGAAGAAGAAGAAGAAGAAGAAGAAGAAGAAGAAGAAGAAGAAGAAGTGGTAGTGGTTGTGGTAGTGGCGGTGGCAATTACAGTAGTAACAGTAGCAGCAGCAGCAGCAGCAGCAGCAGCAGCAACAGCAGCAGCAGTAATGGCAGAGCAGTAACAGTGGCCGCAATATCTACTAACAGGAATTAAATCGGATGTTGACAGAATGGTGTACGGGATCTCGCATTAAGATACGGCGACTCTTCAAACACGGGGCGCCCTGAGAATTTGAACACATTTACACCACGCATATATTTACACACGCCTATCCTGAGCGGCAGGGTACAAGCCAAGCTCGGTGTCAACGGAATAGTAATTCGTTTTATAGCTGATGGTAATCGATATTGTATTGTATCGTGCTCCGTTTGAGAGATCGATGAAAGCAATCGTTTATGAATAATAACGAGTATAATAAATAATAAAAATAAAAATAATAATAATAATAATAATAATAATAATAATAATAATAACAACTGGCCCTGCTATAAACACGCATTTCAGTTCATGCACTGAATTCGAAACGAGATCGGCTTACAGTGGTACCTGTCTTAAGTGACCACCTTACTAAGCCACGGTAAAGCCTGTCTTAAGTGACCACTTTACCAATTTAGCACTCACATCAGCCCAAAAACGGCTTCAGCACTGGTCTTGGGAAATGTCCATTTGCAGACCAAGAGAAGCCCATTTATTGAAAATTTACCACTGGAATGACTGGCTCGATAAGCGAGCCAGGCATTCATGTGGTACATTTTCAAAAATACGTTTATCTTTTTCTGCAAATTGACATTTTCTAGGAGAAAATTGAAATTTTCTTGAACAAGTTCTAGGGATAAAGGGTTAAGTGACGACCTGGTGGAGAATAAACTCTTAGAGTCACTATAGGTCATCACTTAATACACGTAACAGGTTACAGGACATTCATTCTTGAGCCACAAGGTGGTGGTTATTTAAGACCGGTGGTTATTCTAGCATTGTTCAATCATTCTGGTGTGACTGTGGACGTGTAGGCTCTTTCACTCTTTTACGACGAAACCGACCAAAACCGGCCTCTGCAGTAGTCTTGAGGACTGTCAATTTGCAGGTCAAAAGCAGACTATTTTTGAAAATTTACCACTGAAATGACTGGCTCGATAACCGAGCCAGTCATTCCAGTGGTACATTTTCAAAAATAGTCTCGTTTTGGCCTGCAAAGTGACATTCATTAATTAATATTTTAATTTTTTAGCAAATTTAGACATGCAAGCTCCTAAATACAATAGGATGATACAGTGTAATTCATGTGTTTATGGTGCATACAACTTGTTGGATGAAAATTTTGATGAAAACAGTTCTATTTTTTCCAGCCATCCTTTTGTCGCATGCAATACGTTGAATGTGGGTGTACACACGAACCAACATTCCATATACAACCTCTTGCCAATACTGGATCGCGTGTATCGATCTAAGCAGCAATGTCTTCTAATCTAATGGAGCGTTCTAGTTTTAGCTATGCCCTGGCCATCTCATGCTAAGCTCCACCCACAGCGCATGTTGAGATCGATTTTCATGATTATCAATTTCCAGAAAACTAGAGCTGCTGAAGATTTTGAAACTAATTTGACTGGGCGCTGTTGTTGCCTATGGCACCAACAGCGCCCAATCAAAATAGTTTCAAAGTATTCGACAAAATATTTATTACATAATAAAGATATACAATTCGTACAACGTGCCGGACTATTAAACGTTATTATCGCTTTCTTTCTTCTTATTCTCACTAAAACAATTTTCATCCGATCAACTCCAAATTTGGTCAACTTCTGCTACCCAGTCTGGAATGTGCTTGTGCTTTTATTTCAGATTTTCCCAATGCGTTTCGAGCTACCCACATTTTCGTAGGCACAAAAGCCCCATAAGAAATGTATGGGGATTTTCAGAATTGAATTTGAAGTGCTACTACACCTAGAGTTTTGATAGGATTATTACCATATGTTGGTAGGAGGTTACCCTTGGGTTCCTGAAGATGGCTGCCCACCTCAAAGGTGACATTGGCATTTAACCGTTGACTGCAATTGCATTGAATATTGTTTCAAGAGTGTGTGGTTTAAGAGGTCGATATAACGCAGAACAGCTATGTTCAAGAATATACGTTTAATAAGTAAGCTGGCGCACGACAGAGAGAATAATAATTGTAGCAATGTACCTGGGTAAGGCCGGGTGTAATATGATCATGTATGTATGTATGTATGTATGTATGTATGTATGTATGTATGTATGTATGTATGTATGTATGTATGTATGTATGTATGTATGTATGTATGTATGTATGTAGATAGACTAAACTACGGAATGACCTTAGGGTCATAAGGAATATTCTAGAATCAATATTGTAACATCCCCTCACTAACGGAAAGAAGATCTGGATTCATGATCAGCATACCTTTGAGGCCTTGTGATTGTACGAACTGATCGCGCAGTGGTTGGTATCATTACTCGGGACAAGGAGTAATGGACAAGGAATAGCATTGTCTCCTATTCTGAATACTTCCCTCAATCTCAGTGGTCTCTGCATTTAGATTTAGGTCTAGAGGGCTTAGTTAGCGAGGGGTTAATTGACCTTGCCGTTCTGTAAGGATATGCTCATCTTCAAGCGGTATATCAGGTAGTGGCGATTCACATGTTCTTCTAAGATGTCGTCTATTTCTTCTCAGCCTTTGGCCCTCATCAGTCTCAATGCTGTAGGACGGCTGGTTTAGCTGCTCAATCACTCTACCGCTTTTCCATGCTTTAT